>JAUIMM010001821.1:1492500-2092500 GCA_031769625.1 Taudactylus pleione | reverse complement strand
CAGACCGGCTGTAATTCCCCCTATGGGGTTGCCACAACAGGTACAAGCAATACAGGTACCTTCTATGCCCCCTCCATGGGTAGACTTACTCTCTAATTCAGTACAAAGTCTGGCAGCTACCTGTACAACCTTTCAAAATATGTTGCAAGGTGAGAAGCCCCTACCCAATAAGACTACTAAGTGCCCTGTGTTATCTTCACAGTCTACGCCGCTCTCAGATTCTGAGGTGTCACCTGAGGAGGCAGAAGATGCTGATCTCTCTAATACTGAGCCCCCTTCGGGGGAAGAAGCAGAGATTCAGTCTAAAATTAATATACTTGCTTTGGTGCGAGCGGTTAGATCTATCTGGCAAATAGAAGATGATGAGCTCTCCCCCAAATCAAAGCACCGACTATTTAAATGACAAAAAGTGGCTTCAGCAGAGTTTCCCATCTCGGATCATCTGGTTGAGCACATGGCAGAGGCTTTGCAGATGCCTAGTAAGAGGTTTCAGCCCCCAAAATACCTGACTTTTTGTTATCCTTTTCCTGAAGCTCATTGTGCAAGATGGGAGACTCCCCCAGCGGTGGTTCCCATGTCACGCGTTTGATTAAAAGCGCTACATTACCTATCCCTACAGTTTTCTCACTAAAGGACCCTAAGGATATAAAGATTGAAACTGGCCTTAAATCTGTGTACTCTCTTTCAGACGCCATTGCTCGCCAGACCATGGCTAATGCATGGGTGGTTACAGCAATTCAGAGCTAGGCAGACGCCCTTGGAGAATCTTTTCCCATAGACGCCTCTCGGGATCAGATGTCTTATGTAGCTCACATAAGAGATGCAGCTTCATATATTGGAGAAGTGTCCTTGGATGCCAGTCTCCTAGCTTCTAGAGCTTCAGCCACGGCGGGGTCTGCCCACCGCATTCTGTGGCTGCGGTCATGGAAGGCGGATGCAGATTCTAAGAAAGCCTTAGAAGCATTACCTTACAATGGGGATCTCTATTTGGCCCAGACTTAGAGAAGATTGTAGCCACATTAGCGGCATCAAAGACTGGCTTTCTGCCTTCAGCAGCTACCGCAAAACCTAGGACAACATCCTTTAGGTCCTTTCATCCCCAAGGAAAGCCTAAGGATCAGTCCTTTCCTAGCCAGTCAGCTTCCACTAGTGCTGCTAAGCCCTGGACCAAGTAGACTTGGACCACCAGACATCCTGCTTCAAAATCCAAGGACAAGCCTTCAGCCTGATGGGCCTCTCCCTGGGGGACCCCAGAGTAGGAGGCTGACTTCTTCAGTTTGCACAAGGCTGGCAACAAACCACCACAGACCCTTGGGTAAGAGAAGTGGTCTCCCATGGGTACGCCCTTTCATTTCTAAGATGGCTACCCCACCAATTTTTCTACACAGGCCTTCCATCAGACCCGAACAGGGCCCTGCTCATCCAGAAAGCCATTCAGTCCTTGCTGCAAGCAGGAGTTATAGTTCCAGTCCTGCTGTCACAGCGAGGGAACGGTTATTATTCTACTCTCTGGTTCAGAAGCCAAATTGGTCTCATTGGCCTATCCTAAACCTCAGATTCCTGAACAAGTTCATCAGGGTACCCAGGTTCAGGATGGAAACCCTACACTCTATTATCCTAGCTATGGAGCCTGGGGACTTTATGGTATCTCTGGATATTCAGGACGCTTACCTACATGTACCTATAGCGCCCTCTCATCAGCAATATCTCCATCTTGCTATACTACAGCAACACTTCCAATTTCAGGCTCTAACCTTTGGACTGTCTACAGATCCACGGGTGTTTACCAAGATTATTGCTATCATGGCGGCCCACCTGCGTGGTCAGGGGGTCCGGCTGCTACCATACCTGGATGATCTCTTGCTCTTAGCAAGCTCCCCAGAGGTGCTTCAACACCACCTACAGGTAACCATTGCCTTCCTACAAAAGCACGGCTGGTTAATCAACTGGAAGAAATCCTCCCTGAATCCTTCACAAAGGATGGTTCATCTGGGAGCTCTTTTGGATTCTCAGGATCAGAGACTCTTCCTGACAGTAGACAAGATCTCCACACTGCAAATACATGTGCGCAGACTCCTACGCAGTCGCCGAGTGTCAATCCACTCAGCAATGCAAGTTCTAGAATCCATGGTATCCACCTTTGACATGGTGAAGTACGCTGAGTTCCACTCCAGTCCCCTGCAACAGCTAATCCTGTCCAGGTGGAATGGGTTGCCCCATCGGATCAAGACTCAAACGATTGTTCTCTCTCCAGAGGTTCATCTGTCCCTCTCCTGGTGTCTACAGTCATCCCATTTAACACACAGGTCGCCCCTTTTGGATCCTGGATTGGGTACTCCTTACAACGGATGCCAGTCTCCATGGCTGGGACACAGTGTCTGGTCAACACACTTTCCAGGGGCATTGGACATCAGCCGAGTCGACCTTGCCAGCAACGTATTGGAACTCCGAGCCATCTACAAAGCCCTCAAGCTTGTACAAGTGCAGTCCGACAACACCACAGCAGTGGCCTACATCAATCACCAAGGAGGCACTCGGAAGTTCAAACAAGACGGTGGCACTGTCCTGCTGGTGGCTGCAGCATCGCCCAGATGACATTGGTACTCAGATCTTCGGAGCCTCTCCATAGACGCACCTCAGCAGCCGGACCTGTTGTCTCAGGGTCCCTGTCTTCACCCGGACCTGGATCGTCTGTCTTTAATGGCATGGCTTTTGAGACATCCCTTCCGAGGTCTAAAGGTTTTTCTCACTCTGTGGTTCAGATTATGCTCAGGGCGCATAAGCCGGCCAGGATTTACCATAAAGTATGGCATACAGTCAGGTGCATAAATATTGGGACATTGACAGAATTTTCATATTTTGGCCTCTATTCACCACCACAATGGCTTTGAAATGAAACAAACAAGATGTGCTTTAACTGCAGACTTTCAGAATTAATTTGAGGGTAATTACATCCAAATCAGGTGAACGGTGTAGGAATTACAACGGTTTCTATATGTGCCTCCCACTTTTTAAGGGGCCAAAAGTAATGGGACAAACTAAACAATCCTAAATCTAACTTTCACTTTTTAATACTTTTTGTTGCAAATCCTTTGCAGGCAATTACAGCCTGAAGTCTGGAACGCATAGACATCACCAGACTCTGGGTTTCATCCCTAGTGATGCTCTACCAGGCCTCTACTGCAAATGTCTTCAGTTCCTGCTTGTTCTTGGGGCATTTTCCCTTCAGTTTTGTCTTCATCAAGTGAAATGCATGCTCAATCGGATTCAGGTCAGGGGATTGACTTGACCATTGCATAACATTCCACTTTTTAGCCTTAAAAAACTCTTTGGTTGCTTTTGCAGTATGCTTTGGGTCATTGTCCATCTGCACTGTGAAGCGCCGTCCAATGAGTTCTGAAGCATTTGATTGAATATGATCATATAATATTGCCCGAAACACTTCAGAATTCATTCTGCTGCTTTTGTCAGCAGTCACATCATCAATAAATACAAGGGAACCAGTTCCAATGGCAGCCATACATGCCCACACCATGACACTACCACCACCATGCTTCACTGATGAGGTGGTATGTTTTGGATCATGAGCAGTTCCTTTCCTTCTCCATACTATTCTCTTCCCATCACTCTGGTACAAGTTGATCTATGTCTCATCTGTCCATAGGATGTTGTTCCAGAACTGTAATGGCTTTTTTAGATGTTGTTTGGCAAACTCTAATCTGGTCTTCCTGTTTTTGAGGCTCACCAATGGTTTACATCTTGTGGTGAACCCTCTATATTTACTCTTGTGAAGTCTTCTCTTAATTGTTGACTTTGACACATATACACCTACCTCCTGGAGAGTGTTCTTGATTTGGCCAACTGTTGTGAAGGGGTTTTTCTTCACCAGGGAAATAGTTCTTCTGTCATCCACCACAGTTGTTTTCCGTGGTCTTTTGGTGTTTTTGGTGATTTTTCAGCCTAATGTTGGCTTGCTTCACTGATAGTGACAGCTCTTTGGATCTCATATTGAGAGTCGACAGCAACTGATTCCAAATGCAAATGTCACACCTAGAATCAACTCCAGACCTTTTACCCATTTAATTGATAATGAAATAACGAGGGAATAGCCCACACCTGTCCATGATATAGCTTTTGAGTTGATAGTCTCATTACATTTGGCCCCTTAAGAAGTGGGAGGCACATATAGAAACCGTTGTAATTCCTACACCTTTCACCTGATTTGGATGTAATTACCCTCAAATTAAATCTGAAAGTCTGCAGTTAAAGAACATCTTGTTTGTTTCATTTCAAAGCCATTGTGGTGGTGAATAGAGGCCAAAATATGAAAATTCTGTCAATGTCCCAATATTTTTGCACCTGACTGTACCTACTTCCAATGGTGTGATGCCAGAAGCCATGACCCTCATGTGTTTCGGGTCTCTAGAGTCCTGGCCTTCCTCCAAGCTGGATTGGATCTTGGACTCCACCTTACTTCGCTGAAGGTACACATCTCTGCTTTGTCTACGTAGATCGTACCAGTTGTCTGAGGAAAACAGACTCCCTATTTGTGCTCTGTGGATTTCACAAGAAGGGTTGGCCAGCCAATAAACAGACATTGGCTAGATGGCTTCGCATGACTATTTCACAGGCTTACACGCAGGCAGGCCTTCCTGTACCGGCTACTGTCACTGCTCATTCCACTCACTCTGTGGGTCCCTCATGGGCAGCTCGAGGTGGCGCCTCAGCTGATCAGCTTTGTAAGATGGCCACGTGGTCTTCTATTCACACCTTTCTTAGGTTCTATGCCTTCGATACATTTGCCTCTCAGGATGTTTCATTTGAACACCGGATTCTCCACTCAGCTCCACCTGTGGAGCCCTATAAACCCTGAAGAAGAAAATGAGAGATATATGGTAAAACTTGCCTTCGTTAACTCTCTTTCTTCAAGGTCCATAGGGTCCACATGGCACCCACCCTGACACACCTGGCTTCTATGGGCTATGTTTCCTGGTCACCTGTTTCCCGTCTCCTTCTGTGTGAGAATGTGATTCTTGTGTGTACCAGTCTTACTTCTCACCTCTACTCTACCGGGCTCCTCATACTGGCACCCCCTGCACTGTATTGAGTTAAAGTGAAAAGTATAATAGCGAATAATAAGTATCCTCTGAATGCATAGAAACCTATAAGGGCTGCTTTCTTGTCAAATTTACCAAGCAGATTGGCACCAGTAGCTAACGCCAACTGAAGATTATTAGTCATTGTATCCTATAGGGTACAGATTGCATAAAGTGGCAGTCACCACTCTTGCATACATTTACACATAACACCCGCACAGACTCAGAATCTTAATAGCTCTTCCCTATTAATTATACATTTCTGATAATATTTATTATGCTAGGGAGGTGCACCCAGGAATATAATGAATGTGCAGAAGAAAAGAAGAGAACAAAGTATTCCTATATGGGGCACTCATGAGCATCAAAACTATCATTTGGCAATATTCCATCAATCTAGGGATCTGACAGTTACCTAAAATATAGCTTTTAATAATTCAATTAAAATAATGTCAGCGAAATATTGAACAAATAAATTACAAACACAAATAGTGAAAGTGAGATTTAAAATCAAATCTATTGCTTTCAGGAAATATGTCAACATAGATTCTCCATAATTCCCATATATGTTTAGCATAAGTTGCTGTTAATTACAATGTACAACACTGCTTATGTTACATATATTGTTCCCCTATAGAGGGTCCTCTTATTAGGGTTCAATCAGTCTCAATAGACAGTGAATTTTGTGACCACAATGCTCAATTATTGATAATATTGCTTATCAAGGCTATCAGTCAATGTTGGTATCGTTACCATTAATTAATCCAAATAATGGGGTGAAATATTGGATTTAATTATATTCCTAAAATATCATCCTCACATATTAATATTATGTGTGATTAACCATATTCATTTTCAAAAAATCTGACTTATTGAGTATCAATTAGAATGATCTATTACTATCATGTTACGTATATTGCACTACCTCTTAACCTATAATGAAACTAAATTCCCTTGTTATTGGGTCTTCAGCGCCTAATATAAAGTTGGGGGGCTTTTAGATATTATTTCATACAATGACAAATATCGCTCATTCTTATCTGTGCAAGAGAATCATTTTGTTCATAGTAACTTCGGTTTGTCTAGTCTCATATACCCCCCACACAGCAGTTGGATAATGTTGTTTAGCTGTCTCAAAAGGTAGTGAGTTTCAGTAATTATCCGTCAGTAGTGGTATAGCGTTATCCTGTTACATATGGTAAGGTACACCATTTCTTATCCAGATTAGAGACTCCGGGCCTGATTCAGAGCCGGATGCGCTTTGACAGCGCTCGCTCTGAATCAGGGCGTCCCTTTTTCTTTTTAAAGACGGCCCCCTGGCCGCTCGCATAGCTGTGGGTGACCACCCACAGCTTATGCGAGCGGCCAGGTGATGGTCACAATGGTCAAGACCATCGGGCTTGCGACAAGACCCTTGTGGTAGGGTCTCGTGGCCGCAAGCCCCAGTGGACTTCCTGCTCTAATAGAACAGGAAGTCCACCTACTGACATCACGAGTGATGTCAGTAGGGCCTCCCACAAATGCCAGGCGTTCCTGCAGGAACGCCTCCATTTGCCCAGCCACCCCCCCTGCCCTCCTCCAAAACGGGGCAAAGCTGTCAATCACCATCGACAGCTGCCACGCTTTGGTGCGAGACCCGTAGCGACTGAGCGCCCGTCGCTGTCCAGGTCTCGCGCATGCGCAGTGGGGCACCATCGACCCACTTGCGAGCGCTGTGCGCTCACGAGCGGGTCTGAATCAGGCCATAAGTCTCCTTATTATCCGAGTCCCAGCACCTAATATGAAAGGGTTGCGGTCTAGATACTTATTTAATGTAGTAACAGTTGCTAGTTGTTGAAAAAGAGACTCATTCAATTGAATTGTAACATCGTTTTTTTTCTCATCCACTCGACAATCAGACAGCGTTGTGAATGTAACTATCACAATGTCTAGTCTGGGACAGATTCATTCATTCTCATCCATCACAATAAGTACATTTTTAGAGATCCAAGCATCGGGTCACAGACAGTCAGTATAAGTGTTGGTACATATCACTTGGAAGAATCATTAAGCAGTCATATTGTACACGCTGACAACAAGTGCCGCGTGTCTCCCTGATGCGTGTTTTGCTTGGTCAGCTTATTCATATCGGAGACCTTATCCATGCATGTGTACAATAGTACATCCCGGCAGTAATTTATTTCTTATTGCTATGAACAGTGGAGATAAGAAATTATAATTTATTGGGTGAAAAACCTTATAATTGATAATTGGGACCCTAAGTTCGAAAATGGTTTCATACTAAATGATATTATGGTATTTTGTAGAATAACACACTTTGTAGTGATGCCAAGCGTAAACAACATATATAGTAAAGTATGTTCCACCTAAAAAAATACCAAACTTTGCTTAGGCTGAGCAGTAATTTTGACGATATAATTAAAACACATACAATTTTGGACTTGCTAATCCATTCTAGTAATCATACTATTCACAGTGGTTTCACGGGTAACATACTGAACAACAGTACTGCAAAATCTCACAGAGGCAAAATAAAGTGCGAAATGTGATTGCAGGCATCTAGTTGCTATTATTTTTCAAACATAGGACTGATAGGGTAGAGTGAATGGGAGCTGGTTTCCTTTAAATGAGAGTGAATTGTGATTTGCATACTGAATTTTATAAAATAAAGAATTTTTCACAATATATGAACTTGAGATAATGAGACAAAATGTATCTTCATAAAACCGCAATGTGGATGCATTCTTGAGAAGGAAATTACACATGGTCTAATGCAGTGATTCCCAACCTCGGTCCTCAAGGCACACCAACAGTCCTGGTTTTAGTGATATCCATGTTTGAGCACAGATGGTTAAAACAAAATAACTGAGGTACTAATTAAGTCACATGTGCTTAAGTATGGTTATCCTTAAAACCTGGACTGTTAGTGTGCCTTGAGGACCGTGGTTGGGAACCCCTGGTCTAATGTGTTAAGTGTAGAGAAGCGCAAAAATTTTGAACAGTTAAAAATTTGATAGCCATGAACTTGTGTTTGGTGTGATCATTAATAGTTGCAAATTCTAATTGTGGTATAAAATTGTGTTTTGTGTTCGCTGTAGACAATTGCTGTTTACCGGTCACTTCACAGTTTGCCATTTTTAGTGCTATTATTTCTTAACACTAAATACTTTCAATAAGTAATTACACATTTTTTTTATTGAACTTCTGTTAAATGTTCGCATTTGAGGTTCAGAATGAATCAAAATATATGAATTTTAACACAATATTTTGAATGGATCTAACATTTCTTAAATTCCTTTGAATTTGCCAAACCAGTTGAAAAATAAATAGATCTGGTTTGTACATCGCTTGTCACGTGTTTATAGGCATAAACATTCTTGAGTTCAGTGAATGGTGGGAAATACGTGTGTGTGTGTATATATATATATATATATATATTTTTTTTTTTTTTTATTTAAACACTAATATACTAACTTCCACAAGCAATCAGCACTGTTTTATTTACCTAAAAACTGTTGTTATCAGGCAGTCTTATTATCCCTTAGTACAGAAAATTGTTTTTTGAACATTCATAGTTGTACAAAATCTACAATTTATGAAAATATTGGTATTTCTGCATAGTAATATCTAACGCATGAGATTTTGTTGTAGTGTTTTCCACCCACGCATAAAATCTGCTCAGTGACTGTCTTATAAAGTCATTACATTTAGGGAACAGAGTGGAAAGCTAGACACAGGCTAGAAGAAAAGACAGGGTATGAGAATATTGAAGAATAGGATTGATAAAAAGTTAATTGTGTTTTTATAGATCGAAACATATGAAGAAAACAAAACAGCAACTGTAGTACATGGCTAATAAAAAGCTGATTATATTAAACAAATAAATCTTTTAAGAAATAGATTGACATACACACTGTAGGTCAAAAGAGAAGGCAATAACTGTAAAACGAGTGTAATTAGGTGGGCAAGCATCTCTGGTTGAAGTGATGATACTGAATCACTAATGTACAGTCTATCCAGGAAACATGTCAGCCCAAGTTATAGTGCTGGAATTTATAGATGAAAAAACTGTCTCATATAGGTTTTGGTTTCGTACTAATATTACTGATAAAGCACATTCCAATACTGAAAAGATAAAACTGACAGGAATTACGTAGTTACTTTCGATTATGTAAATTTTAATTATTACTCATTAAAATAATAGTGCTCAAATCGCACTGACGAATTACAATAACCAATAAAGAATAAACATACAATTGTCTAAAATCCAATCCTGTCTGAAAAAGTCACAATTAAATCTTGTAGGAAAGATACAGCCACGAATAGCCTCTTACATTATTCAAGCTCTCATTTCCCCTCAACTTTGGATAATATCCCCAAAGGGGAATTCTTAAGACTCAGGAGAAATTGCTGTGACGACACCATCTTTAAGACCCCAAGTCAATAGATCATCTGAAAGAACGAGGGTACAGCAGAAAAATCATAAAAAGAGCGTCTGATAGTGTCTCACAAACTAAAAGGAATTCTTTGATCTTTGGTCACAAGACTCCCAAGAGAACCAACAACATCAGATTTGTGGGTAACTTCTGCAGTAATTTCAGGGACATAAAACAAAGGATTCAGAAACATTGGCATATCCTATAATCAGATCCTGATCTTGCATTGAAATTGGATACAAATGTTTCCATGAGTTGGAGAAGATCCCCAAATGTAAGGAAGAAGTTGGTGAGAAGCAACTACACCAAACACCCTCCTAGAAAAGCAATAACTATTGGAACATACCCATGTGGCTCCTGTAAAATTTGTAATCACATCTGCAATAAAACAAAAATAGAGGACAAATATGGCAATACAATGCCTTTAAAAAACTATATAAACTGCCGTACCAAAAACGTGGTCTGCTGTATTGAATGTCCCTGCAAAATGAGATACATGGGAATAACTACGCGTATGATGAAACAGAGAATCTTGGAACACATGGGCACAATCAGAAATGCACAGCTAGATATGTCGAGGATGAAACAACTGACTACTGTAGCCCGGCATTTTCACAAGAAGCATAATAACTCTTATAAGAATATGAAAATCTACAGTTTGGAAACTGTGAATTTAGGAATTAGAGGAGGAGATATAACTACGAAACTCCTGAAATAAGAGTGCAATTGGACCTTCAGGTTGAACAGCATTGCACCCCATGGTATGAATTAATATATCAACTTCAGTGTTTTCCTCTAGAAGACACATATACCATACACATTTTTTAATTACGCTTCTAGATAATCAATTTCCACAGAGGGAGAGACACACACACCTGGACTTATATTTCAATGTTATTCACATATGGATATATATTATTTTACAATACACTGAGCACATATGCATATTTCAGTACACTATTCTTCACATTATTAGTTTTTTTCACAATATATTTTTAAACTTTCTTTAATCCATTATTCACCAATACAGGTCTTCATCACATACCAATTATGGCTATCACACCAGTATAGGTTTTTACCACACACCAATTATGATCACACTGGTGAGTATCACTTTAGAGATGATACGATACATCACAGGAATAACTCTAGGGATGCACATAATTTAAGGGTGGGGTGTCTTCTTTTATACATGGATCTATAAATTAATATATTCTCAATTGACACAGTATGTTTTTGTACAGTTCTATGTAGATTTTTTAAATACCGGCATATGAAGGTACATGCCATATATATATATATATATATATATATATATATATATATATATATATATATAGAGAGAGAGAGAGATCCAATGCGTATAAATAATGACAATTTCAAGTAAAAGTATATATCTAATAAGAAACTTTTAATTTTTTTTATTTCTTTAATTATCTATGCATCCTTAACATTTTTTCTGTTTTAATAAGTGTCTGATCATTTTCTTTGATAAAAGAAATATGTATTATATAAATTATACTACAACAGCTGCAGAACCAATTTTATAGGGAGCACAACAAGGATCGATCATTGGTCAATATATATGTTAAACAAATTGATCTAAAATGACAGGCTTTTTTAGTGTCAATCTATGATTGGCCTCAGTGCCAATCATTTATTTGGATTGGGACATGATTAGTCTATGCATACAAAAACCAATATATATGCATTAAGAATGCTATGATACTATTCAAACTTCATCAATGTTTATTATTTGGTTATTAATCTGCAACAATATTTTGCTTTGTTTTTGATGAACAAGTAGGAGAGAGATAAATGCAATTATATCACCCATTGAGCTAACTATAAATGAAGTTCAACCAGGTTTGGTTGAAACATATGTCAATCATAATAGATTCAGATTGATTGGCTGTTCTAGGGCTAGCTGATGATTGGCCTCAGGACCTATCAATCACTAGGATAGGGACCTGAATGGCTAGCCTGCATGTAAACACAGATGCACTGAGCCTGTTGAATTCTGGGAATTCCTTGTTGTGAACAATCCACCGGGCGAAACGTACGTCATCAAGGGCCCTGTCTGCTGACCGCAATCAATTGATCGGCATTGTGCGACACACTGCAGACGCCACACACTCCATAGTTGGACCTTATTTTTTCTGTGAAGTGTGGATACGGAACGCATTTAACAGCTGACAGGACTATCAACTGCAGCGCAGCGCAGACCATTTTCTGTTTGCAGACATCATATGATGATACTTTCTATCCTTTCTGGTGGCAGTTTGACTGATCTGGGGCGCATTTGAGCCCTGCAATGCCTTTTGGTAACAGAGCTCACCTAACACCGACAGATCCTTAATAAACACTACCATATTGTTGTTTCTATAGACACTGGTCTCCCCACTCTCTCATCACCCGGCTTGCACTAATTCTGAGTGAAAGCAGAAGTGGAGAGAAGCTTCATGTGCCTTACTTTACTTCTTTCAGTCTGCCATCTAATACCTAGAATGTCATATGACACTCAAATGTAAATTGTTGATTTAGTGGCAGGTTATCTCAAGTACCTAACAACACTTAAACAGTGGATAACTGGTGATTTAATCATGTAATACAATCAATATTGTGAACAGGTATATTACAAAGGGCTGAGTTTTTCAGGAATACTTTTATATGATCCTTTGCAAAAGGTTGCCAATGTAATAAGAATGTGAACACAGGATAATTCTCTTTTTTTCTTTTGTGAATGGAAGATAGACTCATAATTGCAGTGGTTTTTTTAGCAAATTGTCTTAAAAAATTTTACATTTTTAAAAAAATGTAATCAAGTAAAACATATTTTTTAAATAAATTACACACCCAGGACAATAGGCCCCCATTGTAAAATTACCTCCCACTCCCCATTGGCAATAAACCCCCCCTGTGCCAATAGATCTCCAGTACAATTACGCACCACCCCCTAGTGGTAATAGATCCTCAATAAGATAACTCCACCATCCGTGGTATAATACATTCCTGTTTTTGCAACCTGCCTTTCTCCCCCATGACCGTTGTTATGTGTAACTGTTTTTAGTATTTTTCACCCTCCCAATGCCCCAGTTCCAAAGGACCTAATGAAGCATCACCCCCCCGCCCCCTGCACACACACCTCATTATTGCCAAAAGAGCCCCACAGAGGTATTACCCCCTCCCCAATGGGGCATTACCCTTCCACCACATGATCAGTACCCCCTGCTGCAGCAGATCTCTGTACTTGCAGAGATCAGCCAAATAGTGTTCGGGGGGAAAAACTAAAATACCCTCCTCGCACTTTTGTCCCCAGCACATGCATTCCAGGATGCCACTTTGCCCTACAACTGTAAATTAATTTTTAAAATTAGCAATGTTAATGATGGTATAAAGATGTCACACTTGTTAGTATTAATCTTTAATCATGAGATCTCTACAAAAATAGGTATTTTCTACAGAGAAATTAATTTAGTTTCTTTTTCATGAATGGTTTTAATATCTGCCTTTGAGATTTACTTTGTATGTGCCTAGCAGTCCACATATATTGTAATATAAATACAAATATACATGTATACTATACTGTATTTAGTCACAATAGTGACCAATAAATAAGCTATGAAAAAAGCTGAGTTTTAACTGAATCCTACATGGAAACCAATCTATTTTTTTTCATATGTCCATGGAAGAGAATTTTGGGTAGGTGAATTGCATGATAGCTTCTGCTGCAAATGCATAAAAGGGATGGACATCGGGAACTGATGGTGAGCAACCATCGATGTTGCTGATCTGATGGGAATACTTTTTCCATCAAATTGCTGGTTTTCGTTGGTTGCCAGCCATCGGATTAGGCTTTACGATGCCCATTCAATGGCAGATAGTCTTCTGTGCAGCTGCTAACCCCAGGAGGGTGAAATCAGCCTACCCAGTGACCTCACCAGTACAGCAAGATGGCTACTAGACTGCCCTTTTTTTCCCTCCAATTAGTTACAAATATAACAAAATTGCATACTGTACCAAAAATGGAAGGGAGGGAAATTCAGGAAACAAAGAGGCAGATTACAAACAAATCTTCCCCTATAAACCTGAAGATATACCCAATTTCCGCCTCCACACAGCTAAAGCCTTATAAATCTGACATCACACCGCAATCCAAAATGGAGGCCACAATGTAAATGACATTTTACACACAATTGATCCCAGCCTTGGGGTTTATAGGCCATCACGCTTACTTTAGCCCATGTTTTTTTATTTTGTTTCCTCTAAAGCATTTACTTATATTTGAAACAGAATTTATTTTATATGTAAATCTTTTGGAAAATTAATACTTCAACTTCAGTAATGCCAGTCTGTACCTGAGCTTGTACAATTATATGCAAATAAACTTTAGTGTATGAATGATATTTTAATGTAACAATATGATGTTTTTTTATCTTTAGACTGGTACAGAGGATATCTGGTAAAACAGAAGATGCATGAGGTAAGGCTGAATTGCTTCCTATCTTTTATTTGATTTATCACTCTTCTTGTAGAGAACATGACTGAATGTCATAACGTGATTGTAAGGATTTATATTCAGGCAGGGCTAGGGTGTTAATAAAAGACAAATAAATGAGTGCCACTTAATTATATTTTTACATCCTTGCATAAATGATTCATTTTTTAGCAGTTAATTGCTTCCCTTTTCTAATTAGTAATACCTTATCTGTAAATGTACAAATTAATTTCATAATTGATTTTGTCAATCCGCATATATCACTTAATAATATAAAAGGCAAATATCATTATAGCTATGCTGGCATGTGAAGTATAAAATGTCAAAATGAGACAGTGCAATAGGGATTGTACAGTATGGGACAGGGAAAGGCAGCTATGCAGGCTCTGACAAAATAGAGTGCACTTGTTGGTCTGAAGTGCACAGTGGAATGTATGCCTGCTGGCAGAACGATGGTGAGTCGTATCCATAAATACGATGTAACGGGATGTTCTCACAAAGGCAAGTTCAGAGAGGCTGTGGAATTGTGTGCTAGGCAGCATGTGTGCTCTGATGGTCTATCACACTAAGAATACTGATACAGACAGTCCGCCCACAAAGCAGGTGGATATATACATTTGCAGTAGTTGCTTGCATGCAAAGCAGGAGTAGTTACGGCGGGCTTGTTGGAAACACTGTGTGTTCCCAAACTAGAGGTGGCAGGTCATCATACATACCTAAGATACCTGTATTTAGAAGTAATTTATTTCATTATAGAGTCTGACAAGGTATTAATATTAGTATTTTGTTTATTGATGCCTGAAATAACATGTATTGTCCTAAAGTAGCTGGGCTGTTAGTGTGTAGTGAGTGCTGCTGTGTGCCTACTGTTTACCACAGGGATGTTGAGTGGGGAATAAATGTTGAGGAGAGAGGAAGAATAACATGTGAAAGAATAAGTCAACTTTTGATAGTGGATAATCAGGACTTTGCTGATCACTAAAGTACTGAACAGATGGCTAAGGCATCTGTTCCCCTGCTGCTCTCCTATGCTGAGCAGCAGGTGAGAAAGATCTTTCCCAACTTTTTTCCCCTGTGGGATACTGTAGCCTGCGGGTCAGATGGCAGGAGAGTGCCCGACAAAATTATGACTGTGTGGGGGGTATGATGTAGAAATGTAAAAGATGTGACTGAGGAAGTAGGTGTGAGGAGGAATAGACAGGCAGACAGTGGAAGATACATATCAGCAATCTGTTAAATATCCTCAAATTTTCATTTGAAGCATGTGGCAATTTATTGTGGCATAATGTAGGAGTTAGTAGAAGGAGGACAGAGAATTCAGTTTACCCTGTATAATATCTATTTGCTATTGTGCACTGTGTGGTTTGAGAACAGATGAATAGAATTGTTTTGACTAGTAGACCTTCTCCAAGGCATATTTTTGTGTATGATGCCATCTTTCTTATTCATTTTCCTTCAATGTTGTTTCTGCCAACCGTGAGTACTTTTCTAGTTGCTTTGTGTTTTTGTGTGCCAGGTTTGCCAATTGCGCCAATGTAAATGGGCTTAGTAATAAGGCCTATGTAATCAGAGCAGAGGAGCTGGGTCTGTGTAGTACTATATATTTCTGCAAGATCAGGGTCAGTGACAGGGAGAGAAAGAGGTTTCAGAGATATTGCAAATCTAACAACTCAAGGTCTAGATTGGGACCAAATGCCAGCCTGTCACCAACAACTCAAGGTATCCAAACTCCACTGCCAATGACACATAGAAAGGCCCATCAGGGAGGGGAGAGCACATCAAGACCTACTGTAGAGCAATAGAGCAAGATAGCCAATGTTGCTGTTCTTTCCCATAAAACTATGAAGCCATCAATCACATTAAGCTCATGGGGAAAGGAGAGGGATTCCAAAAAAAGCTAGAGACTTCCCAATCAAGAAATTACCATTATAAACCAGCAACTCAGACCATAAAAAGGAGATATACTGCTTACATTTATAACCATTGGCCTACATGTATACTGACACAGCCTAATAGTTTAAATTCTGCCAGGTACATAAAATGCCTTCTGCCTTTCATTTCATTACAAAATGATTTCAATATGTATTAAAGGAGACATTGGGGCAGACATGTGAAGGGGTGTACACACCCACATGGCACTGGCCATGCCCACACATCACTGGTCTCACCTTCTCCGTTGTGGAAGCCCGACAGCTCCTCCCGGAAGGAGGGAGCTCATAGTTGGGAAGTATGCCTCATGGGGACGGGCCAGCAAAGAGATAGGAGTCCAGGAGATGCTGGGGATAAAAAAAGAGGAAGCTACAAGTGAGAATGATAATAAACAGGAAAATCGACAGGCCCAAACAGCGCCCCTTGCCCTGCGGTGCCCTGTGCCATGGCACAGGTCGCAACACCCTAGTTACGGCCCTGAGTGAGGATGCTGAAGAGCAGACTGGGCTGTGTGGGTTGGGCTGTCTGACAGTGTGATCAGATAATTGCAGAGTTGCAGACTCGTCTTCTCCTCCCTGTCTCCTGCAGTCATTGTGGAGTGGAGCATATCATTAGGGGCCAGGGGGAGGGTCTGGTGCACATGTGGGGCTGGGGAAAGCCTGCTCTGTGGGGCATATTATTATTGGGGTGGGGTCTGGTGCACATGTGGGGCTGGGGGGAGCCTGTTTTGTGCCGCAAATTATTATTGGGGGGCCCAGGTGTAGTAAAAGGTAGTCTAATTTTTATTTATTATGATCTATGTTCTGTTAATGAATATTCAATTTTTTTATTTTTTCAGTATTTGTTGAAAATAGGAGGGGAAGAACTGTAAGTGGGAGGAATAATGAATAGAGAGGGGAGGAGTCAGTACTAATTCTTAAACCGCCCCCTCTAAAAGTAAAGTCTAGATCCCTCACTGGCTACGTCACCGTGTGACTCAGTAATGGCGAGCATCTTTTTGTGCAACTTTTTGCCTTCAAATATGTCTTATTCAAGCAGCAATGTGATTACAGCTTCTTCTGATTAAAATGATATGCAGCATGCCTATATTCTGTGTGTGACGATGGGTGTATCTGCATGTCAAATGCTATTGTCAGCGACCGTAACACTGTAACGTAGTGTTTCACATGCAGATACAACTGCAGTTGCACACAGAATATAGGCATGGTACATATCATTTTAATCAGCAAAAGCTACTTGTGTGTAATATTCACATTGCTATGTGAATAAGATGGATTTGTAGGTAAAAAGACACACGGAAAGACGCTCAACACTACAGAGGCACGCCATGGCATTGCGCGACTAGAAGGGATGTTTAATGCCCAAGGAGGCTAGTTATATGAGGACACATCTGTATGTGTGCAGGATGTATAAGGGAGGATAGTGTAAGTATCTCCTGCCATTATTATTTAAAAAAAAAAAAACAAGCCCATGATTTGGCAGATGATAAGAGCACTGTAATGAGGCATTGCATATTTATTTTCCACATGTTTCTGTCAGCATTTTAGTTTTTAAAACATATTATATAGATACACAGGGCATTCTGGGAAAATAGCTGGAGAGTAACATCTAACTCTGTTTACAATTATTTTTTAAATAATGTAGCATATTTATATTTTTCTGAGATATTTAATTGTGAATATATGTTTTTATTATTGCTCTGAAATGAAACTTTTTATCACTAATAAGCATGACTTATTTGCACTTCCTCCCTCATGTTCAACAATTTATAGAGCTATTTCTTTATTTTAAAGATCTCGTCAGACTCATAACTGCTGGGACAATACAGCAGAAAAGTAATATTTCCAAGCTGCTTCATTCCTTTAGATGTAGCTCACTAATTTATGCATTCCAGCTTAGAACGCGTCGAAATGAGTCACCTGACACAAGTGACATCATTACATACCAAATATGTCATTATATCACTGAGTGTCTACTAAAGACTTTCAAATAAAAAATGCAGACAGTCTGAATAGATGAAAAAGGCTCAAAAAAGGAAACACATAGAGAGAGACTAAAAAGAGAATAAAAGAGATACTAAATAAAATAGCACTTTCATTATTATAGACAGAGAGAAAAACAGTAGAGACAGAGGGGTTGATATATCAAGCAGTGAAAAGAGTGGATCAATGGAGAAGTTGCTTATAGTAGCCAATCAGCTTTGAGGTAGAATTTATCAAGTATATTTTATAAAATGATAGGTAGAAGCTCTCCACTGCTCCACTCCTCCACTCTTTTCACTACTTGATACATCTACCCCAGAGAAACAAAATGCAGTACAGTGGACGTGATTAGTAGGGAGTGAGTAATAATAATAATAATAATAATAAAAGCAGACAGCCAAAGAAAGAGATTGTAAAGCAAATAAGGAGTGAGACTAAAAGAAGGAAAATAAAAACGGAGACTGAGACTAAAGTAGAAAGTACAATGACAAAGAGAAAATAGGGGGAAAAGCGGGGGAGAGAGATTAAAAAGGGGGAGATAACTAAAAGGGGGGCAGAGAGAAAAAAGGTAGAGAGAGCGAAGTAAGATGCCTGGAGAGACAGGGGGAAGAGGTAAAGAAGGGGAGAAAAAAAAGAGACAGACAAGATAAATGAGCTTAGAAAAAGATATAGGGAGGAGAGAGAGATACACAGGAAGAAAGGATGAGGAGGGAAAGAGAGAGACTAGGAAGGTGGTAGAGTGAGGAATTAAAAATCCTGAAATCCTGGGCAAACAGCCATTTACCCATGTAGATCACGGTTTATATGCATGCTTGCCGGTCCATATATTTTACAGTTGGGGTGTATCATACCTTATACATTTTGTAGGAGTATCTGACTGGTAATATTACTTTATTAAAACCTTGATACACATGGAAATGAGTATTGAGAATGGAAAGTTGCTCAATCAATTTTTTGATCCATCACAGATACGTACTGTAATCTAGACAAGAAAATAACACACACCAATTCCTCCAGCACACTGCAAATGACCAGCAAATGAGATTCTCATCCTACATACTGTAACAGTGCTGAGATCTCAGTTATTGTACACGTTTGCAAACATATGGTAAGTCACCATGCCACACCAAGGAAAGCCACCATGCCACACCAAGGAGTCTCTGTTTTGGTGGTCCTGCGCTACATGATAATAGCATCCACTTTGGGTCATATATTTATGTATTTTCTTATGCTACTTGATAATAGCACATACATTTATATATTTCTAAATTGAGCGCTAACTCACCTGGACGCACCCTACATGGCACTACAAGGATCAGCATACCCTCCAACTACTGATCCATTATAACCTTGTAAAATAGCTAGAATTGTAAGCACATACCACGGAATGAGCTACTCTTTCCCTTACACTCAAAAAATGCAACAGCCAAATTATGAGATAAAATCCCAAACAGTTGATTTTAGTAAGTTAAGGAAATTCCCTTAAAAAACTGTTGTTCAAAATCCATTTTACACAAGATGGTATGTGCTAGATTTCCGTATCACACATTATCTGTCTGTAAAGAAGAACTGGAAGACAGAACACAATCGTGTTATTGGATAACGCTATTTGGATTAGCTTCCATAAAGGTAATTTGCTGAGCTAAAAGCTGTCCATTTGCAGCAGGAAATGCCTGTTGTTCAGTTTCATAACAGTCTCCTGGTGCTGACAAGAATAATAAAGAGCTTTATGCCCTCTTATAGCAGTGCCACCTGCGTGGAATGGATTGGAACAGAACATTTTAGTAAGGTGTTTGCAGATTGGTATTACCTAGAATTGTTCTTACTGTTTTGTAATTGTGTTTATATACAGCACTAGCCATGACAGAGTTTATGAAGATTTTAGAATAGTCATACAGTATGTAAAGCAAAACATAATCTTTTATTAGTTTCTAAAAATGCAGTGTAGTAGTTTTCTACATACATTTATTGCTTTATAAAGTACCTCATTAGTAATATGATTTAAGATTTTTTTTTTTCGATGTTTTGAAAACACACATTGGGATTGCAAAAAAAAAGATACTAGGTTACATTGTACAATTTTGTTTTTGTGCAGAACTGTAAAATAATGCATCTCCCTCCAAATGCTAACTCATGTTACTACTTTATTTGCCATCTGTGTGTGTGTGGTAATTGGACTGCAGAGAGTGTCAGTAAGGTCACTGGGCCTGATTCAGACCTGGACGCAAGTGGCCGATCGCTCGCCCGCCGTACGAGCGGAAATATTTAAATCCAAGCGCTCGCTCGTATGTTCGCTCGTAGCTAACCTTCTGCCCCATATTCTCCCAACCCCTCCTCTAGCTAGCGATCGTTCAAAATAGCGAGCGTCCGTCTCCTCTTTGGTTGCAGGGAACGCTCGCACAAGTCAATTCCGGAAGTGGCCCTGTCAGTTTTCGATTGTCTGCTATTTCATTCTGCAAACATACTTGAATCGATTACTGGCAATCACTATATTAATTACCTTAATTGTTATTCACATGTTTGCAATCCTGTTTTTTTTTTCAATGTCAATAAACTTTATTCTTGTTAGTGTGTGTCATTTCTTCCGCAGAATATGTACAGTTTGACCAAGGGGATAGTTGTTCGAATTTAAAAGTTTGTTTGAATGCTAGTAATGTTTTTTTCTTTTTTTAAATGCAGATTTTTTTTTGATTTTTTTTTATATTTAAATTAGCTTACGCATGTCACTGCATCAAGCCTATCATAACTCACATTATATTTGTGAGGGTGTAGGTCACATGACTCATACACTAACCAATAGAGTTGTTTCTGTTAATTTACAAAGTACAGTAGCCAATCAAATTTTTTCTAGGTCCTTTATTAATACTGTTTTGTGTAAAAAAAATCATTGCCATCATGAGAGCCAACGCTTTCTGTAGGCGGGAGCTAATGGTGCTTACAGAAGTGATGGACGAGCGCATTACCAACCAGCCGCTCCCCATCACCAATCTACAAAAACATAGGGCCTACGCGGAGGTGCGCTGCCGCCTGCGTTCCCTCAACTATTGCCGAAATATAGGGCAGTTGGAACGCAGGTGGTCGGATCTTCGGCCCTTTTGCAGCGCCGGATTGGCCAAAGTAAGTGTTTTTGTGTATGTTTATAATTTTTTTTTTTTCTGGTCATACCTGCGTGTGCTTGTTTACAGTATATCCCTGTTTTTTTATTTTAATGCAAATTTAAAAAAAAAAAAAAATTTAATTAAAATTGTTTTTCTCCATCATTTAGGGGCAGAGAGGATAGTCAGACGGCGCCGACGTGTGGCTCGTCCCCTATCCCCCACTCCCACCCAAACGTCCCCTGCCCACTCTTCCCCAAATTCCCCCTCCACCCCAGACCTTGCCAACCTTCAATCCCCTCCCTCTCCTCACCTGACCATCCCTCCAACTTCCCCCTCCCCTCAAACCCCACCTCACTTTTCCACACCCTCAACTCCCTCAGCCATAACCCCTCCTTCTTCAATTGCCCACTGGCCCACCTCAGATGAGGAGGATTTTGTGGCTCCAGGCCCAGTCCGCAGTGTGGCTGGTATGTTTACATTGTAAACTATGGCCCTCATTCAGAGCCGTACGCTCTGAGCAGAGCGCACGCTCTGAATGAGGGCCGGCCTCCATGAAAATGGAGCATCCTCCTGGACGCTCGTATAGCTGTGGGTGACCACCCACAGGCTATACGAGCGTGCAGCTTGATGGCCGCGATGGTCTTGACCATCGCGACCATCGAAACTGCGAGCCGGAGCCTGCGGTTGAGGTTTTCAACCGCAAGCTCCGGAGTGATTTTGGCTCTATCAGAGCCAAAATCACTCCCACTGACATCACTAGTGATGTCAGTGGGCCGGCTTCTGACGGGAGGCGTTCCCATGGGAACGCCCCCGTCAGGGAGGCACGCCCCCGGCACGCCTACCAAAGGGGGTGTGCTGTCAATCAACATCGACAGCACGCCCCCTTTGATCAGACACAACGAGCGAAGGACTTTCCTTCGCTCATCGCGTCTGGCGCATGCTCAGTCCAGAACATCGACCCACTTGCGAGCGGACAGCCGCTCGTGAGTGGGTCTGAATCAGGCCCTATGTTTTTTGTAGTTTTGCTTAGGTTTAAGACATATGTTTTTTTTGGTTATTTCTACTTTTTGGCCCCTTATTTGTTGTAAATCTTTTCGTTTTGCATTCCTTTTTTTTAGGACAGGTTTTTGTAACTGATGTTTTTTTGTTATAGCCAGAATTTTTGGGGGGTTTGAACATTCTAAATGAAGGTGTCATTTTAGTAACCCTCACATTTTTTATCCCCACAGAGGCCCAGAGGCGTAAGGAGGCCATTGCAGGAGGATTGGCGGAACTCCCAGGCCATGTAATTGGCATGCTGGTGGCCTTGTACCACCTTTTGGCGATCCTGCGCCAATAAGTTTTTAGCGTTATACCCCCAAAAAAAATAAAAATAAAGTTTATTTTGATTTATTTAAGTCTCATTCCTTGTCTATAAATCTTAGATTGTTGAACCTTACATAAGTCTACTATTTGTCCCTGTGTTTTTAAGTAATGACAATTTGTTTGTAGAAAGGTCAAGTAAGTATGCAAGCTTGCACATTAAACACATAACAATACCAATAGGTTTTTAGAATTAACGTCAAAAATAGTATAATTATTTTTTGGGGTAATGTAAAAATGAAAGCAACCTGCTTAGGCCTAGAATTGTAAACATACTGATTCACCATAATACCTTTGGTGTTTGTTTTTAGCAACAAAGCAGGGTACAAAAGTTTAGAAATTAATAAATTACAGTGTTATGCATTAAGCATGTTTGCATTTTTTGGAACAGGTTTCACTTGTTTGTAATTTACGAAGGAAATGGTTGTTTAATGAAAAAAAAAATTTATAGCACACAAATAATAAACACCAAGTGAATTGTCAAAACAAAATCACACAGTTAAAACACACACAAAAGTCCAAAAAATTCCAAAAACCCAAAATATAAAAAAAAATCAGGAACTGTTTGTTGAAGTAGCATGCCAACATGAATCCACAAATGAGGAGAGGAAATCATTGTTCCCGAAGTTATATCCAATGTGTCCACATAAAGTCATTTGTGTTGATCAGGTAGTATGCATGGATTTTTATGGTAATTTTAGGGAATAAAAAAAAAAAAGTTAAAAGTGTACATTAAAAGAATACATGTCTACATTGTGTCAATTAAATTAATTTGTTGAAATAATTACCTAAAAAACCGGGCAACAATTTGATCGCGTATGGCCGCACATACTGACCTCCGACCAACCTCGGGGGGGGCGTCCTCAGGCAAGGCATCCTCTGGCTGCATTGGGACACCACTCCTTATGGCGATGTTGTGAAAAATCCCACACAGGACCACAATTTTGGAAACCATAGCCGGCAAATACATGAGGTCGCCACCAGAGCGGTGGAGGCATCTGAATCGGCCTTTTAAAAGGTCGATACAGCACTCCATCACCTGCCTGGTGGCTGTAAGTGCGGAATTATACTGACTTTGTGGCCCTGGTGTAGGAACCAAATAAAGAGTGAGCAGCCAGGGCGTGCAAGGGTAACCACTGTCTCCTGTGAAAATATAAAAAACAACATCAGGACCATTGTGTACAAAGCTTTGCATTGGTTTCAACAGAAGGTGTCAACTTACCCAGAAGCCACGCATCACCAGCTCGTAGGTTGTTTAATTTGTGCCAAATCCCTGATTGCCGGATGACGAAGGAATCATGTGCACTGCCTGGGAATTTGGCATTCAGGGACAGGATCTGGAGGGAGGCATCACATACCACCATTACATTCATCGAATTAAAGTGCTTTCGGTTCCTAAATCTTGCCTCCAGCCTTGCTGGAGGCTGAAGTGGTATGTGAGTGCCATCCACAACCCTTATGATGTGTGGGAAGCCAGCAATTTGGTAAAATTTATCCTTCACCACATTAAGGGAACCCATATCCAATGGCATTTTAATAAAATGATGGAGGTGTTTAAATAGTGCATCCATCACTGCCCTCAGGATCCTAGAAAAGGAGGATTGGGAGATTCCTGCGACTATTCCCACGGTGGTTTGAAAGGATCCTGAGGCACAAAAATGTAACACCAACATGAATTGCGTAAGTGGTGGTATTGCTGTAGGACTGTCAATTTGCCGTTCAAGATCACTCTCTATTAATGAGAGAGTGTCTATGATGATTTTTGGAGGCAGACGGCAGCGCCTTAACACCTCATCATCTGGCATTCCAAAAAGGATGACACGTGTTCTATATATCTGAGGCCTTGCACGCTTACGAGGCCTATGCCTGGGACGAAGTTGAGGTTGGTCGGGTTCTGGAACCATGGCCAAGATAATACGACCAACATCAACCTGAAATGTTAAGCCAGGTAGTTATTGTTTTAGACAAATGTGTTAAGAAAAATATACTTATCTTTTCAAAGAAAACCAAAGAATCTTACAGGCCTGGGTAGTGTCATGTGAAAATCCACCTACATTTCAAAAGGATAAAAAAAATGTAAGATTAATTTTATAAACTAGGAATTAAACCAAATATAGTTTACTACAATTTAGAGAAGGGAGCACACATTAGTTCGCAAAAAAGTACGCTACATTTAGACTTAAGACATGATTTTACACAGAACAAGCACACATTAGTTTGCAAAATAATACGCTACATTTAGACTTAAGACATGATTTTACACAGAACAAGCACACATTAGTTCGCAAAATAGTACGCTACATTTAGACTTAAGACATGATTTTACACAGAACAAGCACACATTAGTTTGCAAAATAGTACGCTACATTTAGACTTAAGACATGATTTTACAAAGAACAAGCACACATTACTTAGCGAAACATATGCTAAGACCAACACATCTAATTTGTTAATTAATAAAACCAAAAACACTTACCAAAAACAGACAAATATCAAAAAGTTATAAAAGGTCACTTGGGTTCCAGCCAAAATAACTGTAAAAAAAATAAAAAAACAAACAATATAAAAATTTTGAAACAATTTATTAATAAATGTTTATGGGAATTATTGATATACTTACTCAAAAATATAAATAAAACTAGCAAATAAAAATACGCAAAAATGCTAACTTAAACATAGAAAGTAATAAAAAACGCTCCTTCGAAAAAAAAAAACAACTCCTTCACATTCCACCAACCAAACAACACACCACTCTACACCAAAATACCTCCAACAATCAAAAAATGCCACCTCGAATGGAGTCACACTAAGCCATAAATAGTCTACATTTTCCCGCTCAAATTAAGAACGGACAATAGGAGCGCACAATGAATGATGCGGCCGAATAATGCTGACGCATGTATAAAAACGTCACTGAAGGCCCAAATCGGCCTGCTGCATTGAGAAAAGACAATGAGTACAGAGCAGCAAAGTACTAGCCAAGAGGCGCCATGTAAGTATTTGTTTTTTTATGGGAAAATGCTTATGTTTAACATTACATTTTGAAACATTTTACATTAAAAAATGTTAAACCATTTAAAAAAAAGGTGTGGAGGATGCCATGGAAGAGGCTGCTGGGCCTAGTAGGCAAACTAGGGCCAAAAAAAAAGGCAGCCACAATTCACATGGAAGGAGATGGAGGTTTTGGTGCAAATATGCAACGACAACCTGGCACAGGCACCAAGGAATATGGGTGCAACCCAGAGATGGAAACTGTGGGATGACATAGCCAGTGCTGTGAATGGGGTGGGTGAGTTTGAACGTTCAACCCGGGAGGTCAAATGCCGGTACGTAAAAACTACATTTGACTAAAAAGTGTTTACAGGTCCAAATACTGCAGTAATAATGCCAACTTTTTAACCAACAGATGGAGCGACTTCAAATATCGGCTTAAACAAAAACTGGCTGATAGGGCTAGGCATGCAGGGGGGACAGGTGGGGGTCCCACCCCTGTGTCACTTGAGCTCACGGATTTGGAGGAGCTGGCACAGGAATGTGTGCAGGATGAGGAGGTGTTGGGGTGGTCGAACATGGATACCGACATGCCAGACTTTGCGGGTCCTTGTGTTGCCCTAGGGAAATGTTGTAATGTTAACAACTCAGAAATGTGTTTAGTAAAATATCTAGATTATAATTTTACTCTTTTCTCTTTTTTCGCACAGAGACACAGGCAGATGAGTCTGCTCCAGAGGTGAGCTTTGGCCGCAGAATTTCTGCTGGCTCTGCAGGGGAGGAAGCAGTAGATCCGGCTGGGGACCCTGTGGCAGACAGTCCAGGGCATTCCCCCTCGCAGGCAGTGGCCCTCCTCACTGATCTCAATGTTAAAACGGATCAGCAGACTGAGATTCTGCTGAGGATGGACGCCAATCTGCTACGGGTGGCGGACACCCTGGAGGAAACTGCTGCGGCCAACGTGAGAATTGCAAATGCCCTGGAGCAGCTCGTTCGCCAGCACAAGTTGGAGCCGTCCTCCCTTCCTGCCGGAACATCAGGACCCTCCACCTCTGGCACAACAACAGCCATCCCTCCAAATGTGCCTAGCCCTATGCCTAGTCCAGAGGCCACAACATCTGCTTCTGGCCAGGCCAGCCGAAGGAGATCCCGGACCCGTTCAGGCTCCCTCCAACCCCCGGCCAAACGGCCTAAAAGGCGATGACAGCACTGGCTAATTCCCCCACAATCCATCTCTGTGTTTGCCCCATATTCCTTCATGCCAAAAACCTCCCTCTCTTTTCTTGTGAATTGTTTTTATTTGTTTTTATTTTTTTAGTTCAAATGCTACTTCTTTTGTTTGTCTGTTGCCAAAATCATTTGTAAATTTTTTTACCTTAAAATAAATGTTTATAAAAAAAAAAAAAATGGACACAATCATTTAATAAAATTATGTTCAAAATCTGCAAAATTCTATTGTTGATTTATTCAAAAACTGGTTAAAAGGTAATCCCTCAAACAAACTTACAAACAATACAACGGAAATAGAAACATTTAATTTTTTTTTAAAAAACAAGGGCTAAAAACAATTTATGAGTTTTAATTAACACTTAGCAAAAAACAAAAGGACGATTGGTTTCTTGGCCAAAAAAAAATATGAAAAAAAACAAACATGCGTACAATATTGTTTCCCTAAAAAAGAAACACTTACAAATATTTTAAAAGCCCACAAAAAAAAAAAACATTTGTTAGCTAATTGATTGTATGACCCAGAAATTAGCAGCTGAGTAGTTCACCTGCGTTCGGTTTTTAGCTACTAAAAAAGGTCTATTTGCTAAACACCTTACAAGCAGTTTAGCAATTAAAAGATGATTGTTTTTGTGGCCTCAATTGATAAATCGCTACACCATCGATGAGCCCAGGGAAGTACGAAGAGACCATCGTCATTGTGGTAGACTATACCAGACCACAAGCTGAGTGAGCAGTCTTAATGGAAATTGGATCAGACAGTGACGTACCACTTGTTCCGTTCACATTTGGCGCTCGCATAAGATAATTTATGTACGCCCAAAAAATGCCTCGACACGCCTGCGTTTTTCCATCTCCACCCCCGTCACCACCCCAAAACGGACAGTTCTGTCAATCACATTTGACATGTCACTTCCTGTTCGCTGTGTCTACAATCGACTGAAAAATTACCGCAATCACACGTACGCACATGCGCACTGTTACACCGACGCATGCGTGGTTGTACAACATCATCTGACTACGAACGAACGGCCGCTTACGAGCGGCTCTGAATCAGGCCCACTGTGTGTGTGTTCGTGCGTGCATGCGTGTGTGTCAGAGTATGTATGCTGCAGCTACTGTACCTGTGACTGGAGACTGTCTCTGGTCTATAAAAGCCTCAGTCAGTCTCAGGAGAGAACCAGTGGTTGTGCCAGAGAAAGGAGTCTGGGAGGAACAAAGCACACTCCCCTGAGTCCCCCTCCTAGCGCAGTTGATAAGACAGGCTGGAGGCAACTCGGCACAACATTTAGTACCTTTGCACACT
The DNA here is from genome assembly GCA_031769625.1 of Taudactylus pleione. Taxonomy (NCBI): domain Eukaryota; kingdom Metazoa; phylum Chordata; class Amphibia; order Anura; family Myobatrachidae; genus Taudactylus; species Taudactylus pleione. Next base: position 2,064,575 of record JAUIMM010001821.1, on the reverse strand, counting down.
TTACCCAGGAATCGTACCTTTCTTCAAGTTCTCCTTGCCTCCACTTCCCTGTGTCCCCATCTCCAGCTTCTGTATGGCTGGAGTGTGGGTGCAGATAACCAGTTCTGTATGGCTGGAGTGTGGGTGCAGATAGCCGGCTTCTGCAGCCAGCAGCAGTGCGCACCTATTCTGAAAGCATCAGAGTGATCGTTAGATGCCAGCGCCTGGTGAAGCCTGTATTGTCAAAAGATTTCCTGGGCAAGGTGAGCTCAGCTGCGCTGTTCTGAGTATATCCAACTCTGCACCACACCACTGTGGGGGACATTCCCCTCCATACAACAACATGTCCCACCAGTTGTCCCGCATACCTCAATGTGTTGGATAACATTATATGTATGCAGTAGATAGTGTAGGCTATTACTTTGCAGGTTCCTGATAGTGCCAGATACTGTACACCCACAATCTGGGCCTCTCAGCTCTCCGATCACCAGCGCAGCGCTTAGTCTGGTGATGAACTTTGGACTGACATCATGACAGATAGTGAGTGTAGCCGTGGGTAGGGGGTGGACAAAGTCATGGCGCAGATGGGTGGATGGGGGGGGGGCAACAGACAGCACTGCCTCCGGGCACCGAGGGTGGTAGGCTGCTCCTGGACCAGTGCCGTGTGCTTGCTCCCCAGGCTAAAATTTGCTAGCCACACTTAAAATAGTCCATTGATCTCTGTGTTAGCACATTGTATACATACACACTATGGTTTAACATGAGTGAGTTAACCAGTATTGTGCTGTATTTTTTTCCTTTTGAGTCCTATGGCTCATTCATTCCAATAGCCCATTCATTTTCATGGACTTAAACCTCCATTGTAATGACTTGGCCATAAACATTAATGGGGCTGCACAGCTCTGGCAGCTGATTTTCTTTCCCTTGTCAATAGAGATCTGTTTAGTCTCTTTTGATGAGTGATCACAGGAGGAAGTTCTCAGAATCTCTCAGCACTGCCAGTCGCAGACAGCTAGCATGAGAAACCATTTGGAAATGTCAAGAAAGGACACATTCTGGACATTTACTTTTGAATTACACATTTTTCTTGGGTTAAAAGTATATTTGTATTGGATTTCCTTTTGGATTATAAACTATTTCCCTTTGAACTACAAATTAAAGATATTTCACATTGGATTAGATTTACCTTTGCTTTAAAAATTGCAAGAATTAATTTGGTTTGGATGATGCAAACATTTACATTGGCTCATGCCAGGTCAAGAAGTAATGCTGGGTACACACTGGCCGATATATCGTGTGTGCGTCAACCAGTGTGTACAGACAATATGTCTGTGAACGACGTCGTTCACAGACATATCTTGTTGGCTGTGCAGCAGATCTATCTGCAGATATATTGGTGCATTTTGCTGTGTGTATGGTTGGTACACTTGCTGCACCGGTGGCTGACAGCTCAACTAGGCTTGCACATGTAAATGATCGCCCAGTTGTGATGTCAGTCATGACACATCAGGCCGACGATTGGTAAATGTGTATACACTTACCAGTCGCCAGAAAAGACGGCCATCCAGCCGATCCGTCGCCCTAGTGTGAACCCATCTTAAGAATGTATAAAGTGGTGTATATTTACTTAAACCTCATTATTATTACAAATGTATGTTGGATTCCACAAATACACTCCAAGAGTCCTTATTACCACAGTATCCCCAGGGGTGCTGGGAAGAGCCCAACACTTGGGGAATGGGTGGTCATGCTGGTTTGTGTGTGTGTGTCCACTCCATAGAGGTTCCAGCCCGATGACAGGGGAATCCCACTAATTAAGAAACTCTGGGCCTGATTCAGCAGTGCACGCAAGTGCACTGCTGATCAGAGATTCCCGATTATCGGGAATCTGCGCGTGCGCATGACCCAGTCTGTGAGTGTGCAGAATGGGTCCTGCTAAGATGCATGCAAGCCCTTGAATGCCTCTGCCTGATTGATGGGCAGAGGCATTTAAGTGGTGGTGCGGGAACGGTGGTGGCAGGCGTTCCCAGAAACGGGGCGTGTCCACCCCGTTTTCCTGGAGTGGCCAGCACAGGCACTGCATGGACGTATGCAGTCTGCTGGCCTCGCAAGCCAGCCAGCCAGCCTGAGTAAGATGGGGCTTACTCAGCTGGCCGGCCACCTGGCGCAATCCACCATTGCAACCATCAAACACCGATGGTCGCGATCGTGATCCCAGCCTGCGACCTCCTCCTGCTTTTCCATTATTGCAAAGTTCGCAATTGCAAAGCTGCCTGCGTGCATACATCATATATCTATAGCCTGCGTGCATACATCATATATCTATAGCCTGCAATTGCAATCCTTGCTGAATCAGGCCCTCTGTTTTACATAGAGTGGATGTATATGGGAGGCTGCACACTAATAAATATCAATTTGGATAGATAAATTCCTGCATCCACTGATTATGGGGAGTAGGCAGATTATTACTTAGAAGATTTTAATTATATTTGTTTTATATCAACGGGTATATCATGTTTGATTGTAATGTTGGATGTTCTTTTACTGTTCTCAGGACACATTTACTTTACCTGGCTAGCCTACATAAATTTAAACATTATAATGATGTTCCTGAGTATATTCTTAATATTTTCATTCACTATGACTATAATGTGTCTACCAAGAAAATATAACCTTACAATACTCTTGTTTCCAACAGGGGATATTCCCTAAATCCTTCATCCACATTAAGGAAGTTACAATTCAAAAGAAAAGGTATATATTATTGCTTGCTTTCTTGAATTCTTTCTGTGTAGCACAGTGCGGCCTATTATGTTTTATGTTATATTTTAGTGAGAACATAGTAGCACTGATCTGCTGTATCAACAGATTAGCAGTGTAGGCATATAATCCTCCTAATGATGAAGGATTACATGATTACAAGGAGAGTAGAAAATGGATACAAAAATAAAGTTTAATTAACTAATTGGTGAGAACAAAGAATTGCAGTTTGGTCAGCTTGTTCTATTGCACAACAAAGCAAGAGATTTTAAACACGGGATGTAGTTAAATTGCCGGTGGATGGGATGCCTGCCGCCGAAATACAGATGCCGGAATTCCACCGCCCAGCAAACTGCCGACGCTGATATCCCGAAGGAGATCAGGATACCGGCGTCGGCATCCCGAATGTCCAGACCCTGGTAATTATTGCAGATTCCCCAGGGATGGGGGGGATAGGTTTAGGCACCCCTGGGGGAGATTAGGGTTAGGCATCCACCAGGGAGGATTAGGGTTATTCAGCCGGGGGGGAGGTTAGGGCTATTCAACCGCCGGTATTTCATACCCATTCCTTAAACACAATATAGTAGCTCTGCCTCATTAATATATTGTGAAATATTAAAAACAAGACAAACAAAATAGTTATATGGGGATCAGTATGTTTGTCACAATGTCGAGGGTCATTATCTAGACGCCATTATGTCTAAACATACAATATGTCAACAGACAAAATGTTTACCTGTTTAGAATGTCAGCAACCACAATGTTGGCTTGCAACATGTTAACACTAATAAAATGTCCACAAATTTAAAATGTCGACTGTTACATGATGGCAGCACCCCATGTTATCCCTAACTCTAGCCCCAACTAACCCCAATCCTAACCCTAACATTTCCTTTGTCGACATTTTTGACTGTTCGACATTTTGCAGATGTCGACATGTTGGTTGTTGACATTATAACCAATTCAACATGATATTTGACATTATGGTGTCGACCTTTTGACTGTCAGCATTATGATTGATGACAACATGACTATATCCTGTTATTATGTAAGTGTCTAGCACAACCTTGTACCAACCACCACTAACAACCAATTAGGATAAGTCACTTCTAGCTTTTTTAAATTGTGAATAGACACTCAATTGGGAATCGGTATGAAATACTGGCTGACGCATGGCCGGCAGTTCGATTCCCAACGTCAGTCCAACAGATGCAGAGATCCCGGGAGCGGAGGCCGTCAGCGCTGGAAATCCTGATCGTCCCTAGGTAAGTACAAACTAACCTAACCTAACCCCCCTGACCCTCCTTAGGGGTGACTAACCCTAACCTCCCCCCCGTGCCTATCCATAATCCCCCCTCTAAGTGCCTAAACCTAACCCCCCCCTTCCCCGCTGCCTAAACCTAAGTCTCCTGGGGGGGTGCCTAACCCTAACCTCCCCCAGGGATGCCTAACCCTAACCTCCCCTTGCCCTAACCTAACCCTCCTGGGGGGGTGCCTAACCTAACTCCCCCCGGGTGCCCTAAACCTAACCCTCCCCCCCGTGGCTGTCCGCTCGCGGCGCCCGGCATCCCTTCGTTCGGGATGCCGGGCGACGGTCTCCTGGCGTCGGAAAAATGACAGGCATCTAGATTTAGATGCCTGTCATTTAACCCTCGCTGGGATAAAGCAATCGGGAAGCCGGCTGTTGGGCTTACGTCAGCTGGTTTCCCGATTGAATACCCTCTATTGTACTATATAGCAATTTTATTCCCAAATTAAGGAAATTATGTTGATCAACAAAAACATTTTTAAAAAAGTTTCAGTAGTATGATTTTTAAAATCTGGTAGCTACTCTTATTTATTTATTTATATTAATTTTTCCATTATTAGATACAGTAGTAAAGTTTCATACATAAGTAAATAAATATAGAGAAATGTGCAGTGTAGATCTACCTAAAATTCTTATTGAACCCCATCACTAGACAATGTGGGCAATGTGTTTTTCGGTTACAGGAAGTCAGACCTACGCCCTGCTGATCACTGCAGGAGCACAGGTAACGGCTAGTTCTAGTTAATCTATGGGGCTCCCTGGTCCCCCAGTTCCAGCTGTGCCCCTAATCCCCAGGGCCTGACAAGACCCCTGTTTATTACATCAATAAAGTAAAATAAAAGTTCTGTAAATAAACAGAAATTGCCGATAGTAAAAAAAAAAATGCTGTTTTGGCAACAGTCAGTAAGAATATATACAATTATTCATCCCTTAATTAGCTAAAACCTGCTAACCTTAAGTAGAAAATTGTCATCATAAGCATAATAATATATAATGAAATGTACCTTGTATAGCTAGTGTATGAGTAGATCAGCATTAAGAACAGTATGTGTAAATAATTGACAATATCTCCAATAATTCAACCAAATCACGCACAGTGACAATATGAAACCTTTAGGTCACTTTGAGGCTGATAAAACATTCCAAAAATAGATCAGACAATTCTCAGGAGTATATCAAACTCTTAAGGCATAATCAGAATTCAGTGCAATGAATCCCATAACTCTTGTGTAGATGTAATAAATAGATGCAGACTATCACAATAAGCAGCGCCATAACTGGGTGTTATGGCGCCCTGTGTTGGTCATGTTCCTTGAGCGCATTATGTCAAGAAGTCATGCCAAGGGGGACGGGGCCACTAGCACCTGGAAAAACAGCAGTTCAGTGGTGGGCTGTATGGCTCGAAAAGAGCCCGGGATTCTGACCGTCGGCATTGTGCCGACTACATCCCTGATTTCAGTAGCAGAGAAATTTGTTATAAAGCGTACTTGTGTATCTTTATCTTGCTTATCTTTGTCCTTGTATGTCAAAACGTTCTCTCTATCTGTCAATGCTGCTTCTTTATATGCTTGTTCTACTATTGATGTATCATACTTTTTTTTCCAGAATTTTGTGGTTAGTTCTTCACTCTGTTTGTTGTAGTTGTCCAAATTGGAACAATTCCTCCTTAATCTGATAAACTGGCTTTTGGGTATAGATTTGAGCGAATTTGGGTGATGCCAGCTATTAGAAAGGATAAAGCTATTTACATCTACTTGTTCTAGTCTGTATATGCATCATCATTGGATTAGAATTTGGATATTATATATAGGTATATTCTGTCCTTTGTTTGATCAGAAGGATTACTCCCAGAAAGTTATATCATTAAGAAAACAGTGTAGTTGCTAGCCATCTCTGATATCCGCACCTTTCTACAGTGCCGGAAAATTCTCTGTGTAGCAGAGAAAGTTTGTTTGTGGGGTATATCCATCATCACTTAATTTCTACAAAAGCAGGTGATAATTAACAATTTGGGGGAAACAGTACAGACAGGGGCAGGGTCTGCAGGGGGGGACCAGCCACGGCGACGCCGCATGTGCAGTTTAAAGAAGTCCTTATAGACACCTCAGCTGGAGGGAAAAAGTATAACAATTCCGAAAAGCTGACTTAAAAAGAGCAGCATTTGGGAAGTGATACTTTAGGCAGGGAGGCATGATGAATGCCGCCGATAGTTTGTTTAAACTCGCAGCATGTTTCACACATTACTATCACTAGTGATAATTATATATTGATGAATAAACCCCTGTGTCTTTAATCAAGGTGGGCAGCCATCAGCCTTTGATGTATATGTGTCTGTCACTATGGCATAGAAATAGTGAGTCCGGGAGGGTGTGAGGAAGGCACCAGTTGTTACCCTCTGAGGAGGTGACACCAAAATGTTGGCTCCTCCTCAGTGACTGACCGGGAGCCTTTTGCTGTACTGTGTCGTTATGGTACAGCGCCTGGCAGTGCGGGGGCAGGCAGGGCATCTACATGAGTGGTGGGCACGCACCCAGAGTGATGAAATGGCAGTGTGCCATGAGGCCACGTCCCTCAAGCTAACGTATTTCGTGCGCAGTCTATTGGCCATACTATGTGTCACTTTTTGTCATTATCATACTGTCATGATGATGGCCTATTTTTTGTGGAGGCTTGGGGCTGTAGTCCCATATGTCCCATTGTTAATCTGGCCCAGCCCTCAGTGTAGCCAGGGCCGTAGCTAAGATAGTATGGCCGGTGCAATCGCACAGGGCACCACAGGTCAGGGGGCACTGTTTGGGCCTGTCAAATTTCTGTTTATTATCATTCTTACTTGTAGCTTCCTCTTATTTCATCCCCAGCATCTCCTGACTGCCCCTATCTCTTTCCTGACCCTTCCCCATGAGGCCATTCCCCTTTTTTGGGTGCATTATGTCCCTTTGACAAATTAGGTGGGCGCCAATGCTTTTTCTGGCACAGGGCACCAAAAAGTCTAGTTACGTCTCTGAGTGTAGCTGTATATTTTGTTCTGTTTCAACAGTTTATATGGATAATTACGACACAAAGTATAACTAGGTATGTAATGCATGAATGGTTTAGGCACTTATGCCAGCCTTGTAATGATAGAGCATATTTCAGTAGGTGTCTGCAAGGGTTGGGTACAGGATGCTGGTGCTCAGGATCCCAGCGGTCAGAACCCCAACGTTGCCATCCCAACAAGGTTAGGATACCGATACCTGTCGGTCAGTATCCCAAGCCTCCCCCTCTATCTACCTTCCCACCCCTAGTGCCTAAACCAAACCTCCCTCCCCCCGCACTTAAACTCCCTCCTCCCTTCTTGGTGCCTAACCCTCCCCCTAGTGCCTAACCCCTAATCCTATTCCTCCCCCTAATCCCAGTATTTACAGTCGGGATGCTGGTGGTCAGAATGCCGGCGCCAAGATTCTTTTTGACCGCATCCTGTCTACAAGCTTTATTGATGTAGCTGGCATGTTGAGAACCCCAAAAATGTTTGCTTTGGGCCCTGTTAATAGTTCCCATCTATATTATCTAGTAATACCCATTCTCCCATGTAACATACTTCTCAGCTGTCTCGTTTCACAAATTTCAGTAGGGCAGAGTTTAAACCAAAAGTGAGAATTTTTGGATGGACTGGAGTGATGTTCACGTGTAGCTGGCGGAGTTTGGTTGGATCAGGGGCAGGGCATATATATTGTCTAAATTTCGAGTGTCTGAATGTTGGGAAATATGCAAGTAATATATAGAAATGTAGTGATTTATTATTCTTATTGTATTCTCTTTAAGAAATACAGAGAACATAGTGCCCTCTGAAATTCCATTGGTGCGAGAAGTTACAACCACTCTGCGGGAATGGGGCAGTATTTGGAAACAGCTGTACACGGTAAGAATAATTGGCTGAGATGTTAATCTATTTTATATTAAGGCTAAGAGCACATGTGCGGTATTCGGGTGAAGAAAAGTGAGTACTACATTCTCTGTAAATTTACACCGTGCATGCCCAAAACAGTGGTAGCACATATGAGCCCATGCAAATTTGTTGGATCCTGACATCTACACTTGTCTGTGTCAGGTGGGTGGAACAGAGGTTAGATCTAACGTATGCCAAATGCAAAAATAACATGTTTACGTAATTACATACACAAGCAGATTTGGAAAAAGTCACATATATGCCTTGGAAAGCCATATGATTTGTATGTGATCACAGGAAGGATTGGCTCTTTGTGAACACTCCACTGACACTGGTTGTTTCTTCATCGTATAGATTATGCTTTTATGAGAGTGTTTATGTAAAATTTATTTTTATGAAGTATGGGAGATTAGGAAGTTATATTCTACTGTTGCTGAATGAAATTAATCTTAAACCATACTCTCCCGAAACCTGCAGGAGGCTCACGATTTTTCGGGTAACCCCCCGAACCCCTGGAAGAGTAGGCACTTTTACTGCATCCCTCCACTTCCTACTGAAGTGGGCAGAATGGGGATAATTTTTCCAGGGAGCGTCTGGTCCATAAGGGGTGGGGCCTAATGACACAATTATATGAGAATTGTATCATTTGGACCCGCCTCCTTATTAAATATGCATGATTCCTGGCAATTTACCATGAGGAGGTGGAGCTTAATGACATAGATCGTCTGGCCCCGCCTCATTGTCACCCATCTGCATCTCCTCTCCGGGCAATTCCCGGAGAGGAAAATATAAAAGTAGGGTAAGTATGTCTTAAACTATTTATATACTTTATTCAGTCGGAAATTAAACTCAGAAATGTAATTTAATTTGTTCCACATGTGTATTTTCAGGTGCATCTACAAACCCACCAAACAGGAATCAGGATGTGTGTTAGCACCATGACATAGACTCATTTTTGAGCCTTATTGTTATCTTTTGAAAATATATTTTTATTTTTGGAATCATGATTTTTCTTGCTTACAGTGCAGCCATTTTTGCTTTTGTTTGTAATAACTTTTGAGTCCAAAACATACTGTAATTCATGGTTAAACCACAATATAGAAAGATATTGATATATGGTTATATAAAATGCTATGGATTAACATAAGCACGTTTCTGCTACAACTGAAATCAGCAATGAGCGTTTGCCAATTTCTATTGAATGCCTCTTTGTACATTTAGCATTTTGTCAATATACTTATTCAATGTACTTTGATCTTTCTAAACCCATTGATTTGAGCAAAGTAAAAGTCATTTTTTCATCAAGGTGAATGAAATGTTCTTTAAATATTTTGATGTTATCATGCTAGAGCCCTGTTGATAACCTTAAAAACTAGACACAGTAGTCTAGTAGGTTTAGGGCACAACATCGAGTAGTCTTGCAAATGTTACCAGCAAGGAATGAGAACTGAATTTGTTAATCTTAGTGTTTACAGTAAGACTTCTCCAGGGGGTGACATTATTTAAGGGACCAAATGTAATACCATGCCAGTTGTATAGGGTGCAGATGTTTCGATGATCTCGCTGCGACTTGTACAGCATTGGTTTGTCCTTAAAAATATTTTAAATCTAACTAAACATCTGCATTTTCCACAACTCACAGGTTATTACATTTGTTTCAAAATCTTTTTCTTATAAGATGCATGCAAGGTATGACAAGAGGTAGCCGTGGGCCCCTGTCAATGAGGTGTGCTATGAGCCACTTGTGGTGGCAAAATTCCTGTATCTGGCAGACCAGCTTATGGAGTTTAGCAATACCTGGGATATGATTTACAGAGTTGCATCCTTCGCCTTGGCTTAGGTCCAGATAAATTCTCTACTCACTTCACGGATTGTCCATTTTGTCCGGAGGAATAGACAGACACACATGAACAGGTAGTACAATAGATAGACCAGTGGTCTAGATGATCTCTGTTACTCCCAGAGAGAGGCAGTGTTATGTCTGTCCATATCTCTGAAAAAAATACCCTACCTTTTTGGGTGAGGGGGTCTGAAATCCTTTCAGAGGTCCAGACGGTCGTATTTCCTACCAGACCCTTTGCAACGTGCACTAAAAAGATAATAAAGGTTGAGGACCAATCATGGTCACAAAAAACAGGGTCCTAGGTACTACATCGACTGAAGCCTCTAAAAGCCAGGTAGGGATGACAATATTCAGTATCAGTGGTATTGCATCCCACTGAAAGTGCTTTAGCTATCGACTGTCATTCCCAGGGCGAGAAAACACCTTCCCCTGGGACTGCCTATCTGGCATATGATTAGCAAATAGCACTTCCAAGGGGATGCCCATTGCATTCAGTCTCAAACTCGTCAATCAGACATGATCAGTTTGATCAAATTTTATTTAGTTTTACAATAGCCACATAGTAATTATTCTGTGTTCTCTAGTAAAGGTATCATTATTGCCAGGAGTAAAAAAAGGTAGAAAAATCTACCGAAGATGTAAATCTTCTAGGTCAGTATGTTATGAGTTGTAATAACCAGACAGAAGATCAATAATTTTATTTTAACTTATTGTTCTTGAGTTGACAACAAAAATCAATACAGATTATACACACACCAGATGGAACTTAGATTTAACCACTTGGCACAGTGGTATAGCCAAATGGCAAACGGACTTTCCAGACATTGAAAAGCAGGACATACAGTAATCCAGGTTTGTGTACATCTGAACAGGCAGCTGGTCTCTTCCTCATACGCTGAAATACATTTCAAATTCTTACATAGGGTGTATTACACCCCGAAGTTGAGATCCTTGATGGGTGCATCATCGGACTCAATTTGTTTCAAATGCGCTCAGCCTGATGCAGACCTCTTGCATTGTATGTGGTCATGTGATGTGGTACATGAGTTCTGGCTGGCTGTTCATGCCAGTTCAACCTGGGACCTGAATATCCCTTTTAAATTAGAGATGTGTTGGGCAATGTGGTATATCCACTCTTCCTCTTATCCACGATCCTACTTGAAGAGTACTGCCATACTACTAGCTAAAATAGCAGCAGCAGCAAAAAAAACTATATTATAACAGTTGATCTGTATGGATTTTATCCCATTAGCTTTGTTACTACCTAGGTTAATTTATCTTTATCAAATGGACTGGATGGAATGGTCCCTACATGTGGAGTCCAGTCACTGGGTCCTCAATGGTGCGGTATCCATAGGCAACACGCTGTAATCCGATGTATTATGCCTCCTTTTTGGGCTGATCTCTTCAACTGCAGGGAGCTCAATTGGGACAGAGTACTGCACTTGTGTAGGTGTCCGCTAGAGGAAATATCCTTGAGGTAGTGGATCAATAGAGCATGTCCTCAAATGGTGCGGCATCCATCAGCAAGCAGCTGACTGTAGATGATAAGCAGTTACTCCGTAACTCAGTCAGCTGCTTGCTGATGGATGCCGCACCATTTGAGGACATGCTCTATTGATCCACTACCTCAAGGATATTTCCTCTAGCGGACACCTACACAAGTGCAGTACTCTGTCCCAATTGAGCTCCCTGCAGTTGAAGAGATCAGCCCAAAAAGGAGGCATAATACATCGGATTACAGCGTGTTGCCTATGGATACCGCACCATTGAGGACCCAGTGATTGGATCAAGGGACATCCCTCTAGCGGATACCAGGAGAAATAGGCTGCTATAAAGATCTGCATTCCTCATTTTTGCAAACCTTATAAGGGCTTATCCACTTACCCATCAGTCTGCCACCATCGGGACATTCTAATCCAAAATTGTGGGTGAGATTGTATGTTTTTAATGTACATGTTCACTTTACATTTCAATTGATATGGTAAATATCGTATCATTTTTAATAAATATATATTGTTCATTTTACTGGTACCAATTGAATTTAAATTTTTATTTGTATGTGTATATATCAATAGCGCTGCTATTTTGTTGGTATTTTCTATTGTGTAGGGATTGACGATCCCATATTTCAGCAGCTGCTAGATTAACAGCTCATTCCAGTGCCTGTGCATACCCATTTGGGTATCCCTCTTTTTCATGTGGAGTCCAGAGCTGATACATTTTTCTCGATCTGGCTTCCATACGTCCCCATGTGAGAGAATTCACTGCAAAAGCCGTTTCCCTAACTTCTTGGTACAATTTAGAAGTGATATCCAATGGTTCCTCTCCCTTTTAAGGTTACACATGCTGCAGGACTCTCTGAATGATAGGTCAATGTTGTGGCTCCCTTTCCTGGTTGCTATATTTAGGCCATTCCCTGATATCAATTCAGGTGTTTTTGAACCCCATGTGATAGAGGATTTCCTTTTGATAATCTTTCCTACAGACTGTTATGTTTACCCACCGGCTGCTGTTTTGTTATGGGTCGGAACCATGACACAGTGCTACAGTTTTTTTTCATTACTATTATATCCCTACGATATTTAATTTTGGTGTTAGATTTCTAACTATTTCTGTTACCTGAATGTATTCTATTTTGTTTGTATATGTCAGTAAAAAAAAATATAAAAAAATCAATAGTGTATTTATTTTGTTTATTTCTGGGTACGTACAATATTTGTCAGACTGTGCCCTGATGAACTGAGAAGGTATATAGCATTGATGTAATTCATTCTGGTTTGTTGCTGATTCATCTCCCAACATAATTTAGATTGGTACATTTATTTTTACAGTTCAGCAACACTATATTGTCAAATTTACAGGTTACTTATGCTTGTACATCTGCTTTGTTGTTGTAAAGAACTGCAACTATATAACCATAAAATATGCTGTTGAGTTCCGGACTCCTTGCAGAGCTGTCTGGAAAAATGATGGTTTCTAATGGTGGCATTTTCATTAAACAAGATGTGCTCAATAAAAGAGGGGAAAAAAAAGAATTAAGGAAGTCTATTGAATTTATAGAGCATGAGAATCCGCTTTGTGCATTTTTCTACTTTTCATTGTCTTTTATGTCTTATGCAAAGTGAAGCAGCCCGAATCAGAACGCAGATTGTAATAACTCATTGCTCTCTTTCGCTATTTAAAACTTGAATACAAAGGTGTATAAAAGCTGCCGCGCAAAGTTATGTTGAGGTTGAGAAAACTGAAATGTGTAACTAAATAAAAAAGAACTAGTGGTAAATCAATCAGGGCTTTTAGCGAAGAGTTTTCAGCCTTGCACAATTCATTTCACTTGCTAGTCAGATCAGAAATAGTGTGTTGTGATATAGCAATATATTACAGTAAATAAGATCCTTGTACTGTAAGTAATGTAACATGCTGAAGATATAGATTGTAGTGTATTACTTACCATCAGTGGGGTAGGCAGCTTTTGACATGAGGGAGAGAGAGCATGAAAAAAATAAGCCCCAGGCTCAGGTGTTTCCCACATGCCCCTTATTAGACTCATTAGACCCCCACACCTGCATGCCCTATTTAGTGCCCCCTCGTGTATTGTGGTTTACAAGTGGTTCCATATAAGTGGTCAAGAGAAACCTTATATGAAAATGCATGTAGCCATAGATTTCATTGTGCCTTATAACCAATGCAGGAAAATGGCACTGATTATACCATTTGAATGTATAAATCTCTGATTTCTTTTTTTTATTTAACAGCTACATAATAGGGGTAAGGTGCAATCAGGGAGATTACTAGACTCTTCAGGGAGTCAGGGAGATTTCTACTATTTCAAGGAGTCTCCCTTACAATCAGGGAGAGTTAGCAAGTATGGTCCAGGTAGTTATTATATAGTCCTAATTAAGGAATAAAAATATCTTCACCCTACGATGTTGATCCAGTAAAGTTAGTGCAGCGTTCTGATAATCTTGTGTAGTGCCTGTGGTGTGGTTAGCTGGTAGCCTGTAATCAATTAGACTCCGTCCGTTGGAGTGAAAAAGACTACATACGAGTATATCAGTGTAGGCGGCTCAGCTGAATGACCTCACTGCCAGGCTGTTGTGTACAGTAGGGATATTCAACATGTGGCCTTACAGCTGCTGTGGATCTATACATCCCAGCATGCCCTGCAACAGTTTTATCATGCCCTAATAGCAAAACTGTGGCAAGACAAGCTGGGATTTGTAGTTCCACAGCAGCTGGAGGACCGCCTGTTGAAAACCCCTCGTGTAGAGTCTCAGGCTCAGGCTGCGCCTTTGCTGGCTCTTGGGTCTGAAAGGATCTGTCAATAGTAGAACAGAGTTCCTGAGCAACAGAGGGGTGTGTCCTAGAAGGCTCTTTCCTATTGCTTACACGGATACTGGTATTTGTATTCAGCGCGCATCTTATTTGTTTTCCGAATATGTCCATCATAGTCTTTGAAGCTGTTCACAATTGCCTATACATACACAGCATTTGACGCAGATCATGCAACAACGACTCCTCGAGTGAGTCTATGGTCACTCCAAATGCTCGCGGTAATGTACCTTGATGTAGGCACAGTGCGACTCAGGCTCCATGTTAACATAAAATGAATAACTGGCTTTCCTCTAAGCAAACACTGCCCACAGCAAAGCCATAGGTAAATAAATCGCCAATTAAAGGCAATTTAATTTATTATTATTAATAAAAATAATAATAATAATACATATTTATTCTACAGTTAGTGACGTGTGCAGGCTGTGAACAAGCATAGTGATCTGTGTCTGTGTCCTATTTGCATGTTATAATCTTTTTGATCCTTCACTTTGAGCATGAATTGAAATGAATGTCACTGAAAATTAGTCACAGCTAAACCTCTAACATAACATCTAGGGAGTTTAAGAGCATTGATAAAGGGTTCCGGTGATTAAAACTAAGTGGATGTAAAGAAAAAATTTTTTACCAAAAAAAGGAAATGACCAATTATATGAATTGGGGTATCAATTTGATTGTCAATAATTTAACCTAATTAAGTAACATTAAAATTCTTAGTGAGAAATTTGTTTTAGTCCTATAAAGCATCTATCACTCCATTAACTGTAATTAGCCATATTAACAACCTCTGAACTAAATTTACAGTACAGTATCATGCTAAAATAAAGAAACTGGCAGAACTGCATTAGATTAAAGGAATGACCTGATTTTAATTTCCTAAACGTGTGGCCAAGAAGACACTACAAAACACAGCTTTGTGAAGGACTCACTACATTTTACTATGACACAGTCTGAACACTTCTGCAAAGAAAAGCATCCAGCCCCCCCCCCTCCCCAACGGTAGGACATACCCACCATCCTTCAAAAGGGTAAGTACCCCCCTCTTACACCACACGTAGCCGCTGATTTGTAGTGCTTTTCCGCTACCACCAAGTTCGAAGGACTGCAGCCTGCCACCCATACAAACAACCATGAAACTAATCTAGAAAAGAAAAAAGGCCTTTAAGAAAAATACCTAGTCCTAACATGGATAAGTACACAACATTTGTGGCAAAAAAACTGGGAACTGTCCAAACTCAACATTGGATGCTGAACGTCTAAACCGCCTGATTGTAAAACAAAATGAAACACAACAATATTAATCTTCTTCCTCACCTTAAACAGCAGGATCGCCTTCACACAAATGTAGGGATTATCTTAAACCAAACAATTCACACACCAGACCAACAAGACTCCAAAGCCACTCAATCCTCCTTCATCCTCAGAATTAAGTCAGCTCCCTTTACCTGGCCAAAGTCATTACCACCAATATGCAACAGGTGCCCCCAACGTTGCTGCTGCTGAAACAATAAATCTAAAAGGCTAACCAGCGTAACCCCCATAACCTAACCATCTAACCCTATGACCACCGAACAAGAAAGACTCCTTACTAGCCAATGCATATCTCTCAGTCCAAGAAATTAAAGAATGGCCCACCAGCCAAACCTGCTAAGAAGAATCGTTGATCGCTCTAAAAGAAAAACAGGACCGTAAAATCAGTATCTACACCCAAAACCAGGCGAACTTAACTTGAACTTGGAGAAAGGAGAAGAAAAAATAGGAAAGGGAAATTAAATGACCCAAGTGAAGGAGAAATTTAAAAAACCTCACGTGGACCATAATTTAAAAGCCAATTGTAATAAAGGTCCCCTTAGAGAGAAAATTAAAAACCCATTCACACAACCACTTTTTGAATGCTAATCATTCAAAAACTGACAACATTTTCGGGTTAATGCAGGGAGCCCTACACTAAAACTTATCTCAGCCAACATAAGATTTATACATGGATGATTTCCATTGGCTGATAGCTTGCATGGCCAATGATAATTGCTCAGAGCTGTAGCCACTCCTATCTGAAAAGATTGGGTACCGTAATTCTCACTCTTTAAACCTAAACGCTCCAAACATTGCTTAAAAACAACAGAAAATTGTAACTTAGCAAGGGGGAAGAGTCAGCATGCAGCAACCAGTGAGAACTCCCTTTGGGGGTGTAAGCTGGTGTAGAGAGCAGAAAAATAACAGGAAAAGCCTCCTGAATTGGAAGTCTCTTAAGTGCTATCCTATGCCTCAGCTGTAACTGATCTGTTTTTTAGCGAGGTATCTTGTAGAGGATGGCCCCTGCCTTAAATAAAAAAATCTTCATTAATAATCAGGACCCCTCAGAATGCTTGCTAGCTGCCACTAACTTGCTAAATCTAATAGGCTAAAAGACAACCAATCAAGTAATTAACTAACCAGATATCTGCCTAGTAACCGATAACTATTACTTAGCCAATCACAAGAACTCTTTTGTAGCCGTAAGCTTATAGATCACTCATCTAATTTAAATGTCAACAGTTCAGAACAAAAATTGTATGTGCCCATTTTCTACTAGGAGTTCCTCTCATTTGTGCCCAGATCAACAAGGGTTGTTCATATACAGAGGGTACGTTTCTTAAGTCTTGCCGACTACAATTATTAAAAGCTTCTTATGTGGAGTACTCACGAGTCTCCTGCCTAATCTGAGAGCAATCCCATTGGTTATTGAAACATCGCTCTGCCCAAATCAACAAGTTTAGAATGTGATGTATCTTTCAGATTGTCACCTGTGACACTGAGAATAGATATATAACTGTTTTATTCTACAGACCCTTTCTCAAAGTCAGGATGGTACATAGAGAAATAAGACTTTTTTTATTATAGCAGTAATAGTACACAGTCCACTAAATAAATAATTGGTGTGTATATATGGTTAATATACAAGGGGAAATAGCACCTTGCAATTAAATGAGAATTAAATGTGTTTTTCACATAAATGCAGTGTTTAATCCCTCTAATTTTGCTCAATATTTTTTTTTCGCTCCCCTGGAACCCATCCTATTTTCTTTTTGTTAATTTGCTAGAATCACAGTTATTACTATTATTGGCATCTTTGCTGGCTTGTTTATGTCATCATTTATGAAAGAGGTAGCCTAAGGCTTAGAATATTAGATGGGGAGAGTTGGGAGAATGCTACCAGCTTACTGCCAACTAGACTGTCATTACAAACCCCGTGTTAGATCATCTGGTGCTCAGATGACTACAAAGGAAGCCATGGTAATTGTAAGCTGTGGGGCCTGGAAATTGATTAGTTTGGATTTTCAAGGGAGGGACTCCAAATCAAAGCATTACGGGTGGATGTAAAACAAAAACTCCTTTAAAGGTGTAGGGAAGATATGTTTTTAAAAATAAATAAACATTTGTGGACTTGTCAGTTGATTTATGGTAGGGATAATGGCCTGGCTTTCTTTCTGTAAGTTTTGGAATTGTCATTGGGCCTGATTCTCTACAGAATGCAACTGCGAATGCAATAGCGATTATGCATGCAGTTCATCTGCGATAGTATGCTAATCCATTGCGATCACAATGCTGCCGCTGCACTACATAAGGATGCACACTCTACCTTACACACATCCATAATGTTTAGCAAGACTGCGAAAACATCAGTACAATCGAGTAATCGCAGCCTCCCGCACACTTGCACAAACCCTGACCTTACTCAGAAATTTCTTACTTCCACGCACGCTATCAGGCCTCAGGCTGCACAGGGCATCACTGGATAATTTATGCACGTCCCTGCAACGGTGTTCAAACGCACTGGCACGCCCGCACAATCAACAGGTTGTGTGCATATTAGCAACTGCGTTCTTTGCTGAATCAGGCCCATAGTTTCACCATGCAGGGTGATAGCAGATAGCCTAGCAATGTGTAGTCTGTGCACACTGTTTTATCCCAGGCTAGCTAAGTAGAACTAACATTGGGCAGAAGTTAAATCATACCCCTTTACACTAGAGCTAAAACCGGAGTTATTGCAGGGTTAACCCAGGTTGCTCCTAGTTGTAAAAGGGGCCAGGGTTGGATTCCCAGGTTGAGTGACCCGGCAATTCAACCCAGGTAACTTGCAGGGTTTTACAAGGGAACAACCCGTGAAACCCTGCAGTGTAAACGTGAACCCTGGATCGTTCGACCATGTCCCGTTTACAGCATGGGGACTTCCGGGTTTCTCAGCGCCTGGAGATGATGTCATCCAAGCGCTGGGAGAAGTGTTCCACTGCACCCGTGTGCAGTGTGAACGGCGCTGATCTGGGAATAATCCGGATCGGCGCCGCAGTAGAAAAGGTCTGTCCTGGCTCTTACCCGTTTTGGAACTGTTGAGCTCATTCAGAGCCGCTCGCACCCAGTGTATGCAAATTTGGCTAAGTGACAGCACGGCAGGCGATCGCATGGAAAGGCATAAGCACGCCTACTTTGTGTTGGCGAGCGATCACTTTGTGTCTATAGACGCCCATTAGCGTCTGTAGAGACACCCACTAGCGCACGTCATCTGCTGGAAGTGTATTAAAACATTGGTACATCGAGGACCATCGAAAGGGCTCGCAGCGCTTGTGGTTGCCTTACCTTACCACAAGCACTGCGAGGACTTCAGTGTAAAAAACAAGCAAGTGACGTGTACTATGACGCTGGCTGATAATTATGCATGCCTCTGAAACTGCGTTACTACACACAGGCACTCCTGCGTTCGCACCTCCACACCCCTGTTATTAGTGTCCTGCCCCAGGAACCACCCACAAACGGCCTCTCCTGTCGCTCATTACACTGGGCTGTCTTTGCTGGGCGAGCGAACGGGTCCAGATCGCTATGAGTAGTTTGCGCACGCGCACTGTAATGCATACAGATGCGCAGATTAGCAAACATCGGCAGCAGCGAGCGGACGCTTGCTAGCGACCTGGTCTGAATCAGGCTCAGTGTTCCAAATCTCGGGTCAGACCCAGGATTTAGGTGTAAAAGCAGTATAAGTCAGAGGAGTGGTGATTATTATTTTGGATTAGGAAAACACTTTAAGATATTTATTTTTAACAGTTACGGAATTGCAGGTAGTTTAGCACCACAGTTATTATGAGTTCTGGTGTTACCGTTATTATTCTTTCCCCAACAATGCACAGCTGTAAGGGAATGAATATGATGCGATAAGACATAATATCATAGGACACAGCATTCAGAGACAGTTGAATTTACAGGCCTAATCTAATTATTTATTTATTACATTTGCTACTAGTTTGTTATATTTGCTTGTTATGTTATAGTGTGATTCCCCAATACAAGACAGTGACAAGAAACTGAATACATGCACATAACCTGACAGCTATGATCTAATAAGTCTACCATAAATCTTCATTACCTTAATGAGTGCAATTCAGAAACTCTTTAAAATGACACATTCCATCTCTTTGTTCTTCAGAAGACCTTTCTTTCCTTGCTAATCACCTTAAAAAATAAGATACTGCATTACAATTGATAGATCAGACAGTGCTACAATTGATATTCAGCTGTTAAAGTATTCTAACCTTTTATCAGAACAATCAGTACTTCTAACAACTGTTAATTATCTGCTGTTTTCTCCCTGCTTTATGTGATAATTCAGACACTTTTAAATAAAACACATCAAAGGAGAACTGAAACACTTGCAAAGTTTTGTAAAACAAAAAACAAAAAAAAACAAAGTTCTCCAAAATACTTATTTATCTTCAGTGTTTCTGTAGCTTCATAAAAAAAAATGACTGTTGTGAATTGAAACTGCAGATAACAATAATACAAATAACTAATGCTGGGCATACACTATACAATTTTCTGTCAGATATCTGTCCAATCTGGCTGGTTGGAATGAAAACCTGGTAATGTATGGGAGCAAATGACAGTCGCTCATATGGTCTTAAACACTGGAAACGGACAAAAAAAACAATTGTTCAAATTGGTTAAATTTGTGTGTTTTAACCAATTTGTCTGAATGACCATTTTTGTCTGTTTTCCAGTGTTTGTGAGCAAATGGTCGATTGTCATTTGCTCCCATACATTACCAGGTTTTCATTCCAACCAGACAGATTGGACAGATATCTGACAGATAATTGTATAGTGTATGCCCAGCATAAGGATTGTCTTTGAATGACTAAAGGCGCGTACACACTTGGCGATTTTACTGAGCGATTGCACGATTACGACATCGTAATCGTGCAGTCGCTCAGTAATCATGCACAATTGTGCACTATAATAATGGAAACGACCAGCGATGCGCGCTTCCTCTGGTCATTTCCGACATTGTCCATCGCCTGAACATGCAGGCAAATCTGTCGATAACAACGGATTGGCCATGTTCAGGAAATAAAAGAGGGTGCCTTCAGTGTAGGCACTACAGGGGATCAGGAACGACTGTACGATTACGATGTCGAAATCATACTGTCTTTCCTGTTCGCCCAGTGTGTACGCACCATTAAGCTCATTACACACTTACCCCACAGTGTGGCCAACCGGCCGTCACACTGAATTTGGTTTAGCTACATACACTTACCAATCAGTCTCTTGATATGTCTGGCCAGATATTACAGTTGGATGGGCATTTAAATTTGCTCGCCCAGTTGTTATGTCAGTGTCGGCAGCCCCTGCAACCAGTGCAGGGGCGGTCGGCGGCTCGCTCCAATAACACATTCAGATGCACCAATATGTATGTGCTGATATGTATGTGAACCCCCCCTCTATCTCTCTCTCCCCCTCTCTCCCTCCTCCCAGAGTACATTCTCTTTTTTGTACAATAGTGCTAAATCCTGATAAATTATTAAAAGCATGTATAAACATGGTTGAAAAATCTGTAGTAGCTTTCACAAAAACGCATAAGAGAAAGGTGACTGTGCCAGTAGCATTCATTCAGATTTTAGCTTTCATTTTTCTGTTGCAGCTTAGGAAATTAATTCCTTCTTGATTACTAAGGGCAACACCACTTTTCTCCTATTCCGCCACTTATCATTAGGAGTGTATTTACTAAAAATATTTTTTTTCAAAACTGATAATTCTCAGTGGCTTTGAGGGCTGGATTTAAAAGGGCAATAGTAATACATGCAAAATCAGACTTGTTCTGCATGTACTGCTATCGCCCTTTTAAATCCAGCCTTCAAAGCTGCAAAGTATCGGCAGCTCTAATTTAAACAATCTTTAATAAATATACTCCCCAAGTCAGGAACGCGAGACAGACATTCAAAGAAATATGACAGTGCCTTGAGATATTTGTACATGAGATTCCTGACTAAACAGTTTTTGCTGGTTAGTTAGAAATCATTCTGCTAGATTTCTTAAATGGAAATATACCTTTTCTAATCAATGATCAATATAAAAAAATATATGTATATGCATTATTACTTTACTATACAAAGGCATATGTTGTTCGATTCAAATACCTTCATGTATCGTGGTTAATTTAAATAGCCAGATGGAATAGAACAATGGCACGCTGCGATTGTATTGTCATAAATGCCTTTTAGGACTTTTCAGCAAAAAGTATTTTTCAGTACAATGTTCGTTAAAGAAGGCAACTCATGTTTTTCTTAATTAGTACAAAATAAAAAAATCAATTCTCAATTGGGAGTTATCAACTTGTCTAAAACCTGGTACAAAATAAGAATTCAAGTTGGTAACTCTTTCATGTTGGACATAGACATTTCTCTAATTAGGATAATGTCCCTGGATAGTTTATTGTGCTGTAGAGTTATTATGAAGCCATTAACCTCTGTGTGTGTTGTCTTGTTGCAGTCGAGCAAAAAGGAGAAATTCCAGCAGGTCCAGTCAATGATGTGTGATTTGATGGAATGGCGATCACAGCTCCTGTCTGGTACTTTGCCAAAGGATGAATTAAAAGAGCTCAAACAAAAAGTGACATCAAAAATTGACTACGGCAATAAGTATGTTATTTTCCTTATGATCTATGTGCAAGCTTATATACAGTACTTATGTTTCTTTGGAGTATTTTATAGTAATATGCTTTTTTTGTTGTATTATATTACTACATGCTTTAGAACTGTAGTAGCGATGGGCATGTCTAGTGACAGTGATAATGCATAGCAATTATAGTTAGAAATTTGCTGAAAACTTAACACATCCGAACTTTGGGGTTTCTGTGTTGAACCAAGCCCCGACTCTGGTCTTCTCACTAAGTTTGGAACTTGGATCTAAAAACTGTATCTCACACATTTTGGATTTCATTTAAGTCCCTCCTTCGTGATTTCGGGTGCTGTGAGGTGGTCAAAATTGACTGGAAATGAATGTTATTAATGTTAATAATACTATAGGAACAAAAACATGTCCAAGTTACGTGATATTAGCTGTTTTTATCAATTTGTATAGAAATCCAAAACCAAAACAAAACATTTCAGGGTGGTTTTGGCAAAACCAAAACATGGGGGTCTGCACACATCTCTAATTATAGTGCATAGCAAATTATTCAGATCACTATCATAAATATTGATGTGAAATGCTACTAAACTCACTCTAAACAATTATATTCCCTAATGGTGCATACACACAGTCAGATTTTTCTTCAGATCTGAACGATAAAGATTTAAAAAATCATTCAATTGTTCATATCTGAAGGAAAATCTGACATATCTGACATGTCTGAATGATGAACGATGCGCGTTCTCGATGGTCAGATAAAGATATCTGACATCTGATGTGTTTGCAGTCAGATTTGGACGATTCCATTCATTTTAATACAGGCAAAAATCTTCATAGTTCAAATCGTTGAAATCATTGGTCAAATCGTTCATCAAATCGTTCAGATCGTTCAAATCGTTCAATCGTTCATCTGACACATCTGACAAATCTGACCATGTGTATGCTCCATAAGGCTCTAATCTATACTGTACTATAGCACATTGTGGATGTACAGTAGCAGTTTACAAACATGTCAGCCACATGTAAGTATGAAAGAATTATATGTAAATAGTTATGAAAATGTTTTACTTGCTTCAGTGGTAAGACATCAGCATAGAGTATTGGCAATAAGCACTTTCTATATCCCCTCTTCAATGTGAGATACCTGCAATTTACAAGGAACAGGTCACATAGTTGGGCATTGTAATTTTATAGTCAATGGCGAGGCTCCGTGTTGGGGACTAATGCCTCTGTTTATATAGTTTATGTACATGGTTAATATGGCCAATAAACAATAATGTCTTTATTTTCAGTACTAACCTATCAGCATATATGTCAGTTAACCACTTTCTCTGGTACAAACTGTTTGTGTCAGCCACTGATAGTAATGTCATACTGCCTGCACATCTATTATCTGTTCATCTATTACATGATAAACAGGTACATGTGTTTCCAGCTTGTAAGCAATATATATCAAGTACCAGGGCCATAACTAGGGTAGTGCGACCTGTGCCATGGCACAGGGCACCGCAGGGCAGGGGGTGCTGTTTGAGACTGTCAATTTTCCTGTTTATTATCATTCACACTTGTAGCTTCCTCTTCTTTTATGCCTCCCCCTATCTCTTCCCTGGCCTTTCCCCGTGAGGCCATGGCACTTTTTTCAGGTGCACTATTTTATGTCCCTATTTAAAAAATGGGGGGAGGGGGTGCCAATGCTCTCTTTGGCACAGGGCACCAAAAATTCTAATTACGGCTCTGTCAAGTACATCATAAGTCACTGCTATTCCTGGTACAAGGACCATTTAGATACAGGGCTCATAGATACAATAAGATACTTGGTAGTCAATTGTTTGCTTCAAACCACATAATCTATAAACATTGGCTTAGGCTTGTGATAATTAGCTTTTCTTGGCAAATGCTAAAGGCAATTAAAATAAAATAAATATAAATGCATCTAATACAGAGTAGTAAAATAAACAGTAACAGAATATAAATATCTGCAACTTTAAGTTCAAAAGCAAAATACGTCCATGAGATGAAGCTGTATGTACTGTATATACTCCCTATTTGAATAGGTGGTTGTTAATTCTCTAGTTTTGCAGCGGGTAATGCTGTTTGCAGAGTTCTAAAAGGGTGTAAGGCAGGGGTTCCCAAACTATGTGACGTGGCACCCTGGGGTGCCTCAGGTTGTGGTCCAGCACCAAATCAAATTATTTATGGTCAATGTAATGTAAATGTGTGGACAAACAGAAGCACAAGCCTGTCCTCCACCACATACAGTAACTGAACCTAATAATGAAAGGATGACAGGTAATCACAATTTACTTCACTTTACTACATTTTCTTCTGAATTTCTCAATAACAAACTTTTGCCTTAGGGGTGCTGTGAAAACAATGCTACTGTACTCTAGGGCGCCATGATTCAAAAAAGTTTGGGAACACTAGTATAAGGAAAAGAGCGCTCTCTAGTGTAGTAGTGCTAGTAGATATTTTAGTGTAAACAAAATATACTACGCGTACCAAAAAGTAATAATGAAAAAGTTTACCTGTTGTGGTAAATTAACTTCAATCAGGATGGGATTGGTGTGTAAAGGAGAACACTTATAAATCTAATACAGGTGGTATCTGGTATCTACTGGGCTGAAAAAGAATCTATGGCTCTGCCTTAGTCCAGTGCTGGAGAGAGTGCAGACTTGTGGGCTCATTCTTGCACATTTGGTGGTCTTGCCCCAAAGTTGTCAAGTTCTGGGATGTGGTTGCCGCCTCCTTTGTGATGTGTTCAAGGTCTTAATCCACTTGGTCTTGTTTCCTTAGTTGTTCTCTGGAGGGTTTGGGAAGACCCTCAGATACATACACTCTACATATGAGAGAATACATGCTTTTTTTCCCATGGATGCAATGCAGAAGCAATTACAGACAACTTTTATTTAACTCGCCATTAGGCCCACAGTGTTACTGTAGCTGTGCCCAATAAGTAAACAATGGTGATGAATTGCAGATGGTTTAATGGTTAGCATTACCGCCTCACAGCACTGAGGTCATGGGTTCAATTCCCACTACGGCCCCAACTGTGTGGACTTTGTATATTCTCCCTGTGCTTGCATGGGTTTCATCCCACATTCCAAAAATATACTGGTAGGTTAATTGAAAGCTCCATTGGCCCCAACATAAAAATTAACCCTAGTGTGTCTGTGTGTGAGCATGTGGTAGGGAAAATAGATTGTAAGCTCCACTGGGGCAGGGACTAATGTGAATTCTCTGTAAAGCGTTGCAGAATATTTGTGCACTATATAAATAACTGCTAATAAATAAAATAAATAATGATTTTCATCACTATGCTTAAAATGCTGCCACTTTTAACAGTTTTATCAGTGAGGGATTTGTAATATTAAGTGGAAAAAGAAATTGTCAGTTTATTTGTCAGTTCACTTCTGGGAATACATTTTAAAACGGTTGTCTTTCATAGAGATATGGGTACCTAAGCTTTACTGTACACTATACTTGAGGTGCATACACACTGGGCGATCAGGAAAGACATCGTAATCGTACAGTCGTTCCTGATCCCCTGTAGTGCCTACACTGAATGATCAGTCATTCAGTGTAGGTTCCCTCCCTTATCACTGAACATTCACAATCTGTCGTTATCAACAGTTTGTTCCGCATGTTCAGGCAGGAGCGTGCATCGCTTGTCGTTTCCGTCATTATAGTGCACGATTACTGAGCAATTGCACGGTTACGATGTCGTAATCGTGCAATCACTCAGTAATATCACCCAGTGTGTAGGCACCATTAGTGTAGAAGGACCAGGAGACTGCTCTTGGTACAGCTCACACAAAATTCTGACTGAGAATCTAAAAACTGTGAAGCACTGAAATGGCTGATTTGTGTAATCATTCCTGTTTTACTTGCAGAATCCTGGAACTAGATTTGATTGTACGAGATGAAGACGGAAATATTTTGGATCCTGACAAAACGAGTGTGATCAGCTTGTTTCATGCCCACAAAGAAGCTACAGAGAAAATAACGGAGCGTATAAAGGAAGAAATGGTAAATAACATCTCATGAAATTGTTACCAAGTTATGAAGCCTTGGAGATGTTTATACACCCTTACACTTACACATGTGCATTCGTAATCCAGAATATTGATCCCACGTTTCTCACCATATTTTGGACACTTTATATATTTGGTCCCAAAGCCCATGTCTTTCTTTTTTATTCTCCAAAAAAAAGTTTTGTCAGCATTACTTGTTACAGTAAATAAAATCTCCTCATATAGGGCCTGATTCAGAGATGGACGGTCTGGAAACCTAGAGATATTGGGTAGAAACCTGGGGGTATATTTACTAAACTGCTGGTTTTTAGAAGTGGAGATATTGCCCATAGCAACCAATCATATTCTACTTAACATTTATCAGCTAGAATCTGATTGGTTGCTATAGGCAAAAACTCCACTTCTAAAAAAAAAATTTGCATTTTAGTAAATACAGTATACCCCTTGGATCTCTTCCTCCACAGTTTTTAATTTTCTATAAGGGTTAATAATAAACTGATTTTAAACATTCTTTGAACGAGGAATTGCTTTTTATATCTAGGTAGAAATAACATCTGGTTATTATTGACTGTGTTTTATTTGCCAGGTACAGCAACTACTTATCATTTATGCTTCCTATCTAGTAATCTTGTTAGTCTATACACATACACTGCTTTTCTTCCTGGTTTTTGTTCTCTAGCAGATTTCTTTATCAGCAGATTGTTAGTATTCCACCCAAGGTCACTATTAATACTTTCCCTTGGTAGACAGGCTTTAGGGCTTGTGCACATCACTTAGTTATTTTAAAATGACTGTTTTTCTATCTGCATAAACATCGTATCTACCAAAATAGTCTGCATTGATTTAAAACCAAAATGTCTTCTTAAATTATTCATATTCTAACATTTTCAGAACTTGCTAATAAATTACTGTTGGCATAAGGAAAAAGGGGAGTGGAGTCTACACAAGCACTGATTGTCTAATTAATATTAGTAATAAAGAGACCAACTATTTTACATGAGGTGACATCAGTTAATATCTATTTATTTGCTTATTTGTTGGTGGTGCACCAAAGAGTCAGTTGAATAAAATCAATTAACAACTAATAAAAGAAAGAAGACTATATTTTGTTGTGCACTCTTTTAGGAAAAAACAAATGTGAAAGCATAGTTTTTAATAAATCTATAAAATTGCTGTGCCTTACATGTGTTTGTATATGACATGTACAAACATATAGGAGAAAAACATACATATAATGCTTATTATTTAAAGATATAAACTGCAAATAGTAGTTATCTACTGGAGAAAAGATTTGCTTATGGTACAATTCATACCCATTTTACGCCACCGCTTCGACCAAGGTTATTGCCGTGTATTGGTTCAGTGTAAAACCCGGCATTCCAACCCGGGTAGCTTGCAGGGTTTAACACGGGAACGATCTGTGTAACCCTGCAGTGTAAATTTGTAACCCAGGTCATCTGACCCGGGTCCCTTTGACAGTATGTCTCTCTCTTCAAGCACTGGCAGAAGAGTTCCAGCTCACACTGGTGCAGTGTGAATGTGCCGACCCAGAAATAACCCAGGTCAGCACCTTTGTGTAAAAGGGGTCTGTCCTAGTTTGGAACCATGTTGCTGATTGATAATTATTGCAACTATGTGTGCTGTTTGATAATTATTGCAACTATGTGTGCTGTTTGATAATTACTGCAACTATGTGTGCTGTTTAATAATTATTGCAACTATGGCCCTGATTCAGAGCCGGACGCTCTGACCAGAGCGCTCGCTCTGAATCAGGGCTCACCTCCATTACTATGGAGCGTCCTCCTGGACGCTTGTATAGCTGTGGGTCACCACCCACAGCATATACGAGCGTGCAGGATGATGGTCGCGATGGTCTTGACCATCGCGACCATCGAAACTGCGAGCAAAAGCCTGCGGTTGAGTTTTTCAACCGCAAGGCCAGGAGTGATTTTGGCTCTATCAGAGCCAAAATCACTCCCACTGACATCACTAGTGATGTCAGTGGGGCCGGCTACAGACGGTAGGCGTTCCCTTGGGAACGCCTCCGTCTGGCAGACACGCCCCCGACACGCCCACCAAAGGGGGCGTGCTGTCAGTCAACATCGACAGCACGCCCCCTTTGATGAGACACTCCGAGTGAAGGAGAGTCCTTCGCTCGTCGTGTCTCGCGCATGCGCACGACGGAGCTCCCTCCGTCGTGCGCATGCGCAGTGCGGACCATCGACCCGCTTGCGAGCGGACAGCCGCTCGCGAGTGGGTCTGAATGAGGGCCTATGTGTGCTGTTTGATAATTACTGCAACTATGTGTGCTGTTTGATAATTACTGCAACTGTGTGTGCTGTTTGATAATTATTGTAACTATGGACCTGATTCAGACCCGCTCGCTAAGGCCCGATCGCTTGCTCTGAGCGATTTTCGCCCATTTGCGCATGCGTGTAATTCGCAGTGCACGCGTGCAAGCCATTCGTTGCGATCTAATTTTGGTAGTTCGTAAGCCACTATCAGGTCGCTGCTTTGAGTGACAGTGCCATTTGTGGGTGGTAACAGGGGAAGGTGCTTGTGAACGGGGGAGTGGATGTGCGAACGCAGGCGTGTCTGGCCGCCAAAGTGCCGTTTAAAGGGCGTGCATAATTAGCAAAGTAGCATCATTGTACACGTCATCTGCATGTATTTCAGCCAGCGCTGATTGCTGTGCTTGCGGCAGGCCAAGGCAACCCCAAGGGCTGCGAGTAGCTCCGATGGCTCACGATGGTCCCGATTAATCCTTCATTTTCCAGAGATGACGTGTGTTGCGAGTGGCAAGGGGGCCTCTTTAGACACTTGCGAGCGCACTTTGCCGTAGCTCGCTAAAACATAGTGGGCATCCTTAAGCGACGCAGTGCGAGCACTTAATTTCAATATCCGGCCCCTTTTTGCCAGCGAGCGATTGCATCTTGCGAGCGGGTCTGAATGAGCTCCTATGTGTGCTGTTTGATAATTATTGCAACTATGGGGGTCATTCAGACCCACTCGCAAGCGGCAGTACGCTCGCAAGTGGGTCGATGGTCCCCACTGCGCATGCGCACGACGGAGGGAGCTCCGTCGTGTGCATGCGCGAGACCCGGCGAGCGAAGGACTTTCCATCGCTCCGGGTCTCGCACCAAAGGGGGCGTGCTGTCGATGTTGATTGACAGCACGCCCCCTTTGGTGGGCGTGCCGGGGGCATGCCTGCAAGACGGAGGCGTTCCCATGGGAACGCCTACCGTCTGAAGCCGGCCCCACTGACATCACTAGTGATATCAGAGGGAGTGATTTTGGCTCTGATAGAGCCAAAATCACTCCAGGGCTTGTGGTTGAGAAACCCGACCACAGGGTTTCACTCGCAAGTCCGATGGTCGCGATGGTCAAGACCATCGCGACCATCTTGTTGGACGCTCGTATATGCTGTGGGTGGTGACCCACAGTTATACGAGCGTCCAGGAGGACGCTCCATTTTAATGGAGGAGGGCCCTGATTCAGAGCGAGCGCTCTGGTCAGAGCGTCCGGCTCTGAATCAGGGCCTATGTGTGCTGTTTGAGTATTTTTGAAACAATGGCCCTCATTCAGAGCCGTTCGCTATTTGCGGTCGTTCGTTTAAAAACAAGGGGTGGCTATTCAAATGATCCGTACGCACATTGCAGTCTGTTCACACCTCTAAGTCTGAACGAACGAGCAAAACCTACGCTCGTTTATTTGTTAAAAACGCCCCCTGGCCGCTCGCACCATACGTCATGTCCGCTATTTATTAGATTAATCGAGTACATCGACCAGCGTATGAACTGCTCGCTATTCTTGTGGTTGGTGTTTGCTACCACAAATTTGCGAGCAGTTCTGGCTCTAAAATAACCCAGTGACGTGGTCATTGACGCTGCTGTTTTAAATATACACACCCATAAAACGCCCGTTTTGACCTTTAAGCACGCCTGCGTTTGGATCTCCACTCCCCATTTTCAAGCACCTTCCCCTGTTACCACCCACATACGCCTCATTCTGTCACTCAAAATAGCAGGCACTCGCTATATAGCGTACAAACGATTTTCGGCCGCAATGACTGGTTCGCGCATGCGTACTAAAAAGCGTACGCATGCGCAGATGTGCAAACATCGCTCGGAACGAGCGTACTGCCGCTAACGAGCGGCTCTGAATGAGGGCCAATGTTAGCTACCATTGTGACAATTGTGTGACACATTTAGAACCTTCTGAGATAAACCTGACTGAGCACTGCGGGCCATTTAGCATATAAAGTGTGCAATCTATGTCAAACTAAGGATATTGGTATGTAATTATGCACAGCAAACACTGAATGGGGAACATTAGATCCCTTCTCATGTGTTGACTAGCATTACCATTTTATTTTCTGATATAATTGACTGAATATATACAGTAGGTATACTATATAATAACCAATACATTTACTAATTATATTACTTATGAACACCTCCCCCCCCCTCTGTTTTTTTGAAGAGTCACCACAAAAAGAGTCTTCTTTGTTTTTCTGGTTGTTAATTAATGAAATACTGTGCAAAACTAATTAACTTTTTTGTAAACTAAAACATTACTACTACAGTATATTTCTTTTGTTTTCTAGTCCAAAGACCAAAATGACTTCACCATGCATGGCCGTATATCTTCTTCACCTACGCACGGTCTCTACGTGTTTGTAAGAAACTTTGTCTGCAGAATAGGGGAAGACGCTGAACTCTTTATGTCGCTGTATGACCCTCAGAAACAAACAATTATAAGGTAGGGGTAATATTTTGGTTGGCAGTTAATATTATTATATATCCACTTATCAATATCTTCAAAAGCTGTTTTTCTCTTCTGTGCCATAGAACACAAGATAGGTACAAGCAAGGATAATAGCCTATATAGGGAGAAGTACAATTCTCGGTAATGCGCGGTCGCAATGTGGGTCTGCGCGCATGACTGCTAATTTCGGTATTGGGCAACTTTGCACATTTTGAGTCTGATTTTGAGTTGGATGTAGTATAGTGTCATTATGGACTCATGCGGACAATATTTTTCCTACTGCGCACAGAGACACAGTACAGATTTGGATGCAGGGTTTGATCATTTTAGTGGGCGGTCCTAGGATGTAAAGTGCATGCTAAGGTTGCGTTTTATGGGCGTCTTGCTGAAAGCGGCTGGGCACATAGACACACAGCCGCTCTCATAGTAGATCATACTCAGATGGAGAAACTGCACCTGTCATAGGGCTAGTGCAAACTTTGATGGTCCGACCAGTGGTTCGCTGATTCTGCATGTAAAAGCTGCACACCAGTGAAAAGATTTGTAACGGCGTTAGCATAAAGTTGCCAAAATGTGATTCTTGGCAGCATCCTGGCAAAATTTTGTGACCCTCATTTCTTCTTCAGGGTCCATAGGCTCCACAAGGAGACCTTGGGGTGTAGGTGGTGGATCAAGAATCCGGAGTCAGGAATTCCCTCCCTAGTTACAGATTGGTGAATGTGTTTGGTGGTGGAGGTCACAAGCAAGGATTCCATTGCCATGCTGTGTCTGGAACAACTACTGACTATACTACAGTATAACATGTTTAAGATAAAGTTGAATGCTTCCAAAGGAATCTACTGAGAGTTTGCTTTTTTTTAAAAGTAGCTTTCATAACTTATTCTGACAGATGAAAACGAAACATCCAACATAAAGTAAAAGACAGAAAGATGAAAGATTGTGATAAAAATATCCCACAGGTGTATTCCTATACTATGTTATAAGGTTACAAGAAATTGTCAAGAATAGACATGGGGAGCATGAGATATAATCAGTGAGGGACATTGTCGTAAAAAAACAGTTAACTGAGATTTGACATATGCTTGATCTATTAAAATGTCACACACGAAGGGGTATATTTACTAAAGTGCGGGTTTATAGAAGTGAAGATGTTGCCTATAGCTTGATAAATAATAAGTAGAATCTGATTGGTTGCTACGGGCAATACCTACAGTTCTATAAATACGCACTTTCTTAAATATATCCTTAAGAATGTGCCCATCTATGGAAACTGTCCTGAGGTTTTTAAGTGTAACTGGTGAGCTAATATGCTGCCATCCCATAGCCTAGTGTTTCTCAGATCCAGTCCTCATGGAACCCCAACAGTGCATGTTTTCCAGCTGGAGCACAGGTGTGTTCATTTACTGATTCAGATATGTGCACTAACCAATGGTTAGTGCACATCTCCCCTCAAGCAGCAGCATGACTGACATTTTGCAGCATTTGGGAGACGTAGCAAGGGCGTGGCTGACCACCGTTCCTGAAAACGGGGACATGATGCCCCCATTATCCGGAGGGATGAGGCAATGGTCTGTGTCGGTGGACGCAGATTTCCTGGCCTGTCAATTGACCAGGACCTGGTCAGGCTGTGGTAAGTTCAGCTTCTCCAGCCAGCGACTGATGGTTGCAATGGTGATCGCAGGCTGCAGCCTTGGTTGCAGCGCTGGAATTGCAGATGCAGCAAGGAGGTATCTGTTTCCAAAAGATACCTCCTGCTGAATTAGCATTTTAGTTGGACTGAATTGCACAGCTGTTTGTGTGTGGCTCTGCAATTCCGTCCATCTCTGAATCAGGCTCTAAGACAAAAGATATACAAGTGGTACTAATTAATTCTGAGAATACATTGAAATCACGCACTATTAGAGTTCCATGTGGACTACTTTCCCCACGAATAATGTTATAGATAAAAACCAAACAATTGAGAAGTTTTACTTGCAGTGCCAACTACATCTCTTGATTTAAAATCAATATCAATTTATGAGTTAGTTTGCAGTGTGAACTGTAGTTTACTCCTCAATGACAGATGCCCTGCTGCCAATGATAAATTATTAGAGATCTTAATTAACTTTATATAAATCAATAGATCCATAGCATCTGTGATACAGTATAAACCGAATTGTTCGGCATTCAACTAATAGTTTAGTCTCCTACAACCAGGACCTGTGTGACCTTCGGAGTACTTCCATTCCCTTTCCAGCTGGACCAGACCCTTTTCACCAATGACCACATGTCTACTGAATTCATTGGTCACTTCTTGGTCCTCATTCTTCTTGACATTTTTGCAGTCTTCAGCATCGTGCGCCATTTCTTCTCTACTCACTTCACTCAGTCAGTCTCAGTGACACTGTCCTCTCTTGGTTTTCCTCCTATCTCTCTAGCCGATCTTTCTCAATAACAACATCCACCTCCTCATCTCCCTTTCCCGCTCCCTGTAAGGGTCCCTCAAGGCTCAACCGCAGGCTCAATACTCTACATGTCCTCACTTGGTGAACTTATTGGATTTTTCAGTCTTGAGTAGGGATGGTTTAAGAGAGGAGGGGGCCCATGTGTGGGTCCCTTCTTCTTTCGCGGTGCACTGTGCCAGAGTCTACTGTGCATGTGCAGGTCTCCAGAAATTTGACACCCGTGCCATGTTACCACTAAATTCACCACTGCGCAATTCTCTGGGAAAATGGCCATGTGGGACTCCGGAGAATGCATATAATGGGAGCAGGTTGTGTGGTGTGGGCCATGTGTACACCCTGCACCTTTTATAGATACTCCACTTCAGTACCATGTTCATACTGAATGTCCACCATGTTAGAGACTGCAGTTATGGTCCATGGGCATAGGCGAGTGACTGCCGAAATGTAGTGGCTGGGAAACTGCCCAATATCCACCTCTAAAAAGGCCGGCTATTTGGTCCCCCACTGCCTCTATCTACTGCAGTAACAACATGAAGTGTCTCCTGTGTGGATGCTGAAGGAGGAGGACTCGATACATTATTTGCAACTGTAGAGAGAGATGTATATCCTAGCAAGTTTCTTCCCAATAGGGATTTCATCAGAGGGGTGTGAATTTGTGGCGGCATTTGCATAAACTCACAGATGGACAAACGATAATAGACGTTGCTGCGTGCGACACTCCGGCAAAACTCCCATAACACACCCATGAGACTGATTTTATTTGTATTCACTTCAGGTCAACTCGCAGTCACCACCCAGGAACGGCCCTCCCTGTGGCGCATCATATCTGATACCGTCAGTCCTGATCGCACCAGCATACACTCTGTGTAATGCATACCCCGTAGGGGTTTTCAGGACTTTTTACGCATGCACAGTTGCAAATAATCGCTCAGCTATGTGAATATCGGCATTGCCTGCATCTCTGAATAAGGCACTTAGAAAAAAAGCAAATGAGGGGATTGAGAGGAAGATACAGCTCTGTAGAAAGAAAAATATAGTAATCAGGGGCATATCTAGCCATTGGCCACGATGGCACTTGCCAGGGGCGCCGGTCGAGGGGGGGCGCCATCCGGCGGTGCCACACATGACCAAGGGATAGATTAGTGTCTGGTGACCAGGCCTGGGCTGCCTTCATTGGTGTTCTCTCCTCCTCCCTCTCTGTGCCATGCTGCCATTGGCTGTTGCCTGGCGGCTGGGGTGGTGATCATGCAGACGTGGTGGTATTGGCTGGGAATGAGATATCCGTTTGTATACGGGCTGGGCCATTTGCTACTGCTGGTCTCCATAGTCGCGCCCTCCTGCAGGTGACACGCTACGACCTCCACGGGGCTCCTCATCACGCCGCACACCCGCAGCATGGCGCCCCGGCTGCTGCATGGCTCGACTCTCCAGGAGCAAGGTTGCTTCCCCGGGACCCTGCGTCAATCATCGGCGCTAAGCAACTGACCTTGCATGGTTGAAAGGTATAACCCAGGGGAGGAGAGACTCTCAGCTGCTGCAGAACCTCTTCTGGGGGGGGCTCAGCTGCTGCAGAACCTCTTCCCGGTGGGGGGACACATCAATTTCATAATAAGGAAGGCTTATTTATAACAGTTATGACTGGCGTTGAATGGATGTTGTTTCCTACTGTCTATCCTTTGTGTTTTCCTGTGTCTGTCCCCTCAGTCTCTCTCTCCTGCCATTCAGTCTCTCTCTCTCTCTCTCTCTCCTGCCCCTCAGCGTCTTACTCTCCTGCCTTCCAGTCTCTTACTCTCCTGCCACTTAGTCTCTTTCTCTTCTGCCCCTCAGCCTCTCACTCTCTTGTCCCTCTGGCTCTCTCCCTCCTGCCCTCAGTGTCTTACTCACCTGCCCCTCAGTGTCTTACTCACCTGCCCCTCAATGTCTCTCTCTCCTGCTCCTCAGTCTCTCTCTCTCCTGCCCCTCAGTGTCTCACTCCCTTGCCCCTCAGTCCCTCTCTCTCCTGCCCCTCAGCGTCTTACTCTCCTGCCCCTCAGTGTCTTTCTCTCCTGCCGCTCAGTCTCGCTATCTCTCCTGATGCTCAGTGTCTCACTCTCCTGCACCTCAGTGTCTCACTCTCCTGCCCCTCTGTCTCTCCTGCCCCTCAGTCTCTCTCTTCTGCCCCTCAGTCTCTTTATCCTGCCCCTCAGTCTCTGTCTCCTGCCCCTCAGTCTCTCTCTCCTGCTACCCAGTCTCTCTCTCTCTCTCCTGCCCCTCAGTGTCTCACTCTCCTGCCCCTCAGTCCCTTACTCTCCTGCCCCTCAGCGTCTTACTCTCCTGCCTTTCAGTCTTACTCTCCTGCCCCTCAGTCTCTTTCTCTTCTGCCCTCAGTCTCTTTCTCTTCTGCCCTCAGTCTCTCACTCTCTTGTCCCTCTGGCTCTCTCCCTCCTGCCCTCAGTGTCTTACTCACCTGCCCCTCAGTGTCTTACTCACCTGCCCCTCAATGTCTCTCTCTCCTGCTCCTCAGTCTCTCTCTCTCTCTTG
Organism: Taudactylus pleione; assembly: GCA_031769625.1. NCBI lineage: Eukaryota > Metazoa > Chordata > Amphibia > Anura > Myobatrachidae > Taudactylus > Taudactylus pleione. Next base: position 2,028,733 of record JAUIMM010001821.1, on the reverse strand, counting down.
CCCCTCAGTGTCTCACTCCCCTGCCCCTCAGTCCCTCTCTCTCTTGCCACTCAGCGTCTTACTCTCCTGCCCTTCAGTGTCTTTCTCTCCTGCCGCTCAGTCTCTCTCTCTATCTCTCCTGACACTCAGTGTCTCACTCTCCTGCCCCTCAGTGTCTCACTCTCCTGCCCCTCAGTCTCTTTATCCTGCCACTCAGTCTCTCTCTCCTGCCCCTCAGTCTCTCTCTCCTGGTACTCAGTCTCTCTCTCTCTCCTGCCCCTCAGTGTCTCACTCTCCTGCCCCTCAGTCCCTTACTCTCCTGCCCCTCAGCGTCTTACTCTCCTGCCTTCCAGTCTCTTACTCTCCTGCCCCTCAGTCTCTTTCTCTTCTGCCCCTCAGTCTCTCACTCTCTTGTCCCTCTGGCTCTCTCCCTCCTGCCCTCAATATCTTACTCACCTGCCCCTCAGTGTCTTACTCACCTGCCCCTCAATGTCTCTCTCTCCTGCTCCTCAGTCTCTCTCTCTCTCTCTTGCCCCTCAGTGTCTCACTCCCCTGCCCCTCAGTCCCTCTCTCTCCTGCCGCTCAGCGTCTTACTCTCCTGCCCCTCAGTGTCTTTCTCTCCTGCTGCTCAGTCTCTCTCTATCTCTCCTGACCCTCAGTGTTTTACTCTCCTGCCCCTCAGTCCCTCGCTCTCCTGCCCCTCAGTGGCTCACTCTCCTGCCCCTCAGTCTCTCTCTCTCCTGCCCCTCAGTGGCTCACTCTCCTGTCCCTTAAGCTGGGTACACACGTAAAGATTTTCTGTTCAAGCATCCAACTAGTTGATTGGTTGGAATGAAAATCTGGTAAGGTATGAAAGCAAATAACAATCAGCAATTTGCCCCCAAATGCTGGAAAATGGCCAAAAACTGTTGTTTGAACAAATTGTTTAGATCAAACATTTAACAAACTTGTCTGAACGACCATTTTCATCTGTTTTCTGGCATTTAGGAGCAAATTGCTGATCATCATTTACTCCCATACGTTACCAGATTTTCATTATAACCAATCAACTAGTTGGATGGCTGGACAGAAAATCTTTACGTGTGTATGCAGCTTAAGTCTATCTCTCTCGTGCCCCTCAGGGGGATGGCTACGGAGACAGAATGTACTTATTCAGGAAATATTGAGGGAGGGGGGGCACCAGTCCATTATTTTGCCACGGGTGCGCAGACCCCTAGATACACCCCTGACAGTAAGTGGGGGGCAATAATATGCAGATGTATCTTCTTCCTTGACTGTCATCATTCATTTAAAGACACATTTGTGAGCAGATCTTCTTGAATAAAAATAATTACATTCAGTTCATTTATTTTTTACTTTTTATTCATTAAATATACAGCATTTGATAACTATAAATGAAAAATAACATTTGAAATACTTGAAACCCTAATAACAACAATAATAATTAGCAGTCAGACTTATCTATTCACATAATTATTCAGGTGCTGCTTCTTTGCCTAGGAGCCCTGGTTATTGGGAGACACAGGAAGTCATCTCAAGGGCAAATTAAATTGATGTTTGGAATTAAACCAAAGTCTCCAGCATCGCTGTTAAATCAGCTTTTCCTCAGGACTCTTCCATAATACTGTTGTATTCATAAGGAAAGTGTGATCTTGAAGTACTGTAAGCGTCAGGTTAGCTGCATGCACTGTATCCGTGAATTCTGAATGGCCTCACGTCTAATGCTATTGAGCCACAGGAGCTTTCAGGGAGAGAAGGTGTGACGTTAGAGTTCTGCACTTAGGGCCTGATACAGAGATGAACGGATACAGATCGAGCGATTGTTTGCCAGTGCGCATGCATATAAGATTCACTGCACGTGCAGAGCGATCACGTTGCAATTATGGACGCACAGAGGATCCACTTACAAAGTGAGTGACAGGTAGTCAGTGTTTGGGGGTGGTAACGAGGGGTGGTCAGAAAAGCGCAGACGTGTCTGACCGTTTGACGCCGTTATATGGGTGTGCATAAATTAACCCTTGCAATCTCCTACTGTCAGGAGAGCTGCCGAGTCTGCGGCTGGTCAGACCTGCTGCAAGGGCAAGATGGCCGCTCGATGTGTGTCGATGTTACAGATAGGTGCTCTTTGGAATCATTAGCATATTTTCATAGCTGCATTTTGTACAAAATTGCAGCTGCGATCGCATTAGCGTCCGTCTCTGAACCAGGCCCTTACTCATCAGAATTTATTCCCACAACATCTATTTTTAAGGAAAGTATCATCAAAGTACAATTGTACTACGTAAGCCTGCCTATTATTCTACTTTCTATGTCATTAAAACAAAAACAAATGTTTGCTGTACTCTATTGCTTTGCTATGATGAACCAACTGTGCTTTGTGTATTTTGCTTATTATTGCTTATGTATTTATTGCCTGTAGGTGTCTAGTAATGTGAGAAAGATTTTTCCTTTTTTAAAAATAAAACAGACAGTAAGTTACTTTTGCTTGACAATGCCAGGGGCCATCAATGCTTCTACTGAATGTACTTTGCAATTTGATTAATTCTCAGATCAGGTATAAGAAAGCACATTAAACTTGGCGCAGTGACACATAACTTATCTATCAGAAAGTTCTTTTTAATGGTTGTATAGAGGTCAGTAATTGCTTCCTGTCAGTGATGGAGCTAATGCTTGCTCCTGGATTTAGCTGTAATGGGAGCAAGTGTGCTACATAAGTGCAACTTATAGCAAAATTAAAAATTTTTATCACTTTAGTTGAGTATGACAGCCTCTTGGCTACCTTGCTTTTTCAGCACAGTTACTGAAACATAACCTAGAGTACAAATGACATTGGATATACAAACTGACAGTAGAAACCATTAGCAAGGAAAAATGCATTCTTGTTCTATTGAGTTTATTTAGAGTTTGTTTAGCAGTGCAGTATCTTCAGTATTGTAACAACTAAAGCAGCAGATTTAATGGCTCCCTAATGAGTAAAGTGTCACGCCTGGCCGGGTTTTTCTTTCCTTGGCGGAGGTAGAGCGAACTGTTGTACAGTGAAGTTCCAAACTCAGTTTGCCAAACCCATTTAGTATTTTTTATTGAGCTTTGTATTTCTTTGGTGTCAACATAAAAATGAAGAAAAAAAATTATATTAATTTAGGCATGATTGCAAAACAGCCAAAATATCAACCAAGGCAATGGGCAAACAAGAACTGCTGACTTCAGTGCTCGGAAGTCGTCTAAAGTAGACAAAATGTAGGTATTAAGTGCCTGATTCACAGGTGCATGCATTTTGAATGTAATGAAGATGCTCACGTAGTTGAGCAATTATTGTAACAGCGCATGCGCGAAAAGTTCAGAGAACCCCTACTGCACATGCGTTATACGGAGTGTGCGCACAAAGGTGCTGTTACGATTGGGACAGATGGTATCAGATATGAGGAGGCAAAGTGGTGGGTGATCCTGGGCAATGACTGCTAGGTGGCCTGAAGTGAATGCAGAATAAATCCCTCTTAAGGGTGTATTGTGGGAGTGTCGCAGGTGTGTCAGTGAAAGTGACTGCGTTCGCAGATGCACAGCCACAGAGGCCATGTTCAGATGAAGAACCTGCGCCTGCCATAAGGCTGTTGCAAGTGTGGATGGTACACTTGTTGGCGCGCAGATGGTGGCATGTTAAAGATCACAGTCGGTATTACAGTGTGCAGATACACCGAAAGTGGGTATTTCAGGGCTTACACATTCAGTTGGGGACGTAGTCACTATGCCGGTGGACGGGAAGCCAGCCGCCAATATCCCGACACCGGAATCCTGAACAGGACAAAGATCCCGACGCTGGCATCGCGAAGAGGATGAAGATACCGGTGTTGGCATCCTGACCACCTGCACCCCGAAGGTAAGTATCCAGCTTACCTTTAGTGTTATCCCGGGGATGGGGGGGTTAGGTTTAGGCACACCCGGGTGGAAATTAGGGTTAAAGTGCCTACACACTTGGCGATGTGCTCACGATCCAACATCGTGTACGAATTCCCTTGAACTTCTCCCCGGCAGCTCTGCACACAATTTAGTGTAAAAATGTGTACAATGTGACAAACGATCTATCGTGCATCCTTATTTTCTTCTTTGGGGTCCATGGGGTCCACAGCCATTACTTTGGGGTATGAATCCCGGTCTCCAAACAGTTAACACAAACGAGCTCTCTGCTCCCAGGATGCACCGGGTTTCCTTCTCATATACCCCACCCCCTGCCTCAGGTAGCCAGTTCTTCCTGTTTGGTGTGTTCACCACATAGACAGTGGGACTGCGGAGCAGTCCTGCAGATGAGTAACAAAAAAAAAAAAAAAGAGAGAGTTTTACTCTCTATCTCAGCGGGTGGTCTGAGCTGTCCTGGAAGCAGCCTCGCGCCTGCAACTACCTCCTCCGGCGCCGCACCGCTAGCCTTGGCAGGTCCATGGCTGTGGATTCGGCAGGGGCTCTCATGCCCTGGACCGCAACCAGATCAAGGGGATGGCAGGGAAGCAGGTGGTTGCGGCGGCCGCTGATGCCGGGACCACGTGGCGGTCCGGCCTCCGGCGGTGAGACTAGCCAGAGGCGTGCTGCAGTCAGGAGGCATACGGCTTGTTCTCCTAGCCTAGACCGCTGGGATTTGATGTTCCTGACCAGCCGGGGCTTGTGGCGGCGGCCAGGTCAGTTTACCGGGCAGGTCCAAGCAGCATAGGGGAGGTACGCTTCCCCGGCGGCCCCTCCCCCAATCCACATGCTAGTTCAGTCCTCTGGCACAGTTGATTGTGGATTGCTCCTCCCAGCCTCCATATAGGGCAGCCAGCGTGTATGTCAGTTGCTCTCTGAACGCTGCTCCTACAAGAGAGGACGCTGGGCAGTCTCCCTGTATACCTTGCCTACTGCTGGTCTAGGTTTCTACAGGGCTCTATCCTACCTAAGCTTGGGCTGATTGTGGTAGTGAGAGCTTATATGCATATGGCTCACAGAGTATTTATGCATGACATGTGATTGTTGTTTATGGATACTGTTTCTTCTGTAAAAGAACTGTAATTCCTGTATACTGTCACTGTCTCTCCCCTTCCCTTGCTACAGGTGTGTGGTTTGAGAGTAGAAAGCAGCACATATACGCTCAGAACTAGTGGCATAATTGATATGTCTGAGGAGTCTGAGGGTCAGGTGGCGGGAGCCTCGTTGCTGATATCCTGTGTAGCCTGCAAGGCAGGTTTGTCCCCACAGGACTTTCTACAAAATGGGCTTTGTGGGAACTGTTTCAGACAGCCACCACACCAATTAAGTTTGCCTGTTTCAGGCCCTGAGCCTCCTTGGGCATCATTTTCTCAGGTTATGGCTCAGGTGGCAGAGCGGCTGGCTGCCCCAGTACCACCGGTTTGGGGTTTGCCTCAGCAGATGCATCCTATGCCCATGATGTGGCCGCCTTGGATGGACCCTGGTGCTGGTAAGGTTATGGCATCATCCTCGGGGGGTTTTCAGCTCAGGCTGTCAAGCCAAAGCAGCTCAAATCTAGGCGCCATGTACCGCCTTACATGGGTGAGTACTCCAGTGCCTCCTCTGAGGAGGAACAAGCACAGGACTCTTCGCAGGAGTCTAGCTCCGAGGGGGGTGATGATCATTTCCCAGTAGCCGATGTCCCTTTTCTGATAAGGGCTGTAAAATTGGTGTTAAATATCGAGGAAGGGGATCTTCCGCTTAGGAAAGCCCCCCTGTTCAAGCGCCAGAAAGTGGTTAAGGCAGAATTCCCAAAGTCTGAACATTTATCAGAACTTATGGAGGAAGCCTGGGTCCGTCCGGATAAGATAAGCCATTCGTCTAAAAGAATGGCGCTTCTATATCCGTTTGCAGCAGAGGACTGTGCCAAGTGGAAGAATCCACCATCAGTCGATGCACATGTGGCACAGCTGATTAAACGTACCACTTTGCTAATCCCAGCAGTTTCGCTGAAGGAAACCACGGATAGGAGACTGGAGACTTGTCTCAAATGTATTTTTTCGCTGGCAGGAACGGCCACCCGCCCAGCTATGGCCACTGCCTGGGGAGCAAGGGCTATTGAGGAGTGGTCCAAGACTCTAACGGAGTCTTTACTAGATGCCTCTAAGGAGCAACTGGATATGATCTCCTTTATTAGAGAAGGGGCCTCTTATTTCGGTGATGCCACCTTGGATGCAGGGATCCTTTCCTCTAAAGTTTCAGCTGAGTCCGTGGTGGCACGTAAGATCCTCTGGTTGAAGGATTGGAGGGCAGATGCCGGGTCCAAAAAGGCCCTAGAATTCCTTCCATTCACAGGAGGTGTTCTCTTTGGTCCAGAACTGGACAAAATTGTATCCTCCATGGCAGCCTCAAAAACGGCAGGTTTGCCATCGGCCACCTCGTCCAAATTGAGGAGGGCGCCCTTTCGGGGGTTTCGTCCGCAGGGCAAGGCCAAAGGTCAGCCCTCAGTGAGATTTCCACCAAGAAAGGCAGGACCCAGGAAGCCCTGGCAGAACAAACATCCAGGATCTAGGGTCCAGGATAAACCAGTGGCCTGATGGGATGGGCCTCCCCCTGGGGGATCCCAGGGTGGGGGGCCAACTGCTTCGGTTCTCAGAGCCCCTGGCACCTCACGATGGAGGATGCCTGGGTTCGGGGAGTTGTTTCCCGAGGTTACGCCCTGACGTTTTGGAGGACTCCTCCTCAAAGGTTCTTTTGTGTAAACCCACGGGTGGGTTCAGAAAGAGCTTTGGCCCTTCAGAAGGCTATTCTTGCCTTACTAGCATCAGAAGTAGTGATTCCGGTGCCAGAGAACCAGTTCCGAGAGGGGTTTTACTCCAATCTGTTCCTGGTTCAGAAACCGAATGGGTCATACCGGCCTATTCTGAATCTGAGAGAGCTCAACAAATTTGTTCGAGCCCCCGGGTTCAGGATGTGATCGATTGTGTTGGCAATGGAGCAGGGGGACTATATGGTGTCCTTAGATATACAGGTTGCCTACCTTCACATCCCAATCACACAGGCTCATCAAAAATTTCTTCGTTTTGCGGTAGGGGAGGAACATTTTCAGTTCCAGGCCCTGCCGTTTGGCCTGTCCACAGCCCCTCGGGTATTCACTCAGGTGATGGCAGTGATGATGGCATGCCTCAGACGCCAAGGCATCAGGATTTTGCCTTACTTGGATGACCTCCTGTTGCTGGGGCAGTCCCCACAGCAGTTACAGGATCATTTGAGGCTGACAGTATCATGTCTGTACAGTCACGGCTGGATCATAAACTGGCAAAAGTCGTCACCCTGTCCGGTACAACAGATGTGCCATTTGGGAGCGAGATTGGACTCTGTGGTGCAGAAAATATATCTGCTGGAGGAGAAGATCCTTGCCTTACAATCACGACTATGCAGGTTGCTTCGCAACAGGCAGATATCTGTTCTAGTAGCCATGCAGGTCTTGGGGTCAGTGGTGGCCACCTTCAGGATGGTGGAATACGCTCAATTCCACTCCAGACCACTGCAGCAATTCGTTCTGTCTCACTGGAACAAGGATCATCGAACGATCAGGTCTCAGCTGCTGCGTCTCTCTCCAGAGGTACGGTTGTCCCTGACCTGGTGGTTGCAGACAAAGCATCTCAGGCAGGGTTGCCCCTTTTGGGTGTCGGATTGGACATTGGTCAAAACCGATGCCAGTCTTCAAGGTTGGGGGGCGATGACGGGGTTACACACTTTCCAAGGAAAGCGGTCAGTGACGGAAAGCCGGCTACTGATATCCTGGAATTAAGAGTTATATTCAAAGCTTTAGTGCAGGCTCAGGAAATTTTAAAGGGCAGGTCGGTGCTGATACAGTCGGACAATCGCACTGCGGTCGCCTACTTAAATCATCAAGGGGGCACGAGGAGTCGGGCCACCTTGACAGAGGTATCAAGAATCCTGGTATGGGCAGAGACTCATCTGCCCATGATATCTGCCGTGTTCATTCCAGGAATCCTGAATTAGGAAGCTGATTTTCTCAGTCGGCAAGAGATAAATGCAGGGGAATGGGCCCTACATCCACAGGTTTTTCGGAACCTTGTGGACAGGTGGGGTCTACCAGAAATAGATCTAATGGCATCCAGAAGGAACAACAAGGTTCCCAGGTACAGATGCACTGACAGTAAAGTGGCGTTACAAGCTGGTATATCTGTTTCCCCCATTTGCTCTTCTGCCCAGAGTTGTCAGAAAGATCAAACAAAAGGGCAGCACCATCATATTAATAGCTGCGGCATGGCCGAAACGGCACTGGTTCACAGATCTACGGTCTCTCTCCATAGACACTCCATGGCCTCTCCCATTGAGACCGGATCTGTTGCTACAGGTCCCTGCTGGTACCCGGATCTTCATCGGCTGTCTTTGACGGCATGGCTCTTGAGGCCTCCGTCTTGAGAAAAAAGGGTTTTTCCGAGTCTGTTATACGGACGATGCTGAAGGCACGGAGACCATCCTCAGCCCGTATATATTATAGGGTTTGGCATACTTTCTTTCAGTGGTGTGAACTGAAAGGGTATGATCCACATAAATTCCTGATTTCCAGAGTGCTTGATTTTCTTCAAAGTGGTCTGGAAAAAGGGCTCCGCCTGCCCTCTTTAAGGGTACAGGTGTCAGCTCTTTCAGTCTGGTTCCAACATAAAATTGCTCTGAGACCGGCTATAAAGACCTTTTTTCAGGGGGTGTTGAGGATTCAACCTCCCTTCATTTCCCCGGTTGTTCCGTGGGACCTGACTCTAGTTCTGAAGGTTTTACAGGCTCCTCCGTTCGAGCCTTTAAATTCAATAGACATCAAGTGGCTAACAGCAAAGACGGTATTCCTCCTTGCTATGGCATCTGCACGTAGAGTGTCGGATTTGGCTGTGCTTTCCTTCCGGGAGCCGTTCTTGATATTTCATCAAGATAGAGCAGTACTACATACTAGGGAGGGTTATCTTCCGAAAGTGGTGTCTAAATTTCATATTAATGAAGAAATAGTAGTTCCAGCGTTTCAGGGCACAAGTCTCTCACAAGGTGAGGCTTCCCTGGATGTGGTCCATGCGTTGAGAATTTATGTTAAACGCACGAGCAAATGGAGGAAGTCCGATTCACTTTTTGTGCTTTATGGTTGTCATAAGCGTGGCTGGCCAGCCAATAAACAGACACTGGCCAGGTGGATTGGCTTATACACAGGCTGGTATGCGTGTGCCGGATTCAGTGACGGCACATTCTACTAGGGCGGTAAGTCCATCATGGGCGGCCCGCCGGGGTGCTTCTGCTGAGCAATTATGTAAAGCAGCCACATGGTCTTCCATCCATACCTTTGTCAAATTTTATGCCTTTGACACTTTTGCCTCTCAGGATGCCTCCTTCGGGAGTAAGTTTCTCCTCTCTTCCAAGAGTCAGGAGCATCCCCGCCCGTAGGGTTAGTGCTTTGGGATATCCCCAACTCTTATTTTCTTCTTCGGGGTCCATGGGGTCCACAGCCATTACGGCTGTGGACCCCATGGACCCCTAAGAAGAAAATAAGAGTTATGGTATAACATACCTTTGTTAACTCTTTTTCTTCGAGGTCCATGGGGTCCACAGGACACCCACCCAGACGCACCTGTAGTTCTGGGTGAGGTTTTCCGTAGTTTCTTCTCTTGAGAGTCTGGACTTGTAAATATGGGTCTTTTTTTCTTTCTTACCCTTTGTTTGTCTCTGCCTGTTTGAGCTTGGTAACGAACTGGCTTCCTGAGGCAGGGGGTGGGGTATATGAGGAGGAAACCTGGTGCATCCTGGGAGCAGAGAGCTCGTTTGTGTTAACTGTTTGGTGACCGGGATTCATACCCCAACGTAATGGCTGTGGACCCCATGGACCTCGAAGAAAAAGAGTTAACAAAGGTATGTTATACCATAACTCTTATTTTTCCAGTGCATCGTGTCCCAGATTGGCAGATCTGCCCTGCAGCACGGCAGATCTGAAGATAGATCTGAAGATGCGATGTTTTATCAGCCGGGACGCGCATCGTGATCGTGAGCGGAGACTCATGATTAGGACATATGTTACACGATCTGTCGCTCCGATGCGTCAGAATAGGGCAGATCGTGTAAAAAATCGCTAAGTGTGTAGGCACTATTAAGTTAGAGTTAGGCACCCCCGGGAGGGTTAGAGTTAGGATGTGGGGAGGGGGAATTAGGGTTTGGCTCCACCCTCCGGGAGGGATAGGTTTAGGATGTGGGAAGGGGGGTTAGGGTTAGGCATCACTGGGGGGAGGTTAGGGCTAGGCACCCCCCAGTAAGGTTAGGGTTAGGCACTACCAAGGGAGGGTTAGGGGGGGAGAGGGTTAGGGTACTTACCAGCCATAGTCAAGATTTTTAGCAGTCGGGCTTCTTGCGTCGGTATTTGAACCGGTGGTTATTCAGCCACCGGGATATCATACCCGATCCATTCAGACATACTTGCCTACTTTTGGAAACTAGTTTCATGGAGATTCTAGATGGTATGAGAGTTCGCACAGCACACCGCTGAGGAGACATGCATCTAGCACCACATATGGGCGTGTCTATTGTTGCACAGGTGGGTGTCCTGCAGTGGCAGGTGGAAATGAAATGACTAAGAGCAGCACACTGTCAGGGTGGGTTTGTGTATTTGTGGCATGCGCAGTCGCAAAATATCACTGGAGGTATCCGTTGCTGCCATGCCCGGTGCCGCTGAAGAAAGACACAGTGGTCTCCATGTCTGCACTTACACGGGCCACTCACAGTCTTGGCTGGGTTGGGGGGCCGACGCTGCCCGCGGAACCTGAGATGCATGGCAGACCTATTTTGCATGGTTGCGCCAAGCTCCACCCCTGTCGCTGCTGGGTTCACGCATGCGCGACCCGAATTTCAGATGGTGCTCAGGGATTCCGGGGCATTGGGAGGGAGCCTCCTACAGGATGCGGGAGTGTTGGCAAGTATGATTCAGATGAAGGCTCCAGTGGAAGGCCAATACGCATTTGCATATTATTGCAGCCAAGACTCTGGTATTGCAAGAACGGACACATCAGCATCGACTCCTGAACCAGGCACACAAGTTTTTTTCACTAAACAATTTATATCACATTTACTGTCTCCAAATGTAGAAAGAGGCCCATAAATGGTATATTAAGCTTCCTGTATACACTGTTAAAGTCTGTAAAATTGTATGGAACTAGTGACTCACACCGTGGGGTATATTTACTAAAGGACAATTTTAATTGCTTTTGATCGATTTAAAATCGATCAAAATTGATCAACATTGATGTTGTGTTTCTGGGGCTTAATCACACATTTACTAACCAATAATGTTTATTTAGTTTTTTTTATGTATTAGTAAATGTATGATTTAGTCCCAGAATCACAACATTGATGTTGATTTTAAATCGATTAAAACTGACTTTTAATAAATAAACCCCTATTCTTATTAGCATTCTATTGTAGACAGCTGTGCTGGCGACTCGCAGTGATGAAAGGACCCACGTCTGGGAGGCCCCATGGACTCACACCACCGTTTTATTCCATCCCTGTGTGATTTTGTTTGGCTATATAACCTTGATTTGTAATTTTTTTTTACGCAACTTCTTTGAAACTATGTATTGTTTGTGCAGAATCAAATATCTACATGGCTGTATGTAGCTATGGGAATGGGCCTTCCAAAAACAGCATGCCTCTCTTCTATGAGTGTATCCCTCCTGTCCAGTATACATGGTCATTTTGTTACATTTATTTATTTATTAACAGTTTCTTATATAGCGCAACATATTCCGTTGTACTTTGCAATTGGAAACATTGAACAAAACTGGGTAATAACAGACAGACATATAGGTAGTTAGGCCCTGCTCGCAAGCTTACAATCTATAGGGAAAATACATGGCCCCTACAGTCAGGGCACAGAGAAGAGCCACAGCATATTTAATTGTGGTCCTGATAGCATTTGGGGCTTTTTTTTTGTGTTCACTTCCCCATAGAGGCTTCCTCTTTTATATTAGTATATATTTTTTTTTTACACAGTGCTCTGTGCAGGGATGTTTCATCGCAGGTGGCGAGTCTAAATGCGCTTCTCTGTCATCCCATTAAAAATGTTTTTTGGTTAATACATCACCGACCCTGTGAATTCATTTTGCTTGTTTTCATTTATGAATCCAAAAGGAATTTGCTTTTATTCTCGGCTTTTCAGCTGAAATTTGCAAGAATTGCACTGAAGAGAAGGTAATAGAATGAGTGGAGCACTCTGGTTATCAGCGACAGTAAGCCACGGGATTGGAGTGGCCCACAGGGCTACAGGGGAAAACCCTGGTGGGCCCAACTGCCTAAAGGTCCCATCCCTTCCTCTAATGTCATGTTTTAAAAAGTTAACTCAAATTATACATTATTATTCTATTAGAGGACCAGTTACCTGATAGAGCAGGAATTATACATTGTTATTCTATTAGAGGACCAGTTACCTGATAGAGCAGGAATTATACATTGTTATTCTATTAGAGGACCAGTTACCTGATAGAGCAGGAATTATACATTGTTATTCTATTAGAGGACCAGTTACCTGATAGAGCAGGAATTATACATTGTTATTCTATTAGAGGACCAGTTACCTGATAGAGCAGGTATTATACATTGTTATTGTATTAGAGGACCAGTTACCTGATAGAGCAGGTGATTGGTGTAGTTTTAGAAATTACACCAAGATTTGCCCTCCTTCCAATCTGGTTTAAAAGAACTAATATGAAATTAACATTTAAATTATAGAAATATTACAAACTAAAAAAAGTAACCAACACTTAAGTCATCCCAGTGGTAATACTTAGATAATTGAAACTTTTCTTTACCATGGCATGTACAGTATATGTCCTTTACTAGACCTAACACAGTTCTCATTGAGTTTTAAACACTGGTTGGTGTGTATGGGGGTCCCCTATAATATATTGACTGCATTAATGTGGTATATATAGACAGGACCAATAGCATGTGCTTTATTATTATCCATACAATGTACTGCATTCCCAGAACTATGGTGTATTCACTACAGCGTATAATCTGGTAGTTTATACTTTATGAACTATCAGTATTTATTATACCTATTTATAAAGGGTCCCAGACCATTAGTATCCATGTTGTCTACATATTATCTCCTTTCTTGTGGTTGGCAAAACCTCTGTAGTGGCTGGCCACACCCCTTAAGCATAGGCCCCTACCAATGCATTTCCCTGGTGGGCCCTTCATGCCCCATGCAGGAAGAAAGAGTAACCAACGTAAACAGTAAACAGTTTAAAAAATATACAGTGAATACAGGGATGTGCATCCTCAAAATTCAATCAGTAACTCGTAGTCTAAAAATATAAATGTATTCAACAAAGGTAAAAAACATATATATATATATATATATATATATATATATATATACACAGTACAGTATATAATATATATATATATATATATATATATATATATATATATATATATATATATATATATATATATATATACCTCCAAAACCTCCAAAGACATGAGCAGCACTAGGACACAAATATATAATGTAGAAATTTGTATTGAGAAATCAACAGTTTCGGAGCTACCGCCCCGTCGTCAGCACCATATGACGGGGCGGTAGCTCCGAAACTGTTGAAGTCTCAATACAAATTTGGTTATGGAAAATACAGGGGACCCGTATACTTTTTGTCCCCTGTATTTCCAAAACCAGGACTGGCTTGGCTGAGCCCGGTGCTGGTTTTGCTAAATACAGAAGACCCCTATGTCTTTTGTCTCCTGTATTTTGACAACCCGGACTGGCTCTAAAAAGCCTGGTGCTGGTTTTACTAAATGCAGGAGACTCCTATGCTTTTTGTCCCTTGTATTTTCATAACCAGGACTGGAAGTGAAAAGCCCAAGGCTGGTTGTGTTTTGGGTGGGGGATATGTCCTTTTTTTTACATTATTTTACACATATTCAATTTTTAACATAAAAGCATAAATGGATCTCACTGATTCATCCATGCATCTGTGTCTTATTGATTTTATTTTCTCAGATGCATGCCCAGCACCTGGGAGCCCCTCTGTCGCTCGCTGATACCCCTGTGCACTGCCCCACTGGTGCCGCTGCCCCGCACTCCTGCAGCCTGCCCCCACAGCCGTCTCTCCCTCTGCACCCCCAAAACACCTCCTGTGCTAATGTACCATTTTGTTGCCCTTCTCCCCTGCAGGTGGCCCGGTTTGCTCCACCAAACCCTTTTAATACATTTTTTAAAAAAAGCTATGAAATTCCATAGAAAAAAAACCTTATGGTTTCACATGTAGCATTAAGGCTTCTTAGACATGATCTGAAATTTCAGAAAACTTATTGAATTTCTGCCATTCACACTTAAAAAAGCAATGAAATTCCGATCATTAATGCTGACGCCTTAATAGAAGTGTTCTTTGCACAACACAGATATGGTATGCCATCACACCCTGTGATTAACTACAGATTCAGCACTCTTACAGAGTGAGATTGCTGTCACTCACAAATTGGTGGAGCTGCAATTCACAGAATTGTGTGCTTATTGGAATAACACACATGCAGTCTATGCAACTAAGGTCTGAGCAGAACATAGAGCTGCACAGATGGGATAAGAGTGGGGTAGATGGTGGGAGGAGACAAAGCGGTGTGGATGGGGCAGACAGAAAGGCGTGGAGAGGGGGAAAGATAGTACAGATGGGGGGAGCCAAAGTGAAGCAGATGGGTGGAAAACAGTGATGCAGATGGAAGGAACACAGAGTGGCACAGTTTGGGGGGACAGAGTGATGTGAATGGGGGTACAGAGTGGAATGGACGCAGGAAGACATAGCAGCGCAGATGGGTAAAGACAGATTGGTGTGGATGAGGAATACAGACTAGCACAATGGGAGAACACACAACAGTAGGGATTGGGGAAGACAGATTGGTGCGGATGCGAGATTGCTGTCACTCACAAAATCTTGCTGAATCTGCAGTTAACCACAGGGTGTGATGGCATACCATATCTGTATTGCGCAAGGAACATGTCCATAAAAGCATCAGCCTTAATGATCGGAATTTCATTGCTTCTGTATGTTTGAGTGACAGAAATTCAATAGGTTTTGTGAAATTTCAGATCATGTCTAAGAAGCCTTAATGGGACATGTGAAACCCGTAAGGTTTTTTGTCTATGGAATATATATATACATATATATATATATATATATATATATATATATATATATATAGTCAAGTGCATAAATATTGGGACATTGACAGAATTTTCATATTTTGGCCTCTATTCACCACCACAATGGCTTTGAAATGAAACAAACAAGATGTGCTTTAACTGCAGACTTTCAGATTTAATTTGAGGGTAATTACATCCAAATCAGGTGAACGGTGTAAGAATTACAACGGTTGCTATATGTGCCTCCCACTTTTTAAGGGGCCAAAAGTAATGGGACTATCAACTCAAAAGCTATTTCATGGACAGGTGTGGGCTATTCCCTCGTTATTTCATTATCAATTAAGCAGGTAAAAGGTCTGGAGTTGATTATAGGTGTGACATTTGCATTTGGAATCAGTTGCTGTCGACTCTCAATATGAGATCCAAAGAGCTGTCACTATCAGTGAAGCAAGCCATCATTAGGCTGAAAAATCAAAACAAACCCATCAGAGAGATAGCAAAAACATTAGGTGTGGCCAAATCAACTGTTTGGAACATTTTACAAATGAAAGAACGCACCGGAGAGCTCAGCAACACCAAAAGACCCGGAAGACCATGGAAAACAACGGTGGTGGATGGCAGAACAATTATTTCCCTGGTGAAGAAAAACCCCTTCATAACAGTTGGCCAAATCAAGAACACTCTCCAGGAGGTAGGTGTATATGTGTCAAAGTCAACAATCAAGAGAAGACTTCACAAGAGTGAATATAGAGGGTTCACCACAAGATGCAAACCATTGGTGAGCCACAAAAACAGGAAGACCAGATTAGAGTTTGCCAAACAACATCTAAAAAAGCCATTACAGTTCTAGAACAACATCCTATGGACAGATGAGACAAAGATCAACTTGCACCAGAGTGATGGAAAGAGAAGATTATGGAGAAGGAAGGGAACTGCTCATGATCCAAAACATACCGCCTCATCAGTGAAGCATGGTGGCGGTAGTGTCATGGCGTGGGCATGTATGGCTGCCAATGGAACTGGTTATTGATGATGTGACTGCTGACAAAAGCAGCAGAATGAATTCTGAAGTGTTTCGGGCAATATTATATGCTCATATTCAGTCAAATGCTTCAGAACTCATTGGACGGTGCTTCACAGTGCAGATGGACAATGACCTGAAGCATACTGCAAAAGCAAACAAAGAGTTTTTTAAGGCTAAAAAGTGGAAGTCAATCCCCTGACCTGAATCCGATTGAGCATGCATTTCACTTGATGAAGACAAAACTGAAGGGAAAAGAACAAGCAGGAACTGAAGACATTTGCAGTAGAGGCCTGGCAGAGCATCACCAGGGATGAAACCCAGCGTCTGGTGATGTCTATGCGTTCCCGACTTCAGGCTGTAATTGCCTGCAAAGGATTTGCAACAAAGTATTAAAAAGTGAAAGTTAGATTTAGGATTGTTTAGTTTGTCCCATTACTTTTGGCCCTTTAAAAAGTGGGAGGCACATATAGAAACAGTTGTAATTCCTACACCGTTCACCTGATTTGGATGTAATTACCCTCAAATTAAATCTGAAAGTCTGCAGTTAAAGCACATCTTGTTTGTTTCATTTCAAAGCCATTGTGGTGGTGAATAGAGGCCAAAATATGAAAATTCTGTCAATGTCCCAACATTATATAGTAAATACTGATAGTTTATACAGTATAATTTACCAGATTATACACTCTACTGAATACACCACAATCCTGGGAATGCAGTACTAGTTGAATTTTTAGGTTACACATTCCTATATACCCTATATATTATATCCCCCCTTTTTCCATAAACAGAATAACTTTTTTTTCCAAAACTGTAAATTGCACATGTACAGTAATTCACAACACATTTTATTTTGAAGTAAAATATTTTTGAAATTTTGTGATTAACTATAAATGAATCACACCATTTCTATAACATTTTTATCCAGTATTTTCTGAGAGGTTGCAAATGAAGGATAATGAGTACAGTATGACAGGCATAACTATATAATGTAGTGAACAAATTGTAAATATCCTAATTGTTCCGCCTGGTGAAGATGATGTGCTCTCATTGTGTGAGCTCTTAGATACACAAAGTCATGATGTCAGCTGTTATACTCCTCTCAGCAGTTTATGGAAGACTTTTCCATTCTCTTTGCTGGCAGCAATACATTTATCCAACATACTATTATGTTGTCACATAAAGGCTACAACAAATTTCTGTATCAGACATTTTGAGCGGTGATCGCTTACAGAAATGACAAACACTGAATGCTATCTTTTATTTTATAGTAAATGATACAGTGCAATTTAGAAAACTGCACCGAGCTATAGATTTTACCAGAATGTTAATGTTAGAACCATGAAAGAAAAAATTATTAACACATTATTTGACAATACTGTTAAACATACAAATGAAAATAATAAAATCTTTAGAAATATTACTTAATGTGTTATGTTTACATGAGGAATATTTATGCTATCCAGCCAACATGAATGTATTTTTGCAGTCTCTATTTTGAGATAATCAGTGTTTTTACTGTATCTGAAATATTGTTCAATTTTAGATGACAAAAAGAAAAAAATAAAGAAAGGGGGCGCTATACCAAGTAGGAGAAAAAAATCAAATAAATCGTGACAGGGAATTGATAGTTAATAATATTGATATAAGGTAATAAAAACTAAATTCTAATAATGATATAATGATATTAATAATACATGAGAACTTTAGAGATTGCTGCTGCCAAAGGAGGAGCTAAATCTCCTGAAAAAGCAAAAAGCAAGAAAACCACCATAAAGGAGCGCTATCTCTAAACAACATATATTCAGAAAAATTATTATGTGTAATATAACATCCTGTTGTATTGATTGCCACTCAAGTGTAATATAAACAAATATTTAATACTTAAAAAATATATTGAGGGGGGACAATAAATAATACTAAAGGGATAAAAATAGCACAGAACAATGACAGATAAATAAAAGGATACCATGAATATTTAACCCAATTCAGGCCTAATACATATTTACATAATAACGATAACACAAAAAGAAAAAAAAAAAAAAATTAATAACTGCAATGCAAAAACCAAAAAACCCAGTTTAATCCTCAGTGTCAGGATCGTAATTGATCTGCAACTGTGTTGCCAATTGTATGAAAACACCAGATAATGTTACCAGTTCCTATTTGCAGTATCAATGGTAACAAAGTAAATCTCTCCTTGTTTCAATGCTTGATCCTGTGAACCAGGATATTAGATGGATAAAAAACACATACACTGGCCAGTGAATAGAGGATTGAAAGGGATAAAAATACTATTGCACAGAGACTTTGTACTAGTCCACAATAAAGTGTGAACAAAAAAGTCAGTAATATCCAATATTTTCCTCCTTAAAGCCTGAAGGCTGCAATGAGTCTCCAAGTTTATTCAGCCTAGCCTTCAGGGGTAATAATACGTTTATTTTAATTAAATGAAAAAGATAAGTTCCAAGCTTAAACACGGTCTATGTAGCCAATAATCTAACGTGACTGCACGGGGACAGTGTCAGCGCGTGCTAGATCGCTAGATCAAGTTCTTGTAGAAAAGGTTAGGTCTCTACCGCTTGTGTGTGTCAGGTACCTTAAAATTGTGGCCCCAATAGCCAAGCAGGGCTGGTCCAATTTGAGTGCACTCACGACCAAATAGCATCCAAACGGGACCTCCGACCTCTCAGACGGTTGCTCACTACGCCCGTGCTGATGGACGGTGAACCGCAGTAATGGATTATTTCCTCTCAGAGCGCTTGTCTCATGCTCTTGGTAGCTTTGACCGATGAAGGGACCGTGTTAAGCAGTGAACAAATAAAGTTCTCAGTGGTCTCAATGTGCAACAGGAGGTTAAAGGGGGACACTTGACGCGTTTCTCGGCGCTTGCCGTTTCCTCAAAAGCAATATCCCCAGTATGAAAGTCCATTGCTATAAATACCACAGGTGTCCAATTAGAATAAATCCTTCACACCTGGATCTTTTCCTCTTAAGCAGTGGAATTTAATTAGAATTTGCATGTGTATACCTCCCATTTGGTTAGCATAGTTTGAATAGGGAAACTTCCATCTTATTATAAATAATCATAAATGCAAATCCACATCTAAATAATACTAGATATCAAATCTAGATATAAAGATTAACACCAAATTCATTAATAGTAACGCAAATAAATAATAATATATAGAGAAATACTGAATTAAAAATAAATAAAAATAAAATGAGAAATAAAAGTAAAAAACAAGTAAATTCCAACTATATAGACTACATCATCTCTCTCCCTTTAATGGAGGTTAATTAAATTAATCCCCAATTTAAAATTTATAAAAAGACATATATATATATCTACAGGATTACCCACAGGGACCTGTGATCCAATCCAACAGATCATGGGAGGCCACATCAGATGCGGCTCAAATTGAAAGAAACGGGGGGGGGGGAAAGGGGGGGGAATTAAATACCCTAACTCCAAACGGCCTAAATGATACTATAGAACTTAATATCATCTAGTCTATAATAGATAGGATCCTCTAGTCCTGAATTCCCCCCCCCTTTCCCCCCCCCCGTTTCTTTCAATTTGAGCCGCGTCTGATGTGGCCTCCCATGATCTGTTGGATTGGATCACAGGTCTCTGTGGGTAATCCTGTAGATTATGGTTTCTTTCCATTAATATATTTAATTTATTTTATATCCACCACATGTGCTTTCCATAGGTATATGTATGTGTGTTTATTATGGGTGTTCGTGTCCATTTTTTTCAGCTCTCCTCAATTTATGATAATCAATCTCAACATTTTTAAGGTGTCATTCCCATTAGTGCATTTATTCACTTATTTTTGATGATCAATCCATATATATTATAGTAGTACATTGTTGGATGTATTTTTGAAGAATGATGTGAAGTCTCAATGTAGTTATGATTACAGTTGTTTTTTCTTCTCCTTTTTTTAACTTTAAATTATGTATTGATAATAACTAAAATTGAGCATAGTATTAAGGGATGGAGCACATTAAATTGGATTGATGTAATTTTTTTATATACATTTTTTATATTAATTTTTTATACTAACTTTTATTTATTTATTAGCTAGTAATGTGATTCTAAGATTATATGTAAGAATTTAATTTCAATACATACAGTTCAATTTTATGCATGTATGTATATACATACTTGGGTGTATTGTGCAGTTTCTTTCTTCCTTTAAGGTTTTGCATCAGCTAGAGAACAATATGAATATGAATTGACATTTAGGTAATGTTATGGTATGAGAATATTTAAGCAGGAGCTATATATGTTTATATATATATATATATATATATATATGTCTTTTTATAAATTTTAAATTGGGGATTAATTTAATTAACCTCCATTAAAGGGAGAGAGATGATGTAGTCTATATAGTTGGAATTTACTTGTTTTTTACTTTTATTCTCATTTTATTTTTATTTATTTTTAATTCAGTATTTCTCTATATATTATTATTTATTTGCGTTACTATTAATGAATTTGGTGTTAATCTTTATATCTAGATTTTGGAGGTGTACACATGCAAATTCTAATTAAATTCCACTGCTTAAGAGGAAAAGTTCCAGGTGTGAAGGATTTATTTTAATTGGACACCTGTGGTATTTATAGCAATGGACTTTCATACTGGGGATATTGCTTTTGAGGAAACGGCAAGCGCCGAGAAACGCATCAAGCGTCCCCCTTTAACCTCCTGTTGCACATTGAGACCACTGAGAACTTTATTTGTTCACTGCTTAACACGGTCCCTTCATCGGTCAAAGCTACCAAGAGCATGAGACAAGGGCTCTGAGAGGAAATAATCCATTACTGCGGTTCGCCGTCCATCAGCCCGGGCATAGTGAGCAACCGTCTGAGAGGTCGGAGGTCCCGCTTGGATGCTATTTGGTCGCGAGTGCACTCAAATTGGACCAGCCCCGCTTGGCTATTGGGGCCACAATTTTAAGGTACCTGACACACACAAGCGGTAGAGACCTAACCTTTTCTACAAGAACTTGATCTAGCACGCGCTGACACTGTCCCCGTGCAGTCACCTTAGATTATTGGCTACATAGACCGTGTTTAAGCTTGGAACTTATCTTTTTCATTTAATCAAAATAAACGTATTATTAGCCCCGAAGGCTAGGCTGAATAAACTTGGAGACTCATTGCAGCCTTCAGGCTTTAAGGAGGAAAATATTGGATATTACTGACTTTTTTGTTCAACACTTTATTGTGGACTAGTACAAAGTCTCTGTGCAATAGTATTTTTAACCCTTTCAATCCTCTATTCACTGGCCAGTGTATGTGTTTTTTATCCATCTAATATCATGGTTCACAGGATCAAGCATTGAAACAAGGAGAGATTTACTTTGTTACCATTGATACTGCAAATAGGAACTGGTAACATTATCTGGTGTTTTCATACAATTGGCAACACAGTTGCAGATCAATTACGATCCTGACACTGAGGATTAAATAGGGTTTTTTGGTTTTTGCATTGCAATTATTAATTTTTTTTCATTTTTTTTCTTTTTGTGTTATCGTTATTATGTAAATATGTATTAGGCCTGAATTGGGTTAAATATTCATGGTATCCTTTTATTTATCTGTCATTGTTCGGTGCTATTTTTATCCCATTAGTATTATTTATTGTCCCCCCCTCAATATATTTTTTAAGTATTAAATATTTGTTTATATTACACTTGAGTAGCAATCAATACAACAGGACGTTATATTACACATAATAATTTTTCAGAATATATGTTCTTTAGAGATAGCGCTCCTTTATTGTGGTTTTCTCAATTTTAGATGAGGATGGAAGTTTTTTTTGTGATTAGATGGCGATCAAAGGCAGTTATATCCAATCATATGTTTCCTATAGTTGGAGATTGTCAACACTTCTGCAGTACCAGCTGTGGCTTAGCAATAGAGGAATAATATAGTAAGAATTGTTTCTATACCACAGCGATATAGGTATACACATAACATTTTCATTATAACAGTATTATCGGCAATTATAGAGACACTTAAAAAATATATAGGCCTTTGTTTCCAACTATAGTAACTGCCGTCCCAGTACCTCTCTCCTGCCAAATACCAATTTAGTAGAGATCCTTCCCCTGGGACATAACCATTACCTGATTTACATCGCACCATTTGCAAACATGATGAGCAGAGATCTTATAGCTGTAGGACTGAACACGGGGGAGTGTCAAATCTACTACCAATTGAAATGTACCAATTGCATGTCCGTCTCTAGTTCATTTCTTAATTTTCTCTCTCTCTACTCACACATTTTCCACCCTCCTCTAGACATATGTTAATTTCTTACCAACCCTAAAGAAGTTTTCCCTCGACCAAGCCCCAATCAGCAAGCTCTGCTTTCTTTCTCTCCTCACCGTTGCCTCTAAACTACTTGTGTAACTAGCATACAACCGTCTATCACACTTTCTCTACTCTCACACCATTCTTCCCTCTCTGCTATTGTTATTCCATCCCCAATATTCCACAGTACTGCACTCACAAAAGTGATCAAATCATCTTCCTGGATCACTCTGCTGCTATTATCGGCTTATCACCATCAATCATCCTCTTCTTCTGCACAACTTTTTCTACATTGGCCTTTGTGGTAGAGATCTTTCCTGGCTAACTTCCTACCTATTTAACTGCTTTTTTTAGTGTCTCGACCTCTGACACATCCAGTTCAACTTTTCTCACAGTACTTTGCTCTTTCGGCCTCTAGTACTTTACCATCACTGTGATGACAAGACAAAAATCTTTTCCTTTTCCCCATACCTCTCAGCTTCTGTATTATCTTGTGTATCTTGCTGTGTGTGTGCTGTCTCTACATGGATGTCCCAGTGCTACCTAAAGTTACATTTCTCCAAAAAAGATCTTGACATCCTCTCTTATTGCATTGTTACCACCTCCCCTCAAATCTTCCTCAGTGTCAGTAACACCACAATTTCCTCAGTCTCCCAAGCCTGCTCTATTGGTGCCACACTTGCCCCCTGCTTTATTCCTCATGTCCATTAGATGTATTGCCAGGATTCAACCATTTCTTGCCCAAGATGCTTCCAACTCTTTTACGCTCTCAGCATCTCTTACTTTGACTTCAACAACTTCCTCCTATCTGGAATTTCCCTCGCCCCTAAAATACCTACATCAGTCCATCTTAATTCAGTTGCAAGACTGATCTACCACTATCACGCTACTCCACATCTGCTGCTCCACTTTGCAGATCTCTATAATGGCCTCCTGTGTCCTCCAAGTTCCAATAAATATTTCTCATTCTTGTCTACAAAATCCTCAACATCAGCTTTCATGCATCGCCAACATCAAATACTCTCTTATATTTCCCTCTGGCCTGTACCTCATCTCTGGAATCCACCCCTCACTCATTGCTTTCCTGTTCTACTACCCACTTATATACCATTCAGACTCCCACTGACTCCAAAACCTTAAATGCTTGCTGAAAACCTCTCTTTAGTAGAGCTTGTCCTACTAACACCTGCATTACCCACATTAATGCATAGTGACAGCTGTTCCAATCCCCACTCTGAGCCACCCTGGTCCCTATTGTTTTAGCCTTGTCCTCATCCCATTAGAATTTGAGCTCTCTCATGAGCAGGGCCCTCCCTATGCTTTGATTTTATGGCTACATTTATTTTGTCTAATTTGTATGTTCCTGTTTTAATGTATGTTCTCACTGTCCAGCGCGGTGATGCACTAACAAGTCCACAATGATAATAATAATACAGAAGAGGTGGATGTGACTAATTAGTAAGATTTCAAACCATACAATTATGTGCCTCAGTCTCTGCACACATGCAATCTACAGAAGACACAACCCCCAGACTTGCAAACTGTAATTACCCAAAGGTGATATATTCCCTTTAAAGAGAAGCTGACACTAATGCATCAATAATATAGCACAACTGTACATGACAATATAGCATACTGTTTAGATTTATATTGTACAAATCTCTCTAAAAAAAATGCTTTGTTTGCGTACTTTGCTTACCAGTTCTCACCTGTCATTTACCTTGATGAGACTATCTATACAGGGACAGCAGCTGCAACTAGACAAGCCAGCAGTATCAATCACTATGACACTACTGGCTAGTGTGTATAGACAGTTTAATCAAAGTGAATTTCAGGAACTCTTAAGTCTGAGCCATGTTTTTCTCTGACTGTAAAAAAAAGTAAGTATATAGTATAGTAAGTATTGTAAGTAAAAAAAAATGTGTTTCAATGGCACTATAAATGATTTTGTGTTTTTTTTTATATCTGACAATATTAAACTATTTAAATATTTATTTTCACAGTGAGAATTATTTAGTGAGATGGGGAAGTAAAGGTTTTCCAAAAGAAATAGACATGCTCAACAATTTAAAGGTTGTTTTCACGGTAAGTAAAGTATACTCTAATGGAATTCAATATCTTTCAAGATGAATCATGTCAAGATAACTGAACATTTAAAAAAAATATTTAGGCGCCCATTTATCAACAAGTTTTCTCATACGCAACAAGTTTTAAAACTCATTGCGTATTATAAATGGTGCTCAAGCCAATCAGCTCCCAACTGTCAATTTTCAAACAGATAACAGTTGGGAGCTGATTGGCTGGAGCACCATTATCATACGCAACACGTTTTATTACTCGTTGCGTATGATAAAACTCATTGCTAAATGAGCCCCTTATTGTTTCTGAATTAATTCATGTAGTGAATTTCAATTTAATTTACTTTATAATGTTAAATAACTGTTTATATGTGCTGTACTGATATACTGTCTGTTTCACCAAGAAAGTGCAAATGTACAGTAGTGCATAAAGCTGGGTACACACTGGAGCGATGTTGGGACGATTTGCCGTTTCGGAATCACAAATCGCCTACACCGCTCAGTGAGTACAGATGATTGGTCACTCCCGGGTTCACTAGCAACAGTCGCTAGGTTTGATGTGCTGCACATCAAACCTATCTACAATGATAGCGACCTGTGGTATGCTAATAATGGATGAAACAATGATCGTTCCGTCCTTCATTAACTCGTACTAGTGTGTATGGGCAATCCCCACTCATGGCTGTGATGTTGGCAGACCTGACGTCACCGGCAATGAAATCTAGGCTTGGACCGCTGGGACTTCCTGGGTTTGCAAAGGAGAGATGTGAGGAGCCGCAAGAGTCCTTATTGAGCCTGAGCCTGGTTGTTATGCCGATTACCATTTACTGATGTGATATTTGTATACTATAAGTAAAACCTTTTATTATTATTTACTTCACCATTATGCATCTCCCAGTTTGTTCATTTTATACATACAGATTCGGCCCTTGGGGAAGGGCTAAGGAGGAGAGCACCACTTTTACAGCTGAAATGGTGCTGGATGTTTTACAAAGAGTGCCCCAAAAAGAGTTTCTTTCCTTTTGTTTTGCTCCTTGTCAAAACCAATCAACTATGTTTTATGAACATGTTATATTGGTGGACCTTGTTTGCGCAAAAGGATTTTTGCTTAATATATACTGTGTGTATATATATATATATATATATATATTCATGTGATAGATACCTAGTATTGTGTAGGACCCCCTCTAGCTGGGTGAAGTGCAGTAACTCGATGTGGCATTGATTCCACAAGTGGACAGAAGACCTCTGGAGAGATGTTGATTCAAGCTTCCCACATCTCCCTGATATTTATTGGTGCAGGATCTTGGGTGTGAATGGACCTTTCCACGTTGTCCCATATTGGGTTACTGGTGGGAAAGCATGGTGGCCACACCATTCATCAAAACTGTTCAGAATGCTCCTCGAACCATTTGTGGACAACTTGGTATCGATGACATGGTGCATTATCCTGCTGGAATATTCCATTGTTGTGGGGGTACATGAAGTCCATGAAGGGCTGCAAATGGTCATCAAGCAATGCAACATAGCGGTTACCGGTAATTGACAAGTTCAGGTGACCAGTAGACCCAACCCATGTCACATGAACACACACCATTACGGAACGACCACAAAGCCTGTTTGGTGCCTTGTTGACAATTGGGGTCCATGCATAGGATCTCTGCCACATATGAACCATACCATCAGCTCGAAACAACTGGAACCATGACTCATCAGCCCATGCCACATGTTGCCAGACCTCCAAGGTCCAATTAGAACAGCACGATCCCAGGTGAGGTGCTGTGTCCGGAGTTGTAGTTTTAACAGGGGCACACTGGTGGGTCTTCTGCTCCCATATCCCATTTAAGCCTAAGAACGCTGCACTGACCTTCTGGATATGCGTCTGGTACCTTCTGCATTGAATGTGATTTGAGCCAGTGTCACTTACCAAGGACAACTGTAATCAGATGCTGCTGGTCACAATCATTAAGCTCCCGTGGTCGGCGACTGCGCTGTCCACGGTGGATGGTAATGCATTCCATGAGGTATTCCTGGTACACACGTGACAACGTAGATCGAGGAGTGTTGGGTGTCTGCAAAACTTCGGAAATGGAATGTCCTATCCGTCGGGCACACGCTATCATGCCCCATTCAAACTCTGATAATTCACGTCATCTTGCTATGAGCAGCCAAGCTGATGTTCAAACGGACTCACGAGATGTCACTTTACAACTGATGCAGGTCTTGGCATTACCAAGAAGTTAGTATGGTCACACCACCTACCATTAGCTTTACATACTGCTATCCAATGACTTTTGGCATTTCAGTGTATTTATTAATGTAACAAGATAACTGTTTATCAGATGGAGGGAAATTTAAATGTCTAGACCAATGTTTCACATCTTCAGTACATGTTTTCCAGGTTTCCTCACATAATCACAAGTGAAATAATTAATACCACTTGTGGATCTTCTAAAATGTATCAATCAGTAACATATACACCTGTACTCCGGCAAGGAGATATGCACTGTTAGGGTTTCCTGAGGACTGGAGTGGGGCAACACTCATCTAAGTGGTTACCTACTAGTAATAGTGGGCCTGCATTTGAGATGAATGCTAATCCCGTCGCAACTGCGATTACATACACAGCGGACTCGTGAAAATAAGCTAATGATTTAGCTGATGTCTGGTGCACTGAGACACCCACCTACTGTGTCTGACATCCAGTGCTTATGTACAAAATCGGAAACATCAAGCAAACATCGAACATCCGAGTAAGCCTATGCTGTCTCAGACAGTGCGTCTCTCCAGCTGCGAACAAATTTGCAGAGCCACACTAGAGCACACCCAGAAACAGTCCCGATACGCCTGCATTTTCTAACCACCCCATTACCTCCCCCAAACGCTGATCACCTGTCACTTACCTTGCTAATAAATCCTCTCTGTGACTGCCATCGCTAATCCATCAACGAACGGGTGCAGTGCAGATTTGGCCCATGTGCAGTGCCAATACAATTACTCCATTCAGTGCAACATTTACATTGCATCCATCTCTGAATCAGTCCCAATGTTCTATGTTTTCCAACATGTGTATAGATTGGCCAATAGAACCATTTTTTCCAAAGTTATCATACTCGTGTTTTCAGTAGTGTTTTGGTGCATTGTGTTTTCCTTTTCTTTCTAAAGCGATGTTTCGTTCAATGCACTTACCATAAGTTAAATGCATTGAATGAAGCCAAAAGAAATCTCCAATAAACCCAAAATGCTACTTAAAACACTGGTAATGAACACGTCAAGTTTGTGTTTGACACATGTTTTCACTCGCAGGCCTAAAGATGTCTCAGATTTAGAGGTTGATGTCAGTACGCTTACAGTTTTACGTTACAAATCACTCATGGACATTTTCTTGTTGCTAAATAATTTATTTTTATTTTTTCATGTAGGACCTTGGAAACAAGGATCTTAATAGAGAACGAATTTATTTAGTGTGTCAGATAGTAAGAATTGGACGAATGGATCTTAAAGAAACCAATATAAAGAAGTGCACTCAAGGATTAAGACGACCTTTTGGTGTAGCAGGTACTGTATCAGAAAATGAATATTTATTCTTATACAAACATTTTATGTACTGTTGTTATTTTTTTATCAAGATATACAGAGTAACAAATAAACCAGAATTACCCAGATGAATGTGTTTATCAAAGTTTACGTCAAATATAATCTTATTTTATATATTTATGTACATACTAGTTAGCAGCCCGTCAAAATGACAGGAAATTATCACGCCAGCGAAAGTCCCATTTGAGCGCTGAAAGGGGTCACTTTTCAGTCATTTTCTGCTTGGCAGCTCCGGGGGCTGTGAGTAGAAATGTCAGCACTGGTGGCTGTGCGCACCCGAGCAGAGCAACAATTGAATTGCTCTGTCCCCTATATAGTGCTGCCCCCTGTGTGGTGCTGTCCACCTATTAGACCTGTCCTCTGTATAGTGCCTTCCCTCGTATAATCGTGCCTTCCTTGTGCAGAATTGCCTCTCTGTATAGTCCTGTCCTCTGTATCGTGCTGTTCACCTGTTCGTGCACAGCCGAACGGAGCAACAATTTAATTTCTCCGTCGGCGGCCATCTAGAGGTCACCGGTGAGCAACACCCTTGAATTCCCCCCATAGAGGTGAGGATCAGCGCTAGCCTGAACAGTGTCACGGCAAGGAAAGTCCAGTTTGAGCACTCAACGGGTCACTATACGGTAATTTCTGCTCGGCAGCACAGGGGGCTGCGAGTAGAAATGTCAGTGCTGGTGGCTGTTCATCAGGTGCCAGTGCCCAACACATTGGAATTCCCCCTATAGAGGTGAGGAGCAGCGTTAGCCATATATATATATATTTATTGTGATAGAAGCACTGGAAAAGTTAGGGATGGCGTGTATTTGTGTCCAGATTCCTGTAATATGTGTTTTAAACCCCCAGGAAAAGTCTGTTTTACCAAGCAGATTTGAGTGTCGGCTTTTGGTAAAAGCCGGATAATGGGTGTGGGTGTGAGAGAGAAGGGAGGGCTCCATCCACAGGGCCCTTCAGGTGTTGGGCTTTTCAGCCTGAGACCAGGCTAATTAATGATTACACCTGGAAGTGGCTCATAAGAGCTGTGTAGAGTTTTGATACAGTGTCTCGCACACCCTGGGGAGAACAGACACTGAGGTTTTGTTCGGAGACACTGTGACACTGGTATGTACTATGTTTGCGGTAAGGCAGTAGGCCCTGCCACATGTAGAGAGGGAGTTACCTGTCTAGTTAGAGCCCAGACGGGCTAGGGTTATTTTTATGTTTTGTTTGTTTGTTTGATTATTGGTGTCACACAATAAAAAATGGTGCCGACCACCTTGCATGAAAATCCACGACTAGTGCTGTTTCCTGGCTGCTGTGTGTAAGGAGGTATCCACCTACCCCAGGAGAGGGACCCTTATCCCGACTGTGTCACAATATGGTGGAGAATGCGGGCATTGCACACTTGAAATTGCAGCAAGAGGAAAAATTCTACATTTAAAATTTAAAGTGGCAGACACCAATTTGTTGTGTTTGGATATCAACCCGTTTTCTGTGAAGTCCATGAAGGTGGCATCGATAGATGCTTAGAGAAGCCAGGTTTTGCTACAAACCTACACCTAAAGATAACATGGAGGACATTGTTAAGGCCTTGCTCCAGTCTAACAAAACTCTGCAAGAAGCTATCAAAGCTCAGCAGGAAACAAACAGGACTCAGCAAGTCGCCATAGAGGAAACCCGCCAGGCCATAAAAGAGGTGGTACAACACCTAGTAGTCCGGTCTGGAGATGCTTCCACTGGACTTCCAATCAACACTCACTCCATACAGGCCAGTCATTTTTAAGAAAGATGACCGAGAGTGATGATGTGGAAGCGTATCTTACGGCCTTTGAGAAAACCGCAGAAAGGGAGAGATGGCCCAAGGAACAGTGGGCAAGTCTTGTGGCACCCTTCCTGTCTGGAGAACAACAAAAGGCCTACTATGGCTTGTGCCTGGCTGATGCCAAGGACTATGCAAAGCTAAAATGGGAGATCCTGACTCGCTTGGGAGTCACCTCATTTGTTCGGGCCCAACGAGTCCACCGCTGGGAGATCCAAATGGAAAAGCCTCCACGCTCACAGATGCATGACCTCACTCAGCTAACCACAAAATGGCTACAGCTCGGGACGCTGACAGGACCGCAGATCGTGGAAAGAGTCGTGATGGACTGGTATCTGCGATCGCTACCTGCATCTCTGCGCAAGAGTGTGTCCCACCGGGCCCCTGGTTCCGCAACGGTGATCTTCCGTGACTACTGGTAAGACTGTTCCAGGGGAGAAGGGTGTTGGGCGGTGGAATGAATTTAGGACTGTGGATTTGGAACCTGGAAACGGGCCAGCCAGGCCAGGAAGGTTCTTACCCCATAAGAGACTTGATAATAATATTATGCAATGTTTTCGATGTAGTGAATTGGGCCATATTGCTGCTTATTATCCACGCACCTCTGAACCTATGCAATGTGATACTACTTATGTCCATTGCAGAATGTCTTTCTTTACACAGCCTGCCTGTATTGCTGACCGACAGGCTGAGACAGATAAGCAAATGTGTAAGGTTACTGTAGAAGGCAATCAAGTAGCGGCTGTTAGATTCTGGCAGTCTGGTTACACTTATGAGAGCTGAACTGGTGAACCTCTTAAAGTGCAAGGGAAGAGTTGTTGATGTGACCTTCATACATGGGGATACTCGGTATTATGTTACTGCGGAAGTGAACATAGAAACACAGTGTGGTTTCGCTATAGTCTCTGTGGGTTTGGTGCCTGGCTTAAAGTATGATATAATGTTGGGGAGAGACTTTGCTCACTTCTGGAAGTTGTGGGAAAGCCGATTTGTTACCGAAGTAAATAATCCCGACCCATTTGAGAAGGTTGCTGAAGCAGTCGCCGGGGAAGTTTCTTCCGAGTGAGAAGTTCCCTTTGTCTAGCGTGATTGGTGAACCAGAGAATACTGCGATGGGAAGTATTATTAAGGATAGAGCAGTTCAGTCAGCTGTCCCGGCCACTCCAGTAAACCTTGGGCCTTTGGTTCCTGAAGTGACAATAGCTAAAGCCCTGTTGTCCGTTCAACAGCAGGAAGTTAAGGAATTTCTTATCAGAAAATAGGGTTTTGTTTATAGATGTACCGGGCAAAACCACAGTCATTAAACATGACATAATCACTGACCCAGGGGTTAAGATTAAGCTAAAGCCCAAAAGGTTACAAGAAGCCCAAAAAGAATCAGTGTCTAAAGAAATTTAAAAAATGTTGGAACTGGGTGTAATTGAAAAATTGCATAGTGAGTGGTCAAGTCCCATTGTGCTTATTCCAAAGCCTGACGGGAGTGTAAGTTTCGCCAATGATTTTCTAAAATTGAATAGTGTGTCAAAGTTCGATGCCTACCCAATGCCAAGGGTGGATGAGCTAGTTGAAAGGCTAGGAACAGCCAGGTATTTAACCACGCTAGACTTATCAAAAGAGTATTGGCAAGTGTCGTTAACTGAGAATGCCAAAGAAAAAACAGCTTTTCTGACCAGAAGGGTTGTTCCAATATAAGATGTTGCCCTTTGGGTTACGTGGTGCACCAGCTACCTTCCAAAAGATGATGACAATTCTAAGACCCCATAGATGGTATGCTGCTGCCTGTCTAGGTGAGGTAGTCATTCATAGTCCTGATTGGCAGTATCATTTGCCCAGAGTACAGGCAGTGTTGGACTCCATCCATAGGGCAGTATTGGCAGCCAACCCAAAGAAATGTTGCCTAGGGATGGAGGAAGTAAAGTATCTTGGTTACACCATTGGCAGAGGTTTAATAAAGCCACAACTTAATAACAAGGTGGTTCTGGGCATTAAAAAATGTCAAGCTCACAGTAGAACACTGGCCAGGAAGCCAGCTGGCCAATACAGATGCTTTGTCACGTGTCCATTGTTTGGGGGCTGCAGTTGTTCCACCCATAGGTTGAAACAAAGGGTGGGGATATGTGATAGAAGCACTGGAGAAGTTAGGGATGGCGTGTATTTGTGTCCAGATTCCTGTAATATGTGTTTTAAAACTCCAGGAAAAAGTCTGTTTTACCAAGCAGATTTGAGTGTTGGCTTTTGGTAAACCAGATAATGGATCCTGGGGGTGTTGGTGTGAGAGAGAAGGGAGGGCTCCATCCACTTCAGGTGTTGGGCTTTTCAGCCTGAGACCAGGCTAATTAATGATTACACCTGGAGGTGGCTCATAAGAGCTGTGTAGAGTTTTGATGCATTCTGTGCAGACATATAAAAGCCCGGTGCCCTCCAGCTAGTCAGGCAAACATGACTGCCAGGCAAATATACATACAGAACAGTGGCATTCAAGCAGGAAAAACATGAATGCAGTAACTTTGGGACCAACGTTTCAGTGTTGCTATAACACTTTCAACGGGTTTAAACACCCTGCCAAACGTTTTATAATGACACTGAAACGTTGGTCATAAAGCTACAGCCTTTGTGTTATTATTGCCTGTGTACCACTTTTTGCAAGGATGTACTCTATCTATATGTGTATTCACTTAAAGATCAATCCAACAATTTGCGAACCACTGGATCAGAATAAGTTACATTTCTTCCCCTCAATAAAGATGACTGCAACAGCATTCTAGCTGTCCTCTTACTACCTGCAAATTACACAGAATGGTACTAGAGAGAGTTTATTGCAACTCTATAGACATTTAACAATGTCTTAGTATACAGATGTAATTCCCATTGGTCTGTGCATATCCCATACCTGGGGACTTCTCTGAAGCTAGGAAGGCAGGTAATGGGGCATGATTTTTGTATATCTACAGTAATAACATTGCAGATATGGGGTTTACACTGATTCCATTATGTTTATAGTGCAACTTTTTTCAATTATATGTATACTGAGAGTAAAAAAGGTAAATCAATATCACTTAGACAACAGATAATAGCTGTCTGTATTTTTTCACTTGATTATGCAAGCATAATTACTTACCAATAGCTGATATGCTTCCTCCTTATGGAACTCATGGCCCAGTTTAACCTGAGAGCCACCATCCCTGAAAACTCACCTGTTTATTAAAGATTTAAAATACAAGTGAGGATATCTGAAAGCATAATTTCTGTATTCATGCTTAATTCTTTTCAGTACATTCTGTACAGCACTTTGAGTCTTTAGGAAAAGATTAAATAATAGTAATAATCATTATTAGTACTATTACAGTGTTCATTGACTTCAGGGTGTCTTCGTGCAGATCTGGTGGAAAACTACAACTGCAGATATTAAATTTAAAGTTTTTACAATGATTTTGGCAAACATTTTGGTGCAAAAATGTTTTGAAATCTGCTGCAAGCAATAATGGCAGCCTCTGTTACTGAGGGAGAACCCCTTGAATCCCTTTGTTT
Organism: Taudactylus pleione; assembly: GCA_031769625.1. Lineage (NCBI taxonomy): Eukaryota > Metazoa > Chordata > Amphibia > Anura > Myobatrachidae > Taudactylus > Taudactylus pleione. The sequence continues at coordinate 1,995,274 of JAUIMM010001821.1, read as the reverse complement.
CTTCCCATCCCAGCTTTTACTAAAATGCGGTCTCAGGTCCAGGACAGTAGTGTTTAATGCTGCTGCTATAGATATTTCCTCATGCACCAAGCCATGCAGCATAAGATGAGCTGTGCAAATAAGCTGCGCAGAGCATTGCAGCGTAGTGAGTTTTCTTTAAATTTGCATCTTATTTGCACAGCAGACACAGCAAAACACCACTCAATAGAGATGCTGGGCTGTGACATTAACCACACAGAAATTAGTTTTAAATACGTGCAAAGTCACAGATGAAGCCCAACGGACCTTGGTGTGAAAATAAGCAGTGGCCGATGCATTGTAGCACTTCATACATAGATTCAGACTCAATTGCACACAGCTGTACAAGTGTCACATATCATATTAATAATCAGTGCAATCTCATTAAGTTGTTTTATTGCATCTGATTGTTTATTTTGTGTGACTAAGACGCACATTTGAGTGAAAAAGCATCTCGACGCAAGCCGAGTTACACAGGATCTGAGGCGCCGAGAAGGCCTGTTTGGCGTGACTGCAGCAATGGAGTGTGAGGACACATCTCGAATTGGATCACTCTTAACCAACATTCTGTCTGGAGCTGCATTCACATTATATATAACGCCATGGCCAAAAGTTTTGAGAATGACACAAGTATTGGTTTTCACAAAGTTTGCTGCTTCAGTGTTTTTAGACCTTATTGTCGGATGTAGTATGGTTCAAATCCTGACGCTGGCAGCCCGATGGGTGAAAATCCCGACAGCGCAGGTAAGTATTTGTGGGTTTTTGTGGGTTTTTGTTTGTCCACCCGCCTCTTGAGGATTGACCACAAGTTCTCAATGGGATTAAGGTCTGGGGAGTTTCCTGGCCATTTACTAAAAATGTTGATGTTTTGTTCCCTGAGCCACTTAGTTATCACTTTTGCCTTATGGCAAGGTGCTCCATCATGCTGGAAAAGGCATTGTTTGTCACCATACTGTTCTTGGATGGTTGGGAGAAGTTGCTTTTGGAGGATGTTTTGGTACCATTCTTTATTCATGGCTGTGTTCTTAGGCAAAATTGTGAGTGATCCCACTCCCTTGGCTGAGAAGCAACCCCACACATGAATGGCCTCAGGATGCTTTACTGCTTTACTGTGTACAGTCATACCGTAAACTGTACACAGGAAGTGGCCAAATTCAAGTCAACCACTATTATGCTAATGGGTCCGATGGTTCTCGATGTTACCGATGTTCACGCTATCTTGCGTGCTGATCAGGCTGTGAGTTAAGGAAGATGGGCGGTCTTACGGGTTTTTTTGTGTCTTTTCCTTTGTTTCTCTTTGTTTGTACATGCAGTTGCCTGTTTTAATCTCATATGTCTGAAGCAAATATTCTATTTTTATCTTTTAATAACAGATCATAATTAATATATGAACTCGCAAAGACTTACCCAGAATTATATACCTTTGAGTCATTAGGATAATTTCATTCCAATAAACCATTGCACACCAGATGTACTAAAGAAAAGGTGTATTTATATAATCAAACAAATTGATGTTCAAAGTATATAATAAAACAGTATCAATCAAATATGAGAGAGAGAGAGAGAGAATGGGGGTATGGGATGTGTGGGGGATGGTAGACGGCATGTTCCTTTTTCTATAGACCTCACGGTTCAAAGATACACTCTAAACATTTTGAATCTCCCATTGAAAACTCCCATAATGCTACAGCTCTGTAATACCAACGTAATGCATCCAGTAATTCACATATCTATCCATACACCTCCTTCCTTACAACAACTTCATCAGACATTCCTACTTCTATTATAAATATGCAAACTGAATATTGTATGCCGATTGCTAACATAACATGATAATAGGGAAAATAGACTTTTCAATGCTCTTTCGCAGATACGATACCTATTTAGTGAGATGTGGAACTTATTGCACCTTGAAAACTATTTTTGATCATTCTTACACACCATAACTGTGTGATATCATCTGGCAAACATTGCATTATATAGTATTCCAATATCTAATACAGCCAGCTTTCACTAGGCCAGGCTATTGTTTAGGAGGGGGAGCACATGGACTCCCTTTGTATAAACCACATGGAATCGGCCGTATTAGCAAACTACCGAAATCATTCCAAATTCATCTCTCACGATAACAAACCTATACAATCGCATCCATCCCTAGTATCACATTATACACACAACCGGTATCCCCAGCTGACATCAAACAGCTCCATCTTGATTCTAACTACACCATATTACAGCTAAACCATAAGAATACAACACATATCAAACCTATCTTTCACTAGACCATGTTATTGTTCCAAGCACATGGAACCTATTGTTTAAACCACATGTGTTGTTATGAGTTACAGAGTCTGGGGCTGATGCAGTGTTGTTATGAGTTACAGAGTCTGGGGCTGATGCAGTGTTGTTATGAATTACAGAGTCTGGGGCTGATGCAGAGTTGTTATGAGTTACAAAGTATGGGGCTGATGCAGTGTTGCTATGAGTTACAAAGTCTGGGGCTGATGCAGTGTTGCTATGAGTTACAAAATCTGGGTCTGAAGTAGGGTTGTTAAGAGTTACAGAGTCTGAGACTGATGCAGGGTTGTTGTTATGAGTTATAGAGTCTGGGGCTGATGCAGGGTTGTTCGGAGTTACAGAGCCTAGGGCTGATGCAGAGTTGTTATGAGTTACAAAGTCTGGGTCTGAAGTAGAGTTGTTAAGAGTTACAGAGTCTGAGACTGATGCAGGGTTGTTGTTATGAGTTACAGAGTCTGCGGCTGATGTAGTGTTGTTATGAGTTACAGAGCCTGGGGCTGGTGCAGTGTTGTTATGAGTTACAGAGTTTGGGACTAATGTTGAATTGTTATGAGTTACACAGCATGGGGCTGATGCAGTGCTGTTATGAGTTACTGAGTCTGGGGCTGATACAGTGTTGTTATGAGTTACCGAGTCTGGGGCTGATGCAGTGTTGTTAGGAGTTGCAGAGTCTGAGGTTGATACAGTGTTGTTGTCACAAACTCTCGGATGGATTGTGGATGCAGCCCGTATTTAGGGAATTGGCTGGACCTGTGCCTGAGGCGTGGAGTCTAATGTGCCGGCGCTATTCACCAGGGACCCTCGCAAGAAGGTTTGGACTTGGCTGCGTCCGACACACAGGTCGCGGCCCTCAGGTTAGGTTCCCCTATACAGGTGCTGGTGAGTACTGGATGTAGTGCAGAAGAATAACATAGTTGACAGGCCGGGTCAATACCAAACAGATGAAACGGTACCAGGGAGCAGACGTAGATGGGTCACAGGGAGTAGCCGAGGTAAGATCCAGATATCAGGAGTAGTACAAAGGAGTCAGGCGAAATCGGAGTCACAAACAAGCCAAGGGTCAAGATCAGGATAACAGGTGAGTACTGGAATGCTGGAGTATGGTATGGAGCCTATACTCTGGCACCTGTCTGGTGCCAGAGACTCCCTCTTATATGGAGAAGTCCAAATCTCGTACCAAACGTGACTTCACGTTTGGCGCGCCTGTCCCTTTAAATCCCCTGCAGGTTGGCACGTACAGTTCTAGGAGAACCGCAGCGGCCTGCACTTGTGAGGAGAACCCAGCGCTGATGTCACGGCAGCGGGCGCCGGGGACTCCCTGCCTGCCGCCAACAGAGGTTCCAGTGCTGCCGGACCCGGTAAGCAATAGCCGGTGTCCGGTGCACTGTGACATTACCCCCTCCTCTAGGGGTGGGCACCGAACACCCCACAAATGGTTTGCCAGGAAACTTCGGGTGGAACTTCTGAAGATGTTGAGGAGCATGGATGTCTGAGGCCTTGACCTATCAGCGTTCCTCAGGGCCATACCCCTTCCAATCCACCAAAAACTGAACAGCTCCTCTAGAAACCCTAGAGTCCATAATTTGTCTCACTTCATATTCCTCCTGATGGTCTACCAGAATCGCAGGAGGAGAACTACAAGGAGTTGAAAAATGATTAAGCACCAAAGGCTTGAGAAGAGACACATGAAACATATTAGGTATTCTTAGAGTATTCGGAAGTTTCAAACAATATGCTACTGGATTGATTACTTGTAAAATCTGAAAAGGACCAATGAATCTGGGAGCAAATTTAATTGTTGGCACTCTTAATCTCAGATATTTGGTTGACAACCAGACTTTATCACCAGGACCCAGCACCGGGCCTCTTCTCCTTTTCCTATCTGCAAACAGCTTGTACCTTGAAGAGATTTTGAGTAAATTCCCTTTTACCATTTTCCAGATCCTAAAAATTTTATTCACTGTACCATGTACAGCTGAAAGTGATACTGATTGAAGGCCTGGTAACTCCGGTGACACTGGATGCAAACTGTACTGAATGAAGAATGGAGAGTGTCCCGATGCCTCATGGTATAGATTATGGTGGGCAAATTCAGCCCAAGGTAGCAGAGAGACCCAGTCATCTTGACTGGCAGAAACATACATACAAATAAATGTTTCCAATTCCTGGTTTACTCGCTCAGTTTGCCCATTACTCTGGGGATGATAGCCGAAGAAAAGCTCAAGTTGATGCCAAAGCACCTGCATAATGCTCTCCAGAACTAGGAGGTAAACTGCACCCCTCGGCCGGAAACAATATCCTTAGGAAACCCGTGTAACTTAAAGATTTCTTTTATAAACACTTCCGCCAATTTTTGTGCTGAAGGTAGACCTCTTAAAGGAATAAAGTGAGCTGCTTTGGAGAATCTATCCACCACCACCAGAATTGTGTTGAACCCTTGGCATGAACGCAGATCAGTCACAAAGTCCATAGAAATGTGAGTCCAAGGACTATCAGGCACTGGTAGTGCCAACAGGGAACCTGATGGAGAGTGCGGTGGCGCCTTGTGCTGAGCAGAAATATGCCAAGCTGTCACGAAGTCCTTTACATCCTATTGGTGACTGCTATGAAACAAGCAGGGTTTAGAATGGCCTTGTCTTCCTTTACTACTTCCATTTCAGCAGAAATAAATGCTTGAGACAGGGCATCGGCTTTGATGTTCTTATTACCTGGCCGGTAAATAATCACTAGATTAGATTAAATCGATCGAAGAATAAAAACCATCTGGACTGAAGATAATTTAGACAGTGAGCTGTCCTGAGGTACGTCAAATTCTTATGATCGGGATAGACTGTTACCGGAAATTTAGCTCCTTCCAACAAGTATCGCAATTTTTGTAGAGCCAATTTAATGGCAAGTAGTTCTTTATCCCCAACAGCATAGTTCCTCTTTGATGCAGAGAACTTTCATGAAAAGAACCCACAAGCATACCACTTATTTTCTTTATCTTTCTGCGACAGAACTGCCCCAACACTGACTGTGAAAGCGTCCACCTCCAAGTAAAAAGGTTGGTCACAATTGGGTTGTCTCAGGATGGGAGCTGAAAGGAAGTGCTGTTTCAAATGAACGAAAGCCTCCTCTGCACACGAGTGTCCTGACCCTTTCTGGTAAGAGCAGTGATGGGAGCAACAATGGAAGAGTAATTCCTGATGAACTGGAGGTAGAAGTTGCAAAAACCCAGGAAGCGTTGTATTGCTTTCAACCCAACTGGATGGGACCAATTGACAATAGCGGCAAGCTTCTCTTGGTCCATTTGATGGCAGGAACCTGAAATGATGTACCCCAGAAATGTTAGTTCATTTTGCTCAAAAGAGCATTTCTCCAGTTTGCAGAAAAGCTGATTAACCCGGAGCCATGATAGTATCTCACAAACATGTTGACGATGACTTGCTATATCCTCAGAAAATATTAGGATATCGTCCAGGTATACCGCTACATATTTATACAACAAGTCCCAGCATATACGATTCATGTACTTCTGGAAAACAGCTGGGACATTGCTTAATCCGAAGGGCATGACTAAGTACTCAAAGTGGCCATCACAAGTATTAAAGGCCGTCTTCCACTCATCCCCAGACCGGATTCTGATTAGGTTGTAGGCCCCATGGAGATCCAGCTTAATGAAAATCTTTGCCCCTTTTATTCGATCAAAAAGCTCAGAAATCAGCGGTAGTGGGTACTGGTCCTTAATAGTGATTGCATTCAGGCCCCGGTAGTCTATACATGGTCTCAAGCCTCCATCTTTCTTTTTAACAAAGAACAGGCCAGCTGCTGCAGGTGATTTAGACTCTCTGATAAAGCCTCGCTCCAGATTTTCCTTAACGTATTCCGTTATGGCCTGGGACTCTGGAAGTGAAAGGGGAAAAACTCTTCCATGGGCGGTACCTTTCCCGGTAGTAAGTCTATAGCACAATCCCATTCCCGGTCAGCTGGAAGTGTCTCTGCGGCCTTTTTACTGAACACGTCTGTAAAGGATTGATATGGGACTGGGAGTTGGTCTTCTGGAGAGACGACTGAACTTTGAATGACACGGTGTGGAGGTTTAATGCATAATAAACAGGACCCATGGCACTGAGACCCCCACGACAGAATTTGAGGTTCCTTCCAATCTAGAACAGGAGCATGCTTGCGGAGCCAGGGAAGGCTTAAAATGATCAGACTCTCGGCTGACGGGAGAATATAGAACGTTATTAATTCTCGATGAAGGGCCCCTATTTGCATGGTAACGTTTGTCGTCTGTGAGTGAATGGTAGCCGTAGGAAGTTTATTCCCAACCACTCCAATAATGCAAAGGGTTTTTTGCAGCGGCATACTCGCAATCTTTAACTCTTGAACTTTCTTAGCCGTAATGAAATTGCCATCGGCACCTGAATCTAAGAAGGCCTTGATGACTTCAGAAGAATTTCCCACGACCAGAGTTACATCGATGGAAAACTGGGAAGTAACACTGTATTTTGGGGTGTATTGGAATGCACCTAACCTGACCACCCCTTGATCATTTAGGCCTTCTCATTTCCCGGACGCTTTGGACAGCCAGAGAGAAGATGACCCGGTTCGCCACAGTACAAGCAAAGTTTATTTTTAAACCTATAATCCCTATCTGCAGCCGGGAGGGGCTTGGTAGGTGTTGTGAAATGTGGAGCAAGCTTAAAGGTAAAGCGGCGAGACTATTCCCTTTCACGTGCTCTCTCTCTGTGGCGCAGATCCACTTGGATACACAAAGAGACTAAGTCGTCCAACGAAGTCGGCAATTCCCTAGATGCAAGGACATCTTTAATTTGATCCGACAGGCCCTGCATAAAGGCAGCAACCAGGGCTTCGTTGTTCCACCCCAACTCAGAAGCAAGGGTTCGGAACTGTATGGCATATTGTCCTGCAGATTGATTTCCCTGTTTCAGCTGTATAATGGCCGACCCTGCTGAGGATACCCGTCCAGGCTCGTCAAAGACATTCTGAAAAGTTTTCAGGAATTCGGTGCTGTTGTTGACTAGCGGATCATTCCTTTCCCACAATGGAGAGGCCCAAGCCAATGCCTTATCTGACAATGGCGAGATTATATAAGGCACTTTTGTGCTGTCTGAAGGGAAGCTTGCTGCCTGGACTTCGAACTGGATCGAACACTGGTTCAGGAATCCCTCGACAGCCTGTTGGATCCCCATCATACTTTGTTTAATTCGGAATCTGCGGCAGGTAGTATCGGATGGACCTAGTTGTATCAGAGGTGCTTGAGCGACACCAACTTGCTGCATTAGTGTCTGCAAACACTGCATAATCTGAGCCTGGTCTTGTTCTTGCTTCTCAACTCTAGCAATTAAGTTCTCGAGCAGGTCTCATGGTGACGGATACCAGCAGCATCCTTGTTTTGGCCAGAGTATTCTAAGTTCTCGAGCAGATCTTGTGATGACGGATTACCAGCAGCATCCATGTTTTGGCCAAAGTATTCTGTCACAAACTCTCGGATGGATTGTGGATGCAGCCCGTATTTAGGGAATTGGCTGGACCTATGCCTAAGGAGTGGAGTCTAATGTGCCGGCGGTATCCACCAGGGACCCTCGCAAGAAGGTTTGGACTTGGCTGCATCCGACACACAGGTCGCGGCCCTCAGGTTAGGTTCCCCTATACAGATGCTGGTGAGTACTGGATGTAGTGCAGAAGAATAATGTAGTCGACAGGCTGGGTCAATACCAAACAGACGAAACGATACCAGGGAGCAGACATAGATGGGTCACAAGGAGTAGCCGAGGTCAGAACCAGATATCAGGAGTAGTACAATGGAGTCAGGCGAACCGCCGATGGAGGTTCCAGTGCTGCCGGACCCGGTAAGTAATAATACCCGGTGTCTGGTGCACTGTGACAGTTGTTATGAGTTCCTGAGTCTGGGGCTGATGCAGTGTTGTTATGAGTAACAAAGTCTGGAGCTGATGCAGTGTTATGAGTTACAGAGTCTGGGGCTGATACAGTGTTGTTATGAGTTACTGAGTCTGGGGCTGATGCAGAGTTGTTATGAGTTACAGAGTCTAGGGCTGATGCAGAGTTGTTATGAGTTACAGAGTCTGGGGCTGATGCAGGGTTGTTGTTATGAGTTACAGAGTGTGGGGCTGATGCAGGATTGTTGTTATGAGTTACAGAGTCTGGGACTGATGCAGAGTTGTTTTCAATTACAGTCTGGAGCTGATGCAATGTTGTTATGAGTTACAGAGTCTGGGTCTGAAGTAGAGTTGTTAAGCGTTACAGAGTCTGAGACTGATGCAGTGTTGTTATGAGTTACAGAGTCTGGGGCTGATGCAGAGTTCTTATGAGTTACAGAGTCTGGGGCTGCTACAGTGTTGTTATGAGTTACAGAGTGTGCATTTGATGTAGTGTCGTTATGAGTTACTGAGTCTGGGGCTGATGCAGTGTTGTTATGAGTTACAGAGTGTGCATTTGATGTAGTGTCATTATGAGTTACACAGCATGGGGCTGATGCAGTGATATTATGAGTTACTGAGTCTGGGGCTGATGCAGTGTTGTTATGAGTTACAGAGTCTGGGTCTGGTGCAGTGTTGTTATGAGTTACAGAGTCTGGGGCTGATGCAGTGTTGTTATGAGTTACAGAGTCTGCATTTGATGTAGTGTCGTTATGAGTTACACAGCATGGGGCTGATGCAGTGATATTATGAGTTACTGAGTCTGGGGCTGATACAGTGTTGTTATGAGTTACGGAGTCTGGGATTGATACAGTGTTATGAGTTACAGAATCTGGGGCTGATGCAGAGTTGTAATGAGTTACTGAGTCTGGGGCTGATGCAGAGTTGTTATGAGTTAAGGTGCATACACACACAACGATTTTTTTAACGATTATTGATAACGATATCGTTTATTGTTCAATCGTTGAAAAAATCTTTCACTTTCTGAGTTAAAACGATGAACGATTATCGATCATGCGTGTTCACGTTTGTTGTTCAGTCAGACTGACCAACTGAACGATTTTCATTAAGGGAATATGCAAAAATCATTTGTAGTTCAAAAAAATCTTTCATTACACTTTAAAAAATCTGACAGATAATCTGACAGAAAATCGTTCATAAAATCGTCGGTAACAAAATCGTTGTGTGTGTATGCAGCTTAACAGAGTCTTGTTATGACTTACAGAGTCTGGGGCTGATACAATGTTGTTATGAGTTACTGAGTCTGAGTTATTGCATGGCTGAATACTTTATGTATTATAAGATGACAAACTGATTTTTCCTTCTATTGCAGCTACAATATAAATGATAAATCTGCACCTGACTTTATAAAACATTACATTTTTCAGCAGATTTCCTGAATGAATTTATATGCTATTAAATTTGAAGTCTGCTTGGTATGAGAGTTGAGCACTGTAAAAATGACATACCTATAATACATTAAGTACAATAACTGTTTTGTGTTACAAATAAGCTTCATGTTATTTACTTTTGTTTCATTCATTTTCCACTTGCTTGAATTTCTCAGCACTATAAAAGCCCCTTTCACAACCATGTTACATAAATATGATTACTGTGTTCTGAATGTTGACCTTGAAATATTTTCTGTTCCCCAGTAATGGACATCACCGATGTGATTAAAGGGAAAGCAGAAAGTGATGAAGAGAAGCAGCATTTTATACCATTCCATCCGTAAGTATTAAAAGCCCCTCATTTGAAATTACTGAATCAACAAATTAAATGAAGAATTAGCTATTTTACTGAAGCAGTGCAGATAGCTTTTCATTTATTAATGCCTGGTGTTACAAAGTGCGTAAAAAGTTCTTTTAAAATATTAATGAACACAAAAAGTGTCATTTTTTTAATACACAGCAATACTGCCAAATAGACTGGATTACGTAAACAAGTGGTAGTGAGAGTCATGGAAACTGGACTAGAATTAATTTGGCAATATAAGTATCGAGGGGTTAATTTACTAAGCAAGCCACTGTTTCCCTTTGTGTGTAAGCCCGACATTTAAAAAGACAATGCTTTTAATAGCAAATCTGGTATTTTACTATCAATAGCATGGTCCTTTTATATTTCGAGTTAAAACATGCCAGGAAAAGCTTAGTAAATAGCCTTCGAGTGAACAGTATAAACAGTGTTCTGTGGATGTTGTTACTAATGTATTGATAAACTGATGTTAATATATTTTGTTTTGCAGTAAATAGTAGGTCTGGGGCTAAATATCTATACTAATGATTTCTGTGTAAACATTGCACAATAGTAAGGCACAATTCAGGATCAATGAATGCAAACAAGTTTAGATTTTGAGTATAAATTAGTTCAGAAGTAATGATTTCATCTGTGCAAAAAGAAATATGCCTGTTTATATTATGGAAGCTAATATTAAGCTATTTATATCACAAAGGGACCTATTCATCAACACTAAAATAACGTTTCTAAGGCCATTTTCCTTAATTAACGTTATTTTAGTATTCATTAAGAGACTTAACACAGGAGATATCACTGATATCTCCTGGTTAAGTCCCCCTGCGTTAATTTCCACACTCCCCATACATTAGTATGGTAATCATCTAATTCCAAAAATTATGTATTTTCAGAATTTGATGGAGTTACTATTCGCCACTGTGAGGTGGCGAATAGCAGGTAACACTTACCTGTGTCAGCGTGGGCAGGTCCCCCAGCGTCTCCCTCTAGTGCTCTGGTCCGTCCTCTGGCCCCGGAGGCTGGTCTGACAAGTGTTCTACCAGCAGAACACAATAAAGTTTAGAAAAAATATATATATTTTTTTTCTAAACTACTGTGGTCAGCTGGGAGAACATGTGTCAGACCAGCCACCAGAGCCGGAGGCGTTGCAGCGGGCAGGTAAGTGCGGGGACGGGGGGAGTGGAGCGAAGGGGGGAGGGGGTGTTGGGGGGGACACAAAATTACCGCAGCTGTAGGTAGTGCTGCACATGCGCTGGTGTTACGAATGCGCAGCACGGATTCCAGCTGCGGTAAGTTAGTGTAGACAGGGATAACCATCTATTTCCTGAAAAGCTGTCATCGCAAAAATGACAGCTTTTCGGAATAGATAGTTATGGAGAGGAGGAATGAATTCCTTCGGTAATTAGGTAGAACTCCATGCGAGTTCTAAACCTAATTACCTCCAGAGAAAGTTTAGGTATGATGAATAGGCCCCACACTTTTTTTATGGATTAGAATACTCCAAAAATATACAGTTAGGTTAATTGGTTCCCAACAAAAAAGTATTCCTAGTGTACGGTATGTGTGTGTGGTAGGGAACATAGGGTCTAACTGATGGATGGATTTGCTGTTCCGCACAGAAGCGGCTGTGCAAATACGTTCATCTCACTGGCAAATGCAGAAGGAGGTATCAGACACCTCCTCGCTGCATTTACGATCCCAGCACTGAGACAGATGTCGTAGGCTGGGATCACCATTGCAACTGATGGTCACGATGGTTGCTCTTTTGGTCAGGCTGTGGGAGCTGAAGCTTCCCGCAGCCTCACCAGTGCCTGGTCACACAAGAGGCCAGGAATCTGCGGCGCCGACGCAGACCCTGACCTCGTCCCTCCAGGAAAATAGGGATAACAGGAAATCATGCTGCGGCTTGGGGGGTCTGCGAACAAGATTGCAGGACCTGCTCTGCACATGCGCTGATTGGGCCATGTGCAGACACAGACCCCTAACCATCAGAGATGTGCGTTCATCCTCGGATGAACGTAAATTGCTGAATCAGGCCCATAGATTGTAAACTACAATGGGGCAGGGATTGATGTGAATAGCTAAATATTCTCTGTAAAGCGCTGCAGAATATGTGTGCTAAATAAATAACTAGTAATAAAAAAAATAGTAATAAATATACAATTTGGGGATTATTTCTCAGTGGATGCATTTGCACTCCAAACTGTTGTGCAAGAAGATGCATGTAAAAAAAAGATATATGTGTATATGTAGAGATGGACATGTAGCTCAAAAACAGTAGCATTTGCACCAGATGTACGTAAGACGTACTGGTATGTATACTTATGCCTCACGATACCGTTGAAATACAGTAGCATTGAGATTGACAGTGAAGTAGTTGTTGCAGTAGTAGTAAATGCTAATGAGGCTGGCATTACCCTATTTGTACACATTATAATAATGTAATGAAGCTTTACATATACAAGAAAGGATGCGACTCGACAGTCATTACTAAATGCAAAAGTCATATTTTAAATATAAAATACAAACTTCTCTATATCTCTTTGAAAATCATATGGGAATCTTCTTTCCTACAGTAATAAAAATGGAAATGACAGCTGAGTAATGCAAATAATGTAGATGGCCACGATTTGGTATAATATAGCTACAATACTTAGAATTTAAGTACTGTCAGCTGGAGGGGTCAGTATGCATTTAGCCAATCACAAGCGGTTCCTAAAAGGTGTATCTGCAGATGTGTCAAAGCCTAATTGTGTCACAATGAAGTGTACATGTGCTTATTGTACTCAAGCCTCTGCTTACCCTCCCATATGCCTCTTCTATGGTCTAATAAGAAAAAATAAAAACATGTGTATGGAGATATATATAGTCAGGTGCATAAATGTTGGGACATTGACAGAATTTTCAGATTTTGGCCTCTATTCACCACCACAATGGCTTTGAAATGAAACAAACAAGATGTGCTTTAACTGCAGACTTTCAGATTTAATTTGAGGGTAATTACATCCAAATCAGGTGAACGGTGTAGGAATTACAACAGTTTCTATATGTGCCTCCCACTTTTTAAGGGGCCAAAAGTAATGGGACTCAACTCAAAAGCTATTTCATGGACAGGTGTGGGCTATTCCCTCGTTATTTCATTATCAATTAGGCATGTAAAAGGTCTGGAGTTGATTCTAGGTGTGACATTTGCATTTGGAATCAGTTGCTGTCGACTCTCAATATGAGATCCAAAGAGCTGTCACTATCAGTGAAGCAAGCCCTCATTAGGCTGAAAAATCAAAACAAACCCATCAGAGAGATAGCAAAAGCATTAGGTGTGGCCAAATCAACTGTTTCTAACATTCTTAAAAAGAAAGAACGCACCGGAGAGCTCAGCAACACCAAAAGACCCGGAAGACTACGGAAAACAACTGTGGTGGATGACAGAAAAATGATTTCGCTGGTGAAGAAAAACCCCTTCACAACAGTTGGCCAATTCAAGAACACTCCCCAGGAGGTAGGTGTATATGTGTCAAAGTCAACAATCAAGAGAAGACTTCACAACAGTGAATATAGAGGGTTCACCACAAGATGTAAACCATTGGTGAGCCACAAAAACAGGAAGACCAGATTAGAGTTTGCCAAACAACATCTAAAAAAGCCATTACAGTTCTGGAACAACATCCTATGGACAGATGAGACAAAGATCAACTTGTACCAGAGTGATGGGAAGAGAAGAGTATGGAGAAGGAAAGGTACTGCTCATGGTCCAAAACATACCACCTCATCAGTGAAGCATGGTGGTGGTAGTGTCATGGCGTGGGCATGTATGGCTGCCAATGGAACTCGTTCTCTTGTATGTATTGATGATGTGACTGCTGACAAAAGCAGCAGAATGAATTTTGAAGTGTTTTGGGCAATATTATATGCTCATATTCAGTCAAATGCTTCAGAACTCATTGGACGGCGCTTCACAGTGCAGATGGACAATGACCCGAAGCATACTGCAAAAGCAACCAAAGAGTTTTTTAAGGCTAAAAAGTGGAATGTTATGCAATGGCCAAATCAATCCCCTGACCAGAATCCGATTGAGCATGCATTTCACTTGATGAAGACAAAATTGAAGGGAAAATGCCCCAAGAACAAGCAGGATCTGAAGACATTTACAGTAGAGGCCTGGCAGAGCATTACCAGGGATGAAACCCAGCATCTGGTGATGTCTATGCGTTCCAGACTTCAGGCTGTAATTGCCTGCAAATGATTTGCAACAAAGTATTAAAAAGTGAAAGTTAGATTTAGGATTGTTTAGTTTGTCACATTACTTTTGGCCCCTTAAAAAGTGGGGGGCACATATAGAAACCGTTGTAATTCCTACACTATTCACCTGATTTGGATGTAATTACCCTCAAATTAAATCTGAAAGTCTGCAGTGAAAGCACATCTTGTTTGTTTCATTTCAAAGCCATTGTGGTGGTGAATAGAGGCCAATATTTATGCACCTGACTGTGTGTGTATACATATATATATATATATATATATATATATGTACATTGGCATCAAAGATAAAAAGAAGAAATAGCAACAATGTACAACCCAAATTGCTAAGATAAATCTTCTAATTGCTTTTATAAACACCAAATTGTAGATTGACACACTTTGTTAATATGAGCTTGAGTGGGTTCATCTAGATGAGAAATATAAAGCCCCCACTTCCTATGAAAACGTAGCACACCCTTTTCAATATCTAGGAGGGTGGATTTCTGGTAAAAGTAAAGAATTGGTAATAAAAGACGCTTTACCGTGCTTAAATAATAAATATCGTTTTCTCAGCTACTGCCACTATAATGGGCAATAATAACATAACCCTTCTTAAGAGGGCTTAAGGACCAATTGTCAAAGTTGGAACAAAGTGATGTAAAGGGGGCTTTTCTTTGGTGGAGGGATAGGAGCAGGGCCGGCACAAGAAAACTTGGGGCCCAGTATACTGAAAGCTCTGGGGGCACCCCACTCAAGTGAAGCAGGGGATGGGGCCAAAATCATCGTCCTCTCCCACTGTGTGGGTCTCTCTTGTAGGCACGGGGGGGGGGCTTGCCTGCCTTTTTGGGGGGCCGGGAATGGCCCTCGATTTTCATGAGGCTCCCAGCTAAAGCGGGAGGGTAGGCAAGTATGTATTGAAATAATTTAGTTATAGGCTTAGTGGATCCGATTATAATTGCGTGATAGTTGGGTGTAGTCAGACTGATTTTGCCTGTTCAGAACATTTTTGAGGGAGCAGATTGTTTGTTTCTGCACAGCTGAGTGCACAGACACTGAAAAGAGCTGGTGACCCCTTCTATAAGACTGGGGGGGGGATGTATCAAACCTTCTAAGAAGGACTGGTGGCCATAGCAACCAATCAGCTTGTAGCTATCCCTGTAAAAATGTACAATATAAATAATATCTAGCTGCTCATAGGTTGTTTCTCCACCTGTTCTTTTTAGAAGGTTTGATAAATCTTCTCCAACAACACTGTGACTAGCTCGACCCATAGAGAGCAGCCCATGTACCTGGAAATTCCATCTCATTCTGGTGAGACACAAAACACAATAAACACAAGAGGGTATATTTACTAAAGTGAGAGTTTTTAGAAGTGAGTTTTATAAGAGATGTTGACCATAGCAACCAATCAGATTCTAGCTATTATCTTCTAGAAGGTGCTAGTTAAATGTTAAGTAGAATCTGATTGGTTGCTATGGGCAACATCTCCACTTCTAAAACTCACTTCTAAAAACTTTCACTTTATTAAATTTACCCCAACATCTTGGAGGTTTGCCATTACTGGTGATCATCATCGTGTATTTACACCAGCCCTGACACAATAAATAGAACGGCTTGGACAGGCATGTATGCTTCTCTGTGCCAGTTTGTATCTCTTCGCAATTATGTGAACATGTAACTGGCCTATGTTAGCCTGACCCTTCCTTCCCCCATATCCCATGAGCAAGCAGCTATATGTGCAGGGCTGTCTTAACAGCATTGTAGGCATTGGGCAAAGCAATGCACTGGGCCCATACCCAGTCATGGGAATAAAAATGTAAATGGTCAATAAAATGAAACCTTATGCTTTATAGGTACTTTATACAAAAAAATGTTTAAACATAAAAACATGATGTAAAGTGAGGATTAATCAACAGAAACTTTTGAACATTATAAACCTTGAAAAACACAAACACTTCAACATAGAAATGATATTTAATTGGTAAACTGTACAGTATGAAATAATTATTTATTATTAATCAACACAACTGTTTGCGAAATACCTTTGTTGAGAAATGTTTTATAATAGGCAGTGGTCTTCAAGATGTCATTTTGCACATGAGTGAAAGCCTGTTCAAACGTTGCTGCCCCATTGTACCCTTTATTCTTCCTTATTTACTCTGAAATTACTCATAATAGGGCTCAATATGCAACTGTGATAGTGATTCTGCTATGATCTATGATTTCATGTCCCATAGCAGAATCACAGTCCAGTCTGTACTGTACCGGCCAATGCAGGCCACTTGAATTGCGGGGCCCTGGGCAGCTGCCCAGTGTGCCCATACATTAAGACGGCCCTATATGTGGGAAATGAATGTGAATCTTTATGGGTGCATGTGTGTTTGATCTGTTTTCTGGAAATGTGCAGTGCAAAATTTACGTTAAAGAAACAGGCGTAGGTCTCACTTTACATCAGCCCTATAGTGTTTCTCAGAGCTGTTACAGTGCCCTGTGCCGTAAGAAGGGGGCGTGACCCGCAGCTCCAGTAAGTGCAGTGCTGATTGGCTGCATATACTGTGCAGGGTGCCCGTCAGAAGCGCTCACAGGGTGCTCCGCAGGTGTGGCAGCAGCAATCCTGGCTGCAGGGTGCCGTACCTGGCACCCTGCTTGCCAGGACAAAGGTCCGGGGGCGGCGATAGTGCCGCCTGCTGAGCACTGCGCTCTGTGTACCGGCACTGGTTGCCCATAGCTTCAGTAGTTGTGGCCCTGGTGTTTCTCCTATAATAATTAGCAACACTGTTAAAGTTTTGGCTGATACCCAATAATTATAAATACAAATCAGTGTAATTAAAATAATAAAATGGATATGAATGATTGCTGTACGTCTATATTTTGTATACCCATAAGCTGCTAGCTACTGAGGACCTTCCTCTGCACTGGCAATATGGGTGCCCATATTAGTTTAAAAGAGGATTCATTCTTTATCTTTGCGCATTTGTAACTTAAATATTTATTTGTCCTTCACTGTGTAATTACAATCATCCTTTTCTTTCTATGTTAAGTAATACAGTAGTTCAACATTTCCTGTGTAGCACGTTGTTAGAAATGCTGATAATTTTGTTTGTCGGATTGAAACCATTGAGACTCAGCCATTGAATTGCTGTTGTCAGTGTTATGAATATACAAATGTCTAGTCAAAGCTTCTCTGCTAATACATAGTGAAAGCTGTTTGCAAGAGAAAAATGTTGCAAATAGATTGATCCCATACAATACACAAAGCTATTATTCATGATCTTTACGTACAACACTAACCAAATGTTATTTTCTGTCTTGGCAACAGTATTTAAAGGCAGTATGAAATGTATAATGACACCAGCAAGTTAGTTCTGCAATTTGCTAATGATCAACATGTGAGGGAGGAGCATTTGTGTACAGTTCAGTTATACCCCTTTCAGACATATAACCCGGGAAATTTCCTGCTCAGCCCCGGGAATTTCTCCTGTGCAAATTCCCGGGTATTTGGTCAAGACCCCCCTTTCACACTACAGTGTCTACCCGGGAAATTCCCAGGTAGACCCCTTTCAGACATAAGCCGGGTTTTTCTGCTTACCTGTCTCTCTTCTTCCATCTGCTCCTCCTAGCCTGTCCCCTTGCCGGCTGCCGCTGATGATGTCATCGATGTCATCAAAGGGTTGCCGGAAGCCGGCCAATCAAAATGCAGGATTTTTTATTTTATTATTTAATTATTTGTTTTATTTCTTTTATTGCCCTGGTGGTCCAGCGGGAGTACGGGTGGCCCGCTATGGCTGAGACCAGTCGGCGGTCTCTAGCGCAGGCGGGTGTCCTCAGCGTCTGGTTTCTGGTTAGAGGCCTGTGTCGCTGACTCCATCTACAGCGACACAGCCAATGACGCAGGTGGTGGTGAGCGGCAGCGCTGAGCGTCCTATTGGACGCTCTGTGCTGCCAACTCTATGTAAAAGCTGCTTGGTGCAGCCCGGGAGTAGTAGCACCATTCAGACATAAATCGGGTAATTTCCCGGGACCTAAGTCCCAGGAAAATCCCTGGTCGATTGAAGGGTCGGCTACCCGGGTAGGTACCTTTCAGACATACGTGGCAACCCGGGAATTTGGCTGAGGCAGAAAGTATGTCTGAAAGGGGTATAAGTGCTCTCTGTTTTTCAGAAAGACACTAATTGAGTTGTATCAAGCGCTTCATTGTGTTAAATGATTGTTGGTGTCTGGCACAGTGTACTTTTATTGTGTTGTAGGCAAAACACTAATAGGTCATCTAGGTCGGTCCGATATATCCACTGATTAAATTGATTAAAACATAATGTTCGAGTGATAAACACACACTTATATATATAGTGGCAAAGAGGTTTTTTTGACATGTTATGCTATAAAGAACATGACTCATTCCCTGGAACAAAGGATAGACAAAGGTAAAGATGTTCTTATTCCCTGCTGGACACCTTTAAAACACAGCTGCACCTCATGGGTTTGATGTGAAGCATACAGGGTTCTCGGATTCAGGGGGAAGGTGTTCCTGATGCTGAGCTTGGCTAGGTGATAGTGAGCTGCTAATGTTATCTTAATGTCAGGGAGCCATATGCGGGATGTAAATGTGCAGATATAACATTTTGCATCAGTGAAAAAAGCCATCTGACAAGGACAACTGCTGTCAAGTGTATGATGATGATGATGATGATAATGACACATGCCGCCCTATCAACATATCACTGGTCATCTCCAGATTGGACTAACCTCCTCTTCTCTGGCCTCCCAGACTCCCACTTCTTTCCACTCCAATCTGTCCTCAGTGCTGCTATCCTGCTCATCTTCCTTTCCAAATGGAGTACATTTGCCTCACTTCTTCTACAAGTCCTACAGTGGCTCCCCTTCTTCTTCATAACCTAATTCAAGCTCTCTTACTTACATCTCTGACCTTATCTTCCTTCACACTCCCACCCACCCACTTCACTCCACAAATGATGACATCTCTTCTGCCATCTGATTACTTTCTCCCACTTCCTAATCCTCGAGTTTGCTCATGCTGCTCCCTACCTCTGGAACTCTCCCCCCCCTCCCCAGTCAGACTCTCCACCTCTCTACAAAACTTAATACAGGCTCTCAAAACCCACTTCTTCATCAAAGCCATCCAGTTCTCATCCCCTTGTTCACTGTCTCCCCATCGGTGTCAACCCTGTATCTGCCCCTCCACTTTAGAATATAAGCTCTCATGAGTAGGGCCCTTTTCCCTCATGTTCTTCTCTTTCACTTACTTATACAATCACATATTCCATACTCCCTTTCAATGGCACCTAACTATTTGTTTCTATTGCCCTGCTGCTTATTTGAGTGTTATGACCACTGTTGCTGCAATGTTTATAGACCACGTCCTTTTCCTGCATTGTCTTATATGGTTAGTCACTGTTTTCTATGTACTTTGTAAGTCGCTGCGGAACCCTTGTGGTGCCATATAAATAAAGGATAATATTAACAATCTGATTGGCTGCTTGCGTATCGACCCTTTCAGCTGATAGTCCTTAATTTTGCATCTATATTATATAAATGTTGTATATTATATAAATGTTACTGTGCATCAAATAGTTATACCAACAAAACTGCTATCGTCTATGGCCGATGGTCACAACAGATCCAGAATTACAGTCACTCAAAAACAGCAAGTTAATGGCCAGTTATAAAAGAAGTCGTAGTATAAAAGATATAGTGGTTAAGACAGATACTGTATAACTGGGATGAATACTAACAGCCAGGCTAATTTTTTGAGCAAGCAAGCTGGTAACCATCGCTGCCTGGGATGTGTTACATGCAATTATTTAATCACAGGAGATAAATTTACACATCCATATAGTGGCAACATTTATTCCATCAAAAGGCCACTAACATGTACTTCTACGTTTGTAGTGTACCTTCTATCTTGCCTCTGTGGTCTCCACTATGTGGGCAAGACGGAAAGGCAAATTAAAGAGCCTATGGCACAGCACAGGACGGCCATTAGAGCAGCACTTGTGTCAGGCGCAAGTGACCAGGCCGTAGCCAGGCACTTTGCACAGGCTAAGCATAACATGGCCATGCTCAGATATAGAATGATTGACCAAGTGCCATTCAAAATTAGAAGAGGAGACAGGTCTAAGCAGCTGTTACAATTAGAGGCCAAGTGGGTGTTTACTTTAGATACGGTAAACCCCAAAGGTGTGAATGAGGCATTGGTTTTAAGCTGTTTCTTATGAATGCTCCATGTTAATAGTAATGGTGCATACACGCGGTCAGATTTTTCTTCAGATCTGAACGATAACGATTTAAAAAATCGTTCAATCGTTCATATCTGAAGGAAAATCTGACATATCTGACATATCTGCCAGATCTGTCAGATGAATGATTTGAACGATGCGCGTTCCCAATGGTCAGATAACGATATCTGAGATCTGATGGGTTTGCAGTCAGACTTGGACGATTCCATTCATTTTAATGCAGTCAAAAAGCGTTCAAATCTTTGGTAAAATCGTTCAAATCGTTCAATTGTTCATCTGACAGATCTGATAAATCTGACCTTGTGTATGCTCCATAAGACATCTAAATTGCAACAGTATGTGGATGTTGTTATTTTGATTAAATTGTTGCAAAACGAGGTTGTTTCTTGTTCATGTCCAGCAATCTAGCTGATTAGAACCTTTGCTTCACTGAGCAGAGCGTGTGCTCTGCCTATTTTGATAGAGTTTATTTATTAATGTACTGTGTTGGTCTCTGCTCATCATGAGTATGTCTCTATTTTATTATTCTTTTTATTTTTTCCTATTTTTTTCTCTTTTGAGTTTGGTTTATATATTACAACGTGCACGGATATATGATATTTGTTATATATGATATTATTGATGTATTTTTTTGTTTTTCCTTAGCAATGTGTTGTATTTTTGTGTTAATTAGATGTCTATTTTTGATATATGCAGTATGGGGTATAAGAATACCATACATGCATAATATTTATATTTTTAATTTTAGTGGTCTATATACTATATTACTAGCACTTATATATTTATTGTCACTTGTTTAGTATGTGTTTTATTTATTTTGGTTTATTTTTGCTTTTTATATTTCTATGTTATAATCACTAGTTTGGTAATTTAATATTCTGTTTATTGTTGCTTAGCAACTCCTATGTGGTTCTGAGTCCTGTGTCAGACGCGGCCGCCGTACTGACGTCCTATATCTTGCCTTGCACCATAGTCGTCAGTTTAATTATGTGCAGCTGGGTGCTGGCGTCTGATGCGGGACGAGTGAACAGCAATGTATGAGTAGTAAAGTGTGTTTTGTAGCACAGTTTACATTGATGTCTGTCCTGATAACGGGGTAGCAGTCCCCGAAACGTCGATATGAATTAAAAACACGTTTATTATCTTTACAAGATTCGGAGTGACGCCCATTGTTTGCACTATTTGGAGGGGAATTACACCCCATCTTAGGAAGGCACCCAAGCAATTTTGACAGAGGCTTGCAGCTGCCTACAATGCTGGATACAGCGTTATTGGTGTACATATATATATATATATATATATATATATATAGTCCATAATGAAAGGCGGCACTCAGAGACTTTTTAATCCAAATACCCTCACCAGAGGGATTTGTTAGTGCAGGTCAACGTTTCCAGGACTTTCACCCCTTCCTCAGGACAACATATATATAGTGCAACATCACAAACTTAAAAACACATTTTGTAGTGACACTTACCCCCATCCCTCCTTCTCAGACCAGGTCAGCCTGTCAGTAATCCCGAATCAGCACTTCCGGCTGCGGTATCTCTGCAAAACCGGAAGTGACGTCATCCGGGCTGACTGTGTACCCATGGAAACCTGATCACAATGTCAGGTTAGCACCCGCAATAATGAATTTGAGCAACAGAACACTGAGAAAATGTATAGCGTCACTAAATAAACAAACATAAATAGATATAAATATAAAGTGCATACATATGTGTTAGAAAAATGTTTGTTACTTGTGTAAAAACCATTTGTAAAATCTGTAAAACACATGTTGAAAGCTACCTCTGTGAAAAAATCCATATATCTTATAAAAAAAACAATGTAGAAGCCACATGAAGCACAACATCATGAAAAACATGAGATCTATCAAAATCCTGTAACATCAGTAAACCAGAAGCATAGATACCTGATATTCAGTAAAATTCATTACGTCACCCCGAAACATTGACCTGCACTAATAAATCCCTCTGGTGAGGGTATTTGGATTTAAAAGTATCTGATTGCCGCCTTTCATTATGGACTATATGGATTAGAGGCACTGACCCCATAAGGAGGGCATCAAAGCTAGATAGGCTATATGCCCTTTGATATTGGAGAGCTGGAGGATTGAATGATATATATATATATATATATATATATATATATATATACACACACACACTGTATATTATATTCCACTGCTATTTTTCTTCTTGTGCTGTGAGAATGTCAACTGGATCTCTCTTCACTCTTCTTTTGAGTATAATGTCACTGGCCTGAGCTGGCTGTGAATAAGTAAAAAGAGATAATTAAAACTGAAAACTAAATAATTGACTAACGTTTGATATGAGTCATTTTGGAAGTACTTTTGAATAAGTAAATTCCATTGATATGTTCATTTGGATGCTGTTCGTTTTATATTTATCATGACATCACATATAATTAAAGGTCAACTTAACTTGAAAAATGCAAATGTCACATATGAAGGTTAACTGTATAATTTAGCAATTATCTTCTCCATCCATCACAAACAGATAAAGCAACCCCGCCACGCTTGGGAAGTGTACAAGGGTATTTGATATTGGACACAAAGCACAAATAATGAAGATTTTATGTTATGATTTCCGTGCCATCCTTGGCTGCTAAATCCACTAATTTGTAGTCTGTATAGAACAATTTTGTAATCTATGAGACCATCAAGCCGATCACTGAAATGCCCCAGAATAATGCAAGATAGAGAAGCATCACCTCCCTGAGCAACATGTGCATCTTTTAAACAGTAAAACAGACTACATACAGACATTTATTTTTTCATTCTAAAGGAGAGATGTATCAAGCCTTAAGGTTCAGATACACTACACGGTTCGCTCCATGAGCCCGGCAGTGGTATGCTAAATGTCCTTAACGACATTGAGCACACACACTGAACGATATATTGTTCAGTGCCAGTTGGACAGCAGGTTCGAACGATGAGCGACGTCGTCAATGACCAGCGGGAGAGCATTGCTGGTCATTGACGGTATATCCACTGGACACTAGAATGAATAATTGAACGCTGACGATATCATTATCGTTCAAACGTTCATTATATCGTCAAATGAATACGCGGAATTAGGGAGAGCTAAAGTGGAGGAATTGCCCAAAGTACCTAATCAGTGTCTGTCATTTCAGAGACTGATCTAGATAAATGACAGTTAAAAGCTGATTGATTGCCCTGTGCAACTTCTCCATCTTATCTCCCTCCAAAGCTTGATACATGTCCCCCAAATATGTAATTTAAGGTATAATTAATATATAGCTACTGTACACAAGCACCATTGTTCTCCATTAATGATCCACAGTATTAACACCAATTGCATATGGCTTCTCTGTTTTGTGTTGGTCCAAACAGAATTGATGCATAAGGCTGGATAAGCCAGAGCAAAATTAAACCACCAGGCTGGCGGGGCACCATTAAGATGTTAGTGGTTTCCCTTTTATATGTTAATTTGGTGATGAGGTTGTGGACGGGCAGCTTATCACAGATAAGGGTATGGATTTTACAGAATCATATTAGTGATCCCTGTCATTCATTACTGTTCTTGCATGCTGGAAACGCACCTTCCTTCTCTTTTTGGATGTTGTTTCTGTTCCCCATGGTGGCGGAAAGAACGGCTGTTTAGATTAGTTGTCACAATTAGTTCCTTAGTTGGGTGCGTTCTCCTCAGCCAATGACATATGATGATTGGCCATCAGGGCATGTGACACCGCCCAACAGGGAGAGTTGCACACTAATGATTGAGTTTGGACTGCATGACTGTCATGTTTTATGTTGTTCAGTTCTTGTTGTCCACCACTATAGTAACTTTGATCATTTGATAGAAACTTAATTGTCAAATTAAATATGACTACATTTTCAGACAACTCCTAATGTTTTATTTCAGTGGATAAGTATGTTGTATATCTGTAAGAGGCATAACCACGTTAATATCAGCCAATAAATGTGCAACAAGGTTTTAAATACCCAGATGTATGTATAATTGCAATTTAAAGAGTGCAATAGGGCTGATGTGTATGAGAATATGCAGGTTATGTGTATCTGTAAGGTAAATTTGTTTGTTTTATGAATTCATTTGTAATGTAGTTGTATTGTCACAGTACACAACAGTATTCAGAATTTATAACTTCCTCTTTCCATTTCTCTAGGGTTGTTGCGGAGAACGATTTTTTGCACAGCCTCCTTAACAAAGTCACTGCACTAAAAGGAGACAGTGGTGGACAAGGTGAATTATCTTTTACATGTTATGTAATCATTTATATTATTCCTAATATTATATTAATTTTTTTTCTCTACAGTTTTATCATACATTTTATCATCACTTATCCAGTCTCTCTCCTCCTGTTACCACTATCTTACAAGTATTGCCAATATACCCAAGATGCAACCAAATCTCTTATCCTTTCTCTTATCTCTCATTGACTACTGCAGCCAGCTCTTATCTGGCATTCCACTTGCCCATCTACCCCAGCTTCAAGTCATCCGAAATGCCACAACAACACTGATCTTATTTTCATTCCACTCCACATCAGCTGCAATCCCTACGCTGTCTCCCTGGGCATGCAAGAATCCAATTGAAATTACTCCAACTTACCTACAAAGACCTCAAGATTACCATGTCCGTTCAGACTCTCCACCAGCCTTCAAATCTTTAAATACTCTCTGAAAACCCATCTTTTTATTAGACTCTAGTCCCACATATTATACCCACAGTAACGGATTACCCCCACATACACACACCTACCAGAGCCGTCAAGACAAATGGTAGGCCAGGGTGATATGGGGGGGGGGGGAGGGGAGGGGCGTAGCCATGTCTGGGAAGTATGTCCACGTTGCTTATATTAATATTCAGCACTCTTAACAGCTGTCCCAGGCCCCCGCAAGGGCCCTCAAATAAGCCTGGATCCGGGTTACTACTTCCTGGCTCTCCCCCTCTCTCATCGCCCCTGTCCTACACCCTGAGCAGTACTGGCTCCTCTCACTTCAGCTTTGCCCATTTAGACAGCAGGGCCCTTCATACTCTTTGTTTTTATGTCTGCATTTATTTTGTCTATCTTGTATCTCCCTGATTCATGTATGTCCTGTTTCCCCCACTGGCCAATGCTATAGAGCATTGTGACACCTTACAAATCAAAAAAATATAAAATTAAAATAAAGATAAATAATAACACACCACACCCACAATCACACCCGGCTGTTAAATGCAGAACTGGAGAAAAAAAAAAAAAACTGCAGCTCATTAGATATAATCATAAATTATCCCTCAATGTAGAAGATCAATCTGACTCTAAGGGGGGTATCCAATTAGCCGCAGTAAATTACCGCGGCTAATTACATCCAATTAGCCCCGAAGTCGGCCTGATGCCGGCACTTATCAGGGTTTTTTTCAGGACCTGATGTGTCCCGAAAAAGAATCCACGATAACTGCCGTTTTTTCACCTGAAAAAAGGCGAAAACACATAGGTCCGCGAGCTTATCGCGGCACCTATGTGTTTTCGGGAGAACTATCCTATTATTTGGACCAAAATAATAGGATAGGGTGAAAAAAAAGACTTTGGCGAAAATCGGGGATGTTCAGGGCTAATTGGGGTATCCAAGGGTATATTTACTAAAGTGCTAGTTTTTAGAAGTGGAGATATTACCCATAGCAACCTATCATATTCTAGCTATTATTTTCTAGAATAGGGGTGGCCAGACTTTCTGACCTGATGATCTACTTTAAATCACAAAAATCTTTCATGATCTACCACAGACACTCCAACGTGACCTGTTCCATCAGGAACAAAATGCTCTGCTCCTGGACTTCCCTCTTAATTTATGATTACAGCCACCTGTGTTGAAACACCATTCTCATGAATTAACTAGTTTAATACAGACAGGGCCCTAGGGAGGGTGGTGCGTCCAGTGCCTCCGCACCAGGGCGGAAGCCTCCAGGGTCACCGGCCACACACATCCCGGCTCACGAGGTCTGCCGGAAGAGACCTCCGGCATATATATATGTTATGTGGGTATTTATGTATGTGTGTGTGTATGTGTATGTATATATGTGTGTATATATATATATATATATATATAGATATATATATATAATATTATATATATATATATATGTTTGTTTTTTCCCTTTATACACTAAGCGCAGTCACGTAAGATTTATTGTTGTATTTTTTTTAGTTTAAGACTAACATGCATTTAGTCGACATTGACTTACAGCAAGTGTTATAAACCAATTGTTTTTATTTAATATTTATTATGCCATCATTTATTTTAGCTATGAGATTGGGATTTTGAATTCCTTTGTGTTTTACCTAGAGTTTTCTCAC
Organism: Taudactylus pleione; assembly: GCA_031769625.1. Lineage (NCBI taxonomy): Eukaryota > Metazoa > Chordata > Amphibia > Anura > Myobatrachidae > Taudactylus > Taudactylus pleione. The sequence goes on along the minus strand of JAUIMM010001821.1, from coordinate 1,968,420 downwards.
TTAAATTAAAAAAAAACTTTTACATGCAATACCATCTGCCTGTTTTTATAATAAAATATGAAAGTAAAAGTACTACTTCAGACATCTAGAGTCATATGTAATAGGGTGAGAGTTTAGAAAAGTGAGAGTTTCTGACACTTTTTAAACTTTGCCAATGTAATAGAGTCCAAAAACAAAGTAACAGAGAGAACTTGCATGTTTTTTTAGGCTTAAAAAACTCTCACGATTAAAGATCTCATTCAGATGTTTTCCCATTTTGAAGATAAAACTCCACCAATGTGAGAGTTTTACTGCTAAACTCTCCAATTTTCTAAACTCTCACCCTATTACATTTGGCCCAATGTTACATAACATGGAAACTTACATGTTTTTCAGACTCGAAAAAACTTGCAACATTTAAGCTCTCATCCAGGTGTTTCCTGTTCCTGATTACAACTCGATCAATGTAGTAGTGTGAGTTTTACTGCTAAACTCTCACTTTTTCTAAACTCTCACCCTATTACATTTGGCCCCATGTCTATATTAGAACTGTGGACCCGATTCAGACCCGCTCGCTAGGAAGCGTTCGCATGTAGACTGCCGATAATTGCATTGTGCGCATGCATACGCATTGCAGTGCGCGGACCCGTCCGAGCGATCGGGAAGTGTTCGCTATCTGTGCATAGACAGCATGGCTGAATGAGTGACAAGAGAAGCCATTTGTGGGTGGTAACGGGCTGGCCGCTAGAAACGGGGGAGTGAATGTGCGAACGCAAGCATGCCTGAGCATCTTAACGCCGTTTCACATAGTGGGCATGCTAGTGCCTTGCCGTGGGATCGCCTGCCTTGCTGTGGGTTGGCCGGATTTGCATACGCTGGCTGCGTGCGAACGCACCTAGGGAGCGGGTCTGAATCGAGCACTGTGGCCACAAAGTAAATGCTGTAATTAGGTAATGTAAGTGATTAGTGGAGGTACACAGTGCAGTTTTCCGTTTTTTTCTAGCGCAGTACAAAATGAAACCAAACATTTGAATGCTTTTTCTACTGAATAACTACAAGTAGATGCAACTTATTTTACATAACGGTTCTTGCACAACAACTTCCCTTTTACAGGATGGCAATAATAGGGTGGTAACTAGGAATGCCAGCTATTAGGTCAAAACCACTTTAGCTTAACTGGCATTTGTTATCTAGGCAACTACACAAATGGACTAATGGAACATGACCATGTTGGGATATTACAACAGACTAAAGGCTCTATTTATCACATTCTGCATTTCATAAAATCGCCAGGATTCGCAGTGCGATATTTGAATACATCGCAAGGATGTATCAAATATCACATGCAGGGACAGAGCTTGCAATAAAGCTCTGTAATTGTGACTGCTCTTTGCACCCTTTTAAGGGTGACCATGCATGCGCAACCAGCTCTCACCCTCCCTCCATGATTCCCCACACGACACGCCTTCCACGACCATCACCTCCCTGCTCAGCTTACACTTACCCAGCCACAAATCCAGACCCAATTGCAGAAAGGAAAGGATCCGGGAAAGGCGGAAAGACCTGGGGTTAAAACCCCTAGTTGAACACCAAGAAAAATAGGAACGTTAAACCCGATGATAAATACAAGGCATCTAAGGAGATACCCAGTGGATCTGTATACCACACAAGGCCAATCTGGAACCACCAGGATCATAGTGCAGCCCTCCAGTTTGAACTTGCAGAGGACCCGAGGAATCATTGAGATCAGAGGGAAGACATAAATCAGAGGGAAAGTCCAAGGAACTGCTAGTGCATCTAGCAGGAGAGCTTCTGAATTGCTAGTGCAGGATCAATATCTTGGAAGCTGATGGTTGTAATGAGACGCCATCATGTCTATGTCTGGCAGGCCCCAGCTGGGAGACATCTGGATGCAGCACCCACTCACCTGCATGGACGTCCTGACGACTTGGGAAGTCCGCTTCCCTATTTTAAACGCCATGGATGAAGACAGCGGAAAGTGCTGAAAGATGACGTTCTGCCCAGTGAAGAATTCGGCTGACTTCCTGCATGGCTCCCTGACTGCGAGTGCCCTGGTGGTTTAAGTAGGCCACCCAGGTTGCACTGTCCGACTGTACCTTAACCGGACGACCCTGAAGGAGGTGTGTCTGACACAGGGCCCTGTACACGGCACATAGTTCCAGGATGTTAATGGAACTATGTTGGCTCTCTTGAGGCGTCCAACGTCCTTGAAGTGGAACTATGTTGGCTCTCTATGTTGGCTCTCTTGAGGCGTCCAACGTCCTTGGCTCTCTTGAGGCGTCCAACGTCCTTGAAGTGGACTTGTATCAATTGTGAGTAGGACCCAGTCCTGGGTCGAAAAGGGGCGCCCCATGTCCAGATGTGAGGGCTGCTGCTACCACAATAGGGAGAGACGTACCTCCTGAGGAAGAATTAGAGTCTGAGCCTTAAGGTTCGGGTGAGACTTGATCCATCTATTCAGAATGATTCTTTGGGGAGGCAGGAAGTGGAACTAAGCCCAACGACCCCAGAATCTGCATGCACGAAAGAGTGGACTAGGTTTGCCTACTTCTGGGTTTGGAGCTTTTAGAAGCAGAACCCTGGCTTCTGGGAAATGGCTGATTTCTGGCCTTGCTCTGTGGACAAATGGAACGAGATGCTGAAGTCCTAGATCTCTGAGTGGTAACAGATGGTAAGAAAGCGGATTTAGATGCTGCCAACGTACTCACTAACTTGTCCAATTCTGGACCAAATAGAATATCACCCGAACAGGGAAGGACTTCAAGGGCCTTCTTGAATTCCGTGTGTCTGCCTTCCAAGTGCTCTCTTTGCTGCGACTGCAGAAGGAGAAATCTTAGAGGCTAAAATTCCTGAATCTATAGCTGGTTCGGAGAGATAAGAAGCTGCCTCTCTAACGTTTGAAACCATAGTAACCAAGTCACCTCTGTGTGCCCCAGAGGTAAGTCCTTCCTTCAAAGTGTCTGCCCAGCGGCCCACAGCTTTAGCCACCCAAGCCGATGCCAGGGCTGGATGAGCCAGAGCCCCTGCATTCACTGGAGTCATGGGTTATATTTTGACATGAGCTCTATATGTATGTATGTGGTTTTTATGTTCTCTCCATGTTTATGTGGTTTGCTCCAGGTGCCTCGTCTTCCTCCCACAGTCCAAAAACCTACTATATATTAGTGTATTTGGGGGATGAGAAATGTAGACCATACAATCCCCAGGGCTTCAGCATGTCTTGTTATAAGGGAAAGGTAGTTTGTTAAAGGTGAAGATTTAAAGTTCTAATGGTCGTATCAGCTCTTTGCTGGTACTGCCCTAACAAACATTATGAGATCTATGAGTAATGATATGTAACAAGAATACAATAAAATAAGGTTACAATAAAATTCAATTGTGAAATGCAATGAATTGAAACCACTAAAATCACCAATGATGTTTATTTAATGGGTAAGATGTTATTTTGATAAGTGGCCGATGGTGTTAGTTGACAATGCAGCAAGGTGACGGCCTCGGCCCAAGCGGATTTTTTCATCACCTTCTCTGGGCACATTCCAGATGGATGACAGAACGTGCGCTACAATGAGCTGTAGTCTTGATCTAAAGGGAATTCAATTAAAGTTTCAGATCATCAATTCATAGAAAGAATTAAACGTTTATGTTTTAACATAATAGTGAAAATACTCTAAAAATAACAGCAATGAAAGGGAAATTTGGTTCCAGAATACAATTCCCCAAGGATTCTAACCGAAAGTATGTAATGACAAAGTGTAAGCAATTATAGTTTCACTCATGTAAAAAACAGTAATTTTTTGTCCCAACTTTTAATTTGTAATCCAATGGGCTTGTGTTATACAGTACTTGAAATCCACAAGAAAATATTTCTAATTTGTCATTTAATGGGATCTTCTTAATTTTTAAGGCAAATACATTTTAAATCTTTATCTACAGGAAAATCTTTTTAATTGGTAGTCACATGGATATTTTCTTCTTGTAATTTATTGGTACTGGCATCTCGACGGTAAGTAGTAGGGTAGGGAGACAGTTAGGAGTTAGGCACTACGGGGGAGGGTTAGGAGTTAGGCACTAGGGGGGAGGGTTAGGAGTTAGGCACTAGGGGGGAGGGTTAGGCACTAGGGGGGAGGTCAGGGTTAGGCACTAGGGGGGAGGGTTAGGCACAAGGGGGGAGGGTTAGGAGTTAGGCACTAGGGGGAGGGTTAGGAGTTAGGCACTAGGGGGGGAGGGTTAGGCACTAGGGGGGAGGGTTACAGTTAGGCACTAGGGGGGAGGGTTAGGCACAAGGGGTGAGGGTTATGAGTTAGGCACTAGGGGGTAGGGTTAGGAGTTAGGCACTAGGGGGGGGGGGTTAGGCACTAGGGGGGAGGGTTACAGTTAGGCACTAGGGGGGAGGTCAGGGTTAGGCACTAGGGGGGAGGTCAGGGTTAGGCACTAGGGGGGAGGTCAGGGTTAGGCACTAGGGGGGAGGTCAGGGTTAGGCACTAGGGGGGAGGTCAGGGTTAGGCACTAGGGGGGAGGTCAGGGTTAGGCACTAGGGGGGAGGTCAGGGTTAGGCACTAGGGGGGAGGGTTAGGAGTTAGGCACTAGGGGGGAGGGTTAGGAGTTAGGCACTAGGGGGGAGGGTTAGGCACTAGGGGGAGGTTAGGTTTAGGGTGCAAGGAGGGAGGGTTAGGAGCAGGTTTAGGATACTTACCGGCAGGTGTCAGTATCCTAACCCTGCCGGTGTTGGTATTCTGACCGCCGGGATCCCGAGTGCCGGTATCCCGTACCCAATCTGTATAAATGCTAGCTCATAGGAAAGTGAAAGTAGACACAATAACACTGAGAGCACTTACCGTATTGCCAGATGTTTCCTTGGCATAGAGATCACGGGGGGCAATTTATGCCGCAAACCCCTAAAAAGAGGAAACAGTTACCATAGTACCTAAATGACTCCATTAGAAAATTATAAACTTAATGAGGCTGATTCACTTCATAGGGACATTGTCCTCCTCATTTTATACTCATTAGCTATTCTATATTATTATACAGAAAAATAAATATATTACAGTGACATTTTAAGTAAAATGTAATATGCTCAATGATAGTTACTAAGATGCAAACATTAGTATATGAATGGAATCCACAACTAGATATTATGGCAGAGCTGTAACTAGACACTATGGTGTCCCCCCGCTCCATTTCATATTTGAAATTACTGTTAGTTTGTAACACTGGAGAGGCCATGGCAACTTATACCGTGGCAATCTGGTGCTGGGGCTCTTGGCTGTTAATATTGTTTGTCCCCATTGTGTGTGTTTAAATGCTGGAAGATATGTACATAGATTGAAGAACACAATTGAACATAATATATTATTCTCTGTAGGACACCATTTCCTAATGGTAGAGGCTGGCAGTATTGTCCTTACATTAGATTACTGACATGAACTCTGCTGTGTAGATGAGAAAAATCCCCATAGTCTAAAGTAATATAGTAAAATATATGTGGTACCAGTGAGTCCCTGAAACTGCTGCAGAGTGGACATACTTTTACATGTTTTATATTAGCTTTACTATAGATAAAATGGTGTAACTGTCAGTATGAGGGTTCTTTGATATATGTAACCTATTTACCTGCTATGACTGTGCACTGGAGTCCAGTGTGCCAAAGTGACACTCACACTGGTCCCTTCTATGTAGGATACTGGTGCCGGATCTGTCACGCTGCCTGCCGCTACTGCCATGTCCTGCACGCCCATGTGCCAGCTTCCAACAAACAGTTTCTCTTGGAACTGTGGGAGCTGAGGAGAGACGTCATAACATCTCTCCCGTCCCTGCAGATGGGTCATGAGACGGAGCAACCAGAGAGTGACAGGCAGGGCTGCAGTAAGGTAGCCGGGTGCACCGCTACTAATACATAGCAGTGGGCGCCCAGTGGCATATAGATATTGTGTCAGGCAGCCGGTTCTGCCCTCAGGGCACTTTGCACTCTGTGCAGAGGCAGCGCCGCACCACCCTAGTTACAGCCCTGTTATGATATATGATTAACATTTAAATAGAACTCGCTAATTTTTATCCATAATTCAGATTGTAACATATTGTTCATGCGATATCAGCACAAAATACGTACGTGCATCTCATAAGAACAATGTCCCTGGAACTGAGCCTGTTGTACTTCCAGTCCGGTCCTATGGAAAAGAATACAGAAATAATACAGTTACTATTGTGTCTGGTATATGATTTGCATTAGTTATTCAATTGTAAGTATAAACCACTATTTGTTCCTATTGTTTCCAGGTCAGTCGCTTCCTTTGCCTAATCTGCATTCCACTCCTATGCAATATACACCACTCCATTACAGCGGAATCGGTATTTAATGCCGGCGGCTAAATAGCCGCCAGATCAAATACCGACAGCAGAACACCGACGGACCTAATTCCCGACTGGGGCTGGCTAGTACCCGAACCCTCCCCTAACCCTACCCTAACCCTCCCTTAGTGGTGCTTAACCCTAACCTCCCCCCTTAGTGCCTAACCCTAATTTCCCCCGGTTAGTGCCTAAACCTAACCCCCCTCCCTGCACCCTAAACCTAACCCTCCCCTAGGGTTACCCCCCCCCTAATGTAGCCTAATCCCCCCCTAATGTGGCCTAACCCTTACCACCCCTTTCCATACCATAACCCTCCTGGAGGGGGGTGCCTGAACATAAGTCCCCTCGGGGGTCCCTAAACCTAACCCTCCCCCCCTGCACTAAGTCACCCGGCTTACCTTAGATCGGTATGCTGGGTGTCGGGATTTTGTAGTGGGGCTAATGATAGGCATTGGGATTTCGACACCAATCTTTAGTCCCATGTCGGGCTGTCAGTGTCGGGATAGCGCCCGCCAGTATCTTGACTGCATCCCCATTACAGCATACCCCAAGGTAGCCTTTTTTTAATTATTTTTTAAATATTGCACAACTGCAAAGACCAGCATATGATGTACACATGTCCCAACTGTCCCAGCATGGTAACTTGCGGGATAACTACAATTTGTATTGCTGCGATAAGCTGTGGTGCAGATTGTTAGTCCACAACTATGATAAACAGATCCCTTAAACTTTTGATTACATAGTACAAGAATACCTGGAGGACGAGTCTCAGCTGAACATTGGTTGCTCTGACGCCTTCAGTGATCTTGTAGGCCAGACTCAGATGGTGCTCCTTCACCTGCAGGAGGGAGGGAGGACAGCAGAGAGTTAGTTACTGGGCACTGGCACACTCAGAGTACACAGGGAGACAGGAGATTATGGATGGGTAACCTACGTGTCCTCACACAGACATGTAATACCACAGGTGTAGCTTCTATGACTGATTGAGCCTGAAGTATATATTTCTAACATTTTAATTGGCAGCTGAATTTCTAATAGAATTTCAGTATTTAATTCTATAATACTACAATGGATGACTAGATATATTATATATAATTGGAATAAATTTGTTTTACTAAATTTATCTGGAGGTTTTTCATGCCTTTGTTCACATTTCTATATTTAGCTTATCGTATTGGTCTTGATTCAATTCAGCACGCTGTTAAGTCGGAGAATGGCGGTTCTCGCAACTTAACATGGGTGTTTAGTCGCGAGAACCGACATTCTCCGGCTAAAGTGCTGGCTGTGAGGCTGTTAGCGCACTTTTGTCGGATTTCTCCTCGCACCCCCAGGAAGGTGCAAGAAGAAATCATTTAGTCGGGCCAAACATCAGGCTTTGAATTGAATCCCGGTCATTGACTTTTACAATTATAATAGACTAGTAGGGGTATTCAATATGGGAGCGAAAACATCGTTTTTGCGTTAATATCGCACTTTTGACGTCATTATCGCAGGTTTGACTTTTACACCGTATTCAATTTCAAAGACTTATCGCAGTTTTGAAAAATCTTTGATAAAAAACGGTGATAACTTTTCACCATTGAATAGGTGTCGAAAAAAAGTGCAGAATTGGGGTTTAGGGGTGCAGGCTTAAAAAAAATAGTCTGCACCCCTGGGAATGACATTTAAAAAAGAACTGTGTCAAAAAAAGTTTTAAAAAAAAATAGGGATACCCCAAACAATTAATTTAAAAATTGGGGTGAAAAAAAAAAAATGGGAAAAAATTGTTTAAGAATAGGGAAATAGGTTCAGGGCTATTCTGCATGTATGCGGCAGGTGTTTTGAAGAATAGAATTATAGCGGTAGGTGCACAAATGCATAATTTTTAAAAACTTACTTTAGGGACATAAAAATATGCTAGTACCCATTTTCATGTAACCCAAATTTGATGGGACCACTTAAAAAAACTAAAAAAAATAACCTAAGTGCTCTTCTGCATCACTTCTTCAATGTCGGGAAAAAAACACCTGCTGCGGCTATTTAAATCCCCGACTTTCAATTAAAGGCTAAAACGGGGGTACCCATAGTGATCCCCCATGTTTTTACAACTTTAGGGGGGTCTTACAATTTTTTTAAGGAAAAATTCGTAACTTTACGCAAATCCAACTTTGGAGTTTCCCGTTTTCGTTAATTTTATATTGAATACGGGGATAAGCGGGAGCGCGCCCGATACTTTAACGAAGGTAAAAACTCCGATATGAAACGTTAACTTCGACAGTGAAGTTAACGTTTCATATTGAATACCCCTCTATGTCTGGTATATGTTTTGCTTCAGTTAGTCAATGGAATATAGTTTAGAAGTGTAAACCCCTATTTGTTCCTATTGTTCCTGGATCAGTTGCTTCCTTTGCCTAATCTGTAACTGTAAAGACCAGCATACTGTATGTACACACTTCCCAACCACCCAGCATGGTAACTTGTGGTGTAACTACAATATGTATTGCTGTGATAAGTGGCAATGCAGATTGTTAGTGCACAATTATGATAAACAGACCTCTTAATCTTTTCATTATAAGATACATGAATACCTGGAGGATGAGAGTCTTTCAGCTGCACTTTGCTTTCTCTTGTAGCCTCAGGGATTTTGTGGGGGGCACAAACACGGTTCCTCTCCACCTGCAGGAGGAAGGGTAAACAGCAGAGAGTTAGTTACTGGGCACCGACAGTGTCAGAGAAAACAGGGAGACAGGAGATTATGGATGGGTAACCTACGTGTCCTCACACAGACATGTAATACCACAGGTGTAGCTTTTATGACTGATTGAGCCTGTAGTAGATAATTTTAACATATTTTAATTGGCAGCTGAAGTTCTAATAGAAAGTAAAAGATCACATTCCAACCAATCTTCTAATAAAACTGATTTTGAATGTTCATAATGTTTGTTTTATTTAATAATAAGGGGGAAATTTAATAAACATAATTATCTCATTTTTTCAGCATGAGAGCTGGAAAATTTAATATTTATGTTTTCTCCATATTTAAATGCAGTGATAAGTATGGAAAAATCACTGACGTCACAGACTTTTCACTGTTTCCTAAACACACTCTCTTCCCCATAGAATCTAATGGGGTTTTTCTCCTGGATATATTTCTATAAAGTGAAGAATAGATATTTATCTCTCTTTTTTTTTAAACAAACTTATCTCTATCTTCAGATGGTGATAACTAGCCTTTCCCCTTAGTACCTGGGCTATCAGCACTACATTCCCATACACATATAATGGGCCTCTGTACCAGATGGTGATAAGCAGCCTTTCCTCTCAGTACCTGAGCTGTCAGCACTACATTCCCATACACATATAATGGGCCTCTGTACCAGATGGTGATAAGTAGCCTTTCCTCTCAGTACCTGAGCTGTCAGCACTACATTCCCATACACATATAATGGGCCTCTGTACCTGATGGTGATAAGTAGCCTTTCCCCTCAGAACCTGAGCTGTTAGCACTACATTCCCATACACATACTGTATAATGGGCCTCTGTACCTGATGGTGATAAGTAGCCTTTCCCCTCAGTACCTAAGCTGTCAGCACTACATTCCCATACACATATAATGGGCCTCTGTACCAGCTGGTGATAAGTAGCCTTTCCCCTCAGTACCTAAGCTGTCAGCACTACATTCCCATACACATATAATGGGCCTCTGTACCAGCTGGTGATAAGTAGCCTTTCCCCTCAGTACCTGAGCGGTCAGCACTACATTCCCATACACATATAATGGGCCTCTGTACCAGCTGGTGATAAGTAGCCTTTCCTCTCAGTACCTAAGCTGTCAGCACTACATTCCCATACACATATAATGGGCCGCTGTACCAGATGGTGATAAGTAGCCTTTCCCCTCAGTAACTGAGCTGTCAGCACTACATTCCCATACACATATAATGGGCCGCTGTACCAGATGGTGATAACTAGCCTTTCCCCTCAGTACCTGAGCTATCAGCACTACATTCCCATACACATATAATGGGTCTCTGTACCAGATGGTGATAAGTAGCCTTTCCCCTCAGTAACTGAGCTGTCAGCACTACATTCCCATACACAAGTAATGGGCCTCGTTCAGAGGTGGATGTAGCATCAATGTCAGATGCAAACAGCCAATATTTTACATCTGCATGTGTCTGAGTCGCACTGCGCATACATCCCGATTGTTACCGCCGGTGGATGCAGAGTGAATTTTGACACAGAGAGAGGCAGTTTTGGGGGCATTTTTGGGGTGTCTCCAGGGGGGGGGGGGGGGCGGGGCTGGTCAGATGCAGGCCAAAGAAGCAGTTGCACTGGTATCAGCGTCATTCTGTGCCTCAATAAGGCTGCTCTTGTGTTGATATTGTGACCGATGGAACGCGGTGACAGATTTTGTAATGCATTAGGTGGGTGTCTCGGTAGGAAGCCCACCGGTCGTTCCATTAACATAAAGTCGCAGTCGTGGCTGTAACTGCGTCCACCTTTATGTGTTCCCACAAATTAGGAGCATAGAGACCTCATTAATGTAAGGAACAGGCGGCATTCCACAGATTTAAAAAATGCATATTTATTTTGTGCACACAAATTACAGGCACACAGTTGGTTAACCTTACATTAATAAATATTCATGAAGTGGTATATATGTGTATGTATATATATATAAATATCTAGCATGAGGGCTCACAGTACATATAGGAGGGCACAGTATATATATATATATATATATATATATATATATACACAAAGTCAGAAATCCACTGCACTCGCCACTCCTAGATTTGGGGTGCAGACCTGCACTCGCCATTCCCAGGACTGGGGTGCAAGTGGCCAGTGACCACATTGCTTAAATAAATAAAAACAGAAAACCCAGCACTCACCATGTTTAAACACTCACAATGATGTATAAATAAGTAAATAAATAATGGGGATTTAGTTCATGGATTGATCAATGCATTTAAGCCCGCAGCCCACATCACGGGACCCCACTTTCTGCAGGTCCTACACTATCAGTCACACTGATGGAAACCTGTTAGCTGCTATCACATAGTTTAGATTGAAAAAATGTTACCTGGTTTAAAGCTCACCTGCCAGCTAATGGCTTTTAAAGGTAAGGCAGTCACCTGACATAGCTTCTATCATATTACCAAAAAGACAGCTGACACAGGTTAATATAAACGAGTTTGCACATAGGGTGCATGGGAAAGCTATGATCACAAAAGGTTAATAAAAATTAACCGCATAAACAAAGTCAGAAATCCACTGCACTCGCCACTCCTAGATTTGGGGTGCAGACCTGCACTCGCCATTCCCAGGACTGGGGTGCAAGTGGCCAGTGACCACATTGCTTAAATAAATAAAAACAGAAAACCCAGCACTCACCATGTTTAAACACTCACAATGATGTATAAATAAGTAAATAAATAATGGGGATTTAGTTCATGGATTGATCAATGCATTTAAGCCCGCAGCCCACATCACGGGACCCCACTTTCTGCAGGTCCTACACTATCAGTCACACTGATGGAAACCTGTTAGCTGCTATCACATAGTTTAGATTGAAAAAATGTTACCTGGTTTAAAGCTCACCTGCCAGCTAATGGCTTTTAAAGGTAAGGCAGTCACCTGACATAGCTTCTATCATATTACCAAAAAGACAGCTGACACAGGTTAATATAAACGAGTTTGCACATAGGGTGCATGGGAAAGCTATGATCACAAAAGGTTAATAAAAATTAACCGCATAAACAAAGTCAGAAATCCACTGCACTCGCCACTCCTAGATTTGGGGTGCAGACCTGCACTCGCCATTCCCAGGACTGGGGTGCAAGTGGCCTGTGACCACATTGCTTAAATAAATAAAAACAGAAAACCCAGCACTCACCATGTTTAAACACTCACAATGATGTATAAATAAGTAAATAAATAATGGGGATTTAGTTCATGGATTATATGCATGTATATATGTATATGTATACACATACATATACATATATACATGCACACATATATACATACACATATATATTACACACACACACATATATATATATATATATATATATACACACACACACATATACATATACAGTATATATACACTTATATATATATATATATATATATATAGGTCTAGTACACAGCAACTGCAGAGGCCGGCAACCCCTTCTTACCCCAGTACACAGCAGTTGTCTGATCTCCATACCCACCCCCAGAACACAAGCATGGCAGCCGTCGGATCCCCCCAATACCCCCGCAGTACAGACATAGCAGCCATCCCACTCCACCCGCAGCACACATACAGCGGCCGTCAGATCCTCTTCCTCCCCCGGTTGCACCAGGCACAGGCAGCAGCGTCTCCTCTTCTCTCTCCTCCAGGATCACAGCCGCGGCTCCCCCTACCAAAAAGACATGACACACCTCACCCAGCCCTCCCACAGCTGCCGCAGCTGCAGCCAGGCATACAGCCAGTTCCGGGATCCCTGTCTGACAGAAGCCTCCCTACCACTACTGTAGTGAGTAACAATTCACCGGGGCAGCCCATTATCGCTTCGGCTGTCCCGGCAGCAAACTTTTTATAAATATAGATGTAAAGAAAATGTGATAGAAAGTGATGGGGAGAAAAACTTAAGTTTATGAAATATCCCCCTAAATCCTTTGTTCCATCACAGTTATACCCAGTAACATAGATAAATATGTACAACTACAAAGACCAGCATATGTACACACGTCCCAACTGTCCCAGCATGGTAACTTGTGGGGTAACTACAATTTGTATTGCTGCGATAAACTGTGATGCAGATTGTTAGTCTACAACTGTGATAAACAGAACCCGTAAACTTTTAATTACATGGTACAAGAATACCTGGCGGACAAGTCTCAGCTGAACATTGATTTTTCTGGCACCCTCAGGGATCTTGTGGGCCAGACTCAGATGGTGCGCCTTCACCTGCAGGAGGAAGGGTGACAGCAGAGAGTTAGTTACTGGGCACCGGCACACTCAGAGTACACAGGGAGACAGGAGATTATGGATGGGTAACCTACGTGTCCTCACACAGACATGTAATACCACAGGTGTAGCTTTTATGACTGATTGAGCCTGTAGTAGATATTTTTAACATATTTTAATTGGCAGCTGAATTTCAAATAGAATTTCAGTATTTAATTCTATAATACTACAATGGATGACTAGATATAATATATATAATTGGAATAAATTTGTTGTACTAGTTTTATCTGGAAGTTTTTCATGCATTTGTTCACATTTCTTAGTTTTATATATTTAGCTTATTTTATTGGCTGCAATTCAATTCAGCGCACTGTTAAGTTGGAGAATGGCCGTTCTCGTGACTTAACATGAGTGTTTGACTAAAGTGCCGGCCGTGAGGCTGTTAGCGCACTTTGGTCAGGTCTCTCCTCACACCCCCAGGAGTGTGTGAGAAGAAATCCTTTAGTCGGGCCAAACATCAGGCTGAATTGAATAGCTCTGGGAGCTCCCTCCCGTGGATTATCATCATCGCTTTGAATTGAATCGCGGCCATGGACTTGTCCACTACCAATTATTTTTATTTCATTTACAATTATAATGGACTATGGGCCTGATCCAGACCCGCTCGTGAGTGCATTGCGCTCGCAAGCATGTCGATGGTCGGGCAGTGCACACGCGCAAGCCCCGGAGCGAGTGAGAACTTCACTCACCCGGCCTCGCAGCAAAACGGGGTCGATGTTGATCGACAGCTCGCCACGTTTTGTAGGCAGGTCAGGGGGGTGGCTGCACAAACGGGTGGCCCTACTGACATCAAACGTGATGTCAGTAGTGAACTTCCTGCTCTATTTCACTGGGGCTTGCGGTGGACGAGACCCTACCACAAGGGTCTCGTCGCAAGACCGATGGTCGCGATAATCGCGACCATCACCAGGCCGCCCGCACAAGCTGTGGCTGGTCACCCACAGCTATGCCAGCAGCCGGAGGCGGAGTTTAAAAAAAAAATCTGTCCTGATTCAGAGCGAGCGCTCGCAAATAGCGAGCGCCTCTGACTCAGGCCCTATGTTCTTGCAAGATCATTTGTGCTACAAGAAACCTATTTCTCTTTTCTCATATTGTGTATAAATTGTGACACTTGCGGAGTATTATAAGATGTAAATGTCAGTGTAATAAGCATTGCATTGTATGACAAAGAGGTGCATAAATGCTAGGACATAAGGTACAGGTAAGTAACCACAATGACAGTGAAAGCTCTAACCTCAGGTATTGCCAGGTGTTTTCTTGGCATAGGGACCACGGCCTCAGGTACTGCCAGGTATTTTATTGGCATAGGGACCACGGCTTCAGGTACTGCCAGGTATTTTCTTGGCATAGGGACCTCGGCCTCAGGTACTGCCAGGTGTTTTCTTGGCATAGGGACCATGGCCTCAGGTACTGTCAGGTTTTTTCTTAGCATGGGGTCCGCGTGCTCAGGTACTGCTAGGTGTTTTCTTGGCATGGGGACCTCGGCCTCAGGTACTGCCAGCTGTATTCTTGCCATGGGGTCCACGGCCTCAGGTACTGCCAGGTGGTTTCTTGGCAAAGGGACCACGGATGACAATTTAGGCAACAAAGTCCTAAAAAGATAAAACAGACACATTTGCACCTAAAGGACTCCAAGAGAATGTAGCAATAGCTAAGATTAGTACAATATAATATCCATAGCTAGATATTATGGTGTATTATGATTAACATTTATATAGTAATAGCTAAAAAAAATACTTCATCACAATCTGTTCTTATCTATAAATGACACAAATTTTCATCATTTTACATTTCTATCCATAAATCATATTCTTCATGTGATATCTGCACAAAGTACTTACTCAGAGCGTCTCATAGGACCAGTGTTACTGGAACTGGGCGCTTTGTTCTTATGGTCCTTATGGGCTGGCTCTGTGCAAATGAATACAGAAATAGTACAGTTACTACTATGTCTGGTATATGTTTTGCTTCACTTAGTCAATGGATTACAGTTTGGAAGTGTAAAGCCCTATTTGTCCTGATTGTTCATGGATAAGACCAGCATATGTACACACCTCCCAACCACCCAGCATGGTAACTCGTGGTGTAACTACAATCTGTATTGCTGTGATAAGTGGCGATACAGATTGGTAGTGCACAATTATGATAAACCGACCTCTTAATCTTTTCATTATAACAAACAAGAATACCTGGTGAACGATTGTCTCTCAGCTGCACTTTGTCTTCTCTTGTAGCCTCAGGGGTTTTGTGGGGGGCACAAACATGGTTCTTCTCCACCTGCAGGAGGAAGGGTGACAGCAGAGAGTTAGTTACTGGGCACTGGCACACTCAGAGTACACAGGGAGACAGGAGATTATGGATGGGTAACCTACGTGTCCTCACACAGACATGTAATACCACAGGTGTAGCTTTTATGACTGATTGAGCCTGTAGTAGATATTTTTAACATATTTTAATTGGCAGCTGAATTTCAAATAGAATTTCAGTATTTAATTCTATAATACTACAATGGATGACTAGATATAATATATATAATTGGAATAAATTTGTTGTACTAGTTTTATCTGGAAGTTTTTCATGCATTTGTTCACATTTCTTAGTTTTATATATTTAGCTCATCTTATTGGCTGCAATTCAATTCAGCGCACTGTTAAGTTGGAGAATGGCGGTTCTCGTGACTTAACATGAGTGTTTGACTAAAGTGCCAGCCGTGAGGCTGTTAGCGCAGTTTTGTCAGGTCTCTCCTCACACCCCCAGAAGTGTGTGAGAAGAAATCCTTTAGTCGGGCCAAACATCAGGCTGAATTGAATAGCTCTGGGAGCTCCCTCCCGGGGATTATCATCATCACTTTGAATTGAATCGCGGCCATGGACTTGTCCACTACCAATTATTTTTATTTCATTTACAATTATAATGGACTATGGGCCTGATCCAGACCCGCTCGTGAGTGCATAGCGCTCGCAATCGGGTCGATGGTCGGGCAGTGCACACGCGCAAGCCCCGGAGCGAGTGAGAACTTCACTCGCTCGGGCCTCGCAGCAAAACGGGGTCGATGTTGATCGACAGCTTGCCACATTTTGTAGGCAGGACAGGGGGGTGGCTGCACAAATGGGCGGCCCTACTGACATCAAACGTGATGTCAGTAGTGAACTTCCTGCTCTATTTCACTGGGGCTTGCGGTGGATGAGACCCTACCACAGGGGTCTCGTCGCAAGCCTGATGGTCGTGATAATCACGACCATCACCAGGCTGCCCGCACAAGCTGTGGGTGGTCACCCACAGCTATGCCAACGGCCAGGAGGCGGAGTTTTTAAAAAAAATCCATCCTGATTCAGAGCGAGCGCTCGCAAATAGCGAGCGCCTCTGAATCAGGCCCTATGTTCTTGCAAGATCATTTGTACTACAAGAAACCTATTTCTCTTTTCTCATATTGTGTATAAATTGTGACACTTGCGGAGTATTATAAGATGTAAATGTCAGTGTAATAAGCATTACATTGTATGACAAAGAGGTGTATAAATGCTAGGACATAAGGTACAGGTAAGTAACCACAATGACATTGAAAGCACTTACCTCAGGTATTGCCAGGTGTTTTCTTTGCATAGGGACCACGAGCTCAGGTACTGCCAGGTATTTTATTGGCATAGGGACCATGGCCTCAGGTACTGCCAGGTATTTTCTTGGCATAGGGACCTCGGCCTCAGGTACTGCCAGGTGTTTTCTTGGCATAAGGACCACGGCCTCAGGTACTGCCAGGTGTTTTCTTGGCATGGGGTTCACAGCCTCAGGTACTGCCAGGTGTTTTTTTGGCATAAGGACCACGGCCTCAGGTACTGTCAGGTTTTTTCTTAGCATGGGATCCACGGGCTCAGGTACTGCTAGGTGTTTTCTTGGCATGGGGTCCACGGCCTCAGGTACTGCCAGGTGGTTTCTTGGCATAGGGACCTCGGCCTCAGGTACTGCCAGCTGTATTCTTGCCATGGGGTCCACGGCCTCAGGTACTGCCAGGTGGTTTCTTGGCAAAGGGACCACGGATGACAATTTAGGCAGCAAAGCCCTAAAAAGATAAAACAGACACATTTGCACCTAAAGGACTCCAAGAGAATGTAGCAATAACTAAGATTAGTACAATATAATACCCATAGCTAGATATTATGGTGTATTATGATTAACATTTATATAGTAATGGCTAAAAAAAATACTTCATCACAATCTGTTCTTATCTATAAATGACACAAATTTTCATCATTTTACATTTCTATCCATAAATCATATTGTTCATGTGATATCTGCACAAAGTACTTACTCAGAGCGTCTCATAGGACCAATGTTACTGGAACTGGGCGCTTTGTTCTTATGGTCCTTATGGGCTGGCTCTGTGCAAATGAATACAGAAATAGTACAGTTACTACTATGTCTGGTATATGTTTTGCTTCACTTAGTCAATGGATTACAGTTTGGAAGTGTAAAGCCCTATTTGTCCTGATTGTTCATGGATAAGACCAGCATATGTACACACCTCCCAACCACCCAGCATGGTAACTCGTGGTGTAACTACAATCTGTATTGCTGTGATAAGTGGCGATACAGATTGGTAGTGCACAATTATGATAAACCGACCTCTTAATCTTTTCATTATAACAAACAAAAATACCGGGTGGACGATTGTCTTTCAGCTGCACTTTGTCTTCTCCTGTTACCTCAGGGATTTTGTGGGGAGCACAAACACGGTTCTTCTCCACCTGCAAGAGGAAGGGTAAACAGCAGAGAGTTAGTTACTGGGCACCGGAACACTCAGAGAAAACAGGGAGACAGGAGATTATGGATGGGTAACCTACGTGTCCTCACACAGACATGTAATACCACAGGTGTAGCTTTTATGACTGATTGAGCCTGTAGTAGATCATTTTAACATATTTTAATTGGCAGCTGAATTTCCAATAGAAAGTAAAAGATCACATTCCAACCAAATAATAAATACCGTGTTCTACCACAGTTATACCCATAACATAGATAAATATGCCCCCCTTTGGGGCTGCTCACCACTGTTTTGATGTGCTTGGCCTTGCTCCCGTAGGTGAGAGTGCTGCGAGAGTCTTCATAGGCAGAATCCGCAGGGCTGATGTGTGTGATCATCACCATTCTGCTCCTGCCACTCAGTGCTCCCTGTGATAGATAAAGCTCTGGTTATAGGAGAGATCACTGAGGAATCCTTACACGTTGTAATGAGCAGTTTAAAGATCTACTACTATTGTTTTATACTATGTTTGTGAGAACCAAATGATTGCACAAATTACTAATAAAATGGTTAATATTAATTGCAGCCATCGTCTGAGATAAAACAGCAGAACAATGTATTAGGAGCAATATTCCTGATGACTGGGGTTCCGGCTTGGATGCTGTGGCCACATTCCCTGTACACAGGACCTCAGCATGTATAATAAGCTGTGGCCACACTCCCATACACTATACCACACACTCCTTTAGTACCAGGGCATTATAAAGTCTCTTAATGGCCCAGATTGATTACTCACATTCATATTCCTAATGGATGTATCCCAAAAAGATATCTAAGAAGTGACTAATGCTACTTATACATCAACCATGGGTGTATCCAGGGGCATATTAAGAGAGGAGGGGGCCCGTGTTCACTCCCCATCCGGGGCCCCCTTCTCTCTCCCCGACTGCCGTCAGCGAACTGATGTCAGCAGTAGACTCTGGGCAATAGAGTGTGCCCGGAGTCTACTGCGTATGTCACCTGCAGCAGCCATTTTCCCGGTGACCGCATTTTCAAGGCGTTTTGTGTAGCGCTACTCCATGGGACTTCGGAGAGGTAAGTATAAAAAGAAAAGTATGGGTGTAGGGTGTGCAGTGCGGGCCCCCCTGAACTGCACACCCTGCACCCATTATAAATATGCCCCTGGGTGGATCTATAATGGGTGCAGACTATACGGTGCACATGTCCAGTGGCCTCACACCGCACAACCTGCACCCATAACTTATACTTAACACTCTGCCAATATTGCTGTATTCACCAATATAGTCACTGGGAAAATGACATGGGTGCCATATTTCCAAAGTTCTGCACATGCCCAGTAGAGAAAGCGCAGTGCCAGAGTATCATTAGTGCATGTGCCTGTAAGAGAAGGGGGAGGCCTGCATGGAGACTGCACACGGGGCCCTTCTCTCTTATCATTGTCCCTGACATCAGGTACAGTTGTATTGTCATATGTATGTAGGAAATCTCATAGTAATGGCATACCTTTAGCAGCCAGGTCAATTTGCTGTCCCGATAATTGATATGGCTGCCTGGTCTCTTGCGTAGCGCCATAATGCAATTCCTTAGGGCCAGAAGGGAGCGGTTTATATAGCCACTTTCCTTCAGGGTTTGGCCAGTGTTCTTAGTCTGATATAGAAACAGGAAAGATAATGAAGACACATCTTGCTTCAGTCACGGTGTGGATGTAGTACAAACACATAAACTATAGTATGATAAAACTAATTACACAGTTTACTTCAATTGTGTCCCAAGACAGTGAATCCCATTCCCCTTAGTTATTGATATTGGCCAAAATGCTTTTCTTACTGCATGTAAATTAACCCAAGCTACTAAAAATGTAATTCCATTATTAGTATAATTAATTTGATACTGGTTTATGTTATTAATTAAAAAAATACTTTAATCAAAATGTTATATAATTTATTGTGAGTAAGGTTTCAGTGGGTGGGGGCCACAGAAATAAATGTATGTAATCAAGGGGGCGGTGGCCTGTAACAGATTGGGAATCACCTCTCTAAAGGGAGAAAGGCCACGCTTAGGGAGTACTACAAATACAAGAAAAAAGAGCTATAAACATGAAAGGCTCTGTTATAACTCCTTCACTACCAAAAGATGCAAAAACAAATTACAACGTTCATAAGAACTTTAATCAAAGAAAAGAGCTTACTTTACATGCGACCTCAGAATACAGGACAAGGACTACCCTAGGACTACTTACTACTTAGCTCTCTGACAACTATACACATAATGGATTGTCATTTACGTTGCACAGTGGAAGAGCAGCTTTGGTCTCGTCATGTGCCTCAATTTGTGTGAGCAGGGTGATAACTATCTATGGGTAACTATCTATGGGCCACCAGTGCCACCCCACAGCCCTTGCTCCTGGCTAGCAGGGTGCCTGGAACCCTGCAGTCAGGATTGCTGCTACAGCACCCATGGAGCATCCTGCAGACACTCCAGATGGGCACCCTGCACAGTATATAGGCACCCCATCATGTGTCCTGAGGACACCCAGCCAGCGCTGTGCTTATTGGAGCTGCCAACCACTGCCCCCCTGCATGACAAAATTATGTCATACAGTACAGGGGTGACCCAGGGTACAATTATGCCCTGTTACGGATCTGTGTGTGAGTGCACCTAGATTTCCATCAGGGTTTAACTTTACCAAGCAAGGTGGGGGCATTTGTGGAGGAGTGGAAGAATATAAAGGCAAAGGGGAGGAGTTGGCAGGAGTGAAAGTGCCCCAAGCACAATATATATGGTGTTGGTGCACCACTGCTCATCATCGTACAGAGCAGAACCAGAACAAAATCTTGCACAGTGCACATCTGGTGATTGTTCTCTAGGTTGATAGTTGATAGTAGGTACACACCCAGGTGTTCTCTGGGTGGACTATCTGTGCTCACTGGTGCAAAACCAAAGCATTTAGCATAGTGCAGTTTTAATAACCTTCTATATTCTTGAAAACACATTGTATGTTCCGCTTTGTGATTGTGTGGGTTCTTTGTAGGTGCTCTGGTTTTCTTCAAAATCATACTGGCAGGTGACTTGGCTGCTGGCCAAAAAATTGGATCCCTGTATGTGAGTGTGTTAGAGAATTTAGAGTGTAAGCTGCAATGGGCCAGGGACTGATGTGACTGACAAATATTCTCTCTGTAGAGTAGACAGTGACGACTAGTGGTGAAGTATGAACACTGCAGAAGGATAGCAAATGCTCTTTGGCATTGCAGGGGGACATACAAAGAAATGATAATGTTATATAAAATACAAGTGATACCTGGCATGCTCGCTCTGATCCCGCCAGGTCTACCATGTACAGCCGGCCCGTGCACACTCCATCCTTGCTCGTCTGCTTTACGGTGACTTGTAAAACAGCATGGGAGCGGGATGAGTTCTTATTGGCAGCTGTGGCTGCCTTAGAGCGGCGCTTATTCCCTTTAGTCAGTAATGCGATGGCCTGAAAAAGAAAGTAATATAGATGCACCAACACTCTCATAAAGTTACACTTGTCCATGTGTTATAGCTACAGCAGGGTCACTACACCAGCGATCACATATTCATGAGCTCTGCTTATTCATTCACACATTAATAGGTTCTTTACAGACAGCCACCCTGTTTATATTAGTCTGTACTTCTATAACTTATTGTCATTTGTATCCCCCTTGTTCAGTGCTGCAGAACCCTTGTGGTGTCTAATAAATAAAAGATGATGAAAATAATAATAATAATAATATAGCCAGGGATGACTAGTGGTGAAGCATGGACGCTGCATAAGGGTAGCACAGACTAATGATAGTCACCTCTTCAGGACTGCTGGGGAAGAACTCTGCAATCCCTTCTATCTTGGTGTTGCCATAGGGATCCTTTCTAAGGTTCAAACATCCAGAGGACGGTCTTAGCAGATCCCGAACGGTTTCATTGTAGACCTGAAAATGTAATAAAGGAATAATCACTCTCTGCAATACAAGCACGACTAGTGTGTAATCCACATTAACTCACTGGAAATTGCTTGTGTTACTTGTGGTTCTCCAGATGCTGTATATCATGAAGGACGTTTTTTGGGGGAATAATAGGGCAGGGGCCCATCTTAGTTTTCAGTTTTGCACCAGTCCCCATGAATTTTCAAAAAAGCAGAGTAGGGGGTCTCAGTTATCCCCTCAAACTTTGTTACAGGCCTGCTAATTGCTAGTTATTCCCAATCACGTTATTACATGTTATTATATATTATATATATATTATATGTAGTGGGATCATTTATAATTAGACACATATGTGTGCAGAATGTACATAAAGAGGACACATACAAAGCTTATTTCATGCATTTGTTAGGTCAGAATCATCTCAAGATGCATCCAGCTGATATACAGCATTTGCTGCAGGTCTATGTCAGGTGTAATGAGTGTGTATAGTGCACAATAACACAGATGGTGTAGAGATGTGGCTTGATAGTGTTATTAGTATATTATTAAGTAGCATTACCCTATTTTTACACAACTAATAAATGCTTAAGTGGCATGTTCCATATAGGGTACACAGATAGTGATTGCAGATAAAATGAAATTATTTTAAATACTCTCTCTTTCTACCTGTTCACATCTTGCCCACTCAATTTCTCCCTCTCATCTGGCTCTGTCCCCTCTGCATTCAAGCATGCCCTTATTTCCCCCATTCTTAAAAATCCTACCCTTGATCCTAGCACTCTTTACAACTACTGACTCATCTCCTTCCTTTTCCCCCAGAATTCTTGAGCATATTGTTTACAACTGCACCACCCCCTAAGGTTCTGTTCTTGGACCGCTCCTTTTCTCCATCTATAGGTCCTCTTTAGGTGAGCTCATCAGCTCTTTTGGCCTCCAATATAATCTCTATTCTGATATTTGTCAGATCTACCTCTCCTCCCCTGACCTATCGTATCTCTAACTGTCTCTCTGCTATCTCTTCTTGGATGTCCCAGCGCTTTCTTTAACTTAATATGTCTAAAACAGAACTTATCATCTTCCTACCCTCCCACATAACCTCACTACCCATAATTTCATTATCTATTGATGGCACAACCATCTTTTCTAGCTCCCAAGTGCACTGTCTTGGAGTTATCCTTGACTCTTCCCTCACATTCAAACCACACATCCAGTGCCTTTCACAGTCCTGCCATTTCCATCTCAAAAATATCCCTGGATGCTACTAAGACCCTCAACCACTCACTGGTCATCTCCAGATTGGACTACTGTAACCTCCTTCTATCTGGCCTCCCTGACTACTGTCTCTCTCCTCTACAGTTTGCCCTCAATGCTGCTGCCGGCTCATCTTTCTCTCCAAATGTACTACATCTACCTCCCCTCTCCTACAAGCCCTTCCCTTTCAGAACCCAATTCAAGCTCCTCACACTCACTCACAAAGTTATCACCCAATCCTCTCCCAGTTACATCTCTGACCTCATTTCCCTTCACAATCCCATCTGCCCTTTTTGCTCCACTAATGAATGCTGCTTCTCCTACCAACTGATTACTTCTTCCCATGACTGCCTCCAAGATTTTGCACATGTTGCTCCCTACCTCTGGAATTCTCTACCTCTCCTTGTCAGACTCTCCACCTCCCTACAAAACTTCAAACTGGCTCTCAAGAGGCACATCTTCATCAAAGCCTTCCATCTCTCATCCTAACACTCTGTCCCATGCTCGCTGTCTATACCATCTGTGTCACCGCTGTCTGTCTTCCCCTACCATTTAGAATGTAAGCTTCCATGAGCTGGGCCCTCTTCCCCATGCGCTTTTCCTTCCCTTACTATTATTTACAGCACCTAACCCTTGATTTCTGCAGCGTGCTACTTATTTCAGTGTTATGACCACTGTTGCAGTAACATTTATATACAATGTATTTGTCCTGCATTGTCTTGTACTGTAAGTCACTGTTTTCCTGTCTGTTCAATTGTTAATATACTTTGTTAGGCGCTGCAGAACCCTTGTGGCTCCATATAAATAAAGGATGATATAATAATAATAATAGTAATACAAACATCTGTAGTTACCTCATTCAAAACTGAAATAAGATTGTGTCCTGCAGTAGTCCTAGGCTAGTGGTATCAATTAAGTAATGTGAATATATTGCAGTGACTCCATATAACATAGCCGGGATTCTAATGTATCTACTACTATCAGCTGATGGGGTAGATAAACAATCAGCCAATCAGAGGACAGCGCTGCTAACAGTTATCATCACTCTGTGTAATTGCATCCGGCCCTCCAACACCGGCAATAGACACATAACCCAAAATCTGCCTTTGCGTCATGTCTAATTGTACTGCATTTTACTTGGCCTATGTAAGCTCGCCGCTGCCCGTACATGTGCAGTATGTAAATGTGTATCTTATGCAAACCCCCAGAGCTCCATCCACCTCTAAATAAGACACATAGAATACGCACATATTCCTCATATTTACCTCAGAATAGGACAATGACACTGAGAATTTATTCTGCCCTCTCTGCACCCCGATGGTCTTATATAGATCTTTCAAAGTGCGAAATATCACTCCGGGCTCATGGCCATTGCCCATCATAGTAAAGGTCTTCCCGGTGCCTGTGATAAATATAAAGGTATTAGGCATACACTCACTGACGTTACAAGAAAGAACGGCAGATATGTAATTATACAATGTGTCATGTCAGCAGAGCCGTAGTTACACTTTTAGGTGCCCTGTGCCAGAAAGAGCATTGCCGCCCCACTCATTTTTCAAAGGGACATGATGCACCCAAAAAAGGGGAATTGCCTCATGGGGAGGGGCCAGTGAAGAGATAGGGGAGGCCAGGAGATGCTAGGGATGAAATAAGAGGAAGCTATAAGTGAGAATGATAATAAACAGAAATTTGACAGGCCCCCTGACCTGTGGTGCCCTCTGCGATGGCACCAGCCACACTACCCTAGCTACTGCCCTGCATGTCAGTAATGAACACTGACAAACATCATGTGACTAAACCAATATTCATCAGGATGCTGCTCATCAGGTCACTCTCTCAGGGAAGTCACCACTTGTTAGTGAATGGGTAGACTGTGCACTATTGTATATTTGTTCTGCCCATAAAATGCTGCCTCCACATTTGGTGATGGGTGCACCGAGTGTAAGAAGCAGTGGTAACCACAGCCTATCACAAGGTGATAATGTAACCATTAAAATGTAAACATAATTTAAGATGCTATATAAAAATCTAATATATGAACATTTAGGATCTTTTTATTAAACACAAAACAACATTGTGACACAATTTTACCAGTACAGCTATAGACTATAGACCAAATCTATAACAATTTTTTGGTAAATGAGATTCACCTTCAAACTACCACACTTATCACCATTATCATGCTATTACCATGCCTCAAATAGAAGCGTTATCCTTAAGAACTATGACTTGTGCCCTTATTGGATGTTTTCAATTTAAATGTTCATCTATTATCCTGCATCTGTCATCACTAGACTGAGGATTCAGGGCCTGATTCAGACCACTTTCTGGAACCACCTGGATAATTGCACAGCCCGTAAGGAAACTACTAGCTCATAATTACTAACAGTACAGATGGTCCACGTGTTTTACCACCACTCATTTCACCAGCTCACTACTTTTACACATACAGTATAAACAATTAGACTTATGTATTAATAATACCATTCATATTACCTGTTGGGCCATACGCAAATATAGCAGCATTGTACCCTGAAATGATATCATCCACTAGGTTCTTCATTGTGGACTGATAAACATGCTCCTAAAATGAGACACATTTGTTGATGCTACATAAGCAATCATGCATTAAAAATGTAAAAGTATGCCCTATACTGAATAAGGAGAAATGACAGCTGTACAAGCATTACTGGCTGATGCTACAGTCACATATGATAATAAATTGTTCTCATGCGCTATTTTACTCCCTTATAAGATTCAGCATGAGCAGCGCTGCCATTTGTATAATGTATGTGTACGGTGTGTGGTGCACATAGGCACCTGAATCCAGGGGCCCACACCGTGCAGCTGCCTCAAAAGAAATCTACCTTGTGGTGCCATTTTCCCAGCGATATAACCATGCACAATAGGCTCTGGCACTGTACCAAAGACTATACCTCGCGTACAATGGTTTGGAGGGGACCCATTCAGAGACAGCACACAGGAGCCCTCCTCTCATAGAATGTCCCTGAGTACTGTGTTATATATACTATTAACTTGTATTATTCATTGTAAATAATTTAGGATTGCAATGACCTGGGTAGCTGCTTGATCAAATACTTCATTAAAGGTGAACGTCCTTTCCCTGGTCCTGCAGCAACGCAGGACATCATCAGGATCCTCGCCAGGGTCCTGCAGTAGTACTGTCTGTAAGGAAAGAGAAGACATGTTCACTATATGTCACCAGGCTCTACAAGTACCTCTAGGCGGCTGGAGCAGAAGACCTTTTGTCCAGTTTATATTAATGGATAAAAGCAAAGTCACACATGGGAACGTGATCTTTGAGTATAGAGTCATATTTGTCAGCACAGCATTTCAGTACAGTTTCCAGGAACATTTTGCTGATATTTATATAAACTATTCTGGTCACTGGTTCTTAGGCCCTTAAGACACAGAATGGTCTAACTCAGTGGTTCCCAAACTTTTTTGAATCACGGCGCCCTGGAGTATCAGCACTGTTTTCACGGCACCCCTAAGCCAAAAGTTTGTTATTGAGAAATTCAGAAATAAATGTAGTGAAGTAGTATAGTGAAGTAAATTGTGCTTACCTGTCATCCTTAGGTTTGGTTATATAGTAGTGGACAGGTTTGTGCTTCTGTTTATGCATATATTTACATTACAGTGACCATAAAGAATTTGATTTGGTGCTGTACCACCAACCTGAGGCACCCCTGCAAGTGTCCCAAGGCACCCCAGGTTGCTATGGCGCACAGTTTAACTCATAAGCTTGGTGGTCCTTCCAACTGTAAGTGAGACATATTATAATAATAACTTATTGGATTGGGTCTCAAGTGGTTTGCTACCTATTGTGGAACTACAGTTCTCAGCATAACCTCCTTTTGGAGGGAATTGCCATATGTTACTGTCCATAAAATATGTTCATGACATCTTTTTTCCCTACTGAACCGAGAGCCCTGGATTGGGCAGATAGGGCGAGATGGAAGATGTAGTCCGGCCTCTCTGCAGTATAAACATAGACACATCTTCTCACACTATCTTCAGAGGATATAGCAATAGCCGATGCAGCCTAGCGGGGTGTGACCACGCAGACCAATAGGAAGCCACAAGAAGAGAGCTCACCACTTCCTACTGGTCTGTGGGGTCACACCCCTGTCTTGCAAACACATTCATCTGGTTACTAAGAGGGAGGAGCAGCTTAGGAGCCCTGCAATGGTATTTTGTAGCAGCCCCAGTATTTGCATAGTCCAGCAATGGTCCATGATTTTTGCTCATTTCTTGTGCACAGAGAGGTAACACCTGGCACTATCTGAGCAGGAGGTCATTACTGTGGATAGCATTCCACCTTTGATACACGAAGCAAAACATTTTCTTTCTATCATATTTATATATATATATGGAAAAGACAAAAAGAAAACCAACATACGGTAGTGTGTACCATTGGTCTCACTTGTGGTTTGATCTAAATATTTAGACACTAGTAGGAGCTTCTTTTTTCATTTCTTCATAATTTACTTTGGGCACCAATCCCTATAACTATTTGGAGCAGCCACTTATTTATTATTTAAGGTGTGTCACATTTAAAGAAAGATACAGTCAGGTGCATAAATATTGGGACTTTGACAGAATTTTCATATTTTGGCCTCTATTCACCACCACAATGGCTTTGAATTGAAACAAACAAGATGTGCTTTAACTGCAGACTTTCAGATTTAAAAGTGGGAGGCACATCTAGAAACCGTTGTAATTTCTACACTGTTCACCTGATTTGGATGTAATTACCCTCAAATTAAATCTGAAAGTCTGCAGTTAAAGCACATCTTGTTTGTTTCATTTCAAAGCCATTGTGGTGGTGAATAGAGGCCAAAACATGAAAATTCTGTAAATGTCCCAATATTTATGGACCTGACTGTATATATACACGTGTATGCGGCTGCGCGCATATATATATATATATATATATATATATATATATATATATATATACACACATATATATAGTGTGTGTGGAGCCCCAATCGATGTCAAATAATCGATTGTTTCTATTGATGGGTGAATCTTTCGGCCATCGATGGT
Source organism: Taudactylus pleione (assembly GCA_031769625.1). Classification (NCBI taxonomy): domain Eukaryota; kingdom Metazoa; phylum Chordata; class Amphibia; order Anura; family Myobatrachidae; genus Taudactylus; species Taudactylus pleione. The sequence goes on along the minus strand of JAUIMM010001821.1, from coordinate 1,940,041 downwards.
ACAGCTGTCAATGACCAGAACTACAGTATACCATAAAAATTTAAATTTTTATGGTATATGGTGTTTAAAAAAAAAAAATTGCATTGAAATAGTTTTAAAAAGATGTTCTTGACCTAATTCAATCATTAAAAAAAACGACAATTTCGGAGCGGTTTTTGGAAAAAAAATTTGTCAGTTAAGTGGTTAAACTAATTCAGTTCTTTAAACTAAAATAATGTTATTAGCATTTTCTTACCTGCTGCCCGAGCTGGTGTACAATGCATCGGGCGCTGCCCTTAACCTCTGTCCTATGAAATGGACGGATGCGCAGAGCGACCTGTGAAATAATGAAACAGACATAAGAACAATGCAGGATTTTTAATGCCAAGGTAATCTCCCTATAGTTGCAAAAACCTCTAATATAAAGCAACCCAAACAGTGATATAGATGCACTTCCCCTTGAATAACAGCATTTCACAATATTTTTGCTTTTATTTTAAATAATTTAAAATCAGAACCTTAACATAATTATTAGAAAGTCTGGAAAGCTGCTAAGAAAAACACATATTAATAGTAAATAGTATAAATACAAAGAAAAAGGGAGTTTTTAAAACTAATGTATCTAACCCTACCCTGAATTTATATGAAATCATATAACAGTGACCTATTATCATTACCCATCAGTAATACAGTGTGTCCATGGCTCTATAAGAGATACTTACAGTCATTTGATGGTGCTTAGGATGGTTATTTCCTGCCTTCTTCATCGTAAAATCATTTTATCCACTCAGAAATCCAGCTGCCTTGTTATACCCATCACACCTCCAATAGTGACATCATCAGCTGCCACTATGACATCACTAGGTGCCCTGGCAGCAGGGGCTGGCTGGCAACTTTCAGCCTGGGGGGCAGACACGAACAAATGGCTTTTCTACCAGTGCATGCAACAGAGAAATGGGTGTAATAAAAAAGGTTGTATGTGTGGTTTGCCTAATGTGTGTGTGATTTGTCTAATGTGGGTGTGGTTTCCCGAATGTAGGTGTGGTTTGTCTAATGTGGGTGTGGTTTAAATAGCTATTGCAATTTGTGACTAAAGGTGCATACACACAATGATTTATTGAACGATTATCGTTAACAATATAATTTATCATTCAATCGTTGAAAAAATTGTTCACTTTCGAAGTTAAAATGATGAACGATTATCGTTCATGCGCATTCACGTTTGTAGTTTGTAGTTCAGTCAGACTGACCAACTCAAAGATTTTCATTAAGGGAATATGCAAAAATCGTTAGTTCAAAAAAATCGTTCATTAAATTTAGTAAATGAACGATTTTAATAAACGATTTTCGTTCATTTACAAAATCGTTGTGTGTGTATGCATGTTATGTAAAGAGCTATGGATACATCACCTACCAGCCTCATCTGACCAATGCTGAGACTATTCTAGTGACCGATAAACAATACATGAACCATTCTAATGACCGATATACAATACAGGGGCCATTCTATTCCGGAAGCAAAAAATAATATTACTGACTTGACGTTAACTTTTATTGTCACCTATATGTATTATGCAAATGTCGCAGCCATAGGAGTTTGCACTGAGATGTCCATTAGCAGCGTCTGAAAACCGCTGCTTGTATACAAAGATGCCATACCATCCATCTTCTGAGTAACCCTGTGGTCGTTCAGAATGTCCATCACAAGTAAGTACACACCGGAGCCTTCACTATGTACAAATTCACAATCACAGGCTGAGATACGCCCCCTACACACATATATCATACAGATATAAGCAAGCACTCCCCCACACACACATATATAATACACATATGAGCAGAGACCCTCACACACACATATCATACACACATAAGCGAGCACTCCCCCCCACACATAAATAGTTTTTAATAAATTCTCCAGTTTCCTGTCCATCTGATCTTTAAGAGATGCCGTGTTAGGGATAGGTAGGAGGGATGACCTAATAATGCCGAGAAATGTGGGCATCCACCGGGGAAGGAGAATCTCACTTAGCTCTGTCCACAGGGGGGAGAGGGTAAAAAGAAGCAATACGCTTGGAAACCTGAAAACTTCTACTAGCTGCGCAGAAGACGGAAATTTCGCCACTGTCTTTTTCTGTCTTTTAAAGACAGGTGCCTTGGATCTAGGAGGTTGCTCCGAGTACTCCATTAGAAGAATAGCTTTCACCGCTCTTATATGAGCCTCTACATCTACTGGGGACATAGCCTCCCTGGGGACAGAAGACATCTCCAAATCTGAAGCAATGGAAGCACTAGCCTCACCATCTGAAGATATTTCTGAATCCGAACCACCAATAGATAAGAGTGGAACTTTCACGTGGAGCAGGTCTAAACCTAGGAGCCCTATCCTTATAGCATCTGCTGAAAGGACGTGGACACCTGAGCCAAACCCTGTACTGACAGTGCAAAAGTCTGCATCCAGGGTGGTTCAGCCGTGGGAATTTGTGGCACAACGACAAGTACAGGTAGTATTGGGACTATCATGCGGTCTACAAACTGTGACATTACCTGAGTCAATCATGGCGCCCAAGCCGGTTCTTGACTAGAATCCATGGGCTCAACCACCTGTTGCAAGTCCCCAAAGCAACTGACACACAGGCCATCATGTTCCGGATCCTGTGGGGAAATGACATTAAGGCACTTCTTACATGTACGTAGCAGGTACAGACACACAAGTAAAAGTACACTTACTCACAGACAGATATATGTGCAGATATATGTGGGCTAAATAAACTCAACAAACCAGCCTATAGAGCAGGAAGGAGCGATGAATTAAGCACAGCTGCTGGGAGCAGGCTATTAGAGGAGACAGGAGCCCAGCTTCTCTCTCCAATGCTGGGGCAGACAAAAATGGCCCCTCAGCATCTAGGAGGGGGAGGAGGGAAGGGAGGATCTGCCTTACTGGCCACATAGGGAAAGCGTGCCCCAGGGGTGGGGGAGGGGCGATCAGGGAAGCGCCAGACTCCCCTGTCTGGCATAACCATCAGGGGAGGGGACATGGTCGCTGCTGCTATGAAGCAGCCCCTGTTCCATATAGTAATCCCTGGTGGTCTAGTGGTGAGCGCGGTTAGTTCGGGAGCCCTCACTGCCAGCACTAACAGAGGTCTCCAGCTCCAGCGGTGACAGTTGCGGATCCGTCTTACCTTGTTTTCCTCGATGAGCGCCTGCTGCGGCTTTCAGCTCCGGATGTGTAGGATTCCGCAGCTGAAGTCACTGACCAAGTTGTCAGTGCTGCAGCCACCGGCGCTGGGGCGATGGTGCGGCAGTGGAAGCGTGCTATAGGATGCCTTACACTGCCCACTCAGAAAAAACGGATTTAAAATAAAATTAATAAAATAAACTGCGGAGGACCAGCTAAAGCAGCTTCACTATAATCTCCCGGCACCAAACTGAAACTGAGGGTCTCTGGCTGGGGGCGGGGTATAGAGGAGAGAAGTATAGGCTTGTGGATATTTACATTTAACCATTTGGTGCCCAGATTCTCCTCACCAGGCTATACCCAGTGTCATTCCTGTGCCCCCTAGTGGAGGAAGAAGAAAAGGGTGTGAAAACACAAGTTTTCACGTTATGTTAGTAAAAATTAATTTAGTAATAATAATATATCACAATCCAGATCTCAGATGCGGATGGGATGTGATAAATTCGCCAGGTTTCACAATTAAATATTTGAATGCATTGCACGGATGTTCTGTGCTTGCGAGAAAGCTCTGTCCTTGTGAATCCTCTCCGAACACCTCTCAGGGTATTTTTTGCAAAAAATACCCTAAGAGTAGTTTTGTGCATGTTCTGCTGCCACTGCAACCCTCTCCACCCCGCCGCCAACCCCCCACGACCCCCCTCTCTCCCGCACTAAGCTGACAATTTCTAGCACAGTGACCAGTAATTTGGTGAACTCCTCTGTGCCTCAGCTGTTTGCCAGGCTCCTGCACTGTGACTTTGGCATCTGACTTGTGCTGTAAACTGAGATGCACAAGTCAGATGGTGGGGTCAAAGAGCAGGATCTCGACGATCAGCTGACTGGAGGCAGAGAGGAGCTCATCGGATCACCGATCACAGGTCTTCTGGATGCAGGTGAGGTGGATCTGGGTATACACTGGAGCGATTTCAGGCTGATATGTTGTTTCGTAACAACATATCGCCTACATCGCTCAGTGTGTATGCATGTACGTTTCCGTGGTTGCTAGCCACGGTCACCAGGTTTGATGCGCTGCACATCAAACCTAGCGATGTCGCTAGCGGCCAGTGCATTTTTAATGAATTACATAACATTGATCGTTAAGTTGTTCATTAAAGTCGTTCAGTGTGGATGCACAATCACTGTTGACTGGCATTCTTTCTGTGTTAAAATTCAACATTTCGGTCTTGCAGCCTTTATCAAGACCTTTCGCAAGACTGATACGTTGAATTCTGACACAGCTTGTCGTCCATTATTGAGCATTACAAGACCCTGGAGTGCCATCTATACATTGGAGTACTGGTTGCTCTGGAGGGAACCTGGGCAAGTATTAACCTTTTATCTTTGTAGTGCCGTCTCAACTTGTGTGTATATCTATCTACTGTATCTATCTATCTATCTATCTATCTATCTATCTATCTATCTATCTATGTATAAAAGAGAAAAAAGGGGGCGCTCTATCGTGCATGATTTAGTTAAATATAGACATAGAGTAAAACATACATCTCCAGGTAACAAGATAAATAGACTCGTAACTGGAGATGTATTTTTTACTGTATGTCTAAATTAAACTGATTCATGCACGATAGAGCGCCCCCTTTTTTCTCTTTTATATTCTATAGATTATCTATACTCAGGGGCACCGAGAGGGGGGGAGCGGGTACAAATTACCAGGGCCCGTGTTTGCTGGTGGTGCCCGGTGGGGGCCCAGCTCCGGCACCGCCCCCCCTCTCTCATACAACAAAGCAACCCAGCACATGCTGTGTGCTGGGCTGCACTGGAAGACTGCTCGCGGCTGCTAAGTAGCAGCCACAGCAGTCTCCTATGCCTGTGACGGGAGTGATCACACTGATCGCGCCCCCCAATAGCTATGCGCCGGGCTGAGGGGCTCACAGCGCCCCCTCCCCAGCTCGCAGCAGCGCGGCAAAAATGTTTTTTTTTTTTCTTCTTTTTTTCTAAGGGGTGAGATCATGCCTCACATTATTAGGTCACGCCCCCTTCCCACGAGCCCAGCGCTGCTCCCGGCGCCTCTGTCTATACCCTATGAATCCCTTGTAAACTAAAGAGGTGCTGCGGTCCACATAAAAGTATCTGAGTGCCACATGTCCTAACACACAGTGGAGGATCGTTTGTGCTGGATTATTTTATGGTGCTTTTTAAAACATAAGGACAGCTTGAAGTGATAGCGCACGGGTATCTGTATATATACATATATATATATATATATTATTTTTTTTACAGTGATCAGTTTGTGGTCTGTTTAGACACACATAACTGATCACAGGCACTGGCTCTGCTCTGCCTATCAGAGCAGAGCAGGAGTCGGTGTAATAGGGAAAAGCTCTAATAACGCCATCTCCAGGTGGTGTTATTACTACATGGCTTTCCCCTGGGATTTTTTTACAATTGAACTTTGGTAAATTTGACCAGCTCACGTTTCCCATTATAAGTATCTGCGATTTGCTTTCTAAAAATATGAGAATTTAAGGGCTAAAGCTGGCCACACACTAGGCCAACTTACATCCAACCAGTCAACTAGTTGATTGGTTGGAATGAAAATCTGGTAAGGTATGAAAGCAAATGACAATCAGCAATTTGCTCCCAAACGCCGGAAAATGGACGAAAACTGTTGTTTGAACAAATTGTTTAGATCAAACATTTAACAAACTTGTCTGACTACAATTTTCATCTGTTTTCTGGCATTTAGGAGCAAATTGCTGATCATCATTTACTCCCATACGTTACAAGATTTTCATTCCACCAATCAACTAGTTGGATGAAAGTTGGTCTAGTGTGTGGCCATCTTTAGAGTAATTTTGCATGAAAACTGCTCCATTAATACCTTTATGTGGCACTAAAAAATTATGAAGTGTGTAAAAACACCCGTTCCCTCTTAATTTATAATTGCCATCACCTGTTTTGAAACACCTTTCTTATAAATTAACTAGTTCAATACAGGTGTTGACAATCATAAACTAAGAGGGAAGTCCAGGAGCAGAGCACTTTGTCCTTCCTGGAATGGGTCATGTTGGGAGGTATGATACTTTACTGCAGTGTGTGACACCAGATAAGCTGGCAGGTGAAGTTTTTGCACAACAATGAGCTATTCAACAATGCTACATAAGAATTTACAAAAAAATCACCATACTGCATGACCTCTAATCAAAATAGGAAATTGTAAACAAAAAACAAAACCGTGTAATCCTTAATACAAGTGGCAAAACTTTGTGATACTCTGACATGGAACAGTGGAGAAAATAGTGCTAAAAGCAGGGACAGACGAGAAGTACCAAAATTATACAGCCAGGTGCATAAATATTGGGACATTGACAGAATTTTTATATTTTGGCCTCTATTCACCACCACAATGGCTTTGCAATGAAACAAACAAGATGTGCTTTAACTTCAGACTTTCAGATTTAATTTGATGGTAATTACATCCAAATCAGGTGAACAGTGTAGGAATTACAACGGTTTCTATATGTGCCTCCCACTTTTTAAGGGGCCAAAAGTAATGGGACAAACTAAACAATCCTAAATCTAACTTTCACTTTTTAATACTTTGTTGCAAATCCTTTGCAGGCAATTACAGCCTGAAGTCTGGAACACATAGACATCACCAGATGCTGGGTTTCATCCCTGGTGATGCTCTGCCAGGCCTCTACTGCAAATGTCTTCAGATCCTGCTTGTTCTTGGGGCATTTTCCCTTCAGTTTTGTCTTCATCAAGTGAAATGCATGCTCAATCGGATTCAGGTCAGGGGATTGACTTGGCCATTGCATAACTTTCCACTTTTTAGCCTTAAAAAACTCTTTGTTTGCTTTTCAGTATGCTTTGGGTCATTGTCTATCTGCACTGTGAAGCGCCGTCCAATGAATTCTGAAGCATTTGACTGAATATGAGCATATAATATTGCCCGAAACACTTCAGAATTCATTCTGCTGCTTTTGACAGCAGTCACATCATCAATAAATACAAGGGAACCAGTTCCATTGGCAGCCATACATGCCCACACCATGACACTACCACCACCATGCTTAACTGATGAGGTGGTATGTTTTGGATCATGAGCAGTTCCTTTCCTTCTCCATACTCTTCTCTTCCCATCACTCTGGTACAAGTTGATCTTTGTCTCATCTGTCCATAGGATGTTGTTCCAGAACTGTAATGGCTTTTTTAGATGTTGTTTGGCAAACTCTAATCTGGTCTTCCTGTTTTTGAGGCTCACCAATGGTTTACATCTTGTGGTGAACCCTCTATATTCACTCTTGTGAATGCTTCTCTTGATTGTTGACTTTGACACATATACACCTACCTCCTGGAGAGTGTTCTTGATTTGGCCAACTGTTGTGAAGGGGTTTTTCTTCACCAGGGAAATATTTCTTCTGTCATCCACCACAGTTGTTTTCCGTGGTCTTCCGGGTCTTTTGGTGTTGCTGAGCTCTCTGGTGCGTTCTTTCTTTTTAAGAATGTTCCAAACAGTTGATTTGGCCACACCTAATGTTTTTGCTATCTCTCTGATGGGTTTGTTTTGATTTTTCAGCCTAATGATGGCTTGCTTCACTGATAGTGACAGCTCTTTGGATCTCATATTGAGAGTCGACAGCAACTGATTCCAAATGCAAATGTCACACCTAGAATCAACTCCAGACCTTTTACCTGCTTAATTGATAATGAAATAATGAGGGAATAGCCCACACCTGTCCATGAAATAGCTTTTGAGTTGATAGTCCCATTACTTTTGGCCCCTTAAAAAGTGGGAGGCACATATAGAAACCGTTGTAATTCCTACACCGTTCACCTGATTTGGATGTAATTACCCTCAAATTAAATCTGAAAGTCTGCAGTTAAAGCACATCTTGTTTGTTTCATTTCAAAGCCATTGTGGTGGTGAATAGAGGCCAAAATATGAAAATTCTATCAATGTCTCGATATTTATGCACCTGACTGTGTATATATATATATATATATATATATATATAACTAGAATTTCACATGGCCAGAGATACATTGTATAGCATCGCGGACATCTCAACATCTTAGGCCTCCTTCCTGGTCAGTATATTCTTCTGTCAATCAATTTCTTTCCTCCAAGGCTCCCATTCCCAAGTAATAAATGGTGCTATTTCAATGATAAAGTGCTTTGAACAGTCATAACAAATGTATAATTTATTAAGCTTGCAACAAATATATAGAAATGCAAATATAATTTAGCAGATGCAGGGCCTGACGCTGAGGGGGGAGCAATGCAAAAAAAAGAGCAAGTAACTGTGCACCTGGACAAACCATTTTGCAATGTATAGCACAAATCATACATGCCTACCCTCCCGGTTTTCGCTGGAGGCTCCCGATTTTTCGGGTAACCCCCCGCACCCCCGGAAGGGTAGGAACTTCTCCCGCATTCTGCCCACTACCTAGTGAAGTGGCAGAATGGGGATAATTTACACGGTAATCGCGGGTCCCCGTGTAGGGGGTGGGGCTTAATGACGTGAACCTTGAGGCCCTGCCCCAGTCACAGCTCACCTGCTTCTCCTACAAAGGCTTCTCCCGGGGAGGAGAAGCCAAAGGTAGGCAACTATGGCACAAATACATTTGTTTATTTTTTTACTTGCAGGGTAAATACTGTACTGGCTGCTTTTGTATGTAGCCCACAAATGCTGGACAGCTTTATTTGTACACTGCAGATATTGTCCATGCCCCTCTCAAATCAAAATCTCTCTGGCCCACCTGCAGTGCAGCATGATATTTCCCAGGTGCACAGTTACTAGGTCTGTTTTGCTTCACTCCCACCTCAGAGTCAGGCCCACTTCTGAATAAATACAAGACTGTTATACCCTTTCACACTACAAGCAATAACCCGGGTTATTGCACGTGACCGCTCAGCAACCCGGGATATTGCTCAGTGTAAAAGGGCAAGGTTTAAATAAGCTGGCATATAAACCCTGGTAATGAGCATGGTTGAACACGGGTTCAACCCGGCTCGCGATGCAGTGTGAACGGGTAACTCAGGTTGATGCGCCCCGGGACCCGTTCACAGGATAGAAAGAGCCGGTGCTTGGAGATGATCTCATCTCCATGCGCCAGCTCAGCGCGTGATGGCGGTGACCTCATTGACCCAGCAATAGGCCAGGTCGAGCTGCTAGTCTGAAAGGGGTCTCAGCTGGGTTGCACCCGGGATGGACGAGTGAACAAAATCCCGGGTGCGACCAGATGTGAAAGGGGTATTAGAAAGTAGTAACAGAAACTGAATAATACAACATGATGAGTTGGTTTTGGGAATAAAAGTTGGACTGAATTATTATTATTTTTAATTGAGACAATAAACAATGAAACTTTGTACCATGTTTTGCAGGGCTTTGGGTCACTGTGAAAATGCTGGTTGGGGATTCTGTTCAGATCAGGAAAGACTACCCGCATCTCGTGGACAGAACTACAGTGGTTGCAAGGAAGCTGGGGTTCCCTGAAATTATTATGCCAGGTACACTAAGTCAGGGTATTTTAGATTTTTGTTTAGTATATCTGAATGTAACTGATCTACCTGTTTGTCTGTATATGTATATAATTTGTATTATTTTCATATATATAATTTTTAGCAATCTCATTTGTTTTGCTACATAATGTCTCATGCTACACACAATGAGCCTTATGTTTCAAAAGTACTGACCATCTGTAGCCTATGCCATCCTTATACTTTATTCTCTATAATAAATGCATCTACAGTATTTTATGTTCAAGTGCTCACTTACCTTCTTATCTTCAGTTAGAACGGTGAGGGTCATTTCAAAGCAAAACTATCGCACCTCTGTACTGTAAAACTGCTTCATGTTTATCAAAGAAAATGTATTATTGATCTATTTTTGTTCCTCACTTGTTCACCTTAAGCAGAACCTTAAAGAATTACTCTATACTGCTCTGATTCATTGAATGTGAGGCAATCAAACGGAGATGCAACTGAAATGTGTGATCACAAGATCAGGCTATAGGGGCTTGGTGATAGCAGGTCAGTGACAGCACAAGTGATGGCACATGCAGACGTCACCTCCTCTCTCACTAGATGGCGAACAGTCTACAGATCCCTTAGTGGGAACATTGCTCAGAAATGCTATTGCTAAAATCAGAGAGATGAAAAAGTGATGTTTATGTAGGATATAATGGGCCAAGGGGCATATGTATCAAAGCTTGATGAGAATTAAAATTGCAAAATATATATCACCAACCAAACAGCTCCAAACTATATCATTTCTTAAACACAGCCTGCAAAATGTAGAAGCTGATTGGTTGGTGATATATATCTCACAATTTTATCTCACATCAAGCTTTGATACATATGCCCCCAAATGTAATAGGGTGAGAGTTTAGAAAATGTGAGAGTTTAGCAGTAAACTATCACATTGGTGGAGTTTTATTTTCAAAATGGGAAAACATCTGGATGAGATTTTAAATTGTGAGAGTTTTTTGAGTCTGAAAAACATGCGAGTTTGCTCTGTTGCTTTGTTCTCGGACTCTATTACATTGGCTGAGTTTAAAAAGTGTGAGAAAACTCTCACCCTATTACATTTGGCCCTTAAGCTGACCACACACTAGACCAACTTTCATCCAACCATCCAACTAGTTGATTGGTTGGAATGAAAACCTGGTAACGTATGGGAGTAAATGATGATCAGCAATTTGCTCCTAGATGCCAGAAAACAGATGAAAATAGTCGCTAGACAAGTTTGTTAAATGTTTGATCTAAACAATTTATTCAAACAATAGTTTTTGTCCATTTTCCGGCATTTGGGAGCAAATTGCTGATTGTCATTTGCTTTCATACCTTACCAGATTTTCATTCCAACCAATCAACTAGTTGGCTGGTTGGATGTAAGTTGGTCTAGTGTGTGGCCAGCTTTAGTGTAGGAGAAACAGTACTAATGATGAGTGATGCAGGGAGGCAGTAAAGGAAGCCCCACCAATCCCAGCCACTCCACCCAGCACCAACAGAAAAACAATATAGTAAATATAATGCAAACAGTGACTTAAGGCCCCCATACAAGGTGCAATTTTTTTACACGATTTGGACATTTTCGATCGATTCTATGTGCTGATTCTATAAGTAATTATAAGTACATCTATGATCAACAAATAGATGATGAGACATTCTAGCTATGTTTTTCTCATCCATATGGGCCTATGTACTAATAATCACAGAACTGCTGCGATTACTAAGGTACTGTTTCTAGGCAGATATTTTGTATCCAGTGAATACGGTAACCAATGTCGCTGAGAGTTATATTCCCGGCATTATGTACAAGATCTCTCTCCTGCTTGCAAGCCTCCATAGGCTTAAAGCAGTTTACACCATCTGCAGATGGTGAAAACTATTGGGGCCAAACTCTGAAAAGCTTCACTTTTTAGAGTTGGGCACACAGTGTTGAGATCGTAGTACCCATTGATAATAATTAGCACTCTGACAGAGATTTCTGTGAAATATTCTGCATTGTACTATAAGTACATAGCTACAATTCATAAAATTATGGGGAAACTGTAGTTTCTGCATAATTTTGTGTAAAAGGCTTGATAAATAGGCCCTATAATCTATAATATTGCAGATTTGTTTTTATAGAATTCCTTGAACAACCAAAGTAACTGATAACTGATAACTTTGTGCCAGGTTTTATCATGCATTAGGATATTAGTAGTGAAGTACACCTGAAGCCTTTATTTGTTTACATTGTCCTCGCCTTTAACCCCATTTCATTGATCCTAAAAAAAGGACCCCACTATTTGGTAACATGCAGGCAAACAGTGGCGTAACTACCGTGAATGCAAGGGGTGCGACTGCTATGGTGCCCGAGCTGCCTCTGTGGCCCGCCACTCCCCCTGCACTCAACGGGCCGGTCCAGTCAGGACAGTCGAGTGGGGCCTGGGTGTCAGCAACGTTGATTTAGTTCCAGCCCACCAACTGATTACAGCTGGAGCACTGGCAGGCACTCATGGAGAGACAGCGCCGCCGGTTGCAAGGCAATCAGAGCTTGCGGACTGGCAGCCAATCAGCAGTATTGGCTCCTGATTGGATGCCGGTCCTCGATTTCCCATTGGCTCATGACTGCCGTCAGATTCAAATTGCACCAGTGCTGTCTGTCCTTGTCTGCTGCTGGCTGCTGGTGCGCCAACTGTAATTAGCTGGTGTCCCGGCCTCAAAACCACAAATGCTGGCTGCTGATGGCAAATAGGGGGAGGTGAGAAGCTGCTGGAGGGACATAGGGAGGTGAGTTGCTGGTGGCGACATAATGTTTAAGGAACACTACTATTGTGTGGAATAATGTGTTATATGGGGCACTACTACTACAGATGTGTCCACATCAGAGATGCCTACCCTCCAGCATTTCACGGGAGCCACCCGAATTAAGGTGGGAGCTCACGCCAGTCCGCAAAGTAGGCTGAATCCCCCGCATTCCCACAGCCCTGTATAAAAATCCAGAACTGCACATGCGTGAGTCCGGAGTTAAAAAGGGCGGGGCCTGAGCTTGACTGTGTCAAGACACAGTGGCGTACTCACCATGGGCCACGGGTGCAGAAGTGTGGCTGATACTGGCCCGGAGGTCTCCTGGGCACCCCTTCCTCTGCACACAGACAGCTGGGAGAGACTGATGCTCCCAGCATTCCCTGGGCAGCCAGTGATAACAGAGGATGGAGGAGGGAGGAGCCAGCGCCGAAGGACTGAAGACAGAGAGAGAGCTGCATGAGACGTGGGGCAGATGTATGAAGCTCTGGAAAGTGATAAAGTGCAGAAGAATAAACGACCAGCCACTAAGCTCCTAACTGTCATGTTACAGGCTGTGTTTGAAAAATTACCGATGGGAGCCGATTGGTTGGTTGTTTATTACTCTTCACTTTATCACTTCCCACAGCTTCATACATACACCCTGTGAGTGTTAGAGCTCACTGTATCTCCTGCCAAATCTATTAATGTCAGAGGAGAGGGAGAGGAAGGATGGGGGAAATCTATTAATGTGATGTGTGCATGACTGTGTGTATGTGGGAATCTATTAATGTGATGTGTATGTGACTGTGTATGTGGGAATCTATTAATGTGATGTGTACGTGACTGTGTGTGTGTGGAATGCACTGACATTTTTTTTTTCTCCACCTGGACGGTATACTTGCCAGATGTAACCTACACAGTGCGCCACAGATGGCTGCCTCGGTTGGGTTCTTTCTTGGGCAGGATGTACAAATACGTGGATCTATTCATTCAGTGCATTTCATATTACAAATGTTTCAGTCATCCGTATATGTCATGCCGCACTGCAGCACTGTTTGCTGTATTTGCTATTCCCTGTGTTTTAAAATGTACTTCCACCCCACTGTATGATATACTGGTGTGCTATACCTCCACTGAAGTGCATCCTCCATGGGCAGGATGTACTAAACATGGATCTATGTAAATCATACTGCCACACGTGTCACTTTTCCCATATATTCCTTGGGTCCTTGCATGGTTCATCACCTACAGTGCAACCTTAGTAGTGCGCCCATCATGGCTGCCTCACCTGGTACACATGTGGATGGGATGAAAAAGACATGTACCGGACTATCATGGTGGGTCCCTACTCCTAGAGTCAGGACACTGCAACCACCATTTTGTGTCATTTCTTCTAGGTGTAACCTATTCCACCCAGGGTAATCCTACGTATTGCGCCCAAGCCGGCTGCCTCATTTGGTACCTTTGTGGGTGGAATATATAACCCATGGAAGTTATTTCCCAAAATGTCTGCACCAACCCTGCAATATGCTTATTGTGCTATCTAGGTTTCGGTTGATTTTAATTATCTCTGTGTGGTTTTCTAATTTTTGCAACACCAAATCCTTGTACAATGTACCATGTTTTCTGATGTCTTTAAAGCGACCTTGAGTCCTAAGGGAGAAAAGCGCTATATAAATAAAATTATTATTATATGCGCCTTCCTCCCCATCTACCCCAACTGTGTCTCACCTGTTTGTCTGCCCTTCCCCTTTAGAATGTAAGCTCTTATGAGCAGGGCCCTCTACCCTCTTGTGCTTCTCCTTACTTTACTTTCATCTACTTCTTACTCCCCACTAGTAACTTGGTTGCTTATGCTCTGCTGCTTATGTGGGTGTTGTGGTCACTAATGTAGCAATGTATATTATCCGTGTCCTTGTTCTGCATTCTATTGTATTGTACTGTAAGTCTTTGGTCATGTATTTGTGTATATATTTTGTAAGGCACTGCGTAACACTTGTGGCGCCATATAAATAAATGATAATAGTATGATGTATGTGACTGTGTGTGTGTGTGGGAATCTATTCATGTAAATGTGTGTGTGTAGAGGATCTATTAATCTGAATGTGTAGAGGATCTATTAATGTGAATGTGTGTGTGTGGCGGGATCATGTAAATGATGTATACTCAAACGCACCTAACCCGTGACTTCTGCCATCCTGCTTCTGTTGCAGCAGTGTTTATATACCATGTACTTGTCTTGTAGTGTCTTAAACTGTATGACTGTTTTCTTGTTCTGCTCAACTGTTTATGTACTATGTTTCTGTACTATGTAAGGCGCTGCGGAACCCTTGTGGCGCCATATAAATAAAGGATAATAATAATAATAATAATGTGTGTGGGGATCTATTAATGTCAATGTGGCAGGGCAAAAATATATTAATGTCAGTGTCGGAGCTAGGGGGTCAGCTTATAGGAATGTATACGCCCATAGGTGGAGCTAGACACACCATTTGGGTGGAACAGACCATGCCCCCATGGCGCACCATCTGCAATCTCCCTCAAAGTGATTTTCAAAAGTAGGCAAGTATGGTCAACATACATCTATCCTCCATTCTCTACAAGTCACGCCACACAACGCGGGAGCTCTGTGTGACTCTGTAGCACCAAGCATCTTTTCATGCGACTTTTTTACCTACAATTTGCGTCTTATTTGGATAGCGATGCGAATAGTTAGCACAATGCAGTTGCACCCGCAGTCTCTCACAGAACATAGGCATGCTGCATATGATTTTAATCAATATAGATGCACCAGTCGTACAGGATATATGTCTCCCAAATTTGGGGACAATAATAACCCCTTAAAATAATAATGAAGTCAAGGGGGTGCTACCATAGACATAAGATTGAAATAACAACAAGAAAGGAAGAGAAGGAAATGTCTTAGAATGGTGCACTGAGCCAGTATATCACTTAAAACTTAACTTTTATTGATAAATAATAATAATAGTAAGGTTCCAATGTCTTGTCAATTCTAAATAGCGAAATAAATATAAAATACAGATAGATAATGTGAAAAGAAATAAGATTGTGATTTAAAAATTGTGTTCTAAAAAGAACAAACAAAGCAGCGCTCCTACCAAATCTTACAATTTCTTGGTGTTGTTATAAATATTAGTGGGGTGTATATTCAATTATGTATATATATAGTGTTCTCACACTCTAATACACTGCCACATAATTCCGAATAAAAAACCCTGCTGTAGATGTTAATTTATTTTATCCTGATTATGAGTGTATCTCAAAAGCTTGAAAGAGTCTTGTCCATCTAGTAGTGTCCCATATACCCTTTCATAGGGTTATAATGAAGACATTCAATCACATCTATGACTTCAATCAAGTCTGCGGTTTTAATAGAATAACCCTGCTAAAGTTCTTATGGAAGTATTTACATAGTTAATATAGTCATTTACATATTAACGATTTTATGATGTTTTTCCTAAGTAACCTTTATAGCAGGTATACTCAGTATAATGATATATTTTCAATATCCTTCTGTTATGAACTCTCAGGGTATCAGGTATTTAATATCCTCGTCAGGTCTATTGTTATAAACCTGGATATTACATAGTACTCCTACTCAAGTTCTATGGAAGTATTTATATTCTTAATAAAGTCATTCATGTATTGACCAATTCGTAGTGTTCTTCCTAGGTAATTGTTATAGCAGGTATATCAAATGTCATATGTTTAGTATCCCTTTATTGTTGGCTTATATAGAAATTATAAGTATAATTCTGAAAAGAATATATTGTTCAGTCAGATATTTAATATCCTCATCGGATATCCGAACTGTTTCATTCACTATTCAGAATATAACTAGCTTGTGATGAACGGAGTATTCTCTCCAGATACCCAATCTATTATTGTACACCTGAGTATAATTCAATATTGCCACAGTGATTCTTTAGAAACGCTCATATCATTAAAGTTACTGAAGTATTACATGCGTCACTGACACCTAAAGTATTCTAGGATTAGCCTAATTCCATAATAAATGTAATCAAATAGTATGATGTTTCTATTTACTGCAGTAACCCTCTGTTATTGGTATATATTCATTGTGATTTTTCCAGGTGCTTATGGGAAAAATATGCAGATCGTTCGATTGATTAATTTTATATTTTGCTGTGTGTATAATGTGTAATGTAATACTAATTTCCCGGGCCTGGGTTTGTTGGAGGGGTCCAGTGGGTGCCCGGAACCAACGCTCCCCCCCCTTCCTCTCGTCTGTCAGCAGCCCAGCACATGCTGCTGTTTGCTGGGCTGCAATGGGAGACTGCTTGTTGCTGCAGCAGTCTCCTCTGCCTGTGGAGGGGGACAATCACACTGATTATGCCCCCTAGATTTGCGCTGGGCTTAGGGACCCACAGCGCCCCCCTCCCCAATGTGCAGCGCCGCAGGAAAAAAAATTCTATGGGGGCATGGCCAAGCCTCCCGCATTTGGGTCATGCCCCATTTTCCGGGCTCGGGGTTACTCTCTATGCTCTTGCATGCAAACACAGGGGCTCTGTATGTAATATGTACTTGCATGAGTCATCAAGTTTGCTCAGAGGTGAAAAGGATACGTTTGTTGCACTCTCACAGGTTTTTGGTAGATTGACAATTTTCACTGGAGCCAGCCTTGAAACCTGTGTAATTCAAAAGTGTCCCTATTTTTAGCGATTGTGTGCCAGTGTGTGGCCTTGACGAAGTTCAAACTTAGGCAAAAACTTATTCCTGGTTAAACTACACCACCATGCCAAATTTGGTGGAGCTAGATCCAAAACTCTGGCCGGGCATAAAGGACAAAAAGCCGGAAAGACAGACAGACACGCTTTCTCGCATATTATATAGATAAGATATCCTTTAACATTTGTTCTCCTGTTTTGACATGTACTGTAGAGAAGGCAGTGTAAGAGAACCTGTAAAATGAACTATAAGCAACTGAACCTTTTATTCTTCCTTCTTTTATTGCTTTGTCTGTTTGTTTGTATGCAGGGGATGTAAGGAACGATATTTATATTAAATTACTGAGTGGAGATTTTGATAGAGTCGCCCAAAGAAATGTGGAGGTGATCATGTGCGTCTGTGATGAAGAAGGGAAGATTATGCCTGTAAGTATATTCTTTTTCAGATAGTTACATTTCTTTAATTGTAAACTATGCTAGGTCTGAGCTGGACCTGACACAGAAAGGTATGCACATAAGTACCAGGTTATATATATATATATATATATATATATATATATGTCTGTATATCTCAGTGTGAGAACCAGCATAATGAAGCACAAACAAGTGCTCATTGTGTGTTTATAGGACAATAGGAACATGATGTAGAAGTATAGTGACGTTGTTGAATCATAGAAGTAACAAGTTTACGTGCCCCCTAATGTTTCCAAATGCTATGGGAAACTGAACATTATAATAAAAAATACACATTTTTCCTTGTTCTATCCTTATAGACAGTGGCGTATCTATAATGGGTGCAGTGTGTGCGGGGCACACGGACCCCCGGGTCCAGGGGGGCCCCGCACCGCACACCCTGCACCCATATTATTTTTAAACTTACCTGTCCGAGGTCCCACATCGGGTGTCACTGCTGCTCAGAACACCGGAAAAATGTCCGCCGCTGCCTTTTTCCGGTGTTCTGCGCATGCGCAGTAGACTCCGGGCTCTAGAGTGTACCCGACGTCTACTGAATATGCACAGAACGCCGGAAAATGTCCGCCGCGCCCATTTTCCGGCGTTCTGCGCATGCGCAGTAGACTCAGGGCACACTCTAGTGCCCAGAGTCTACTAATGCTCCGGTGGCTGGCCAGCCGCGTCAGTTGGCTGCCAGCCACCAGGGAGAGAGGAGGGGGCCCTGCACCAGGAGTGCACACGGGCCCCCTCCTCTCTTAAAACGCCCCTGCTTATAGATATAGACATGTACAGATATTAGGTAATACATGGAAACTCCTAGATAAAGGAAAGACGCCAAGCATAAAATGATAGCAAGTGCCCCTCACTGATGTGGCTCATGCACCAGTTACACATATAACATCCCAGTATAGTTGGCCATGTGCAAATGTGCTGTGCTGCACTGACACCAATAATTCTGGCTAGCATGGCTGCAGTAGCAGACCTCAGACTGGGAAAGAGATGTGGGTGTTGGTGCTACAGCTCAACTCGCTAATATTTCAAGAGAAGTAGTGTGTAAGGTGCTGACAGCAAAGAACTTCAAGGGAGAAACATCATCAGCAGAGAGCAGAGTTCCATGTTTGAGTTGCAGTGCATAACCCACTCATCACATCTAGCAATGTACATTTGTAAGGTCAGTAGTATACAGAGAACAGGTAAGGGACCACCAATCAGCGGAGAAAGGTGATATGACCAGATGTATCATACTTCATCATGTTCTCAACAAACCATGAGTGCAACCGTAGCACCAACCTAACCAACTCTACATCCCTGAGTACTTGAAAGGCTGTAATGGCCTGTAATGTGATGGGGTGCATTATCTTGATATAGTTTGGGTGATGTGAAAGACACCTTAGACAGCTAGGTGTGGGCTAATTCCTTCTATATGGTACAAAGGCCCTGATTCAGAGCCGGACGCTCTGAGAGAGCGCTCGCTCTGAATCAGGGAATTTTTTTTTTGTGCGGCCTCCTGACCGCTCGCTTAGCTGTGGGTGACCACCCACAGCTATTGCAAGCGGCCAGGTGATGGTCGCGATGGTCTCGACCATCTCTCGCGCATGTGCACGTCGGAGCCGGCTCCGGCGTGCACATGCGCAGTGACCAAACATCGACCCGCTCGCGAGCGCATAGTGCCTTCCTGTCACCTGAACTTAAGTCTCCCGGGGGGTGGCTAACCCCAACCTCACCCCCGGGGGTGCCTAACCCTAACCCCCCTTCCCCTACCCCTAGCCTAACCCTCCCCGGGGGGTGCCTGACCCTTAGTCCTCCCGGGAGCCCTAAAACCTAACTGTCCCCCCTCCCCCCCGCGGCTATCCGTGTCGAGTTTTCGACGCCTGTCATTAGTACCACGCCGGGATTAGAGAGTCAGTATTTAGACCGTCGGCTTCCAGACTAGATCCCCCATAATACCTTACATGTTTAAGGGCCTGATTCAGAGACGTGCGCTAATGCTTCTACTGCTGTGTCTGTGTTCTCACCTGCTGTGCAAAAATATGCAAATGTCACAGATGCAGAGGATTTGTATTGAGACGGCCACAGCAGCTTTGCAAGTCCCAGCATCAATGTACAAAGAAGCAGCATCGGTGGCAGATCCTTTAATGTTTGGACTTCTGAGTAGTCCTATTGTCGCACAGAATGGCTGTGTGTACTGAGCTACCGAAGCCACTTTCACTGTGTACAGGATCGCAGACGCATGCTATGACAATCCATGAAAATGCACATGACACGTCTGCGTTCTTTGCCGCCACTCCCCGTTACCTCCTCCAATTGCACCTTAGCTGTGTAAACCACTCTGAGAGTAAATAGTCGCTGCGAGCGAGAACGGTAATGCGCAATGCAACTCAGATGCATGCCCAGATTGCTGATTATCGTAAGCTTTGGAATAGCCATCTCTGAATCAGGCCCTAAGTACATAAACTGTGTTGTAAGTATAACAGCAGCTGCAGTTGCATTAATTTTTTGGTAGAATAATAAAAACATAAATACAGTATAGCAGCATATGATCTAAAAGTAAACCACATGCACACTGTAGCCACATATCATTTTTAAAATGTAATAAATAACATCCATGATTATTTCTTTTTCTGTGCTCAGAATGCGATCTGCTTGGGAGCTGGGGACAAGCCAGTGAGCGAATATAGATCTGTTTTGTACTATCAGATCAAACAGCCACGCTGGATGGAAACTGTAAAGGTAAAAGAGGAAACATTTATCACCTTGGGTTTATCTGTGAAATTGGCACTTCCTTTTCATTTTAATGACAGCATCATTTAAAAGGGATCCATTAAGTAATTTTTGTCTTTTGCCACCGAGTTCATTACTGTATATCCTGCAGACCAACAGGCTCTCAGGTAACAACACGCAGAGCAAATACTCATTCGCCGAGAGGGTCTTTATGCAATGATCACACAAAATGAGTGTTCTTCTGTTTAGCCGAACATTGCAGCAGTTTAATCAGCAACCTTCACAGATGCATCAGCTTTCAATGGAAACGAGAGGATAGCGCACAGATGCTTTCAAATATTTATTGACTGTAATAAAATTCAAAACACTGCAGCAACGAAAAAAAAAAAGAAGGAAAAATGGGATTGACTGTGAAGTAGTATAAAATTGCTATGGGCAGGAGCACCTGATTGAAGTCATTCTCAGCCTTCAGTCTCGTGGGGTATCAGATCAAAATTGTCTAGATCATATTGTATGGAACTAAACTGCATTATGAGCTATTTGCTGAATTTTTTTTTTAATGCTTTGTTTCTACATCAAGGAATACATTTGTTTGGGGACGTTTACAATTGTTATGTATTTTGCAAGTTATGTATTTTCCACATTGCTGTGTAGCTGGAATTTAAATATTGTATACAGAACAGGCTATTCTGCCTGTACCTGTACCTCTATGGCGTGCAATCAAAAATGCTTTGTATTAGCGTGTAAAGATAATATGGATCCTTACTGCTAATTGCACCTCTACTCATAATGTTAAATCTGTCTATCAGTCTTCAGAAGAGGCTTTTTATGTGCTGCGTGGAAGGTATATCAACTGTAGTGTACATTCTAGCACCCTGCACCTGTCACAACCCCTGCAGTTCCTCTTTCATGCCTGGG
Source organism: Taudactylus pleione (assembly GCA_031769625.1). Classification (NCBI taxonomy): domain Eukaryota; kingdom Metazoa; phylum Chordata; class Amphibia; order Anura; family Myobatrachidae; genus Taudactylus; species Taudactylus pleione. The sequence goes on along the minus strand of JAUIMM010001821.1, from coordinate 1,918,803 downwards.
GTGTCGCTCTATGCTTTGGTGGTTCTAACACACTCTGGTCTGTAGTTTGTTGCATAAGCTGAGTGTGTTAGAAGCACCAGAGCAGAGAGCAACACCCCAGGCGCAGTGGCGTAAATTCACCCCAGACGCCCGTAGGCAAGTTATAATTTGGTGCCCCCCCCCCCCGTCACAGCTTCTGTAATGTAGCAATTTGCATGCAGACAGGCAATAGATAGACGAAGGCAGCAGCTGGTGGTCTGACATGGAGCTTGGTGGTTTCTCAGGTGCCGGAATGGGGTGCCATGTATTGGGTGGCCGTGACAGTACACTCCGGGTACATAGTTACAGCACTAAGTGGGGTGAATATGTTGTGGACAATGGAGGAGGTGCCCTTTCAGAGCTGGAGCCCGGCGGCAGATGCCTCCATTGTCTCCCATAGTTCTGCCCCTGCCCTTGCGGGAAAGAGTAACTGCACGGGTTGTGACAGGTGCGGGGTGCTAGAATGAACACTAAACTAGACAAATAATCCCATCTCATTGCAAGTTCCATCAATTTTTACACACACTTATGACATGTGATAGAATTACAAAGTTAAAACACTAAAGGGTAAATTTACTAAGATTCGCGTTGGTCCCAATTTGTCCCGTTTTTCAACTTGAATAGGATCGATGAAAAATGGGCATGTCTTTCACTTTAAGAATCGGAAATTTACCAAGCTCCTTGTTTTGACAGGATCGTTTTGATTGATGGTGTATTTGGTCGATCCTGTCCGTTTTGCAGCCCCGATTTCCCTGCCCAAATTTCTCTCCAGAAAAAGCAGGCTGCACATATCAGTGAAATATGTGCAGACTGCTTGTTTATTTTTTTATATTTTAAGGGTTCATTTTTAAAAAAAAATTGACTTGGGCCACCCCAAAAGGCTAACCAGCCCCGGACTGGTCAGCCAGTCCAGGTTCCTAAAATTACAGGGAACAAACCGAATAGGGTTCCACCGTAATTTAAGAACCAGCACCTGGCTGCAGGACCAGTGCTGGTTTTAAATATAGGGGGGAAAAATTGCGTAAGGTTACCCCAATATTTAAAATCAGCACCAGACCCAAACCGCCCGTGGTGTAATGCCACAGCCCGGAGACCCTATTACCGGGTCTCCAGGGCCAAATCATTCTCGCCCCAAGCCAGTCAGGCCAAGCCGGGGATCTCAGAGGAGGTGAAAAAAGGGGTCCCCCCTCTCCCGAACCCACATACTTACCATCTACCAGATGTTTCTGTCCCCTTGTCCCTGTAGAATCCAATGGGGGTACCTGCAATAAAGATCCTATACTCACCTGATCCTCGCGCTGGTCTCCGTAGCATAACCCGAAACCAAACGGGCAAGTATTGGTATGTGTCTTGTCACACATACCAATACTTCACAAATGACAGCTGACAGGACGTCACAGGGTTTCCCACGTCCCGCCAGCCAATCAGAGGCCACTTCACAAATAGCAGCCTCTCATTGGCTGGGGTACACGTGGGCTCCGGCCAATTAGAGGCCGCTATATGTGAAGCGGAGGCATGCCGCATGGCCAGGCCCCCGTGACTCATGGCACGCCCCTGTGAGACGTAACCACGCTCTTTTGAGTAGCCGTCACGCCCCTTTTGCTTAGCAGCCCCAGTCCGTCCCTGGTCACATTCAATGTGATACCAGAGCTTATTATAAATTAAAGAGGCTCTGGACTTTTTAGAGGCTGTACCCATTTCTGTTAAATAGGGCTGGGGGGTAATATTTGAATTTGGAATTCCAGGGCCCATTGCTGCTATACATGGGGAGCCAGTGGCGTATCTATAATGGGTGCAGTGTGTGCGGGGCACACGGGCCCCCGGGTCCAGGAGGGCCCCGCACCGCACACTGCACCCATATTTTTTTTAAACTTACCTGTCCGAGGTCCCGCGTCGGGTGTTACTGCTGCTCAGAACACCGGAAAAATGGCCACCGCTGCCATTTTTCCGGTGTTCTGCGCACGCGCAATAGACTCTGGGCACACTCTAGTGTTCGGAGTCTACTAATGCTCCGGTGGCTGGCCAGCCGCGTCAGTCGGCTGCCAGCCACCAGGGAGAGAGGAGGGGGCCCCGCACGAGGAGTGCACACGGGCCTCCTCCTCTCTTAAAACGCCCCTGTGGGAAGCTGTATGCATGTAATTCCCTACCATGGCCTGTCAAATTGGACATGATCATCATAGAGCTGTGTTGTAACAGTAGATGTTCAGTCACTCAATAAAAAAAAATAGAACATGAACTCACACCCACAAAATTGTCCATAAGTAAATAGTTTTCTAGATTTTATTTAATTGGTTTATTTAATTGAAATGTGCCCTCTTGCAACATTTTTTTCTAGCTTGAAACATTTACATCATCCAGACAGTACTGTTTAGTTTTCACAATATGTTGCTGGTACATATTAAGAGGTATTTACCAGCCACATATTAAAGGGTTGGGGGTTATACTTTAGTAACCACTGAGGCTAACCACAGAGCTTGACTGTTCCCCAGTACTAGAGGGGTGTGCTAACAATCATGGATGCGTGGCTTCATACCATTTAGAATTTTTAAACTTTTGAATAAGCAAAAAGGGTGTGGCCACACCATCTTGGATTATGCCTCACTGGCTGGTGTGGACATCCAGATAGGCCTGGGCCTTGGCAACCTGTTCTCTGTAGCCATGAGATTATCCCATTTCTTTCATATGGCTAATTGACACTCTGTAGAAGCATGATATAGAGGTCTTGGTGGAGGGATGCAGTCACTATGGGCAACACCACAATGTTGACAGTTATGGTGTCAACATTGTTTATATGTTGATACGGAATATGTTGATATCTGCAGAATGCCGATAGGGTTAGGCTGCAGAAGCAGAGAGTTAGGGTTAGGCAGTAGTTGGAGGGTTATGGTTAGGCTGCAGGAGGTTATGGTTAGGCATTAGGGGGAGGGTTAGGATTAAGCTGCAGGAAGGTAAGGTTAGGCAGTAGGGGGAGGGTTAGGGTAGGCTGCTGGAGTTTAGGGTTAGGCACTACGGGGAGGGTTAGGCTGCAGGAGGGTAGGGTTAGGGTTAGGCACTAGTGGGAGGGTTATGCTGCAGGAGGGTAAGGTTAAGCACTAGTTGGAAGGTTATGGTTAGGCTGCAGGAGGGGAAAGTTAGGGTTAGGCTATGGGAGGGGAGGGTTAGGGTTAGGCACTAGGGCGAGGATAAGTGTTAGGTTGTAGAATCAGAGGGTTAGGGTTAAGCACTACTGAGAGGGTTAGATGTAAGCTTCGGGTGGGAAGGGTTAAGTTATGCACTAGGGGGAGGATTAGTAAGTAAGGGATTGCTGCACCACCAGGACTGTTTTGTCGTTATTCTAATCACGTTGACATTTCATCAGTGTCGACATTATGACCATGTAGACATTCTTGTGTTGACATTATGAATGTCAACACAATGAATGTTGACAATGATACCAAACCCCTTGGCAGAAAGCAAGGAACAAAACTGATAAGTGTTTTTATAAAATGATGCAGGTTGGTATGTACAAACCAATAAGTTAAAGTTTCCTGTGGATGAAACGCCCCTTAAAAAAGATGATCCTGTATATTAGAGACAGTTGGCAGCTTTGTTAGTGTTTGTGTACACTTGCTACAGTAGATTGACTTCAAGTCGAGAGTTGAAATTGCTGCAGATGCCTGTGCTCAGTAGCTACTAATATACAGTATGTTACAAACTGGCACTTATTGTAAAGCTATTATTCACTGTATTCTTTGCCAGTACAGTGTCAACTTCTTTCCAACATATAGTGTATAGTTAGGAGTGTGAATATGGGTATTATAATGTGACTTGTCAGCCCTCGCAGAAATTGCCACTATTTTGTGTCACTCAATTTGTAAATGATCCAAGTGTTATTAGTATGATTATTCTCTGCAAATTTTATGTAAATTGATCGGTCTTGAATCTGTAGAAAATGACTAATGGAGGAGATAATCATTAAACTCTGTGTGATCTGGGAAACCATCCAAAATCATGGCCTTATTTTTAGAACTGAGATTGCTTGATAGACTCTCGGATGAAGATTTGTTTTATGCTCATCTCAAACAGTGTAAACAGGGAAAAAGTTTCCCCTGTTTAACATAAGTAGGAATTATTCTCGCATGTACTTTCCACAAAGAAGCTTTTTAGGTTTGTGAAGTCTCACTACCATAGTATTCTGGGCATACTGTGGACAGGATGCACTATCATCAATAATGCATTCAAACCCCTGAAAATGCTGTTTTCAGGGGTTTGACCGCATTTCTGATATGTTTTCCGCAGCTTGGACCCGATGTGTAACACCATCTTTACATGGCGTTACTCAATATAAGCCTATGGCTTCTTTCTGCAAAGTGCTGTGAGAGTGATCCAATCAGATCCCTCCCAGCACATCCGGCGACGCGCGCGGCATTCTGCACATTCGCAGAGGGACTTCTGAGTCATAAACTCGGAAGTCTCTCTCTCGCGAAGGACAGCTCTTATCAGGAGAGCTATCAATTGAGACTTTCTTCATGCATACCGGCTTTAGTATTGCCAGCATACAGTGATGAGTGACGGGATGTATCGCATACATAATTCGATGCTTGATGCATCCTGCCCTGTATCACTGTATGGCGTCTGCGATAGTTGCTCAGCTTTATTGTTGTTATTATTATTATTATCATCATTTATTTATATGGCGCCACAGGTGTTCCGCAGCACCTTATAAAGTACATAAACAAATAGGTGACCAGTGACTTACAGTACAATACAATACAATACAATAGAATGCAGAACAAGGACATGGATAATATACATTGCTACATTAGCGACCATAACACCCACATAAGCAGCCGAGCATAAGCAACCAAGTGTTAGGTGCCCTAGTGGGGAGTAAGAAGTAGATGAAAGTAAAGTAAGGAGAAGCACAAGAGGGTAGAGGGCCCTGCTCGTAAGAGCTTACATTCTAAAAGGGAGGGGCAGACAAACAGGAGTGACACAGATGGGGTAGACAGGGAGGAAGGAACATGTAGCAGCTAGTTAGGATGAGAGCTGCAAAGCTTTAATGAAGTAGTGGGTCTTGAGAGCTCGTTTGAATGATTGAAGAGAGGTGAAGAGTTTGATGGGGAGAGGGAGAGACTTCCAAAGGTGGGGAGCAGCACGGGTAAAATCTTGGAGGTGGGAGTGGGAGGAAGTAATCATTTGGCATGAAAGGTGAAGGGAGATGAGGTCAGAGATGTAAATGGGAGAGGATTGGGTGAGGGCTTTGGAAGTGAGCATGAGAACCTTGAATTGAGTTCTTAAAGGGAAGGGGAGCCAAAGGAGAGCTTGTATGAGAGGGGAGGCAGATATAGAGCATTTGGAGAGGAAGATGAGCTGAGCAGCAGCATTGAGGACAGACTGGAAAAGAGAGAGATGGGAGTTGGGGGGGCCAGATAGGAGGAGGTTACAGTAGTCCAATCTGGAGATGACCAGTGAATGTATGAGGGTTTTCGTGGCATCTTGGGTGAGATAGGATCTGATCTAGGAAATATTTTTGAGATGGAAATTACAGGACTGCGAGAGGTTCTGGATATGTGCTTTGAAGGAGATGTAGGAGTCCGGGATAACTCCAAGACAGTGCACTTTGGGGCTAGAACAGATAAAGAAATAATAAGCTTCCATTCATTGTGACTTTTGCAGTAATAAAACACAAGTGGCGAACTTATATTTAAAGCAACTCATGTTACTTGTATAAGTCCTAATAACATACAGTATGGACCCAGACAGGGGTGTAACTAGAACTTTGTGGTTCCCATAGCAAAACTTTTAAGGTCCCCCCTCCCAAATCAGGTCTCAAGCAGAGTATATACATATATTAACATGTATATACTTGTATATATGTAGTATGTTTTGTGTTGTGCTCCCGACCTTATCTGTATGTTCTGTATTGTGCTATACCATCATCTGTATGCACTGTGTTGTGTCCCCTTTCCCCCTCCTGTGTCCATTATTATGTTCTCTCCCTGGGTCCATTATTATGTACATCTCTGTGTCCATTACCTATGTCCCCCTTCTGTGTCCATTACTATGCCCCCCCATGTATCCATTACCTATGTCCCCCTTCTGTGTCCATTACTATGCCCCCCTATGTATCCATTACCTATGTCCCCCTTCTGTGTCCATTACTATGCCCCCCTTTTGTGTCCATTACTATGCTCCCCTATGTATCCATTACCTATGTCCCCCTTTTGTGTCCATTACTATGCTCCCCTATGTATCCATTACCTATGTCCCCCCTCTGTGTCCATTACTATGCCCCCCTATGTATCCATTACCTATGTCCCCTCTGTGTCCATTATTATAACCCCCTTTCTATGTCCATTACTTTGCCCCTCCCTTCCCCGCTTCATATGTTTAGTGTTTTGTAATTTAGTTACCTTCTTCTCTCTCCCTCTGCCTTGCCTCCTCATCCAGGGGGGCTTACATCTTCCACGGATCTTCTCCCCACTGACAGGAAGGTCAGGTGCTGCTGGCAGTACAGCGCAGCCACAGACAGCGCTACAGTAGTAAGTCAGTGGCGCCTCCTCCTCAGTCCGTCCTTGGGTGCCTACCGGTGGCAGACACCCACCCGTGTAGAGCCCAGCACGCAGTGCACAGCTGTACCTGTGTGACATCACGTGGCGTGACGTCACATGACATAAACTAGAGGAGGGGCTGAGACACACTATGCTGCGCAGGGGTGGCTTTTGAAGCGAAGCCATCCACTGCAACGCGGCTGCTCTAGTTTGTAATTAATATGTTCGGCGACCAGGACTAGGAGGATTCGGCAGGGTGCAGGGGGTTGCTTGCTGGGCTGGGGGGCCCCCTAAGCCACCGGGCCCCATAGGAAGCGCACCCCATGCACACTCTATAGTTACGCCACTGTACCCAGGATCTACAAGAAAACATGTGCATTTAGCAGTTTATACTAATTTCTTCAGGCCAGAATCAGGCTAACTCATTGGGATATTGCCGGCTCAATTGCCAGTCCGTGTATGCCTGGACAATGTTTGGAGGCACTGGCTCTCTGCATGCACTCCAGCACATACAACCGGTATCAACGACTTCACAATCACCTATGCTGATTGTAGGTGCAGGAGTGCATGCAGAGACCTGGGTGTCTCTTAACATTGTCCTGGCATACACGGACTGGCAGCGGTTCTCGCCAATACCCCTGTGAGCCATTCCGATTGTGATTGGGGCTGTAAATAATAGAAATGTATGTGCAGTTACAGTGCAGTGTTTCTTGTGAATGAAGCTTTCCTTAAATAGCAGTGGTTATAATTATCTCTAGAATCACTAGCCCCATCCTTGGTGCAGGATATCCGAATGAAATCTCTCTCTGCATACGCTCACCTCTAAATAGTTTACAACTTTGCCTGCACTCTCACGTCATGCCCATGGGACGTTTCTTCTACGCGGAAACACCCAGTTACAGCCCCATTACAAACCAGGCCCTTCATCTAGAAATACTACCCAGCAAAGGTGAAACATTCTTAATGCAGTATACACCAGTGATTTTACTATGCACAGGTATTATACAAACAACTACAGTACAAACAGTTAAATGGGAAATCCCATAATACCATATAAAAGACCACCTTCTAGCTAAAAAAACAACAACCGTCGTTTATAATCAATTGGTAAAGATCTTTTTTGTATTTAGAATGTATTATAAAGAGGAGTTTGCCTGTATAACAGGAATCAATTTATTTTGATGTAGTTAGCTAACTCCAGTCTGCCCTGAGGCAAGTAAAATAAAAAATAAAAAATAAATAAAATGTTCAGCTTTAGGTGCCACCTACAATGCATTTAATGATGTTCCCAGCACAGCGCCTGCTCCTTTCATACAGGTAAACAGTCATTACCAACTACTGCGTACAGTCCCCAACACAAAATGCTGCTGGTAGACCACTTCTCAGTTCCTATGCTTTTTGGCTGATGTTTTGGTCACTTTTGAATGCTGGCGGTGCTTTCACTCTAGTGGTAGCATGAGACGGAGTCTACAACCCACACAAGTGGCTCAGGTAGTGCAACTCATCCAGGATGGCACATCAATGGGAGCTGTGTCAAGAAGGTTTGCTGTGTCTGTCAGCATAGTGTCCAGAGCATGGAGACGTGGAGGAGGCCGTAGGAGGGCAACAACCCAGCAGCAGGACCGCTACCTCTGCCTTTGTGCAAGGAGGAACAGGAGGAGCACTGCCAGAGCCCTGCAAAATGACCTCCAGCAGGCCACAAATGTGCATGTGTCTGCTCAAACAGTCAGAAACAGACTCCATGAGGGTGGTATGAGGGCCCGACGTCCACAGGTGGGGGTTGTGCTTACAGCCCAACACCGTGCAGGACGTTTGGCATTTGCCAGAGAACACCAAGATTGGCAAATTCGCCACTGGCGCCCTGTGCTCTTCACAGATAAAAGCAGGTTCACACTGAGCACATGTGACAGACGTGACAGAGTCTGGAGACGTCAAGGAGAACATTCTGCTGCCTGCAACATCCTCCAGCATGACCGGTTTGGCAGTGGGTCAGTAATGGTGTGGGGTGGCATTTCTTTGGGGGGCCGCACAGCCCTCCATGTGCTCACTAGAGGTAGCCTGACTGACATTAGATACCAAGATGAGATCCTCAGACCCTTTGTGAGACCATATGCTGGTGCGGTTGGCCCTGGGTTCCTCCTAATGCAAGACAATGCTAGACCTCATGTGGCTCGAGTGTGTGAGCAGTTCCTGCAAGACGAAGGCATTGATGCTATGGACTGGCCCGCCCGTTCTCCAGACCTGAATCCAATTGAGCACATCTGGGACGTCATGTCTCGATCCATCCACCAACGCCATGTTGCACCACAGACTGTCCAGGAGTTGGCAGATGCTTTAGTCCAGGTCTGGGAGGAGATCCCTCAGGAGTCCATCCGCTACCTCATCAGGAGCATGCCCAGGTGTTGTAGGGAGGTTATACAGGCACGTGGAGACCACACACACTACTGCGCCTCAGTTTGACTTGTTTTAAGGACATTACATCAAAGCTGGAGCAGCCTGTAGTGTGTTTTTCCACTTTAATTTTGAGTGTGGCTCCAAAACCAGACCTCCATGGGTTAATACATTTGATTTCCAATGATAATTTTTGTGTGATTTTGTTGTCAGCACATTCAACTATGTAAAGAACAAAGTATTTAATAAGAATATTTCATTCATTCAGATCTAGGATGTGTTATTTTATTCTTCCCTTTATTTTTTTGAGCAGTGTATATACAGTCAGGTGCATAAATATTGGGACATTGACATAATTTTCATATTTTGGCCTCTATTCACTACCACAATGGCTTTGAAATGAAACAAACAAGATGTGCTTTAACTGTAGACTTTCAGATTTAATTTGAGGGTAATTACATCCAAATCAGGTGAACGGTGTAGGAATTACAACGGTTTCTATATGTGCCTCCCACTTTTTAAGGGGCCAAAAGTAATGGGACAAACTAAACAATCCTAAATCTAACTTTCACTTTGTAATACTTTGTTGCAAATCCTTTGCAGGCAATTACAGCCTGAAGTCTGGAACGCATAGACATCACCAGACGCTGGGTTTCATCCCTGGTGATGCTCTGCCAGGCCTCTACTGCAAATGTCTTCAGTTCCTGCTTGTTCTTGGGGCATTTTCCCTTCAGTTTTGTCTTCAAGTGAAATGCATTCTCAATCGGATTCAGGTCAGGGGATTGGCTTGGCCACTGCATAACATTCCACTTTTTAGCCTTAAAAAACTCTTTGCTTTTGCAGTATGCTTCGGGTCATTGTCCATCTGCACTGTGAAGCGCCGTCCAATGAGTTCTGAAGCATTTGACTGAATATGAGCATATAATATTGCCCGAAACACTTCAGAATTCATTCTGCTGCTTTTGTCAGCAGTCACATCATCAATAAATACAAGGGAACCAGTTCCATTGGCAGCCATACATGCCCACGCCATGACACTACCACCACCATGCTTCACTGATGAGGTGGTATGTTTTGGATCATGAGCAGTTCCTTTCCTTCTCCATACTCTTCTCTTCCTATCACTCTGGTACAAGTTGATCTTTGTCTCAGCTGTCCATAGGATGTTGTTCCAGAACTGTAATGGCTTTTTTAGATGTTGTTTGGCAGCCTCAAAATCTGGTCTTCCTGTTTTTGAGGCTCACCAATGGTTTACATCTTGTGGTGAACCCTCTAAATTCACTCTTGTGAAGTCTTCTCTTGATTGTTGACTTTGACACATATACACCTACATCCTGGAGAGTGTTCTTGATTTGCCCAACTGTTGTGAAGGGGTTTTTCTCCACCACTGAAATAATTCTTCTGTCATCCACCACAGTTGTTTTCCGTGGTCTTCCGGGTCTTTTGGTGTTGCTGAGCTCTCCGGTGCGTTCTTTCTTTTTAAGAATGTTCCAAACAGTTGATTTGGCCACACTTAATGTTTTTGTTATCTCTCTGATGGGTTTGTTTTGATTTTCAGCCTAATGATGGCCTGCTTCACTGATAGTGACAGCTCTTTGGATCTCATATTGAGAGTCGACAGCAACTGATTCCAAATGCAAATGTCACTCCTAGAGTCAACTCCAGACCTTTTACCTGCTTAATTGATAATGAAATAACGAGGGAATAGCCCACACCTGTCCATGAAATAGCTTTTGAGTTGATAGTCCCATTACTTTTGGCCCCTTAAAAAGTGGGAGGCATATAAAGAAACCGTTGTAATTCCTACACCGTTCACCTGATTTGGATGTAATTACCCTCAAATTAAATCTGAAAGTCTGCAGTTAAAGCACATCTTGTTTGTTTAATTTCAAAGCCATTGTGGTGGTGAATAGAGGCCAAAATATGAAAATTCTGTCAATGTCCCAATATTTATGCACCTGACTGTATGTGTATACATATATATGTTTATTTATTTATCTTGTCACCAATGATTCTTAATGTAATTTGAACCTGAATGTTGATGTAGAATTTTACCTTTTAACTGTAAATTGCTGTATATGTACAGTAGATGCATCATAGAAGTTTACATTGCAGCACAAATAATACATGCTGAATAAATAATATATATACTGTAATGTACACAGAACAGAAACAGAACTTAAGGGTCGTGCGACATGTATCACGGCACAGGGCACCACAGGGCAGGGGGCCTGTTCATTTTCGGTTTATAATCATTCTCACTTGTAGCTTCCTCTTCTATTATCCCCGGCATCTCCTGGTCACCACTATCTCCTCCTTGGCTGACTCTCCCTCCATCTGGCCACCTCTTCAAGCACCTTCAGTCACATCCTCTTTTATTTAACACACACATTTCAAAATACTGTCATACCCAGGACTCGAACCTATCACCTCTCACATGGCACTCAGTCACCTTACACATGGAGCTATCTGCCCCACAATTTCTGATGGCAGCTCTGAACACAGCCACTGATTCCTGAACCAGGTGTTACCAGCACACCTCGAGGCGCAGGTTACACGGATGTCCCTGCCGCTGATATTTTCTGCATATACTCTACAAGTAGCAATCTTTCTATACCTTTAGTCTGTGATCTGCACTGCCAGCTCCAGGCTTGTGCACGGCTGTACTGATGAACAAATCCTGTTGCAGGTGCAGCTTCACCAGTGCTCTCTACATTTGGAGCTGGTGAGTTATACTGTATGTCATGGCCCTTCCCCATGAGGCCACGTCTCTTTTTCAGGTGCACTTCTTATGTCTCTATTTGAAAAAAAAATAGGGGGGAGGGGTGAGGCGCAAATGCACAGGGCACCAAAAAGTCTAGTTATGGCTCTGGAGAACTTACAATGCCCACCCACCGCATTACAGTAAAAAGCATGCTATTTGTATGTTTGTGTTGAGCATGCTAATACATGTAAAGTAGTGTTCAATTAACATTAGAGATGCTAAAATGGAAGTTTCGCAAATATGAACTATTTTGTGGTGAGAAATACCATTTATACAGTATAGGTAGCCCAATAAAATTATGGGAATTTCCATGTTCTGTTATATGGAAATTAAGAATTTAAAATGAAGTCAGAAATTTTGAATAATTTGTCTAAATGCCATTATTCCATGGTCACAGATTTGTGAAAATAAACATAAGTAATTAGGGGACGGTCTGCAAAGCAAATTGTGGCAGATCTGTGGGTCTCTAAGTTACAGATATGTAAATGGATAACTAATCCCCCAATTTTTAAACACTTTTGAAGAAGGTTACAGTCAATTGAATGTGTTTAATAAGTAATTTATTTACAGACATATAGTTTTCTGGGGCTAGATTACCAAATATTGTTCAGACTCTGGGCCTGATTCAGAGCCGGACGCTCTGACCAGAGCGCTCGCTCTGAATCAGTGCCCTCCTACCTTAAAATGGAGCGGCCTCCTGGCCGCTCGCATAGCTCTGGGTGACCACCCACAGCATATGCGAGCAGCCAAAAAGATGGTCGCGATGGTCAAGACCATCGCGACCATCGGGCTTGCGACGAGATCCTTGTGGTAGGGTCTCGTTGCCGCAAGCCCTGGAGTGATTTTGGCTCTATCAGAGCCAAAATCACTCCCACTGACATCACTAGTGATGTCAGTGGGGCCGGACTCAGATGGTAGGCGTTCCCATGGGAACGCCTCCGTCTGGCAACTACGCCCCCGGCACGCCCACTAAAGGGGGCGTGCTGTCAGTACCATCGACAGCACGCCCCCTTTAGTGCGAAACCCATAACAACAGCTTGGCCGCCGTTATTCGGGTCTCGCGCATGCGCATTGGGGGAACATCGACCCGCTTGCGAGCGTCTTGCACTCGCGAGCGGGTCTGAATGACCCCCTCTGTCAAAAGTAGATAATGGGTTGATATATCAAGCAATGGAGAAGTGGACCAGCAACCAATCAGCTTCTACTTATCATTTTATAGAATGTACTTGATAAATGCTACCGCAAAGCTGATTGGTTGCTATGGATAACTTCTCCACTGGTCCACTTCTCCACGCTTTTCACTGCCTGATACATCAGCCACAAAGTTGGTTACATAATTTGCTGTGAAGTTTCTAACTTTCATCCAGAATTTTTGCATCTTGTGTAATGCTCATAGCCAGTGAAATAGACAGGTGTGTAAGTTTTTGTTCTTAGGACACGTACAATTTGTAGATAGCAACGTTAGGGATCTCTCTTTTGGTTATACGTGTGTGTATGTGTTATAAGCAGCTTTTAGTGACATTTCCCAGTACATAGTGGAGACGGAATGGGATTGAAATAAAGGTGGCTGTTTAAATCTCGACTGCGGATGCCCGACAGGATGAAGATCCCAACTGGGGCAGGTAAGTACCCTAACTGTCCCCCCCCCTAACCCTATCCCTCCCTTAGTGGTGCCTAACCCTAACCTCTCCCCCTAGTGCCTAACCCTAACCTCCCCCCGGGGGTGCCTAACACAAACTCCCTCTTACCGCTCCCTAATCTTAACCCTCCTGAGGGGGTGCCTAACCCTAATCTCCCCCCCCACAAACCTAACCCTAACCCCGCTAGACTCCCTCCCAACCCTCCCCCCCGCACGGCTAATACTAAGGGCGCCCCAGACTTACTTTCGTTGGGGATGGCGCTCCGGCGTCGGGATTAAGATAGCATCGGTATTTAGACGCCTTTTTTAAATCCCTTGTCGGGATTTCGTTGTTGGACGCCGGTCTCATAACTACATCCCAGTGGGGACAAGGTGTAGTTTAGTTTGGTGTAATGCTTTTAGTGTTTTCAATCTCCCCACACATTAATTTGGACTGTTTTGTCAAATGTTGAGAGAGACCGTTTTATTTCTGAGCATGGACTACTGACTTTATAGGATATCTATAATAACATTAATTGGCATCTGGAAAAAAACATGGAAGTCACCCCATGTAGATGGGACCAAAACGACTTAGCCCTAGCTAACAGAGCTAAGCAGGGCCAGGGATTGGGGTGGTCAACAACAGAACAGGTATTGCTAAGCACCCTGTACTGGCGCAATACTTGCTATGAACAAGAAGGTTCGGATTGATCCTGAACCAGACTAAAAATGTGTCATAAATAATAGAAATTTACCAACAATAAATGTAATAATGGGTAGGTAAACAGCTCCCTTTGTTATTTGTAATAGTTGGTGGTGCTCTCCAGGGCTGTTGCTAAGGGCTGGGGCTCCCAGTGCAAAAAGCCAAAATGTGCCCCCCTCAAGCAAATATAAGATAGCAATTTTGCGCGTGTCCTCACAATAAGAGGCGTGGCCTCAAATGAAAAGTCTACAGTACCTTATGAATAAATGACGTTTACATAACCATAGGATTAGGGACAGCAAAACCAACTGCTGTTTTATAATTATGTGACAAATACTGGAATAGATGCAGTTTCTATGAGTTAGTTATGAGTTAGTGCTTGAGTGCTGCCCACTGGAAGTCTATGCTATATTTATAAGTACATGCGAGCAGACGGGAGGGAAGGTGGCCCCGGACTGACGAGATGGAAGACGGGCAGGCAGGCAGGCAGGCGGACATCATAGGTCACGAACGTCGTGCCTTCACAGCCGGGTTCAGCTTCCAAGAAGAGCCCAAGTGTAGTACTGGCCGTAGTAGTACTGTGGGGTTGCGAGTCGTGCAATCGCAGGGGTTGTGCGCCCCGTGCGATTGCATGGCTCGCTCACCCCTAGAAACGGCCCTGGTGCTTCCCAAGGTTTAAAATACTGACTTATCAGAGATTTTTTTGCAAAGAAGCAAAATACAAAGAAGTAAACCTCTTTTTTGGGAACACACTAAAGGTGCCTACACACTAGACGATGTGCTAATGATGCGATATCGTGAGCGATTTCCCTTGAACTCTCCCTGGCAGCTCCCCTGCACTCCAGGACACAATATGGTGCTAAAAAGTGTCCAATCTGACCAACGATCTATCGTGCATCCTTAACGATTTCCAGTGCGTCGTGTACGAGATTGGCAGATCTTGCCTGCTTATAAGCAAGATCTGTAGATGCGATGTATGATCCGCAGGTACGCACATCGGGATTGTGATTGTGAGTGGACACTCACGATTTGGACATATTTTACACGATTTGTTGTTCCAATGTGTCGAAATCGGGCGAATTGTGCAAACTATCGTCTAGTGTGTTTGCACCTTTATTGTTTGATTAATTTAATATTTAACTTTAATTAGGTATGTTTTAAAAATAATGAAGCAATAAGTGTGCCACCCAAAAAGAGTTTTACTGCTCCTTTGCAATACTTGCTATATAAGCTTCCCTATGGAAAGTCAGTCGTTTTGTTATTGGGAGTTACCGCAAGCAATAGCAGCATTATTGGTGGTGTAAATCCTTTGAAATAAAAAAAATCTTTTTAAATCGTCCCCTTAGTGCATGCAAAATCTCCAGTGAGAAATACCTGACCAACAGTATCTCAAAACTCCATTAACACGTGTACTAATGGGATTTCCAGAATGATGAATTAGATTCATAATATAACAAAAACTCAGCAAAAAAAAAAAATATATATATATCTATTAAAAAAAAATGTGCTTACCTGCCTTCCTTAGGTTCTATTATGTTGCACTGGACACAGTTGTCATTCAGCCTATCACATCATATACTCCAGCAGAAGAGCAGAAAACAAAGAAGGGGGGAGAAGGGATAGTGCAAGGATGTAAAGACGAGAGGGAATTGTCACATTCAGCCTTCGGCGCACGCATCCGAAAGGTGACGTGGCCTCATGCCCACAAGGTAACACCCCTTGTTGTGTGTCATTTTAGAGGCGTGGACATGTTTAATTCCCCTTGGCTTCGTCGCTCTGGAGGTTTGCCCAGTGCTTCAGGAGCTTCTGAGAAGCCTCCAGCATATCTCAGCACAGTGTGGATGGCGCACCTACACATGTCAACCATCACCCTGCTGCAGCGCTATTCGTGACACCATCCAAGGGGTTGACACCAAAATAGAAAATAACAGAGCAGCTCTGCTATTTTGGTGTCAAGCGGTGCGGCCTGCGTCCTGGTAGTAACGGCACTGACGGAATGCAAGTCTCTGATTGTCAGGGAGGCTCCCTGAAATAGTATCAATCTCCCTGACTTCCTGAAGAGTCTAGGTGGTAAATTTACTAAGATTCCAGTTTGGTCGAGTTAGAAATCTCTGGAGAGTTTAGGCTTTTTCCACTCGAAAATTTACTAATGTCAAACTCGCGGTACTGTGATGTGGGAGCATGAACAGTGTTGTGGGGATGTGGGCTGCGCAAGGGGCACTATAGGGTGTGGCTAGCTGTGTGAAAATAGCGAATGATCAAACATTTTAACCCCCCTCCGTCAGCCAGCCACCGACATTAAAAAAATAAACACCAGAACAAACATTCAACAACAAAAAGTGCTCACAATAAACAAGGCAAAGATATGTTATGTCTTACCTGCACTTTCATCCTTGACAACTTGCTCCAGATATCAGCTGGTAATGTAAGTTCCATTGGTGCTTGTCTAAATTTTGGCCTGTCTGGAAGAGATACTGTAGGTAATAAACACCTGTATTTAACCACTTAACTGGATGATAAATTTTTTTTTTTACAATTTTGGGGTAAAAAAAATATCATATCATATAAATAATAATCATTTAAACTTGATTCAGTATAATTTAATTAATAAATATGCAGAATTTGTAAATAAAATTATACTAAATCAAGGTTAAATAGCTGTTATTTTTGAATATAAAAAAATATAAAATTTTTGGGACATTTTACATTTTTTTATACATTTGAACACTAGGAAGCATACAGTAGGTCTTATTGCCACCTCCCTCCACATCTCTCACTGCCCCTCCATATCTCTCTCACTGCCACCTTCCTAATATCTCCCTGATTGCCCCTCCATAGTTTTGTCATTACTCCTTTCATAGCTCTCTCATTGTTAGTTTTCTCCATATCTCACTACCCCCCATAACTCACACTGCCCCCTCATATCTCACTGCTACCTACCTCCGCAGCTCATTGCCCTCACACCTCACTGCTCCCCCCTGCAGCTCACTGCCCCATTACACCTCACCACTCCCCACACCTCACTGCCCCCCTACTGATCAGACTGCCCACTTCACATATCACTGCACCTAATAGCTCACACTGCCCCCTCACTCCTCCCCCCAGCAGTTCACTGCCCCATCACACCTCACTTCTCCTCCTCACACATAATTGCTCTCCATGCAGCTCACTGCCTCCCTACTGCTCACACTGTCCCTTGCACAGTCCACTGCTCCCCTCAGCTCACTACCCACATCACACCTTGGGGTAGATGTATGATATCAGCACTTAACGCGCCGCTATATCGCTTCCTGCTTCGCCTCTTTACAAAGGCTAAGCAGGAAGCACTACCGATGAGATGTATGAACATCTCATCGGACAGAGAGGGGGAGCTTACTGCTGCACCTCACTGCCTCATCACACCTCACAGCTCACTGCCTCATCACACCTCACAGCTTACTGCTGCAGCTCACTGCCTCTTCACACCTCACAGCTCACTGCCTCATCACACCTCACAGCTTACTGCTGCAGCTCACTGCCGCATCACACCTCATAGCTTACTGCTGCAGCTCACTGCCTCATCACACCTCACAGCTCACTGCCTCATCACACCTCACAGCTTACTGCTGCAGCTCACTGCCTCTTCACACCTCACAGCTCACTGCCTCATCACACCTCACAGCTTACTGCTGCAGCTCACTGCCTCTTCACACCTCACAGCTCACTGCCTCATCACACCTCACAGCTTACTGCTGCAGCTCACTGCCTCATCACACCTCATAGCTTACTGCTGCAGCTCACTGCCTCATCACACCTCACAGCTTACTGCTGCAGCTCACTGCCTCATCACACCTCACAGCTTACTGCTGCAGCTCACTGCCTCATCACACCTCAGCTTACTGCTGCAGCTCACTGTCTCATCACCAGTGGCGTAACTAAGGGGGGTCGAGCAGGGCATGTGCCCTGGGCGCCATAGGACCGGCGGCCTGGGGGCCGCGCCGCCGGCCATGGTACCGACCCGCCCTAGGTAGACAGTGTAGCGCCGACCGCAGTATGTGCGGTCAGCGCTAAACATTTACAAAGGACCGGCGCTAGGCTTCCCTGCACCCAGCGCCGGTCCTGTGCTGCACAGCCGAGACCTTCCCTCCCCCTGAGCGCTTACCCAATAGCGCCAGGAGGAGGGTGGGAGGCGGGCGGTCTCAGGCTGTTCTGTAACACACACATCGCCGCCAGTGCAGCAGCGATGTGTGTGTTAAACAAAAGCCAATAAGAGTCAGACAGACTCATTTTCTGCTGCATACACATCACCACCACACGGCGGCAATGTGTGTGTTAACCAGCGGCCAATGAGAGTCAGACAGACTCTCATTGACTGCTGAGCTCCCACTGCAAGAGCCAGCTCCCTTCCGGCTCCTGCAGTGGGTAATGGGAGAGACGTCATAACGTCTCTCCCATAATGCAGAGCGCGCCTGCCCGGGAGGACTGACGTGCGGCGCCGGGAGCAGTGGCTCGAGACGGAGCGTGGATTCAGGTAAGTGTATTTTTTTTTATTTTTTACTTGTGTTGTGTGTCTGCACATCGGGGGGCACCATTACAGGGGGGGACCACTACTGGGGGCACCATTACAGGGGAGGGGGCACTACTGGGGGGCACCATTACAGGGGGGGACCACTACTTGGGGCACCATTACAGGGGGGGAACACTACTGGAGCCACCATTACTGGGGGGGACCATTACTGAGGGCACCATTACTGGGGGGACCACTACTGGGGGCACCATTACTGGGGGGGACCACTACTGGGTGTGGGGCACTACTGGGGACTACAACTGGGGGGGCTACTATTGGGGGCACTGCATCGGGAGGGGGGTGAACTACTACTTGGGGCACTATATAAGGGGCTTACTACTAGGGGACCACTACTGGGGGCACTAAATAGGGAGGAAAACTACAGGGGCACTGTATAAGGGGCATTGGATAGGGGGACACTGCTGTGGGCCTGCATAAGGGGGACCACTGCTGGGGGTTCTGCATGAGGGGGGGACTACTGCTGGGGGCACTATATAAAGGAGCACTGCATAAGGGGGACCACTACTGGGGGCACTTCATAGGGGGGGGCACTGCATAAGGGAGACCGCTACTGGGGTACTGAATAAGGGGAACTAATGAGGGGCTGCATAAGGGGGACCATTACTGGGGGTACTGTATAAGGGGCACTACTATGGGCCTGCATAAGAGGGACCACAACTGGAGACATTGCATACTGGGGGTACTGTATAAGGGACTCTACTGGGGTTAAGGTTCATATGAAAAGGAATGTTCAGAGTGACAATAAAGGGGTGTGTCATGTTGACCCCACGCCCATTTTTTGGCACGCGTGCACATAGGGGGGGTGGCTCCATTTTTACATTTGCCCTGGGCTCCAAATACCCTAGTTACGCCACTGCTCATCACACCTAACTGCCTCATCACACCTCACAGCTCCCCCCCTACTCCCTGCAGCTCACTGCCCCCACAGCCCCATCACAACTCACTGCTCCCCCTGCAGACCCCAGCCCCATTACACTTCACTTGTCCTCCTGCAGCTCCCTGCCCCATGACACCTCACTGCTCCTCCTGCAGATCACTTGCCCCTTACACCTCACTGTTCCCCACCACACCTCACTGCTCCTCTGCTGGTCTAAATGCACCCGTCACAGCTCACCCTGTCACCCTTACATCCACACTGCTCTCCTCATGCCTCTGAAAGCCTTTCATACTATCCAATTCACCCAGCTCCTTAATCGACCCCCCTCACACACACACACACAGTGAAATTCAGAGTCCCATATGCAAGAGAGACACCCCCCCCCAACCCCATCCCACTCACGTGTTTCCCTCCACTCTCTCTCTTACCTTACAAGCAGGTCTCTCTCTGGCTGGCTGGCTGGCTGGCTGGCTGGGATCTGCTGCAGTCCCTCCTCCCCCTCTGACTGCAGCACTTCTCAGTCCCGTGTAGCCCCGCCCCCCTGCTCAGACATCTCATCTCAGGGTCATGTGTTCGGAACATTCCTGACTCCTGCAGCCCTGCTCCAGTAGTGGCACAAAAAGCCTGTAATAGGAGCTGCCTGGGTACAGTTGCCCTTCTGCCCACCTGGCCAGCCCTCTCCTGCACTCTCTGGGCCTATTTTTATAGGAGGCCTGGAGCTACAGCTCCATCCGCCCCATTGTTAATCTGGCCCTGCCAGAGCATATAAGATGATACAAATGTACAGTACACTCCTCTCAAGATGGATAGAGGATATATATTTTACAGCGGGGTAGCTCTACCCATTACAGTACCTCTAAAGATAAGTACAAGCATATTATCTTTCCAATCTTTGTGGTTGGAATGAAAATATGGTAATGTACTGTATGGAAGCCAATGATAATAGACTATTGCTCCCAAATGCCGGAAAACGGATTTAACCAAATTGTTTGAATGACCATTTTTGCCTCTTTTCCAGTGTTTGGGAACAAATGGTTGATTGTTATTTGCTCCCGTACATTACCAGATTTTCGTTCCAGCCAGCCAGATTGTACTGATAATCTTATAGTGAGTACTTAGGCCCTGACTCAGCTTCAGACGGAATATCTAAACTGCTCGCAAGCAGTTTAGCTATTCCGTCTGTGCTAATATGGTAATGCATTACGCCTCCTGCTGCATTGCGTATCCGTACTGCGTTGTGCAACGCAGCATCGTATACTCTGCGGACCATCGGCCGGCTGAGGTAACTCATGGGGTCACGCAGTCGGCTGCCGCAGTTGCAAGGAAGAGGCCAGGAAATCTCCATCAGCCGACGAACATCCTGGCCTCTTCCCTCCCCCCAACGGCGGCGACACGCCTCCGTATCAGGTAACAGAGGCTGTCACCGCTCCCTCCCCGCCTCCAAACTGCAGCAGACTGTCAATCACTGACAGTCTGCTGCCAGTTTACGTGTGGGCTCGCAAACCTATTATGCACAGAACGGGTCTGGCATCTGCGCAGATTCCCGATCATCGGGAATTTGCAATCAGCAGTGCAGTAACGTGCACTGCGGAATTAGGGCCTCATTCAGACCCACTCGCGAGCGGCTGTCCGCTCGCAAGTGGGTCCATGGTGAGCACTGCGCATGCGCACGACGGAGGGAGCTCCGTTGTGCGCATGCGCGAGACGCGACGAGCGAAGGACTTTCCTTCGCTCGTTGTGTCTGATCAAAGGGGGCGTGCTGTCGATGTTGATTGACAGCACGCCCCCTTTGGTGGGCATGCCGGGGGTGTGCCTGCCAGACAGAGGCGTTCCCAAGGGAACACCTACCGTCAGAAGCCGGCCCCACTGACATCACTAGTGATGTCAGTGGGAGTGATTTTGGCTCTGATAGAGCCAAAATCACTCCTGGCCTTGCGGTTGAGAAACTCAACCGCAGGCTTCTGCTCGCAGTGGCGATGGTCGCGATGGTCAAGACCATCGCGACCATCATCCTGCACGCTCGTATATGCTGTGGGTGGTGACCCACAGCTATACGAGCATCCAGGAGGACGCTCCATAGAAATGGAGGTGGGCCCTGATTCAGAGCGAGCGCTCTGGTCAGAGCGTCCGGCTCTGAATCAGGGCCTTAGTCCCTTAGTTTCCTGATTTGTGTACTAATCTTAAACTATCTCCCAAAAATTAAATATAACCTGTCAGTCCACAGAAATCTGTTGATTGACTCTTTCCTCAATATTATCCACACAGAATCAATTATCTATGTGGGTTAAACAGATATAGATATAAAAAGAATATAATGAAAAACATTTATTATTAATTGATGTACAGAGGCTCCTACTAGCGGCTTAGGGATTTTCTGTTCCACCCAATTGAGTGAATGTACAGTAGTTAGCACATGTTATCCACAGTAAGAACTTTTTTAAAGCCAGGTGAGCCATGTTTTTATAACTGTTTTAACTCTGTGGTTCTGAAAATCAATAGATGAATGCCTTGTCTATGCAATTTGAAAAATCAAGATAATTGCCAGGCAGTCATGCCCATTCTACCAGAAGATAAGATAATTGCCACTTTCACACCTTCAGTTCTCAGAAAGCATATTTTTCTAGCTACTCGTCATAAGAAGAAAGCTGTAACAGATGACCTGATGTCAAAAGGTGCACAGATCTTGGGAGATGGTTGCTTGCAGATAAATTCTTGATATCTTCCTTCCTTACCAGTTGCAAAGGGCAGTTCATGACTCGCCCACTGCTGGGCATCTAGGTATTAAAAAAAACTCTTGAATTATTTGCCCAGCAATTTTGGTTGCCACAGTCCACTCAAGCAGTACAGCAATATGTTAAAGATTGTCCAAGTTGTGCCAGGAGAAAGGTACCCAATGCTCCACCTAGTGGTGACCTTTACTTTTGTCTTCTGGTTCTTGGAAATGTATTTTCTTTACATTTTATCACTGATCTCTTCCATCCAAAGGTTATACTATTATATTAGTACTAGTAAAAAGGATCTGGCATATGTTAAGAGTAGGAAGAGAGTTCTTCTGTTACGCCATGCATAACAAATTAAGTTAGCATCTGTTTCCACTCCTACCACAATTGCTCTAGTCAAGGTGCAGGGTCAAGATGAATTATTAATAATAATTTTATTTATATAGAGCTTTTCTCCATCAAGACTCAAAGTCGCTTTACAACAGCAAAAACAATTTCAGGGGTTTAGTATTGCAGAAAGAAGAAAGCAAACCGAAAACAATCAACATAATAGGTACAATGGACATAATGCAGGGTTGGTGTAGCCATTTTGGGTAATAACTTCCCAGGGTTATATATCCCACTCATGAAGGGTACCAGACGAAGCAGCCATTTTAGGCATGCTACTGTACGCAGGTTACCCTGGGTGGAATACTGTAGGTGAGGGATAGCCAACCTCGGTCCCCGTGAGCTACCAACAGTTCACGTTTTCCAGACCATCTAGCAGGTGCACAGGTGTATTCATTACTAACTAACACATTTGAAAACATCCACAGGTGGAGCCAGGGGCGGATTGGGAATTTAAAGTGGCCCTGGAAAAAACTGCTGAAGTGGCCCAGAAAAGTGGGTGTGGCCTCGTGGCAAGGGGTGTGGCCTAATGTTACATGTTATGCCTGCAAGCCACTCCCCCCATTTTAGTAATGCTGGGGGTATGCCCACCACTCCAGGAGCTGATGGGAATGCCCATAGTCCCTCTCTCTGAATAATCACAGCAAGCATGTACCTATATGATATTTCTCCAATGGGGAACCTCTGAAGAAATTAGTTCTCCCTGTACAGGCAGTGTATTGAGGCGCTATTCACTATTCATGCAGGAGAACACATGGTCTGGAAGCCACCTCCTGTTTGTGTCGCAATAAAACCAATATCATTATCATGCAACATAGGTTCAACCAGAGATAGTAACAGAAGTTTTGGGGGAGGACAAAATGTGAGTTTCCCTTATCAAACAATCTTATATATTTAAAATATGTTTGCTCATTTGGTACCATTTGCATCAGTAATATGGTTTCAGTAGAATTGTTGTCTTAATGATGATTACTGTCCCCCAGTCTTTTCTTCTAATAGTACCAGCAGTCCTACCATCCTCTGTGTGTATCACCAGCACCATCGCCCAGGCGTGTCTCTAGCCCATCCCCCATGTGTCTTTCCAGCGCCATCTCCTTCTCTCCAGCACTATCCTTGTGTCTCCCCAATGCCATCATTCTGCTTCTCATCATGCTGCATCTCCTCCGCACCATCCTTCAGCCCTAGCACAGAGTAGGCCCCCTCCCCCAGACAGATTAGCATCGTCCCTTAGCACAAAATGACCCAACCCTACAGACAGATCATCTGCCCCTAGTACAGCAGACCCCCCCTTTCCCTAAAACAGATTATCATCTCCCCCTAGTACAGTATAACCCCCCCATGAGATAGATCATCATCTCCCCTGACCCCCTAGTACAGCAGATCCCCCTCCCCTTCAGACAGATCATCATCTCTTCTTAGCAAAAATTAGCTCCCTACAACCCTCTCCCACAGACATTTAATCTCTCCTTAGTACAGAATAATCCCCTGGCCCCCCCTCTCAGATCATCATTATGCTCTTTATCCCCTCTCCTAAGCCACTTTTTCTACTCATAAAAAGAGGTCAATTAGAACTTCAAAACAAACAAATGGGTACAGCAGTTAGACTTTTTAGGGGCAGTTGCAGGCCCTGGTACAAAAATATGCTATGTCCAACCCCAAGATAACAATATGCCGCATAGTAGTGGATGACAGGGAGAGGTAGAGGGTGACTGAGAGACAGAGAGGGTGACAGGCAGAAGGGAACAAGAAGGGGCAGTGGGTGGCAGGGAGAAGGTGACAAGAAAAGGCAGAGGGTGTCGGGGAGATGGTGACAGGGAGAAGCAGTGGGTGACAGAGGGAGGTAGAGTGTGACAGAGAGTTGGTGAAAGGAAGAAAGTGATGGTGAGTAGATGACGGGAAGAAGCAGAGGGTGATAGGCAGTAGGTGACGAAGAGGCAGAAGGTGAAAGTGGATGTAAGGGAGAGGTAGAGGGCGACGGGCAGTGGGCAGCAGCTTGATATACGGTTAGTTTGGAAAGTTTGGGTGCACTTTTAGTCAGTAAATAACTGTTTAAATAAATAAAATTATTTTTTGAAAGAGCAAAACATTTTCTAATTCATAGATTGGGCTAGTGAATAGAAAAAAAAATCAAAACATAATAACACATAAAAAAATAAAATTAGCAACAACTATTAAAGTATTACTAGCACTCATAGTACCCTTTGGTTAGATATAATAAGTTACCTTAGCATTATTATTATACAACCAACAAATGCATCCCCCCTTATGTATATACAACTCTATGGATACACAGCCTCTGCCACTTGGTGTGATCCTTCCTCCTCCTCCTCTCTCCCTACCCTACCCCCCCCCCTCCAGCCTGAGGGCACACTCCTCACTACCGCTGGGCATACATAAACACTATATATCCCTGCATATCCATAGCACACACACCATGCTACACCACAGTCCAGGACAGCAGCGCTAGCATTCCAGACTGTACCACAGCCAGGGCCGGTGCTAGGGTGTTCGGCGCCCTCAGCGAACTATAAATTTGCACACTCCTACAAATGTGTAAGGCAGTGGGTGACGCTGGGGGGAGGCAGTGGGTGATAGTTAATAGGAGAAAGGCAATGGGTAATGCTGGAGAGAGGTAGAGGGTGACAGAGGAAGACAGGGAGAGGGAGTAGGTGACACTAGGGTAAGGCAGTGGGTGACAGTCAATAGTTGAAAGGCAATGGGTGACACTGGGAGAGGTAGAGGGTGACAGAGAGAGGGAGTGGGTGACACTGGGGTAAGGCAGTGGGTGACAGTCAATTGGTGACAAGCAGTAGGTGACACTGGGGAGAGGCAGTGGGTGACACTGGGGAGAGGTTAGAGGATGACAGAGGGAAACAGGGAGAGGTAGAGGGTGACAGAGAGAGGGAGTGGGTGACACTGGAGTAAGTCAGTGGGTGACAGTCAATTGGTGACAAGCAGTGGATGACACTGGGGAGAGGCAGTGGGTGACACTGGGGAGAGGTTAGATGATGACAGAGGGAAACAGGGAGAGGGAGTGGGTGATGAGAAGAAGCAAAGGGTGAAGGAGAGAGGCAGAGGGTGATGGGAGATGGTGACAGGGAGAGGCAGAGAGTGACAGGTTGTAGGTGACAGGAGAGAGAGGGTGATGGGGAGAGGCAGTGGGTGTCAAGCAGAGAGTGTCAGTGAAAGGCAGAGAGTGACAGGCTGTAGGTGACAGGCGAGAGAGTGTGTTGGGGAGAGGCAGTGGGAAGAGAGGCCCATAGGTTGTGGATATCTCAGGGGACACAACATAACATTGTCCCCAACCAAAGCAGGGGCCAGACAGAGGAAATCTTTCTGCTCTATGGAGGTATTGAGTGGGAAATCAGAGCTGGGGGGGAGGAAGGAGTTAGAGCATGAGGATCCACTGCCAAGATAAGCAGCTTATTTGTTGGCCGGAGATCTGCTGAGGAGGAGTTGAGCCCACACAAGTTGGAAACTTGTGGTGGGGAAGTTTAAAGAATTGAAGCATCGTCCCTGAGAAGGGGGCGGAGCCAGAAAGACAGTGGCAGAACTGTTGTTAAATCAGTGCTTTGGCTGTCCTGGACAGCTCCACCTCCACTCCTATCTGCTGATGCTGAGCAGTGAGCAATGCTCCTAATCAGCCTCAGTATCTGTTCCCCTCTCATGTCGGCCCCGGCATAGCTTCATCTAGTTCTATTGGGCTGGTTTAAAACTGGCCAAAAAACTTAATAGCAAGTGCAGCCCGGGAAGCACATAGCACCCTGCCCGACAGCCCAGTGCACCCCTACACGGCAGTCCCCATCCTGGCCATTACAGGGTCAGACAGTACATATAGTCACAGTACAGCCCTGTCCTCTCTCCACCAGTAGCAATCTTACCTGCTGAGTCCTGCATAGAAGGTGACTGTCAGCAGTAGCAGGAGATAGGTGGTGGCAGCGTGGCTGCATGTCCACTGCAACAGGTTGTGCTGCTCTGTCTGCCCTGAGGGGAGGGGAAGAGAGGAGAGGAACCCGGCCAGTGGGCATAGAGGCAGGCGGCGACAGCAACAATTAAATTACTCATTGCAGCTGGTGGGGAGAGCGCCTCTCTAGCCTGGCGCATCCCTGCAATGCGAGGCACTGCAGCCAGCCCGATTGTCTCCTCTCCTCTCTGCCTCCTCCCCAGGCTGTTAAATTAAACTTTAGCTTCACAGCCTGGGGAGGAGACAGAGTGGAGAGGAGACAATCAGGCTGGCAGCCTGGGTGGCCCCCAGCCCCGCAGCTTACCAGACCTCCCGCCGCCTGACCAGTGCTGGAGACGAGTACACTGTTCCTCGCTGCGTAGCAGCATCATACTGAGGTATTCTTGGTGGGGTTTAATAGGAAAGGCTCTTCTCAGGCGGGCCACGTGTAGCTGAAAGTGATGGGCAGCGTGGCTGTCTGTTATGCAAAGAACTAACAGCCGGGTGCCGCTGTTCGGGGGCGGGGCCACAATTGAGAAGCGGCCCCACAAGCCAATCGGTCCACCGGAATTTCTCCTACTAAAGATAAGGGCCAATCCGCCCCTGGGTGGAGCTAATTATATCACTTGTGATTCTGTGAGGAGACCTGCTGTTGGCTACCACTGCTGTAGGTAATGCTTAGGAAAGATAACACAAAAAGGTGGAAGTTGCAGTGTACTAAATCTAAGAGCAGAGACCTTACATAGCCAGCAGATCCAAGTATTTTTCATCCCACCCACGGGTGTACCAGGTGAGGCAGCTATCTTAGGCACACTACAAAGGTTACAGTGTGTGATATACCATACAAGGAACAAATACGGGTCACTGAAACATGTGTGGTGTGATGTGCACTGCATGAATAGATCCACAAGTTGCTCATCCTGCCAATGTCAGCATCATTTGAGGCAGCCATCTTGGGCGCACTGCATAGGTTACAGGATGTGCACCTTGTACAAGTATAACATCCAGGTAAAAAAAGAAAAGCTGAATAAAGAGGCAAAATTTACATTAATACAAGGGTGACAGTAATATAACATCTATGGAAAGGTTAAACTAAATTTAAGAGGAAAAGACAATGAATAAAGCAAAATTGCACCAAGCTTCATGATTTGGCGACCACAACCTAAGGTCCATTTGAGGGGTCACCTTGCTGCGTTGTTCAGTATGGCACAGTTGGAATGGTTCAGCAGCTTGTATGGGGAGATCAGCCAGGAGCGGATCAGAAAGGCTGCGGCAGCATTGGGGATCCAGGAGCAGGCACAACCCATAGGCATAGTGGAAAGGTGGTGTTAGAAGGACACAGGCCCTCATTCAGAGGCTTTCGCAAGAAGTGACCCACAGCTTAACGACCGACCAGGTTGATGGACGCAATGGTCAAGGCCATCGCGACCATCGAGGCTTGCGACAAGACCCTAAGGTTGGGTCTCGGCAACCGCAAGCCTCAGGGAGCTTCCTGCTCTGATCGAGCAGGAAACTCCCCACTGACATCACTGCTGATGTCAGTGAGGCCGCCCACGAAACGGCAAGGAACGTCAGGAACGCCTCCGTTTGTGTAACCACCCCCCTGTCCGCCTACAAAATGGGGCGAGCTGTCGATAAACATCGACAGCTGCCCCTTTTGTAGTGAGCTCCAGAACGAGAGAGTTTCTCTGTCGCTCCGGGCTTGCGCACGCGCAGTGCGGCTGCTGCGCATGCGCAGGACCAAAACATCGACCCGGTTACGAGCGCTCAGCGCTTGCAACCGACTCTGAATGAGGTCCGCAGTCCTTAGTAGCAGAAATTACTGATTGATTTTTCTCCTTCTGTTTAACCCCTGAATAACTCAGACTTCAATTTACTAAGCACTTAAAATCTAAGCATCTGCTATAGCAGCCTTGGCTCTGCAGCCTAATGGTAATTCTTGGTAGAGAAATTCTTGGATTCTCAAATACGTGGCAAATATCTATTTTTTCTTCTTTAATGGAAAGGTTATTGGTTTGAAGACAGTTCATTGGAGTCAGTAGAATATATTCATTGTAAACATTTAGTACACTAATTTTTGAAGGGGATATTCAATATTCTGTGATATGTTAAATGGTATAGGGTCAATATTCTGTCATATATTAATTCTGCTTTAAGGTCCAAGGCATTTTTGTTTATGAAGTTGGCCAGACACTTTTGGTCTCTGGGCATAGCCCGGGGCTACGGATGTAGAGGTAGTTCCCGCAGGTTAGTAATCTCCAGTGTGCACATGAGCAGGAAGTTGGCAACTGCCCAAACTGGAGCTACTCCATCTATACCAAAAAAAAAATTAGCACGTTCTAGTTGAATCCTTCTGTACCTTGGAAATGTGCTAGCTCACTTGTATACCCGACACCTGTTTCCGACTTCTAGCTTCCCATTGTTTCCCATATGTACTCTTTTCTGTGCTACCTTGTGGATCTCTGTGTACTGAATCGGCTCTTTTTACCTGGATTTTCTACCTGTGTTACTTTGTGGATTCTCATTTACCAGCCCAGATTCATTACCTAGACTTACTCATTGTCTAAACCCAGCTGCTCAAACCTGACCGTCAGTGTGCCAGACCTTGAAATGTATATAGACTTTCCTTGCCTTACCCATATTGGCTCTCACCTGTCAGTGTACCAGACCCGTATTGCATTACTATGATATTAACCTCACTGCCTCTCTGCAGCTGATCAAAAAACAGTGAAGGGTTCTCTTACCAGTATCTTTCCTAGAGTGCCATTGTGCCTTGCTCTGGTTCTGGTATTTACTTGCTCAGATCAGCTATTAACTTAACCAAAGGTAATGTACATCTGTATATGCATTGATCAATAAGAAGTCTGAGAAGTCTGGGGCCTGGTTATTGATTTTGGGGGGGACAATGTATAAACAATAATAATTTATTCTCTGAACATTACAAAGCCTGCACAGATCAGAATGATATGTGCAGTGCTTTGAAACTGCCACAGATTGACGGCGGATTCATACTTCTAGTTGACAGCGGGGCTGTTGTAAAGGGGCCTATCTGACAGGTTTTACACAGAAAATATTGAACGGCAAACGCCACCACTTTAGAATAGACGCTCGAATGTGATGGTTGGTAAATTCTGCATTTAGTCCCTGCAAACCTTTGGCGATGTCCAGCATTTTGGTTTAGAAGTCAAACATGATTCTTAGCAAATTTACCCCTATGTTTAAAGTGCAGAGACTAATTTCTCACAATTAAAACGGATTTTTGTATGAGTCATTGGAGATGATGTTACCTGAGTGCTTAATCACCCGAGTAGTCTTTGAAACCATTACAGTGTCTAAAGTGCTCAGTAAATATGTCCAAAGATATACTACTTTATTGGTGCGGATCCTGTCATGAAGAGTTGAAAATAAAAACATAAATTACACATAAAATTGTGATGCGCTGAGAGATCTTCCTGATAAGTAATGTGTATCTTAATGTCTGCTAGTAAAAAATGTGTGTTCATAAGTCCAGAAAATCAATCTGTAGGTAGGGTGTTCTTTATAAGAATTGACTACAAAGTCCAGGGTAATCCTATCCCTGACCGGGAAAATGGCACTGATTATGTCCCAAAGTCCAAATACTCTTTAGGGAAAAGCAAATATATAGTTTTATGGATAATCCCAGAATAGTAACTTATGATGTCTGTAGGAAGGGTGTTCTGATAACAGTGCTATGCCTCTTCTTCCTCCTCTCCACCTCAAATACAATACATGCACGGTATCAGGAACTTGGAAACACAATAATGCAGGATAGGTAAGCAAGGTGTGTACTTACCAAATCCGTGATTGCTTCCTGCTGGTTCCCATGGTTCCAGTGCTGGCAAAGACGGTGGTAAGGGATGGTGCAGAGGTGATAGTACGGAGGTGATGGTATGTGGCTATGCACTATACAACACTCAGGACCCTGGTCTCATACAACACTATTTATTGGTAGTTACAAATGCTGTGACTCACTAGAGTCTCACACAACCAGTTACAGATTACTGGTAGTAAAAAAGAGTGTCCACAAGTGCCTTGCACAAATGCACTCATACATGGGTTCTGTGTTGAAAAAAGGGGGTGTGGGCCAACGCGTTTCATCCGAGGTAGCGGACTTTTTCAAGGTGCCCGCCCTTCTATGCTTCACTCTCTTATATAGGCTGTTTGATTGTTGGTGTCATCGCCGCTGTGCTCGGCGTTACCCGCACTTCCGGGTTCGTGTGCGCGTCATCTCTGTTTTCCTCAATCCTATCATATGCACTAGAGTGTGCATTGAAGTCTCTGAACTTGTTCCGCGCATGCGTCGTCCCGGCGGCCATTTTGGTAAGGGTTTTATAATGTAAAATACTATACGGCGGCCATTTTATTGGTTATGCAGTATAATCATGGTCAGAATGCAGTGGAAATATGTCTCCTAGTGGTGAGCGGCCATTTTATTGGTTATATGTTCTGCACGGATTTGACTTGTATCCTCACACTAGTCATATTAAATCTTCCTAACTATTGCATATTCCAATCATTATGACTTAAATATTTGTAATGAGCCATACTGTCCTCATTTCTTTGCAAAGGGTCTGACTGTTAATCAAATGGTAATGGTGGTTATATTTCTACCTTTAGTGATGGTACTTAATAGTAAATGTCAAACATCACTGACATTATGGGATTTTTTTGTTATGTATGTATCTACCCCCATCTTATAGAGCCTATGTAGGTCCTATATGTAACCTGCATGGTCAATATCTTATCATAAGATTTTCTTAGGGTGTCATACTGATTTGCATGTATCCAATGTTAAAGAATTGTTCCCGTAAACCTACGGATCTATATTCAAACCTTCTGGGATTAGCGTATGTAGATTGAATATCCACCTGCTTTTGATTTGATCTATCTTGCTATTATGGTCTCCTCCCCTCCAATTGGGTATGACATACCTTCCAACATGACCCTCTCCAGGAGGGACACAATGCTCTGGTCCTGGACTTCCCTGGTAATTTATGATTGGTGGAGGCTCGAGAGGTGGGGCTGCAGCACAGACCAAAATTCAAATAGGGGAGTCACACCAACTGCCAGTGAGTCCCAGCCAGTGATGTTTGGCAGCGTGTGAAATGACAGTTGGTGTGACTCCCCTATTTGAATTTTGAACTGCGCTGTAGCCCCGCCTCTTACCAGGGAAGTCCAGGACCAGAGCATTGTGTCCCTCCTGGAGAGGGTCTTGTTGGGAGGTATGGTATGACTTGATCTATTGCCAGGAACTTCAATCCTTTGTGATTGCTCTGATGTTTATTTTAAAAATGTTCTGACACACTGTGTTGTTCAAAACCAATTTTGATATTACGGATATGCTCTCCTATTCTGGTTTTCAAATTCCTAGTTGTGCGACCTACGTATTGCAGATGGCATGGACATTCTAGCAAGTAGATCACATTCTTGCTGTCGCAGCTTAATGTATGCCGTATTTTATACTCCTGATGGGTCTGACTGCTAATAATACTCTCTGTAGGAATGGTAACCCTGATGTTTACATTGTTGGCATCTCCCACAATGATAGAAGCCTTGCCTCATTATCTTCCCATCCAATGTTGTCTGCTTCCTAGCTCTATCGTTCTTTAGATGATTCCTAACCAGTTTCTGTTTCAGATCTGGTGCTTTCCTATACACTACATCCGGTCTATCTGGTAGGATTGTCGTTAATTTGTTGTCCAGGTGTAAAATGGACCAATGCTTCTGCAAAATGTTTTTGACTTTAGGAGCGGATTTTGTATAGTTGGTAATAAAGTATATTTTGTTACTATCTGTGTCATCCTACCCCTTTTCCTTGTCATGGTATGTCAATAGTTGCCCTCTAGATCTCTTTTTTATCTTTTCATATACTTCTTTCACCTGTAATTCGTCATAATGTTTTTCTTTAAATTGATTCATCAATTTCTGTCCCTGAACCTCATAATCCTCAATATTCGTACAGTTCCTGCGAATACGTGTGAACTGACTCTGTGGAATACTACGAATCCAACTAGGATGGTGATTGCTCTCTGCGAGGATATAACTGTTCACATCCACTTTTTTATAGTGTGTTCTAGTTTGGATCCTTGAATCTTTGATATATATTATACTACTCTCTCCCTATAATTACAAGAAAATTAGCCATAAAAAAGTACTTCTTAGATAAGGACACAGCCATAATTAACAACCACCAGGCAAGTAAATATCAACATACTAATTTAAAACCACTGTCTAAATTTAATCCTTGCCATTTGAAGGGTGATTGCGTACAGACCTTTGAGAAAGCAGTTGTACAAGACATACGTAAATTGAATACTAACATAACAGTGACTCAGAACAATTTGACACGAGCGGAAAGAACGACACTACAAGAATTAGAAAAAGATGCCACAATAGTGATTAAACCTGCAGACAAAGGGGGGTGGGCATTGTGATATTAAGCAAAGAGGATTATATGAGAGAGGCAAATAACATTCTCACTGATGTGAACACATATCGCAAACTTAAGGGAGATCCCACAAATAGCTTCAAAAAAGAATTAGATACAATATTACAAGAAGGCAAATCAGAGGGTATCTTAGACAAACATGAATTTGAATTCATCAACATACAACAACCGATAATTCAGTTTTTTTACTACTTGCCCAAAATTCATAAGAACAGTAATAACCCCCCAGGTAGACCCATCACTTCAGGGATAAATTCATTAACATTGTCACTCTCACAGTATATTGACCACTTTCTACAGAAGAATGTAAAACTACAAACATCGTATATTAGGGACACCACTCAAATTCTCAATATCTTACAAGGGATAGAGTGGAAAGATGAGTACTGGTTGGTAACTAGTGATATAACATCACTGTACACGGTGATCGACCATAAACAAGGTCTAGAAAGTCTTAGATATTTTCTGGAACAAGATCAAGATCTTGATAAGGCACAGACTGACTTTATTTTGTGGGGGATGAATTTCATACTCACACATAATTATATGTGGTCTGAGGAGGAGTTCTTACAACGTCGAGGCACTGCAATGGGGACCAAGTTTGCACCGAGTTACACGAACTTATTTATGAGTCTCTGGGAGATCAAGAACATCTGGGGTAGGCGAGAGCTCGGTGCAAACTTGGTCCTGTGGAGGCGTTACATTGATGATATAATATTTATATGGCAAGGGGACGAGGTTTCTTTAAGGAATTTCACACAGGACATCAATATCAATGATCAAAATGTAATTTTTACTACCAATTACGACAGGGAGAGGGTAGTATTGCTTGACCTGGAAATATGTATCAAAGATTCAAGGATCCAAACTAGAACACACTATAAAAAAGTGGATGTGAACAGTTATATCCTCGCAGAGAGCAATCACCATCCTAGTTGGATTCGTAGTATTCCACAGAGTCAGTTCACACGTATTTGCAGGAACTGTACGAATATTGAGGATTATGAGGTTCAGGGACAGAAATTGATGAATCAATTTAAAGAAAAACATTATGACGAATTACAGGTGAAAGAAGTATATGAAAAGATAAAGAAGAGACCTAGAGGGCAACTATTGACATACCATGACAAGGAAAAGGGGCAGGAAGACACAGATAGTAACAAAATATACTTTATTACCAACTATACAAAATCCGCTCCTAAAGTCAAAAACATTTTGCAGAAGCATTGGTCCATTTTACATCTGGACAACAAATTAACGACAATCCTACCAGATAGACCGGATGTAGTGTATAGGAAATCGCCAGATCTGAAACAGAAACTGGTTAGGAATCATCTAAAGAACGATAGAGCTAGGAAGCAGACAACATTGGATGGGAAGATAATGAGGCAAGGCTTCTATCATTGTGGGAGATGCCAACAATGTAAACATCAGGGTTATCGAAGTACCATTCCTACAGAGAGTATTATTAGCAGTCAGACCCATCAGGAGTATAAAATACGGCATACATTAAGCTGCAACAGCAAGAATGTGATCTACTTGCTAGAATGTCCATGCCATCTGCAATACGTAGGTCGCACAACTAGGAATTTGAAAACCAGAA
The DNA here is from genome assembly GCA_031769625.1 of Taudactylus pleione. NCBI lineage: Eukaryota > Metazoa > Chordata > Amphibia > Anura > Myobatrachidae > Taudactylus > Taudactylus pleione. The sequence goes on along the minus strand of JAUIMM010001821.1, from coordinate 1,884,210 downwards.
TAGGAGAGCATATCCGCAATATCAAAATTGGTTTTGAACAACACAGTGTGTCAGAACATTTTAAAAATAAACATCAGAGCAATCACAAAGGATTGAAGTTCCTGGCAATAGATCAGGTCATACCCAATTGGAGGGGAGGAGACCATAATAGCAAGATAGATAGAATCGAAAGCAGGTGGATATTCAATCTACATACGCTAATCCCAGAAGGTTTGAATATAGATCAGTAGGTTTACGGGAACAATTCTTTAACATTGGATACATGCAAATCAGTATGACACCCTAAGAAAATCTTATGATCAGATATTGACCATGCAGGTTACATATAGGACCTACATAGGCTCTATAAGATGGGGGTAGATACATACATAACAAAAAAATCACATAATGTCAGTGATGTTGACATTTACTATTAAGTACCATCACTAAAGATAGAAATATAACCACCATTACCATTTGATTAACAGTCAGACCCTTTGCAAAGAAATGAGGACAGTATGGCTCATTACAAATATTTAAGTCATAATGATTGGAATATGCAATAGTTAGGAAGATTTAATATGACTAGTGTGAGGATACAAGTCAAATCCGTGCAGAACATATAACCAATAAAATGGCCACTCACCACTAGGAGACATATTTCTACTGCATTCTGACCATGATTATACTGCATAACCAATAAAATTGCCGCCGTATAGTATTTTACATTATAAAACCCTTACCAAAATGGCCGCCGGGACGACGCATGCGCGGAACAAGTTCAGAGACTTCAATGCACACTCTAGTGCATATGATAGGATTGAGGAAAACAGAGATGACGCGCACACGAACCTGGAAGTGTGGGTAACGCTGAGCACAGCGGCGATGACACCAACAATCAAACAGCCTATATAAGAGAGTGAAGCATAGAAGGGCGGGCACCTTGAAAAAGTCCGCTACCTCGGATGAAACGCGTTGGCCCACACCCCCTTTTTTCAACACAGAACCCATGTATGAGTGCATTTGTGCAAGGCACTTGTGGACACTCTTTTTTACTACCAGTAATCTGTAACTGGTTGTGTGAGACTCTAGTGAGTCACAGCATTTGTAACTACCAATAAATAGTGTTGTATGAGACCAGGGTCCTGAGTGTTGTATAGTGCATAGCCACATACCATCACCTCCGTACTATCACCTCTGCACCATCCCTTACCACCGTCTTTGCCAGCACTGGAACCATGGGAACCAGCAGGAAGCAATCACGGATTTGGTAAGTACACACCTTGCTTACCTATCCTGCATTATTGTGTTTCCAAGTTCCTGATACCGTGCATGTATTGTATTTGAGGTGGAGAGGAGGAAGAAGAGGCATAGCACTGTTATCAGAACACCCTTCCTACAGACATCATAAGTTACTATTCTGGGATTATCCATAAAACTATATATTTGCTTTTCCCTAAAGAGTATTTGGACTTTGGGACATAATCAGTGACATTTTCCCGGTCAGGGATAGGATTACCCTGGACTTTGTAGTCAATTCTTATAAAGAACACCCTACCTACAGATTGATTTTCTGGACTTATGTACACACATTTTTTACTAGCAGACATTAAGATACACATTACTTATCAGGAAGATCTCTGAGCGCATCACAATTTTATGTGTAATTTATGTCCTTTAAGAGATTGGGATATCTCTTTAAAGTGGAGCAGCTGTAGAGATTCTAATCTAAAGATTTAGAGCGCTGTAAGTCCTATCTGAAAATAAAAACATGGTTGTAAAAAAAGTGTATTTGTGCACATAAGGCACCAAAATGTGTACGCCCCTGCATCGGCAGTATGTGCGGCTTTTTCCTGATAAGTCATCCTCAGTGTACGTACTCACATCTCCCAATAGTTTACATGACTGGTGAAAGCAGACCTCAGTGTATTTAAATGCACAGTCTGTATCATTCCTCTCCTAGATACACATGACATTATCAATACAGAAATTACTTTGTTTTTCCCAGTTTATTGAGGGACACCTAATGAATTATTTGATTCCTATATATGGAATAATTTGCGGTCTGTTTTCATGGTGCATTTTAATTTTATGTCATTATTACACTTATGATTTGTTGTGTATGTTTTGTTTTGTTACTATCGCCGCTATTCACTTTAGGTGAACATTTACACTGATTGTATTATATGCACTGAGCACAGACATATTTGTTTATATCTTCACATGTGTTTTTGTCTTTTGTGTAATTTTAGTAATTGCTCGTCATAGAGACCTATAAATTAATAAAAGTTCCGTTTTAATTTATTTAAGGTGTGCCCCATGTAATAGGAGTACTGTTTCTTCTCTTTTCTTGTTGATAACCCTTATTTTGCTCCGAGGGTGCACCCTTACTTTGACATTTAGTCATTAGATATGACACAATTTTATGGTCTCTTCTGATTTTTCTTTGTTTTTTCATAGTTATAGTTCTTTCACTATCCTGAAGAGTATTTAGATTCTCATTTGTTACCCTAGTGCGGTGTACCATTTCATTTCTGTTTCCTTCCCCTCTTATTATTTCCCCTTTCTATTTGTAACTTTCTCGCCTTTTTCACGAGACCTCCCAAAAGTAGTCGTAAAGGATACACCACCAAAGTGGTCAGCACGGCCCGCGTTTATGTAAGCTTTGCCTGCATGAGAACTTCTCCCACCCAAGCTCCGCCCTTTCAGGTGCCAATGCATCCAAATTACGATTCAAATTCTAGTTTTGTGTGCTCATTTCAGTAGCAGTTTAAGAGAGGAGGGGGCCTGTGTCCAATCTCTGAGCTGCTTCCCCTCCCCAACCTTTCACCAGCGCATGTGCCAAGTAGACGCTGGCACTGTGATTTCTCTACTGTGAATGCAAAGATCTCTGGGGAAGTGGCGCCAACGCCATTTTCCCAGTGATTTCTGCAGCGTCTGCTTAGAAATAAGCATAGCCTATAGGTGCGGTGTGGTTGCCCCTGGACACAGTTGCTGAGCACGGCTCACCCTGCACCCATTATAGATGAGCCCATGGCTCATGTTCAGAGCATGCGCAGTGCAAACTTGACACAAGATACCAAACATAAACGGGCAGACGTTCAACTCTCAGCTCAGGGTGTTTGAAGCACTCATTACAAGCTGGGAGATTTCAGCGTACTGCCCTTTCCAGCTGCAGTAAAACCACTGGGCGCTTTCAGGAAAATCTTCAGCGTTGAAAGCATCTGTATTACACCACCCTGAAGATATGTTGTGTGTGTTTAGCCCGCATAAGCATTGCAACATCTTGTTTAATTGATTAAGTGTTCTCCGTCACTTGTCACTGATGGTGACAAGTTTTATTATTTTAAAGTATTCCCCCACTGCACACATTTTCCATATGAAAGAGAACAGAATGAGCTCATTAGTATCTTTAATATTGGTTTTCTTCAGGACACTAAAAAAAATCAACTTTCATTAAAATATGTTTTGGCAATTTCACAGATCAGTGGTCTCTTTACATCTGTAATGAGAAGTAAGAGTTTAGTTAATATGTTTGCATAGAAGTCATGGATCACGCTTGTCAAGTAGAAAAAGCTTTATGTATAATAGGTAATACATTTGGAAACAGATGTAGAAGAATTATTGGCCATTGTAAGTATTGTCAAGAGAATTGAGGATGGTACGAAAGAGAACAAAGGGTATAAATAACAAGTGACTTAAACTAATGCGTAATGTATGAAATGGAAATCCAGGAGATGATGATCAGAAGAGGCCAAAGAAACCATTAAGTGTCTACACAGTTTATGTAAGAAAGAGAGACACAGGTCCGATGTTCACATAGTTGAGTGATTTTTTGGAGGTGGCTAGAAATGCTGCAAAACTGGAGAGTTCGCTTGGTGTGTTATAGGCTTGTCATGGGCGTGTCTATGCAAGCCACTGCGTTCCCAGACGCACAGCTGCAGGCAGGGCTCTTGAGAGCTGAATGGGGCCCGTGTACTAGGGGGGGGCCCGGGTACTAGGGGCGTGCCAAATTTGGAAGGCGTGGCCCTGCCACTCCTAAAAAGTGAAAAAAAAAATACTATGGTTACAGCTGCCCCGATTCCCCACCAAACCGCTCCAACAGGCCCCTGTAATCAGAGACCCCCTCGGCAACCATAGACGTAAGCATAGGAGGCCATAGCCAGATGAAGAAACTGCACCTGCCTTAGGGCAGTTGCAAGCTTTGGTAGTGCGACCAATGGTGGCATATAAGGACACACCAAGCAATATTTTAGCCTGCTTGGGCGCTAAAAGTGGATGTTTCAGGCCTTGTACATTTGGCCACATAGATGTGCACAAGGGAAGGAGCTTGTAGTGGCATTTGCATAAAGTCGCAGAGGGGCGACCATCCATAGACGGTGTTACGTGTGCTTTGGCGTGCGACTCAATCCCAAGGTGTGTAAGGCAGATATTCACAGAGGGGCTCATGTAGAGTTGGCTGTTTATGTGCGTTTTTTTCTTCATAAAATATTCATTTCCATACTGCACACGAGCAGGTAAAAGAAATACTCTTTCCTCTGTAGCAGACTCTGTCACTTCTCACACTTCTGACTCCCCATACTTATGGAGGCCATACAGGGAGAGAAGGGGCATGGGAAGGATAGGATGAGTACAGTAAGGGCAATATGCTACTGAGGTAGACCTGGACACATTTCCTCCTATCAGGAATGTACAGTATCTATTGCAGGTGCTCGACCCCTCGTAAAAAACAAATATGCACTAATGATGATGAGGATCGGCAGGATCTCCTGCTTAGCTGATTGCATCCAGACCCCTTATAGTGACTGCGTATACATTATTTTAGAGGAAAAGGCAACAAACATTTGTATTAAATTTGATTTTTGTACTTTTATTTTGTATTTTTCTACAGTATGTATTTATATGTATTTTACATGGTAAATGCAACTTTCACAATTATTAATTACACTGTCTGGATATTTCATGACAGTATTGTATTGAGCATTTACTACTGTGCTTTTTTTCCCTCTGGCATAGACCAAGCACTTGCGCATACCTCATTTACACATGCCAATTTAGGCAAATAAACCCCACCATTGATCCATCCAAATCCTGCCCCAAGCTGCCCACTTTGGGTAGAAAATGCCCCTATCTTGGCCATGAATCAGGACAGTTGAGAATTCTGCTAATGCTACTTTTTCTCCTGTCGTAAACCTGGCACCTACAGTATGTACTGTCTGAGATCTTTAAGCATCTTAAGATGTGCCCAGCACAGCCCATGCGTAACTGCATCTACTTTCAGCTGCATTTGCTTCCTGTGATTTTATTGTGAAATGTGTCCACTGGGACAATTTACAGGTGGAGATGAGGAAGAAGTGACAGACATAGGGGCAGATTCAATTAGCCGCGGCACTTACCACTGCGTTTTAAGCAGAAACTATTCAATTACCATCCGCAATAAGCTCTCTACTAGCCCCGAGGGTGCACTTAACCCAGATTTCTGCTCACACCTTCCTGAGGTGTGAACATAATTCCGCATTAACTATTGCCTCCGGGCTTACCATGAGTGGTAATTACATAGCTCCAGTCACTTAACCCAGGAGCTATGGCTTACAGCGCATTAGTTGTGGGCTTACTGCGGAAAATAACTGAATTGCTAGGACACTAAACCTGGGCTCTCAAACCCTGTGGTATTTCAGGCGGCTAATTTAATCTGTCCCATAGGGCACGATTCTATTCTATGCGATGTGAATAGCGCCGGGAGTGAGCTCCCAGAGCCATTCAATACACCGCGCTGCCAAGTCCGACTATAGGATTTCTTCTCGCATCCCCCCGGGGATGAGAGCAGAAATCCGACAAAAGTCCCGGCGCGAGGCTGTTTTCTGCCCTTAGCGCCGGGAAAACAGCATCGCGCCGGGAAGTTAGGTCGGGGAATGCCCGTTCTCGCACCTAAAAACCCTGTTTAAGGCGGAGAACGAGCCTTCCCCGACCTAACATCGCGATGGATTGAATAGCTCCGGGAACTATCTCCCGGCGCTATTTACATCGCGCTCAATTGAATTGAGCCCATAGTATGAGATATGTACCTGTTAAATATCCTCTTAACCGCACAATTCTGTACTTTTTATGGTCTGTGCTGAGTCTTACACATGTACGGTCACCACTTTAAAGTGACAGGGCCTATAGAAATCTGTGCCATTCACCACTTTTGTTTTCTTTTCTTGGATGTTAGTTAAGGCCACACTCATCAACTATAGCTATGTGTGCATGACCTTTGGGTAATAGTTTCCCAGTGAATACATAAAGTTTTATATTACTGTTCTGGGTGCTGTTGTTTTACCTTTAAATATACATACTTGCCAACTTTATGTAACACCCCTCCTGGAGTCCTTGTGGGGGAGATGCTAGTGTGTGGTGAGCAATGCAAATTGCATCATTATGGCCCCACCCCTGCTACGCAGGAAGTGGACAGGAGGGTAACCTACTCTTCCGGGTGTCCATGAGAGTTTCTCTGACATTTTGGGAGAATAAGTAGGTGCACATATAATTTTTCAATAGACTGCTGGGACTAATAGTTCACCAACTACCTGCCCTGAAATTACTGAGTTTTACAGTCCCACAATGTGATAATATCCCTCGCAAATGGTTTTCTCATTGTCTGTATTATTTTGAGTTTCATACTTAAGATATTTATATACTATAGAGATGAGCTATAGTGACCCACCCGAACATTGCTATTCCAAGTCGGATCCAAGACCGGGGCGGGTTTTCCCACCTGACTCGGATCCATAAAACGAGCTAAAATGTCATCTTCCCGTTGTCGGATTCTCACAGGTTTTGGATTCTATAAAGGTCCCGGTGATCGGCGCCATATTCACTCCGGCTGTAGAGAATGTGCAGAACAGACGTGCTCTGTCTGTGTGCTGTTGTTCAAGGGTGCCGTGTTGTCGGGCTGGGGGTCTGTGCTGCTGTTGTTCCAGGGTGCAGTGTTGTCGGGCTGGGGATGCAGTACATAAAGGGGTATTGCTGTGTTGTCCATAAAGGGGATGGGGCTGCACTACATAAAGGGGTGCTGCTGTGTTGTCCTGTCCATCAAGGGGCTGGGGATGCAGTACATAAAGGGGCTGGGGATGCAGTACATAAAGGGGCTGGGGATGCAGGACATAAAGGGGTGCTGTGTCATCTATGTGTGTTCTGTAAATCCAGGGGTGCTCTTCCCAGTGTTAAAAAAATAAAAGTTAAATAAAATTATCATTCAACAAAAAAAAAAAAGATCTGTTTTGGTAGCTAGTAGCTACACTATTATTGTTCAGTAACACTGCCGGCCAGACCGCAGTTTATCATCCACGTATTTGTGACTCTACAGGTGGTCCGTCTGCACACCGCTGCTCCGCAAGGGTGCTTTGTTGTCCCATAAAGGGGCTGCTGCCAGGTTGAAAATTGCTTTTCTACTGAAGTGGAATCTAGATGGCATTTTGTAGAGGGGACACATGACCTCAATTAACTGTCTAAAACCCACTGTATTATTGGCGAATATTGGACGCACATCTAATACCATTAGGTTAGGGGCTCCCGGGGGGGACTTATGGTTAGGCACCCCCCCGAGAGGGTTAGGGTTAGGCTAGGGGAAGGGTGGATTAGGCACCCACAGGGGGAGGTTAGGGTTAGGCACCACTGGTAGACATAGGGTCAGGCTGCGGGGTAGAGGGGGTTAGGTTTAGGCACTTAGAGTGGGGTTAGGGTTAGGCACTTGGGGGGGAGGTTAGGGTTAAGCACCCCTAAGGGAGGGTTAGGGGGGCGAATTAGATTAGCAATACTTACCAAAAAGGACAATCAGGATTTTCACCTCTGCCGGGCTGCCGCTGTCGGGATTAGAGCCAACAGCCATGCGACCGGCGGTAAATCATACTGATTCCATGAAAACACCTTTTTCACTTTATTTTAATAAAAATAATGTTAATAAATAGAGCCCATTGGCACATAGGCACAGCTCAGTGGCGGAACTAGAGAGTGGTGGGCCCAGGTGCAAGAATATGCTTTGCCCCCCCCATCCCACCCCCACCCCACCCATTCCTGGCACCCCAACATTTTTTCACCACCCCTCACCCCTCCCCAGTAATTAAATACAGTGCCTGTCCTGCTGCCCAGCCTTGTTTTCTCACCACCCCTCACTGCCCCCCCAGTCAGTAAATTCAGTCTGTCCAGCCCCAGCGTGTCAGCCTCATTCTCCCTCCATACCCATCATGTCTCTGCCTCGTTCTTCCCAGCGTGTGTTCCTTCCAACCCCAGCGTGTCAGCCTCTTTCCCCCCCAGCCCCAGTGTGTGTTTCAGCCTCTTTCCCCACCAGCGTGTGTGTCAGCCTCTTTCCCCCCCGCATGTGTCAGCCTCTTTCCCCCCCAGCCCCAGCATGTGTGTCAGCCTCTTTCCCCCCCAGCCCCAGCATGTGTCAGCCTCTTTCCCCCCCAGCCCCAGCAGGTGTGTCAGCCTCTTTCCCCCCCAGCCCCAGCATGTGTCAGCCTCTTTCCCCCCGCGGGCCGTGTCATAACAAGGGGCCGAGCTGCTGGATAAAGGGGCGGGGCCGCGGTGGGTATCTCTCATGTTGGAGCCGGAGCGGCCGAAGCGGGCCCGCTCCAGATCCAAACATTTAGGTAATGGGGACCAGGTCGGCGGGCAGCGGCGCTGTAGGATGCAGACGGCCATGGGCCCCTGCACCACAGCGGGCCCCGGTGCAAGGCACCGGCTGCACCGCCGCTAGTTCCGCCCCTGGCACAGCTAACTAGTAGTTTAAAAACTGTCCCCTCAAAACCACATCCGGATGACTGAATATCTAAAAAACGTATTTAATTAAGCTGTGTGGTCGCCTCCAAATTAATTAATTGTATTCCCCTGATGCCAACTATGTGTCCTGGAGCCCTAGGCTGTAACTTAATAACCCTAATGGTGGATCAGGCATTGCTTTTGGAGGAAATGTATCAAATGTTCGATATAGAGATAAAGTGGAGAAGTTGCCCATAGTAACCACTCAACTTTTCCCTAGGGAGCTACAACACCATGTGATATCACCCAAGAAACTGGTTTTGTCTCCACATACTATCCCTCCTATAGAATAGACCATGCCCAAATGTTTTTGTTTTTTTAAGCGGACTTGTTCTCAAGTTGTTATGGAACTACAAGCCTCAGCATTCCCAGTAAGCTGGGCTAGATGCTCTACAACAACTGGAGGGCAACAGGTTTCATAATTCTGGTCTGCTTAATATTTTTCTAAGTAAATTTTATTAGAAATGTTGAAAAAGTAAATTTAATTAAAAATGCTCTATGCTCCGCTAGTCTTTGGTCCCACTAACAATGATTACAGAAGCCAGCTTAGCATGTGACAGGGTCCTAGTGCCAGTGTTAACCACGCATGCCCAATAAAATGCAGTGCACCATATTGGTAAAATAATTGCCAGGCCTCCTTCCTAAAATATTAGTGGGTGCTGTGCCAGCGTTAGACTTTATTCCACCATATGTTTAAATGTGAAAGTGCAGCCGCTTCGAGGCAAATAGCATTTGCATCTATTTCTGTAGGAATGCGCCCAATGTTAGGTCGTGCATGGAGTTACCATTTCAAATTGGTGGCATCTAGGGGCTACATGTGCACTCATACGCCTCATTTTAGACCAACATGTAAAACAAGATTTCATTTTGCTGGACAAATTAATTGAAACAAGACTTATGGAGCGAAGACATATTTATGGGGGTCAGTTTACGGTCTGCAAGAGCCCACTAAACTTTGACACCTTTAAAGATACTTCCTATATAACATGACATAGGTAATGGGGGATATTCAGGCTTCGGCCTATTGCCTTTGCACCCATCAAGCGCCCTTCTTTATATGAGAAATTGCTTCTCTAGGCACACTTCTACCAATGCAATAACAACATTCCCAGACAATGCTGACACTTGTAATAAATATAGTCCTAATAATTCTCGCCTCTCGCGAGTTTTAAAGACATAAATAAGTATGTTAGAAGAAAAATCATCTGTATGTCAGAGGCCTATCCTGTACTGTATGTCGAATGTGCTGAAATTTCGGCCTCATTAAGTTTTGGTTCTTATGCCGATACATGGAAATTAGTGTCACTTTATGGGACTATGCAAACCAGATTCTAAAATCATATAAGAGGTTGCTACCTGCTTCTCAGTATCTATTAGGGCTATCGGTATGATTAATATCCGAGGGAAAAAGTGCACAATGTCATGTTATATCTGTGGCTACGTTATTTTTCTCTTAGTTCCTGCTGTCAAAAGTCATTCACCTGTGAGGTCTCCTGAGATGCACAGAATGACAGTCATTGATATCACTTCCTGGTTGTTACTCATGTCACATACCTAAATCACTACCGTTATAAATCACTACGCCATCTATGGCTGCAAGCGGTGTCTTTATTTAGCTAAAAAAAAAGTGGTATCTTAATACATAATAAAGATAACTTATAGTAGTAGCTGACTGATGTGGCTTATATTCTTCTGGTTTTGTATGCTAATTTACGTTCATTATTACATATGTTTTCCAGAAATGTAAACTACTCATCTCAGCTGCAGTTTAAATATAATGGATTATTTTTTGTTTAATATGTTGTCGATGGGTGAACTGTGTCATACATTCCTAAATGTCTGGATAACTTTACTGACTTAAATGTTCTCAAGTCACTGACTTGGATCCAGCTACAGGAACTGCAAAATATTGTAGTATATAGCTAATTTTCTTTTAGTTATTTATGAAATGATAAAGTTTCATATTATAATGAAATGTGTGCCTTAGTATGTAGTATTGTGTTAGAATGCTCAGGGGCTTAGTTATGTGACAGAGGGCCTGACTCTGAGTCAGTTGCATTGGCGGCCACATTACCATACAGCCAGGGAAGCCTGCTTATTAGTTTGTGCTGATGCTGGAATTTGTCTTTGTATTGTAAAAACTGCTGCGGCTGCATTTGGAAGCCTATCCCGCTCATTGTTCTTACATCTGCAGCCGTCATCATTAGCAACAGAAATGACACCAATCCTATCCTGGGTACATAAGATCCGGCTAAAACAGATCTCCCATCTCCTTCCGTATGCTAAGGTCCAGCAAGGAAGTTGGCTTACACGCCCACAGCACTCCCAGTGACACTTACATGACACTCCCATGACTCACCCAAAACACTTCCAATGTCATGCCCATGATACGTCAACAGCACTCCCATAACATGCCCACAACACCCCCTATGACACTTCCATGGCACACCCACGCCACTCCCATGACACGACCATGACACATCCATGCTACTCCCATGACACTCCCATGCCACTCCCACGAGCCAGAAGAACTCCCTTCAAGTGCATGGTCACCGCCCAGAAATGGCCATTTCATGGACAATGCGGTCCATTGATGCACTAGCGATCTCCATTAGAGTGCAGATACCTGATTTGGCGCATGTGCAGAAGATGGCTTCTTTCTTAGGCCGATGAGCTAAATGCTGAAGTCCCCAAGGTCTTTGCGCATTGAGACTTAGGTGGGAATCAGACTCACATATAAAAGAGGGGAGGGTGGGATAGAAAAGCTTTGTTCTTTCATCCAGCTAACTTCAGTCTAACTTCTTGTTAAAAAGGTTGCAGTCCCAATTGAGGAGATGCAGCGGATACATTTGCGGTTCATGTTTCGGCACAGATCATCTCAGGAATGTGAGTAATGTTTCATTTGTTTCTGATGTCAAATGTCATTGTCATTTTACCTCTATACCTCTACTGTGTTATTGTTTTCTTCTCATGTCCAGCCAAAGACAAAGGAGAGCGGAGCTTTGCAATGGCGTACGTAAAGCTGCTGAAAGATGACGGCACAACACTGCATGATGGCTGCCACGACCTAGTCGTATTAAAGGTACAATGGATAAAGCTGTTTGTAATGGAAATCTGAGAAGGAAGAAAACGTTTTAGGTGTAGCTCCCCTGACGAGAGGTGGAAATGGGGTCTGCATAGTCAAACTAGACAGATGTGCTCCGCATTGCCTATGCATCAGCCTGGCAGAAGATGTAGCAATGTGCTGCAGTGACAAATACTGTGATAGACAACAGCATGTAACTTCTGCGCAGCAGCTGATGAGAAATGATTCAGTCATGGGGGCAGGGAGGGGGGTGCTGGTTGGCAGAACTTCAGTGCAGCATTGGTTGTCTCCATCCTGTAAGCCACAAATCCTTTATAACTTGTTAAAAGATAGTTCTGCTAAACTACACTGGCACCTCACAACAAGGTCTGCGACATAGGGCCAGATTAACAATATAGCTGATGGGACTACAGTCCCAGGCCACCACATAATAATAGACCAATAATCATGCTACAAATCATAAGTATTGCATATATATTTCTCTTTTCCCCACAAAATGATGCAATTTTTCTACTTTTATGTAATTAGTGAGACATTGGGGCTGATAGTGTAGGGGAGTGTACATACCCACATGGCTCTGGCCACACCCACCCAGCACTGGCCACACCCATACACCACTGATCACAGCTCTTCTGTTTTTCATAATAGGCAATTGATCAATTTTAGCCCCAGGCCTTTGTGGCCCTTAATCTGGCCCTGCTGGTACCTGCTCCACTAGGTTAGGTAGCGAGATCCTCAAGCAGCAGGGCCCACCAATGGGCCAGTCCAATACTGTTAGGGCTGCATGTAGGAAAAAAAGAACTCAAAAACTGATTGATTTTCTTTTCTAATGCTGGGTACACACTAGCAGATATATTGGGCGATCAATTGATTGGCCAATATATTGTGTCCCCGTCGGCCAGTCTGTACCAGTGATATGTCTGTGAACAACGTCTTTCACAGACAAGTCGTGTCGGCTGTGCTGCACAGCCGATGGTAGATATACTGTATCTGTCCATCGTGCTGTGTGTACGGGTGATCAGCCGACTGCCCATACACTCGCAGTGGAGGCCCGCAGGGAGGGGGTGGTGCGACTCCCGGCCAGCGGAACCTGCGCCAGATGAACTAATGCTGCTTATTAGTAAATAGACTCTTTAGTATGTTCTGTAGATATCAGTGAAATAGACTTGCCCTAACTAAAAATCCAGTAGTAAATGTGTATACTGTTAATAATAATAATAATAATAATTTTGTAAATTATTATTTTTTTGTTTTGTTTATACTGTAGTTACATTTTCACCATAAATAAATTGGAAACGACAAATAAAACCTATATCTTGTAACCTTTATACATGACGTAAAACAGAGAAATGGAAAAGCCAGAGTGTAACATGTATAAAATACAATATTCTAAGTAGGGGATAAGGCAGGGAGGAGGATGTTACCCCATGATTTGTCTGAACAACCATGACGTAAGACCTTGTTCTGGCCCAGGATAAAATCCTACATTATAAGCCGACAGTTTGATTTGGCAATGCCTGTAAGAAGGAACATCCATTAAACGCTGCAATTACATGAAAAATGTTTAAATAGAAATATTGGTTTTGACTAGGGGTGTGCACCGGCCACTTTTCGTGTTTTGTGTTTTGGTTTTGGATCTGGATCTTTCTTCGTGTTTTGGATCTGGATTGGTTTTGCCAAAACCACCCTTCCGTGTTTTGGGTTCTGGGTTTTGTGTTTTGGATCTGTATTTTTTTTTAAAAAAGCATAAAAACAGCTAAAATCACAGAATTTGTTGGTTTCTCTGCTCCTATGCTATTATTAACCTCAATAACCTTAATTTCCACTCATTTCCAGTCTATTCTGAACACCTCACACCTCACAATAGTGTTTTCATGTCCAAAAGGTTGCACCGAGGTAGCTGGATGACTATGCTAAGTGACACGAGTGGGCGGCACAAACACGTGACCCATCTAGGAGTGACACTGCAGTGGCAGACAGGATGGCAGTTAGAAAAACTAGGCCCCAAACTGTACATAATGCAAAGAAAAAAAAGAAGTGCAAGATGGAATTGTCCTTGGGCCCTCCCACCCACCCTTATGTTGTATAAACAGGACATGCACACTTTAACAAATCAATCATTTCAGCGCCAGGGTCTGCCACACAACTGTGGCTGAAATGATTGGTTCGTTTGGGCCCCCACAAAACAAGCTGGCAATTAATGTGTCCCTGCACAAACTGGCTCTACGGAGGCAAGATGTCATCCTCATCCTCCTCATCCACCGATTCCTCACCCTCTTCAGTGTGTACATCCTCATCCTCACAGAGTATTAATTCGTCCCTGCTGGAACCACAGGTCCCTCTGTACGTTCTGGAGGCTGGTCTCCCTGGAAGAGTTGATAATTCATTTTATGAACATCATCTTCTCCACATTTTGTGGAAGCAACCTCCTACGCCTTTCGCTGACAAGGTTCCCGGCTGCACTAAACACTCTTTCGGAGTACACACTGGAGGGGGGGCAACTCAGGTAAAATAGAGCCAGTTTGTACAGGGACCTCCAAATTGCTTCTTTTTCCTGCCAGTACAGGTACGGACTGTCTGACATGCCTACTTGGATGCTCTCACCGATGTAATCCTTTAACAGACAGACGCACGCTTGTCGCTGCTGCTTTGAGGATTCAAGTGCGGCTACAGCCCACACAATTCACAAAGACAGAAAAAAAAAAAGAATATTTTTATTGTTTGTGGAGCACACTTTGAGGGTTACACCACCCTTTAACAGACAGACGCACGCTTGTCGCTGCTGCTTTGAGGATGCAAGTGCGGCTACAGCCCACACAAGTCACAAACACATTAAAAAAATAGTTTTTTATTTTTTGGAACACTTTGAGAGTTACACCACCCTTTAACAGACAGACGCACGCTTGTCGCTGCTGCTTTAAGGATGCAGGTGCGGCTACAGCCCACACATTTCACAAAGACCGAAAAAAAAAGAACAATATTTTAATTGTTTGTGTAGAACACTTTGAGGGTGTCACCACCCTTTAACAGACAGACGCACGCTTGTCGCTGCTGCTTTAAGGATGCAGGTGCGGCTACAGCCCACACATTTCACAAAGACCAAAAAAAAAAGAACAATATTTTAATTGTTTGTGTAGCACACTTTGAGGGTGTCACCACCCTTTAACAGACAGACGCACGCTTGTCGCTGCTGCTTTAAGGATGCAGGTGCGGCTACAGCCCACACAATTCACAAAGACAGAAAAAAGAACAATATTTTAATTGTTTGTGTAGCACACTTTGAGGGTGTCACCACCCTTTAACAGACAGACGCACGCTTGTCGCTGCTGCTTTAAGGATGCAGGTGCGGCTACAGCCCACACAATTCACAAAGACAGAAAAAAGAACAATATTTTAATTGTTTGTGTAGCACACTTTGAGGGTGTCACCACCCTTTAACAGACAGACGCACGCTTGTCGCTGCTGCTTTAAGGATGCAGGTGCAGCTACAGCCCACACAATTCACAAAGACAGAAAAAAGAACAATATTTTAATTGTTTGTGTAGCACACTTTGAGGGTGTCACCACCCTTTAACAGACAGACGCACGCTTGTCGCTGCTGCTTTGAGGATGCAAGTGTGGCTACATCGCACACAAGTCACAAACACATTAAAAAAATAGTTTTTTATTTTTGGAACACTTTGAGAGTTACACCACCCTTTAACAGACAGACGCACGCTTGTCGCTGCTGCTTTAAGGATGCAGGTGAGGCTACAGCCCACACATTTCACAAAGACCGAAAAAAAAAGAACAATATTTTAATTGTTTGTGTAGAACACTTTGAGGGTGTCACCACCCTTTAACAGACAGACGCACGCTTGTCGCTGCTGCTTTGAGGATGCAGGTGGAATCTAGACGGGATTTGGAACCGAGGACACACTACCTCCATCAATTGTCTAAATCCCACTGCACTAATGTCGGATACCAGACGCACGTCTAACACCAACATAGCAGTCAAGGCCTCAGTTATACGTTTTGCTTCAGGATGACTGCTGTCGTACTTCATCCTCATCGCTAGGGACTGTTGGAGGGTCAATTGTTTAGTAAAAGTAGTGATGTTCCTACTTCCTCTCTGGGACGATGAACAACTCCCAGCAGCAGCAACAGCACTAGGAGGAAGAGGTTCTTGATCTTTCCCTATTTTATTTTTATCGGAGAAAGTTTGGTCCTCCATTTATGTTATATTGATATATATACGTGCGGCTAAAGCGCACACAAACACAGAAAATATTATTTTATTTTTGCTGGAGAGTAGTGCACTTTGTGGGTTACACCACCCTTTAAGAAATGAGCCAGCCGGCTCTTTACTTATGGGACACAGGCGCACGCTTGGCGCTGCTCCTTTGTTGATGCACGTGCGGCTACTGCGCACACAATTCACAAACACAGAAAATAATTTTTTTTTAGGTTTGGACTGGAGTGTACTTTCGGGGGTTACAGCACCCTTAACGGTCAAGCCAGCCGGCCCTTTACTTATGACACAGGCGCACGCTTGGCACTACTTTGTTGATGCACGTGCGGCTACTGCGCACACAATTCACAAACACAGAAAATAATTTTTTTTTGGTTTGGACTGGAGTGTACTTTCGGGGGTTACAGCACCCTTTAACGGTCAAGCCAGCCGGCCCTTTACTTATGACACAGGCGCACGCTTGGCACTACTTTGTTGATGCACGTGCGGCTACTGCGCACACAATTCACAAACACAGAAAATAATTTTTTTTTTGGTTTGGACTGGAGTGTACTTTCGGGGGTTACAGCACCCTTAACGGTCAAGCCAGCCGGCCCTTTACTTATGACACAGGCGCACGCTTGGCACTACTTTGTTGATGCACGTGCGGCTACTGCGCACACAATTCACAAACACAGAAAATAATTTTTTTTTTGGTTTGGACTGGAGTGTACTTTCGGGGGTTACAGCACCCTTAACGGTCAAGCCAGCCGGCCCTTTACTTATGACACAGGCGCACGCTTGGCACTACTTTGTTGATGCATGTGCGGCTACTGCGCACACAATTCACAAACACAGAAAATAATTTTTTTTTTGGTTTGGACTGGAGTGTACTTTCGGGGGTTACAGCACCCTTAACGGTCAAGCCAGCCGGCCCTTTACTTATGACACAGGCGCACGCTTGGCACTACTTTGTTGATGCACGTGCGGCTACTGCGCACACAATTCACAAACACAGAAAATAATTTTTTTTTGGTTTGGACTGGAGTGTACTTTCGGGGGTTACAGCACCCTTTAACGGTCAAGCCAGCCGGCCCTTTACTTATGACACAGGCGCACGCTTGGCACTACTTTGTTGATGCACGTGCGGCTACTGCGCACACAATTCACAAACACAGAAAATATATTATTTTTTTAGCACTTGGGGGGAGCACCCCTGATGGACAGAGCACCCCCTGGACAACACTACAGCACTCCTTTAGGACTGGGACACTGCACAGGACTTTGGAGTGGACACAGCCCCTATGGAGAACTGACTGCACAACACAGTCCAGCCAGCCCCTATGGACTTTGAAGTAGTGGACACAGCCCCTATTAACAACAGCAGCACAGCACAACACAGCCAGCCCCTATGGACTTTGAAGTAGTGGACAACAGCAGCACTACACTACACTACACTACACTACACAGCCCTAACTCCCACCCTCCCTCTTCACTGTCCACAGCTGAGTGAGAAAATGGCGCAGACGCGGGTACCTTATATAGGATCCAAAACCCGCGAGACTCGGAAGGCGGGATGATGACGTTTTGCCTCGATTTCAGATCCGAGTCAGGCGGGAAAAGTCGAGCCTGATTCGGATCGGACTCGGATCGGGGGGGCTCGGGGGGGTTCGGATTTCAGAAATCCGAACCCGCTCACCCCTAGTTTTGACACAAATATTAAGCTTGGAAACAAAGGCACACAACAGTATTTCTGTGATCATTTCTTTAATATAATATATACTGTATATTATTATTATTTGTGCAGAAACATGCTATTTGCATATTATATCTAACACTTATTGCTGACATGACAAGTTTCCTGGTGTTTTTCCATCCTCTGCAGTTTTGCTTGGCATTACAAGCCGCCCATTGCACGTAAAATAATATTGTGCTTATGCACTTTTCTCTGTGCTTAATCCTCACTTTGTGACTGGTCAGTTCATCAGCAGCAATTTATGTTTCCTTGCACTGATCTATTGCAGAGCACAGTGTGATTACTTCTTCTTTTATTGTTCAACACACGGGGAACGCTTCTTCTTTATTACCACACATATTGTAGATGTTCTTTACTTTATGTTCCAAGGATACTTTACATTGGCACTCTCAGTTAATTAGATTACAACTCAGAGGCGCTGAACTCTAGCTGCTGTATTTGTTCCAGTACAATGGGCCTCTCTAAAACAAGCCGGCTCTCTACATTTCACATGTGTTGCTGAAGGAGTTGAATGGGTTTGGGCACTCTCATTCCTCTCTCCCCTTGTACAAACTGTTTTAAGAAAAGGAAATTCAAAGAGTGCTCTAAGCTCATATTATTATTATTTTTATAATAATAATAATAATAATAAGAAGAAGAAGAAGAAGAAGAAGAAGAAGAACACCCACTACCTGCACACAGTAGTGATGGCCAGTTTCTATTCTACATGTACAGTATGTAGCACTTCCGCCGGGTTGGTTAGGGGATCCCAACAGTCAGGATGCCGACAGTCAGAATCCTGACATCGGCATCCTGACGTCAATATATCTGCGGATTTTGGTAAGTTTTTTAACCCAAATTTTAACCCTACCCTAACCCACCCTTACCACTGCCTAACCCACGCCTCCTGCAGCCTAACCCTAAGCCACTCCTCCTGCAGCCTAACCCTAACCCACCCCTCCTGCAGCCTAACCCTAACCCACCCCTCCTGCAGCCTAACCCTAACTCACCCCTCCTGCAGCCTAACCCTAACCCACCCCTCCTGCAGCCTAACCCTAACCCACCCCTCATGCAGCCTAACCCTAACCCACCCCTCCTGCAGCCTAACCCTAACCCACCCCTCCTGCAGCCTAACCCTAACTCACCCCTCCTGCAGCCTAACCCTAACCCACCCCTCCTGCAGCCTAACCCTAACCCACCCCTCTTGCAGCCTAACCCTAACCAACCCCTCCTGCAGCCTAACCCTAACCCACGCCTTCTGTAGCCTAACCCTAACCCACTCCTCCTGCAGCCTAACCCACTCCTCCTGCAGCCTAACCCTAACCCACCCCTTCTGCAGCCTAACCCTAACCCACCCCTCCTGCAGCCTAACCCTTCCCCTAGTGCCTAACCTAAACCCTAATACTTACTGTTCGAAACTGTCGGGGTTGTGACTGTCGACATCCTGACTACATCCCCTTCCACCTACGTGGACTGATAGCTAAATGGGTGTAAAGTTAAAGATGTTAAACAAAATCATCAAATTTTAACAATAATTTGAGCTAGTGTAAATGTGTAGTTTACCCCCAAGGTCTATAATAATCTACAGTGTGATACAATAATAATGTGAATAAATGTATACTGCACATATAATACTGAATATAAAATGTACTCCCCCTATATTATGTGTCATTATAATCCATATTTAGGTGTATCTACTCTCTAGCAACATTATTTACATTGAAATTACACATATTTTAGCATAATTTTTATAACCTGCTGCTGTGATTACACTGCTTGACAAATCAGAGTTTAGGGCTCCAATATGCTCAGTCCAGTCTTGGGCTCTACCAGTGGAAATCTTTAAGTGGACGTTCTCACAGATTAAACCTCTAATGCATTTGTATATTATTATAATTGGAAGTTATTAAATGTGCATTTGACACTCAGAATGAAGCAGAGATTGTTATTTATATTTTGCCTATGTTGTAGATGCCCCTCCTCCCACCTCCACATATAAGTTTGTCATTTTCTTCCTTCTAAATTTACAGTCCTATATCATTCCTTGTCCTCATCACCTGGCCTCTATTCAAGTCATAGTGCCTCTAGCTCGTGTCACACCAAGCTCTATAACTTCATTTTATACTCAATCAAATCTACACTCCCCTCACATTAGCATTTAGCAGTTCTCATTTTTCACAAACTAAGCATCACCTGATTCTGTAATTATTCAGCTCACCCATGTCTTGGATGAGGTGCATGCATGAGATATGTACCTCCCTATTGGTTATTAGGATGACCTCTTACATTATAACTCATTTCCCACTGACAAGATTAGACTGTCACTTACGAAAGCTGGGTCACACAAGAAAGATGGTCAGCTTTCTTTATACACTGCAATTTCGTGTTGACCTACTGTAGTAAGAACTCTTCATCAAACTGTGCACACATTATTAATTGCACCCCCACAAAGGTAACGCAGAAATAATGAGGATTTGATAAGAAAAATGTTGATTTATTCTATTATTATTTTCCGACCATTATCACTTGCAGGGGGACAACAAGAAAATGGAAGATGCCAGCACATATTTATCACTTCCTTCCACTCGCCAACAAATGGACAAGAGCTCAACATTCACCAGAAACAGCAGCAGCTCTGGAGGGCTGTCTGTCAGTTCCCGTGATGCTTTCTCCATTTCCACTCTTGTGTGCTCAACTAAACTGACACAGAATGGTAAGTTGTCTTTAGCAGTAGTGTGAAGATAGTACAGGTTGGGTCTCCCATATCCAAAATGCTTGGGACCAGTGGTATTTTGGATATCGGAATATTCCGTATTTTGGAATATTTGCATAAAATAATGAAATATCTTGGGAATGGGACCCAAATCTAAACACAGAATGCATTTATGTGCTATATACACATTATGCACACCGCCTGAATGTAATTTTATACTATATTTTTAATAATTTTGTGCATCAAAAAAAATTTGTGTACATACATGAAACTCATTTATGTTTCAAATACACCTTATACACACAGCCTGAAGGTTATTTTATACTATATTTTTAATAATTTGTGCTTTAAACAAAGTTTGTGTACATTGAACCACCAGAAAGCAAAGATTTCACTTTCTCAGTCATGCTAAAAATATTCCGTATTTTGGAATATTCCGTATTTCGGAATATTTGGATATGGGAGACTCAACCTGTAATACCTCTAGCTTTTGTAATATGATCGGGGTAGGAGGTCCCTCTCCTGGGGTAGATGGACAACAGTCCAGGGTTTTCATGCAAATTAGCCTCAGATAGTTTTTATTGTGCAGTATAAAAACAGAAATCATAAAAATAAATCCTAGCCCGTCTGGGCACTAACTAAACAACAGATTCCCTCTCTTAAAATGGTAGGGCCTATTGCCTTTACCACAAACATATGCACAGTACTTACAGGTAGTACATCACAGTGTCTCTGAACAAGCCTGACTGCCTGCTCTCCCCAGGTAATGACACACTGAACCAAACCCTCACACAGCTTATATGAGCCTCCCTAAGCTGTAGGTACTAATCAGCCTGCTCACAGGCTGAAAGCCGGAAAAGCCCTCCCTTCACTCTCACATCCATACCCCCAGGACCCATCATCCGGCTTTTACTATGAGCCCAAATTCTTAATCAAAGCAGACACAGACATTTCTTGTGGGTTTAAAATACAAAGGTCAAGAACCTTGGACACACATATATGCCATTTAGGACTTTACCAGTTTTTCTATCACACTGTTTGGCAATAACTTTCCCAAACTTTCTTCTTATACAAATACTCCAGTGGTCGTTCAAGGCACGGGCTAGCAGGGCCGTCACCCAGAGCGCCATAGCCTAAAGGGCACAGCCGTACCTGAACACACCATCGGCCGGCTCCGGAAAATCCTGCCCCCACTCTCCCATTGGTGATTGGGTATACGCTCAGGGGAGGAAGTAGGGGAGGGAAGGCGTGCGGCAGGATGGCACTGGGCGCAGAGAAGCCTAGCACCGGCCCTGAATTACACACACAGTTTCTATTATGATTAGTATTGATGTTGTACAATTGGATCTAAACCTTTTAACCTTTTAAGGTAAATAACTAACCACAGAAATGCTGGCAGGGGGTCTGATTCAGAGATGGCGTCTTAAGTAAAAAGACGATCACTGCAGGTTTCTGTGATTCGATGGCTGAATCCAAAGACGCATCATCGGATCCTCTGCGCAAACATTGGTCATCTGAGGAATTCCCAAGTTACTCAGGATGTCCAGAAAAATCATGCTGCCGGGTCAGTGAATCTGCATTTAAGAACTCAGCCACTGGCTTCTGCAAACCCAAAACAGTATGCCGACGTTCCCCCGTTTTCTGGAACGCTCCCCGTCGCCGCACTCAAATGCCAACAGCATGTCAATCATGCTGCAGCTTTTGAGGCATTGCGACTGACGTCTTAGGAACACGTGTGCACATGTGCAGTGCGGCTGCTGCGCATGTGCAGATCATTAAACATCTGAGATTTGCTTAAATATCAGATTTACGTATATATATATATATATATATATATATATCTCTGAATCAAGCCCAGTCAGAGCCTTTCACTTTGTGCAACTGCTACTCCTAATTGCCAATTCTCGCCTAATAAAGAACACGCTCAGGTCCCAGTGTTTGGAAATGTTTTGTGAAGCCAGATGGAACTGGTAATGGTGGGTGTTTGGTTTACCCTCATTAATGGCTTAAATACACCATGAGAGTGAGATGATCCTGGGGAATGTCTTTATTATTAGTACAGATGTGTCCACATCCCATCCTCTGTGCGCTACAAGTCACGCTACACATAACGCGGGAGCTCAGTGTGACTCGGTAGCGCCGAGCGTCTTTTTGTGCGACTTCTTACCTTCAAATACGTCTTATTTGCACAGTGAATATTTAGCACAAGCAGCTTCTGCTGATTAAAATGATATGCAGCATGCCTGTGAGCAACTGCGGGTGTATCTGCATACAAAACGGCAGTGGGCAAGACCTAGTTTCCATCATCTATTTGCTCAAAGTCCTTTTGTAAAGAGGTGGGTAAAGCTCAGCAGCCCCCTGCAAACCAGGGAACCCTTGTCCTGTTTACCTTGCAAAATGAGTCTCATTGCCTAGGAAAGTATGACCTATGCTACTGATGCACCCAGCATCTTTCTACCAAAGATGCTAATCTTACACCCATGTTAGCTACCATCTTCATCTGTCTACTCATGCACATCCCTGCAAGTTGGGGCATTCACATAACAGGACGATCATGATGTCACACAAAGTCACGTGGGCTGTGCTCCTGTGGTTTTCCATTTTTATAAATTACCATTTTTCTGTCCACTAAATAAATAGAAAAGACCACTTACAGCATTATTGTATATACTGCAGTGCACACACTCTTCTTATATATTTAGAAAGACTTCTGCTTCTTTATTAATCATTGTGCAGCATACAGTATGACGGTAAGTGATGTCACCGCATTATAAAGCCATCAGTGAATCATGGAAAAAATGGCACACACAGTAATTACATTGTCACTTTCCTCTGAAGAGGTTATGTGAAATGATAAACATATAAAGGCCAATATCATGGGTGTAGCTATATTGGGTGCAGGGGGTGCTATTGCTATAGGGCCCAGAGGCTCTAGGGCTATACACTGTAGTTGCATACAAATTTCCCGAATTTGCCTGCTAAGAAATTGGGTCCATCCTGTTGCCCAATCAGAACGTGGCGACATTCTATTTTCAGTGAGAGGTGTGTGTAGTGGATGTTATAATGGCAAGATGTCACTGTAATGTGACATAATATGAACTGGGGCACTATAATGTGGCACAATATGAAGTGGAGGCACTATAGTGTGGCATAAAATTAAGTAGGGACACTCTAATGGGGCATAATTTGAAATTGAGGGCACTGTAATGTGGCACTGTTTCAACTTGGAGGTGCTATGATGTGGGTAGGGGGCACTGTAATGTGGTACTAGGGCACTATTATACTATAGTTCA
Organism: Taudactylus pleione; assembly: GCA_031769625.1. Lineage (NCBI taxonomy): Eukaryota > Metazoa > Chordata > Amphibia > Anura > Myobatrachidae > Taudactylus > Taudactylus pleione. The sequence goes on along the minus strand of JAUIMM010001821.1, from coordinate 1,860,399 downwards.
GAAAATAAGATAAAGCACTATTATGGGGCATAAAATTAACAACTGCTGCATAGAGGTATCACTCTAAAAGCAATAGGACAGGGGCTTTTACAGTATACATAATCGCAAAGCCTAAAACTATTAATCATTTTATGTATATGGTTGTATGTATGTGTGGGTGGGTTATATGGTTGTTTTTTAAAGCTAATTTTTTCAAATGTGAAGAGAATATAGTTTTGGAAATATGGCTTTTGATTATCAAAGACTAAAGGTGCCTACAAACACAAAGATTTTTTGAACGATTCTCGATAATGATATCGTTTATCATTCAGTCATTGAAAAAATCGTTCACTTTCTGAGTTAAAACGATGAACGATTATCGTTCATGCGCATTCACGTTTGTAGTTCAGTCAGTGACCAACTCAACGATTTTCAGTAAGGGAATATGCAAAAATCGTTTGTAGTTCAAAAAAATCGTTCATTACATTTAGTAAATGGACGATTTTAGTAAACGATTTTCGTTCATTTTTTCAAAATCGTTTACTAAAATCGTTCATTTACTAAATCGTTGTGTGTGTGTATGCAGCTTTAACAATTAGTGAGAGTTCCCAATAGTTTCTTACTGCTCTACTATCATGTAATCTGACCTGTAGTGTCCTGATTTGTTAGCATTCAATTAAAACTGGCCAAGGAAGAGGACCACCATTGTGTCAGACATCTTTATCAGATCTCAGTACAAAACTGTAAAATATAAAGCTTACAACATTTTGACATTGTTACAAATATTTGCATCTTCTTAGTTGGCCTACTTGGACTTCTGAAGTGGCGAATGAAGCCTGAACTTCTGCAGGAAAACTTGGAAAAGCTGAAAATCGTGGATGGAGAAGAAGTAGTAAAAGTATGTACTTTAAATCAGTGCATTATTTGCCTATTGTGAAGGTTACAGAAGGTTCTTTAAAAACATTGTCTACAAAGTAAAAAAGATAATTGCCAAAATCTAGCATAAGACAACACAGTTGGCGTAAAAATTAAGGCCAGTTGCCCATTTCATTTTTAATTTGCTTTGAAATGTCAGTGAGACTGTGTAGTAAATTCAAACACAATTGGCACCTGGATGTGCTACTTTGGTTCAGGAACCCTTTGGGTGTCATTCCATTGACTTCAATACGTTTTACTTGTGTTAAACACATTTGGTTAATGTTTGGATATTTGCATGTGCAAAAGGTGCCCTGAAAAAGGAGTTTTTTACTAGCCATGCTGAGCTCGTAAGGTGAGGCTGGCTAGCATAGCAAGGGTAGTATACGCTCTTACTTTACTCCTGGAGAGATCAGAAGCACACTGTATGCCCCTGGTTTGCTTCAGAAGTGGTAGTAATAAATGCTAAAAATACAGTACACAATGCATACACAATTTAGTATATGGCTGGACAGTGATATTAATAACGTATAGAGTGTTATTTATCAATGATAATTTTTATTAAGTTCACATCAATATACACATGCGTCGGCTTGCTTTTAAAATATCAAATTGATATATGCTTTATTACTGCAGTAATATCACTGTAATAATATCAATAGATTGCAGCAGCAACCATTATAAATAAGAGAGTTTCAGATGCATTTAGCCAATAAGAATCATTATTATCATCAGTTAGGATTTTGCACAAGTATATTCTCAAAGATGTCTCCTGTATGCAGCCCTGGCTCACGCACAATCCCCCGGCGCATGCACAATCTGCATGTAAATACCAGGTGTGGCCTCATGCACACAGAATCAGGCCCTTATATCCTGGATTAGGGACTTCCTACTCATGGTAAATCATACATCCTTACTAACGACATTCAGTATTTATGCTTCTGCAGGAAATCATCTATTCTCTGACTACTGTATATATGTATCAGTTCTAGCATTAGAAATGATGACTTTCAAGTTTGTTTTACCTGCATCATATTTGGAATTGATGGCCTGTGCAGAAATCAGATAGCAGGTATTATTTTTCACTGATCAAGTAGGTGCCTTGATCAGATGCGCTGTTGAGAAGCATTTTTTGTAATAATATATATTTGAAAGTGTGCCCATGTATAGTATGTTTGCCCTCATTTCTGTGCTTTTATACTTTCACAGTTTCTTCAAGATACTCTTGATGCACTTTTCAACATTATGATGGAACATTCCCATTCAAACAAGTATGACATTCTTGTCTTTGATGCTCTGGTAAGAATCTGTCTCTACAGTTATTATGACACAATTAAAACATATTTACAGAAAATTCACTGTGATAATCTGATTAATTATATACTGGGTGATAACACATCAAGGAGTTGTTACAAGCTGGATCCTGGGAACAGCTCTGGAACCAGATGCTGTCACTGCCAGGTTCCAGTGCTCATAGTAGCGGGACCCCTTAGTTAAAGCTTTGGGCTACTTCAGGTGGTTGGTTAGTGGTTAATTAAAATGCAGAATATTTTTTTTTTCTGAAGAGCAGAAGAACAGACTTCAATCCCCCAATGGAGATTTTTTTTTCTTTAAACCAAATATATAAGTTATAGGGCATCTACATTTGTCAGCAGCTATGTCTCAAATTAATTATCTAAACCATTTTAACAATATAATGTATGAGAACAAACAAACAAAAATTGCAATGTTTCTTAAGGCCGGTATCCACTACCGATTAAACAGAACGATCGAACGATAACGACATTCATATAATTCAATCGCTCGTTAATCGGGCACAAATTTGGCATGCAAATGTCGGAAACGACCAGCGATGCGCGCTCCAGCTGGTCGTTTCCGATATCATTCATCGGCCGAACAAGCCGGTCAATCTGCCGATAACGACAGATTGACCATGTTCGGGGATGATGGAGGGTGCCTACACTGAATGACTGATCGTTCAGTGTAGGCACTGCAGGGGATGGGGAACGACAGTATGATTACGATGTCGTAATCGTGCTGTCTTCCCTGGGTCGGGTAGCGGATGTGCAGCATTAGAGCAACCAATTCCGGCATTTTAGTATAAGCTATATGGCCCCATAACCCGGGCATAAATTATGAAATTATCGGCCCGATCTGCTGATTAATATCAGTGGATCGGGCAGATTATTACATATTGTATGGCAACCGATTAGCGATGATCGGACAGCTGGCCATATTGAGCAGTGTATGCACTGCCACGGCCCCCCCAACCGATATTTACCATGTTCCTTCACAGGGGAAGAACAGAGAAATGTCTCCTCCCTGGAGGAGGAAGCCAGATATCGTGGTCATACACTGTGACCTACTGTAAGGCCACAATATCTGTTTGGTGTCAGCCTGGCAGACATTTTATCTGGCAAAGTTTGCCCATAGTTAGCAACATATAAAATAAATATATTTATATGTACATTTGCAAATCATAAATATTAATAAATATGATCATTTCCATAATGTCACTTTACAAGTTTGTTAGTACAGTATGAGCGTCCCATGTACTGGTAGATATCACTTGGATCCTGCAATTCTATATTGTTTATTTATATTGGATCTGCTCATTTAGCCATTCTCCACATCAGGCTCATCTACATGGGTATTTTGGTTTTCTTCCTTATTAGTTATTATCGTTTTAGGTTTTAATTACTGTAGTCTCACCCAGGTGGTTGGATAATTGCTTTCCATTGACACTTGTGTTTTTTCTTCTTCAAGGGGACATATATATAGTATATTTCACGATACATTTGTAGCTTATCAGACACTTTAAGGGGTCAAGCCAGTTAGTACATGCAATGTACTCGCAGGTGCGAGACATTGCGACAACAGGTGCGCTTGACGGCATCCAGAATTCGCATAAAGGTGCTTGCAGTTCTTTAGGGCTCTGGGCAAAATTATGCGAATTCGGGCTCGGAGTGGACCGTGAAGGGTGCGAGATGCTGTGCCATTGCCAGCATTTTAACGCCGTTGCAGCGGCAGCTTGCACCCTTCGCATTGAATTGGATTGAGCCCTAAATATTTTTATACCCTTAGTATTTTCGTTTTGCTCTTGCAGTTTTGGTGACCACTGACACCCCTTTCAGACATAGAACCATGTATTTCACAGGTTTTATCAACCCAGGAATTTCCCGGGTCCCAGTCTGACCTTGATACAGAGCAGGGTCGTGAACCCGGGACTTCAATCCAGGTCATTTCTACTCACATGTAGAAAAAACTGGGTCGATGCATGTTCACAGCAAAAAACGTGGGTTTTTGCTGTATATGTGAATGGGGTTTGAGTTGGGTGCTATTTGCAGAGACACCACTATGTACTGTTGATGACTTCATTTATTCTAAACTTATTTGGTAATTTTAATTTATTCTACTTTCAGATTTATATAATTGGACTAATCGCAGATCGGAAATTTCAACATTTTAACACTGTATTAGAAGCATACATAAAGCAGCATTTCAGTGCTACATTAGCCTACAAGTAAGTCTTTGTGTTATCTGAAGATCCATCCTATAACAGGGGGTGCGGTGGCTAGGGTTCCCAAAGGTAAGGGTTCACGTTGCCACCGCACCATCTACAATAGCAGGCATGCTGGCACTTGTAGTTCCACTGTAAATTACAATAGTTTGGAACTCTATAACACATTATTAACCCTCGTACCCAACGCTCCAGGGGTGCGGGGAAGAGCCCCATGCTTCAGCCTAAGCCTGGGCTTTCGGGAGAGGGGGGACCCCACCTCCCCTGAGATCCCCGGCTTGGGCTGACCAGTGTGTGGTGTTAATGCTTTGGTCCTGGAGACCCGGTGATAGAGTTTCCTGGCTGTGGCATTACACCCCGGTCCGGTGCTGGTTTTAAATATAGGGGGACCCCTATGCATTTTTTCCCACCTATATATAAAACCTGGTTCCTAAATTACAAGCTTTTCCCCCTGTAATTTTAGGAACCAGGGCCCTCATTCAGAGCCGTACGCTCTGAGCAGAGCGCACGCTCTGAATGAGGGCCGGCCTCCATGAAAATGGAGCGTCCTCCTGGACGCTCGTATAGTTGTGGGTGACCACCCACAGGCTATACGAGCGTGCAATTTGATGGCCGCGATGGTCTTGACCATCGCGACCATCGAAACTGCAAGCCGGAGCCTGCGGTTGAGGTTTTCAACCGCAAGCTCCGGAGTGATTTTGGCTCTATCAGAGCCAAAATCACTCCCACTGACATCACTAGTGATGTCAGTGGGCCGGCTTCTGATGGGAGGCGTTCCCGTGGGAACGCCCCCGTCAGGGAGGCACGCCCCTGGCCTACCTCTGAATGAGGGCCGCCCTCCATGAAAATGGAGCATCCTCCTGGACGCTCGTATAGCTGTGGGTCACCACCCACAGCCTATACGAGCGTGCAGTTTGATGGCCGCGATGGTCTTGACCATCGCGACCATCGAAACTGCGAGCCGGAGCCTGCAGTTGAGGTTTTCAACCGCAAGCCCCGGAGTGATTTTGGCTCTATCAGAGCCAAAATCACTCCCACTGACATCACTAGTGATGTCAGTGGGCCGGCTTCTGACGGGAGGTGTTCCCGTGGGAACGCCCCCGTCAGGGAGGCACGCCCCCGGCACGCCCACCAAAGGGGGCGTGCTGTCAATCAACATCGACAGCACGCCCCCTTTGATCAGACACAACGAGCGAAGGACTTTCCTTCGCTCGTCGCGTCTGGCGCATGCGCACGACGGAGCTCCCTCCGTCGTGCGCATGCTCAGTCCAGAACATCGACCCACTTGCGGACGGACAGCCGCTCGCGAGTGGGTCTGAATCAGGCCCCAGGACTGGCCGAGCAGTCCGGTGCTGGTTATGTCTTTTTTTTTACATTTAACTCGTTTTTTACAGGTATAACACACAAGCGGCCTTCACATATCTCACTGATATGTGCAGGCTGCTTGCTCAGGAGAGTTTTGCAGAGAGAAAACATTGCAATCTCGGGTGAGTAATCTCATCTAAACTTGCTACACGGGGGATAAATCGCGATCTGCTTCACCATCGGACAACTCACTTTCAACTAAACTCACTTTTTAATAAATTTGCGAGTTTAAAAATGGGAAAATCACAGAGTTTTGGCGATGAAAATCGAGTTTAAAAAAATACAAACTCGATCAGACTCGAATCTTAGTAAATTTACCCCTAAGTGTATTGTGATTCCTCACCTTCTGATTTGCCAGATAGATGCGTTTTGTTCCTGGTGGGTTTATGCCGATTTTGGTCATAACCTAATGAAAAAAAACAGATGGACATTGACGATTTACACAATCCCATCAAAACCACTGAATAGTATGGACATATGTACAGTATATGATCAGTGTACAGGCCCATGATTGCAGAAAGAGAGTTTAGTTGTACTAATGAATTGCTGGCATAAGGATTGACAAGCGGCGATTACAAATAAACTAATTTACATACATATAGCCATGCTCATTTAGTAAAACTTACAAGTATTATATGGAATTTATTTGTTCTGTGCAGCATTGTAGCTACTTATTTTTATTGCATTATTTTTGTAATAGCCACCCTTCTGTGTTCATTAAAAAATGACGTTTTGCAGTTTCTTCTTGCTATAGCATAGCCTGTATGGTTAATAGCAACATAATAAATCTGTGTTACTCAAGCACACCTTTTCTACAAATGAGTGATTACGAAAGAGATTTTACATTCATATTATTCGCCATTTTTTATTTAGCGCGGCACTGAAGCATTAACCTATTTGCAAAATATTTTCTTGACAGGAAACTAATGACCGTTTTGAAGAAATATTTAGATGTTTCCAGCAGGGGAGAGCAGTGTGAGCCAATTCTCAGGACTTTGAAAGCATTGGAATATGTGTTCAAGTTCATTGTACGGTCGAGAACATTATTTTCACAGTAAGCATCTTTATTTTGAAGTACCTTGTAATTGATTAGTACTGCTATACCACTGAGATGTAGTATTATTGCAAAAGGACTTGCAAAATGTATAGCACAGTAATGATCAAAATCTACTCTGGGATGCTAATGATAAACTAGAGGGTTTAGAGGATTTTTGGCACAATTTATTTATGTACATCAGTTGCTCAACTTAAACGTATACAATATTGCTTTACATGGGAATTTGTATCTAAATTGCGTATCGAAAGCAATTTTTTTATATAACTATTACAAGTTTCATGTCACTGTGGGAACATTTCACGTCTCAGTTTTGTTTATTACTGTAAGTAATGCGTTGTTAAAATAGTTGATCTCAGACTGTTCATAAAATTTTACTCTATTTCCTATTCATAATAGCTTTTTAAGAAAATGCCTTTGTTTAGAACAATGGCCCTCATTCAGAGCCGTACGCTATTTGCGGTCGTTCGTTTAAAAACAAGGGGTGGCTATTCAAATGATCCGTACGCACATTGCAGTCTGTTCACGCCTCTAAGTCTGAACGAGCGAGCAAAACATACGCTCGTTTATTTGTTAAAAACGCCCCCTGGCCGCACGCATCCTACGTCATGTCCGCTATTTATTAGATTAATCGAGTACATCGACCAGCGTATGAACTGCTCGCTATTCTTGTGGTTGGTGTTTGCTACCACAAATTTGCGTGCAGTTCGGGCTATAAAATAACCCAGTGACGTGGTCAATGACGCTGCTGTTTTAAATATACACACCCATAAAACGCCCGTTTTGACCTTTAAGCACGCCTGCGTTCGGATCTCCACTCCCCATTTTCAAGCACCTTCCCCTGTTACCACCCACATACGCCTCATTCTGTCACTCAAAATAGCCGGCACTCGCTATATAGCGTACAAAGGATTTTCGGCCGCACTGACTGGTTCGCGCATGCGTACTAAAAAGCGTACGCATGCGCAGATGTGCAAACATCGCTCGGAACGAGCGTACTGTTGTTAACGTGCGGCTCTGAATGAGGGCCAATATCTTTTGGACATTATCATGATAAAATAGTAAAACCGCAGTATAATTCATAATTTTTTTTTCCACAAAAATACCCTTGGAGTTTTTTCACTTGGTTACGCAGCTGAAACGCACATTCTTCTGCCAAGTTGTGGTGCTACTGCCAAGATTATACAATTGCAGGTTCATCTGTAAGAGAAGTTCTGTAGTCACATTAGTCATCTTTTGTCACTTAGTTTATGCTGGAAATGAAATGTATCATACTGGCCATGACAAAATGGTTTTATGTCCTTTTGCTCTGATTCATAACTTCAAAGGGCACAACTTCTATTTTTAAAACATGTTAAACTACACCTGTATAAAAGCCTTTTCTATCTTGTGTAAGATCTCAGTACGCTTGTATCTGCCCATACCTAAGGGTGATACTGCGATTCAGATGGGCAAGCGATTGTTTGCCATTGCGCATGCGTAAAAGCTGCACTGCGCACACAAAGCAATTGTCTTGCGATTCTGCATGCATAGAGAGCCCATTTGCAAGTATTCAGTGTGGGGGGGTAACGGGGGGTGGTTAGAAAAACGCAGGCGATACCGCCCTCCCACACGCCATTGCGTTTACATATGCAGCATGAGAGCCTTCTGCGTGTCAGGAGAGCTGCAGTGTTAGCGGTTGTCAGACCTGCCGCAAGAGCAAGATGGCTGCTTGATCTGCGTCGATGTTATCGATATTTGCACAGGTAAACGATGTCGTATGCATATGAGAAGGCAGTGGTGGGCATCCTTATGCTCTGGTAAGCAATTTTTCGCAGCTGCGTTCTGTGTATTATCTCTGAATCAGCACCCTAACAGGACAGATTTTAATGATATCCATGGCTGGGCACAGATGGGTAAATCGTTTTGACTGAGATACTAATTAAGCCACCTATGCTCAAGCATGAATATCCTTAAAACCTGTACTGTTAGGTTGCCTTGAGGACCAAGTATGGGAACCACTGCGATAGAGCCTGATGGAAATTTGGAAGGTACTACAATCTGACTATGGGCCCGATTCAGAGATGTACGCTAACCCGATGGTTAATGCACAGCTTCAATTGACAGAGGACTGCGGGGGCGTGTCTACAGTGACATCATGAGGGGCGTGCGGAGGGTGACACCAAAATGCCGTCTCCTCTGCAGTGACAGGAGCCTGGTGCTGCAGTGTGACATTCTCCTGCAGCATCCGGCTCCTGTCATAGAAGAGGAACCGACAGTGCAGACAGCCCAGTCTCCGGGGGCAGCCCAGCATCTCCGGCAATGCTGGGCAGCCCTCGGAGTGAAGTCATTGGGATCCGTAGTGAAGCCACACCCGTTTATTTTAGATCACCCTCCCGTTTTCGGGTGCAGGTGCTCCTACGGCGCTCTGATATAGTCAGAGTGCACACCAGGTGTCACCAGACCCAGTGACGCCTCTGTGTGTCTACCCAGTTTTCCAGGAGGGACGAGGCCAGGGTCTGCGTCGGTGGACGTAGATTTCTTGACCTCACGAGGTTTCTCCCATGATCTACATAAAATACCCTGTAATGCCATATAAGTTAGCAAGTAAAAAACATTTTTTCACATAATTTGCAGGGTCATTTTTCACCAAAGTACGCAACCTACAAAAAAAATTCCGCTTATTTATTATTAGAGGGGGTGTTCAAAGGGTTCTTAAAGAAATTCCCAAATTTTTAGCCAAAAATAGGGATTTAGCATTTTTTTTTCTCCTGGTCTGGGATGGAGAAAACTTTTCTCCAGTTTTTTTTTTGCCTGTTGCCGTTTTCACCTGTTTTTGGCAACAATTTTCGCGTTTTATTGGCTGTGGCGAAAAAAACTGCAATTTTCGCAGCTAATTGTTGTTTTCATGGCTAGAGTTTTTACATTTTACACAACCCCTGAGCTTTAAATATCCAAGTTGATTGTGTAACATTCATAAAATAGAACTGAGTACAAGCAATTGTCTTCTATAATTTTACATGTCAGGCTTCAATTGTGCCTTTGCTATGTTTTTTTTAGAGGATTTCTATTATGCTTGGAAACAATTGCATATTGACTTATGAATGCAGTTAGTAGGTAGCTCTTTCATATAAAGCTACAGTACTTGAACTGTCGGTTTCTGTCATTATTTAATTTAATAAATGTCTCATTATTGGTCCAAATGCAATTCTGTTTTTTCAATTTATTACATAATGGTCACCTGTAATGTTTCTGTGAAAACATTAATATAATCTAAGAAAACCTGGTGAACAAGCCATGGGTGTACTCTTATCAGCTAAATGAAGGTATGTAGGTACGTTCCTCAAGGTCAGATGAAGTTGGTCAAAGGATGACCACTTATAATGAAGCCCCACGTCTGACTTGTCCATGTTTGATGGTGACAATGACTAACAGGTACTAGCTATTTGATAAAGATATTGCATGCTTTACTAAACTTCGGTAAGGTGAGGAAAATAACAATATCCAGTTAAAGTGTCTGACAGTTTTCCAGTTCTCTCGCTGTATTTTTCTAAGTCATGCTGCTTGCTGTCTGGACCCTGCATCATATCATGCAGGTGTTAATAAAAATGATTACTTCTACCTGAGCTACACACTGCCAGTCTGGCAGGGGACTACAGTGAATATGGTAGGAGATTGTCCGTGCCAGAGAGGGTAGTCTGCCAAAGGTTTGGGGTGTTCAACTGGGATCTCAGGGACTGACCAAGGTGGTCCCGATAGGGGTGCAATGTGAGGAAGAAGGGAGTGGTTCCATAGCTTCTCCAACATTCTAAAAGATGTGACTTGAAGTCCAGAGATAATATACCGAAAATAAAGAAAAGTGAAATAAAGTGCACACAGTGTTTAACCGGTGTAGGGGGACCGGTATATAATACTCACCAATTATCATATAGAATCAGGCATTAGGTAATCTCATACTGTTACCTGACGGTGGTTGCATGGCAATGATGTGTGTCGTGTTGCTTTTTTGTGTGATCTAATCCTTCTTCCCGGTGCTCAGAAAAGGTTAAAATGGAGAGACATTGGGACTCATTCAGAGCTGGATGCAAAGGAGATTACGCAAGCAGATCGAATGATTGTTTATTTATTGCTCAGGCATATCAGCCGCAGCAATCACATTGCGACTACGGGCGTACAGAGGAATCCATCGCAGAGTGAGTGACAGGTTGTCAGCGTTTGGGGTTGTCTAAAAAACGCAGGCCTATCTGTCTGTTTGAGCGTCGTTTCATGGGCATGTATAAAGTAGCCACTGTGATTGCATACGCAGCTCTGCGTGTCAGAAGAGCTCCCAAGCTTGCGGAAGGTCAGACCTCCAACAAGAGGAAGAAGGCTGCTCGATGTCCGTCGATGTTACCGATATTCACGCAGGTGAGCGACGTCGTACGCATATGAGTAGGCAGCAGTCTGCGTCCTCACGTTTGGGTAAGTTTTGTAACCATTAGCTTATTTTCGCAGCTGCAATGCGTACGAAATCTCAGCTGCGATCACATTAGTGTGCGTCTCTGAATCAGGCCCATTGTGTCTAATGTGTTTACAGATGGAATCCATAATCGACTTTTTTGTATATCGTACTCACCCTTTGATGATTGATTATGTGCATTGACATTCATTTGTAGTCCGTTGTCCATCAGCTTCTAACTCCCTCACTGGCAGCATTTGCAAGTATAATACACATTTTATACTGTGTTTCTTCTATATATGGACACAACTGCTATTCCTAACATCTATTACTGGGATCCCTGCTGGGACTTGCAGTTCCACAGTAGCTGAAGAGTCACAATTATACTAATACCAGCTAAGTGGGATTAGAGGGTGGCTTATGCTGTGCCTTAAACCCCTCTTTGTTATCCCTATACACAGGGCCGTAGCTATGGTAGTGCGGCCGGTGCCATCGCGCAGGGCACCACAGGTCAGGGGGTGCTATTTGGGCCTGTCAAATTTCTGTTTATTATCATTCTCACTTGTAGCTTCCTCTTATTTCATCCCCAGCATCTCCTGGCTCCCCCTATCTCTTCCCTGGCCCTTCCCCATGAGTACATTCCCCTTTTTTGTGTGCATTATGTCCCTTTGAAAAATGAGGGGGGCGCCAATGCTCTTTCTGGCACAGGGCACCAAAAAGTCTAGCTACGGCTCTGCCTACACACAACTCTCTCATCTGCCTCCACCTCCTATCCCCTTACACCTTCTAAAAAGGACAGGTGGAGAAGATGCCCATATCAACCAATTAGCTTCTAGCTATCATTTTCTACACTATACTTAATAAATGATACCTACAAGCTTATAGGTTGCTATGAAAAACTTCTCTACTTGTCCTCTTTAAAAGGTTTAATACATCTCCCCAGTTTCCCCCTTCTTACTGCTTTCTCACTGCACATAGGTATAAGGGCCCCAGATTTGGTCACACTTAGTTGCCCTGACTTATACTCATCTATGTAATAGAAGATAACTGATGATGACATCAGTTACCTCCTGGGTTGCCGCCACTGCAGAATAAAGGGGGGTCCTGACATGACCAGAGGCAGAAGCCACCAGAGAGGAGGTAGAGGCCATGTGCTGCAGCAATAGGCTACACACCTTGAAAAAGTGATGGCACTTTTGCCTTCTCCTGCTTATCGCTACAGTGCTCCCCAGACACCACTTAGTGCGCACGTAGGGCAATACAGCACCCCCATGGGTGGTACTACTCACTTTGAGAAACGCTGTTCTAGTATGTAGCTTATAGCCACGTCATTCTGCAGTTATAAAAGAATAAGGTAGTGGGTTGCCCTTGGCGCATAAGAGTAAGAGAAGCAGCACTTAATTTTCCCACAGTTATACACAATAACCCAATATATACTAGATATGAGTGGTTCGGATTCTGTGGAATCTGGACCGCTCCGAATTCCGGGTATCTGAGTCCACCCGAGCCGCGGCTCACGTGTTTCCACCTGACTCGGATCCCACTGCGAGGCTGAATGTCATCTTCCCAACGTCGGATTCTCACAAAAGTTGGCTTCTATATAAGGTGCCATGACCGGGACTCAGCACCATTTCACTCGCACGTTGCGGAATGCTGCACACTGTTCCGCTGTATTGGTTGTGCAGCTGCTGTGTCCAGACTCACAACAAGTGGCTGGCTGTACTGATAAGTGACTATGTATGGGGCACGCTGATGTATGCTGCGCTAGACTCTGCTGTATTAGTTGGCTGTGCTGTGTCCAGAGTCACAAGTGGCTAGCTGTGCTGTTAAAGTGACTGTGTATTGGGGGCACACTGCACGCTGATTGTATGCTGCGCTATACTCTGCTGATTAAAGTGGCTGTGTACAGATTAACAAGTGGCTGTGCTGGTAAAGTGACTGTGTATAGGGGGCACATTGTGCGCTGATGTATACTGCGCTATACTCTGCTTTTTAAAGTGGCTGTGTCCAGACTCACAAGTGGCCAGGGTTGGACTCTGGCCCACAGGGGTACAGGGGAAATCCCCGGTGGGCCCCACTGCCTGGGGGCCCACCCCCTTTTCTATGTGTCATATTCCAGACTGTGCATTGAATTGTACATTGTTGCTCTATTAAAGGGTCAGTTACTTGGTAGATGACCACACCCTTTAAGGATGGGTCCCTATCAGTGCATCCTCCAGTGGGCCCTTTATACTTCAGTCCAACACTGCAAGTGGATGTGTTGGTAAAGTAACTGTGTATAAGGGGCGCACTGCATGCTGATGTATGCTGCGCTGTAGTCTTCTGATTAAAGTTGCTTTGTCCAGACTCACAAGTGGCTGTGTGTACAAAGCATGATCATGTATGCTGCACTGTACTCATGCTCATCTGCTCCAGTGTAAAAAAAAAAGTAATAATATTTTTAAAACAAGTAAAAAAAGTAAAAATAACTTTCAAGAAAGTTAAAAGTTTAAAAAGTAAAAAAAAAACTTTTTTTTTGTGCTGTACCTGACTCCTTGGGTCGTAGCCCACTATGTATACAAGCACTTTGACTCTGTTGACCGTAGCCCACTGTGTATACAATTACTGTGACTCTGTTGGCCATACCCCACTGTGTGTACAAGCACTTTGACTCCTGGTGCCGAACCACACTGTGTATACAAGCACTGTGACTCCTTGGGCCGTAGACCACTTTGTATACAAGCACCATGACTCCTTGACCCGTTCCCCACTTTGTATACAAGCACTGTGACTCCTTGGGCTGTAGCCCACTGTGTATACAATTACTGTGACTCTGTTGGCCATACCCCACTGTGTGTACAAGCACCATGACACCTGGTGCCGTACCCCACTGTGTATACAAGCACCATGACTCCTTGGGCCATACCCCACTTTGTATACAAGCACTGTGACTCCTTGGGCCATAGCCCACTCTGTATACAAGTACTGTGAATCTGTTGGCCTTACCCCACTGTGTATACAAGCACTGTGACTCCTTGGGCTGTACCCCACTGTGTAAACAATTACCATTAATCTGCTAGCCATACCACACTGGGTGGGTGGGAGGGCCCAAGGACAATTCCATCTTGCACTACCTTTCATTTCTGCCACTGTTGTGTGGCAATGTTTCATACTGTAGATGTGTTTTAAACTGCGGTGTCTGTGCCGCTGATCTGTAGCTTAGTAACCAGCTCACTGCAGCCTTTGGCCAATAATTGTGTGTTGTGAGGTGGTCTAAATTGACGGTAAATGATTGGAAATTAATGTTACAGAGGTTAGTAATGCTCTAGGAACACAAAACCCAAATCCAAAGCCAGACGATGAATCAGAGCCAAATGCAAATCCAGCAAAAATGTTCCGGCGCACATCTCTTATATATACAAACAAAATGTGGACAAAATCCAGTGTGCTGCTATTCAGAAAGTATAAAATGAGATATATCAATGAAACAGCTTATTTATAAACATATGATGTGCCTTAAATAGTAAAATATAAAGACTTGCACTTTCCTTAAATGGTGAATTTCATCTTGTGCCACGTTGTGTAGATTCAGAATCGAATATTAAGAAGTTTCAAGATAATATGTAAGATAAACATAAAAACCAAATAGTGTAACACAGTTTCAGTAATTTATTTCCATAGTTAAAACTTCCATCTTAGTAAAAAACATCAAAGACAATGGTAAGGAGTGGATGCATTACCGGAAAGATGTGTATGATGAGTATGTAGTTATTAGGGAGATCAAGACTCCGGAAACCTCGGGGTCAGTTCACTCTGCAACAGCTATTCAGCAACGCTGGAACCCCTTTAACCATCAATAATAAGGTCCTCCTGTGATAGGCCAACGCATATGGAGCAGTAGCTCTTCCTCAGGGCTGTATGACAGGGGTGACCATAAACTGTTTTATATATCATGGTGGGAAAGTACTTCCGGGTCAAAGGTGACCACTTAAACAATACATCTTAAACAATCCATAAGGTATTATAATAGTAGAAAACTATGCATAATATAAATAAAATGGATATGAATGATAAACTTGTTAATACATTATGTGGAAAAAACACAGAAGTTATAAAAATCCAAACCGGAAGTTCACAAACTTTCATTTCCGGTTATTAAAACTCCGGTCATAACAAAGCTTGTAAAGCTTCCATATGCGGTGGTATCCATTGATCTTAGGGCCTGATTCAGAGCCGGACGCTCTGACCAGAGCGCTCGCTCTGAATCAGGGCCCTCCTACCTAAACTTGGAGCGGCCTCCTGGCCGCTCGCATAGCTGTGGTTGACCACCCACAGCATATGCAAGCGGCCAAAAAGATGGTCGCGATGGTCAAGACCATCGCGACCATCGGGCTTGCGACGAGACCCTGCGGTAGGGTCTCGGTGACTGCAAGCCCTGGAGTGATTTTGGCTCTATCAGAGCCCAAATCACGCCCACTGACATCACTAGTGATGTCAGTGGGGCCGGACCCAGACGGTAGGCGTTCCCATGGGAACGCCTCCATCTGGCAGCCACGCCCCCGGCATGCCCACCAAAGGTGGCGTGCTGTCACTCACCATCGACAGCACGCCCCCTTTGGTGCGAGACCCGGTGCAAAGGCTTCCCCGTCGCTAGCCGGGTCTCACGCATGCGCACGACGGAGCAGCCTCCGTCGTGCGCATGGGCACTAGGGCACCATTGACCCACTTGCGAGCGCTCAGCGCTCGCGAGCGGGTCTGAATCAGGCCATTAATTCCCAGAACATACGGAACCTGTTTCATCTGTCTTGTGTGTGTGTGTGGTGTACTTGCCACGGATATCTGGTCTGGAATGCCTTTGGAAAGCATTGCGCTCCACACCAGGTCACGCGGACTTCCGGTCTAATCACTTCTGGTTCCCATTGAATTCGGTTCATCTGGGAATGCGGCTATTGCTAAAGGTTCCTAGTATTTTGTGTAAGATGCAGGTTGTTTATTTACGTAGACATGATTATCCAATTGTGGCATAAAGTGCTAGAAACATATAGTTAATAAATGTGCTTTAAAATATATATGTTAAAACTAGTGCAGGGGGGAAGTTTAGTTTCAATATAAAATCACGTATAGAACACAGATACCGAAATATATAATATATAAACATATAAAAGTGGATATTAAGATGGGTATAATACTACCATATCATAATAGGTAAAACTCAGTAAATGCTAAAAGGTACAGTGTGGAGATGGACATCCTTCGTGTGCTACAATTCGCATTACACATAATGCACGAGCTGGTAGCGCCAATCGTCTTTTTGTGTGACTTTTTCCCTTAAAATGCGCCCTTTTCGCAATACGATGTGAATAGGATGCACAGGCAGCTTCTGTTGATATACAGCATGCCTATATTCTGTGTGCGACTAAGCTGACACTGTAACGTAGCATTTCGCATGCAGATATAACCACAGATGCACGCAGAATACATATAGTGCCGATATAGCAATTACCCAACATAGGGTACTGTACCTTGCAACATGGGAGAACACTTCACTGTCAATACCGGACCTTTCAGTAAATCCCTTTACAACAAGGCGGGCCTTGTAATGGGCAATTGATTTGCCTGTATTTAGCTTTCTACAGAAAATCCATTTGTTTTTCATTGTTTTCTGGTGGGTCGATCTGTGCACAAGTCCCATTTTCATTTAAAGATGCCATTTTTTTTTATCTACAGCAGACTTTCATTTGGACCACTTTTATTACTCAGTTTTGCTTCTTCTAAACTTTGCGGCTCTGAGAATGCAATATTAGCAAATTCCTCACTGTACCTCTTTGGGGTTTCCCTTTGTTATGATTTGTTGAAATCCTGTATGCTGTTGACTTTCAAGGTTTAAAGTCTCTTGGTTAGAATTATTGGTATTCACAGGCAGCAGCGGCTCCTATCCTCTTCCTAGAGGGGTGCTGCTGCTGGTCAGTCTGGCCGGGTCTTGGATCTGGCAGGTGCCGGGAAGTGCATCGGTTGCATCCCCTAGAAGCTATGTAGGGCTGCAGGAAAGGCACACTAGTGGCTTCCCTGGAAACCGCCATCTGCTAATCACAGCCCGAACTTGCAGTCCCAAGGGGGAGAAAATATCTCACCCTGGGGCTGCCTGTCCTGTGTGTGACTGGCAGGTAGTGCTTCCAATGGAAAGCCACCACCAGTCACAGTTTATCCAGTGCAGTCACAGCCTGCAACTGGTTCACGTAAGTGGTGCATTTTGCTGGGAGGACTGCAGCCTCTGGGTTTAATCCGCCGCTCTTCACAGTTTGGCTCATGAAATACGACATGTCAGGATTTAACAAGTTTTTTGTTAGCAAAGTCCCAAAGTCTATACTGTATCCCTTGCTTTCAAGACAATATCCTAGAAAATACAGTCTTGTAAAATTGTAGTCTAACTTGCAGCTTCTTTCTTTTAAAATATGTACATAAGCTGTGCAACCAAATACTCTGCAGTGACTTATGTCAGGTCTCTTACCAGTCCACGCATGAATCGGTGCTTTCCCTTTCACTGCAACAGTGGGTGCATTTTTTCTTTAGATAAACTGCTGTTTGATCTGCCTCAGCCCAAATTTATTTCAAGGCCAGCATCATTCAGCATTGCAGATGTCTTTCCACTATAGCATGATTTGCATGATCTTACACCATTTTGTTCTGGTGTATATGGCATGGTTAACTGATGATTGATCTCATATTTTCTTACAGAGTATGAAAAATTTTTGTTTTGGTACTCGTCTCCATTGTCGGATCTTAAAGTTTTTAGTTTGTAACCTGTTTGAGTTTCTACTAAATTCTTGTAGTCCACACTTTTACGTATCACTTCATTTTTTGCTCTTAGGAAGTACACATAGGTCATCCTTGCAAAATCGTCTGTTAGAGTCATGTAATACCTGAAACCAATAAACAATTCATGTTCCACAGGACCACATACATCTGTGTGAACCAATGATAGTGGTGCCTTAGCTCTCGTAGTAGCTAATTTCAGGAAGTGGCATCGGGTTTGCATAGCCTTGATGCAACTGTCAAACTCCAGGATGATCAGATTTGCTTATAGTCATTCCAAGTTTTTTATGTTCTCATATTCTAAATATCCCAATCGCCAATGCCATAGTTTCACTAAAGTCAGCAGCAGCCATCGCCTAACACTGTTCAGTATCTAAGACATAGCAGTAGCTATTATTGTCCCTTTCTTATTGCACACAGTACACTTGCCTTCTGTGAAGTTGATTTAGTAGTTTTTCTTGTCAAAGACACTGATGGTGACTTAAGTTAGTTCCAAGGTCTGGTACAAATAAAACTTCAATATCTGTGACTACAGTTTGGCCTTAGATTTGTAGGTTCACTGTAATTGTCCTGACAGTAGATGATGTGAGGACTTTGTCTATGATTCCCCTGACTGTGATGGGTTCACATTCACTCAATGAGTTGAACCATTTTTCATTGCAACTAAAATGTCTAGTGGCTCCCAAGTCCATATACCAACAGTCTCTCCTATGACTGTCTGCAATGTTCAAAGCTGACTCGCTTTTGTTATAACACTTTTTCTGCATACCACTTTGGTCTTTTAGTCTGCAATTTGAAGTCTTGTGTCCTTCCTTGTTGCAAATAAAGAATTTGTACTTTTTTTAAACTTAGTGTCCTTAGTATGTATGGCAGATGTCCCAGCAATATTGTCCATAGGTATCCGCTACTGGAATTGTTGCAGCTTTGCCCTTGCAAAGTAGTTAATGCAGTGGTATTTGACTCCATTGGCTCTTTTAGAAATCAAATTCTGGGTTCAGGTTCTGTAACATAGCCATAGAAACCTCTTCATCATCTACGCGGACTCTAATAGATGCCAATTTCTGGGTGATGAACAGCATCTTATTGATGTATTCATTCATATCCGTAGACTCAGTTTAGTCCCGTTCAAAGTGCGTCTGAGATTTATTCACCTTATAAGACTTATCTTAACTGTTTGCAGGGCTCCCCACATGTCCTTTGTGGATGCCTTCCCATTGATGATGAAATATACTTACTATTTTACAGCTAAGCCAATGGTTTCAATGGCTTTAACCACCTCTTTGGGATTTGGGTTGTCTCCTTGATCAATCATGACCTTCCACAGCTTCTCACGCTTTAACTGCATTTCTATGGCAATTTTCCAATTAGAGTAGTTCTCTGAGCCTTTTATGAAGCCAATACTTGAATACTTGCACTTGGAGCATAGATTTTAACGTACAATATGAAATTGTAATCCCGTTGAATGTGTCCTTCACAGCCACAGTGCATACCCATAACCTATTGGCAGATGCCTACAAGCTGGTAGGTGCATAGCAGATGTGAGCAAAGAGGTTAGTTCACATGCTGATTCCAAACCAGAGTAGGTATATTGAAGATAACAGTATACATGTGATAGATGATAAACAGCAGTCAATATGATAAAGTAGCAATCTCGATAAACAGCAGTCAATATGATAAAGTAGCAATCTCGATAAACAGCAGTCAATATGATAAAGTAGCAATCTCTCTTGGGCTGTACAGCCATACAGCTCTTTGATGCTCCAATAAAACAGTGAAAGGCTTGCGCAAATACAGACCCTTTAACCATTTTATGGAGCAAAATAAACAAGTTTTGCACCTGCAGTCTAATCAGCCTGACCTTTACATGCAGTCTAATCAGCATGATTCACATGCCTGAGTCTGGTGGCTCAGACATGTGAATGTTATTAAGGATAATGAGTCATGCACAGTAACACTCAGTTAAAAAGACAGCAAATAGTGTTTAACCATTTAACTACATGTCAACATGACTAACGTGCTTGGAAAAATAGGTAAAAACTAATTTAATGTGTTTTTGGATGAGTTTTCTGTCCAGGTTTTATGCATTACATGCAGGACTGCCAAGAGGAGAGGACAGGTACTAATTACCTAGGCCTGAGCTTGTTGAAGAAGCCCAGCAGGGGGACGGGTCAGCTGTTGAGGAGGACATTGTCCCCCTTTGCAGTGCTGCTGAGGTCGTCAGATGTCCCATGGTGCTGCATATAGTATTTTTTCCCATTGTATAGAAGAAGATATGGCACACCTCTTGTATTTGGCCATCCCCCAGTACCTGGGCCCTTGTCGACTCTTTATGGCTTAAAAACAAAATCATGAATTGTTATCTGTATATTCTGTACTTTGCCTTTCATCCCCTTCATCTGTATGTCCTGTATTGTGTTGTCCGTGCCCTTCAAATGTGTGTGTCCAGCACTGTGATGTCCATTTGTCCTCATAGAAATTTTCTGCATTGTGCTGTACATCTCCATGTGTATGTTCTGCATTGGTTACGTCTAGCTGCCCCTCCATTAATGGACCTAGATGTGACGTCGAGGGAGGATGGAAGTGCAGTTTCATGCCCTTAAAGCTCTGGTATTTTGTCCCAAATGTAGTATCTGGCCACCAACAGTAAAAACTTGTACTCTCGCGGGCAAGCTTCACTCACCACATGTTATTAGTACCAATAGATGTCTATGTGGATAGTAAATGATGATGTCAAGGTCCATTAACAGAAGGGGATATAACCGTAGATGTTTTGCATTGTGCTGTTGGTCCCCTTCTCCATTTGTATGTCATGTATTGTACTGTCCCTCCATGTCCTACATTGTACTGTTCAACCCATATGATCTATATTATGCACTACATCCTCCTCAAATCTGTATGTCCTGTAGTGTGCACTCCCCCTTTTCTGATTTCTATATTGTGCCCCACCCCTAAGTTTTAGATTCCCCCCACATATATTTTATTGTCTTCTTTCCCCTATGTCTTTTATTGTGCCCTCCCTTATGTCTTGTATTGTCTTCTACCCCTATACCTTTTATTGCCTTGCCCCCTACCCCCCTATGTCTTGTATTGTCCCCTTACCCTCCCTCTTCCTCCCAGTTCCCCATGCAGTGTTCTGTCCTCTCCTCCCAGTGATAAATTACCTCTTTTCCATCCTCTTCTGCATCTCTGCATACTCCACCAGTATGGCTCCATCACAGGGTTATAAGACACAAGACAACATTATCAGCGTCATCACCTGACATCTGCACCACTGCCGGGACATTGGATGGCCAGATTAGGAGTCACTCCCACTCTTACTGATCCCCTCCCCTCCTCCTCTGCTCTTCCACGGTGCTACAGTCAGCTAGGCACCCGCCCTGGATCCTGACAATCCCACTGCGGCATCATAAGGGGGTTGCAGGCGGTGCAGGCCACACCCAGGTGTCAACCGCAGAGGGGTGACACCAAAGTGCCAACTCCTCCTCAGTGACAGGAGCCAGGTGCTGCACTGTAGCTTTAATTGCAGCGCTCGACTCCTGCAACAGTGAGGGAGCCGTCACTGTGAGCTTACTGGTCCCCGGGGGCAGTCTGCACCTCCAGTGTTACTTAACTAGGGATTCGTGCCGCAAGGCCACTCCCCTTCCACCATGATGCCATGCCCCCTCTTGCGAGGCCACGCCATTTTTACCAGCGCACAGCTTCTCCGCGCGCACTACTAGCTTGCCAGGAGGAGTCCGCACCAGGTGTCCCACAGGTAAGCTATGGCACTGTAGAAGAGCAGAGGAGGAGGGGATCAGAAGGAGGAAGCAGCGTACCTGGAGCCTGTGTGGAGCCGAGTGTCTGTCCACTATTAAACTGCTGCTGTAGTCGGACTCCAGCCTCAGAGATGACCCTCTTACCAGTTCAGCGCCCGGAGCTCGTGCTCCACCGGAACCGCCCTCCCTACACTCATTCTAAAACTTTAAATGCAAAATTCTAATTTTGCAATGCAACTGAAGGACTCCTGCACCCAATGTTATGATAGTAAATGATATGGTCACATAGATGGCTACAACCAACAATACCAGCCATGTGGATGCCGGTCCAAGAAATTCAATAAGTGTCTGACTGAGCCTGCCCCTGTGTGCTTCAAGACCACAAGCTTTAGGAACCTCATGCACTTCAAATTCTCAATTTTGTAATACAGGCATAAGTACTAATAGACTCTGTAGTTACATGTTTTTTTACATTTAACAGGTAGAAGATTTCGCTTTGGGTAATCAAAGTAATCCATTATTATTAAGCAGAATATAGTCAAATTATTTGGCAAAACACATTACATTAGGAATTATTTTTGTAATAAGTTATTTAAAACATATTTTGAAGTTGTAATATGCAAACCCACAGGGTTGCCCTAGCCTCTGAGCTGCTGTTGACATCTGCAATGTGCTATAGTGAGATTATTCAGGTCTGTGCTGCAGCTAAGATATACTCTTGAGTCTTCGTCTCTAAAGTTTTCATAGAATTTTAATATGTTTTCAGATTCCACAGTACGGATTGCAACTTTGTGTACATGTGGTGTATGCTAAGTTGAACATATTTTCATATTAGCTGTTTTCACTATCCAGCAGGCTGGGCGTTGTACAGCGTCCTTCCTCACAAATGATTACATAAACATCCCACATGCTATTTATCTATATATTTGTTCAAATACTCTAATACTTGAAGCAGATATTATTTACAATTTATGAAGCAAAACCACAGTCATAGCTGATTGCTGCTTTACATTTAGTGGTGAACTCACCAAAATCACGCCAGTTCCTATTACATAACTCCCTAAAACTAGTACATGTGTCTCAAGATTAAGTAACTGAAGGACTCGACAGATCTCATTCCAGAGCCTCAGGGTGGAGCGATATCGACACATTATGTTGTATCCAGGCAAACTGAAATGACATATCGTGTGGAGCAAAGGGTTTTCACCAAGAGGATCCATGGATTGTTAAATCGAACCAAAACCTCATTATGTATTCCTGCTATACAGTATGCAGTGGCATCTAACACGGACACTGACCCACCAATGATAAAAATAGATGCAGCCTGTCTGGTGGTGGCATGGCCATAGACAATTATGCCTACTGTGTAAGGTCTATAACATTAAAGCCTTTTTCATTTAAAAAAAAAGTACCAGGCTCATATTATGAGGTAATAGAGATTGGTGGGCAGAAGAGGGTTTAGTTAATAAATTGTAGTTTAATTTGGGAATAGAGCATTTTAGCAGGAGGTTAGTGAGCAGACTCCCAGGACATAACTATAGCCATATTAATCCGGACACAATCTCGGAGCCCCAGCAGCAAATCAGTGCTTTGCTTTAGTTACCTACTGTTAAATCTCGGTGCACACTTTTTATATGGTTAAACAGTCTTCAGAAAAAAAAATTTTTTTGTTTAAAGTACAAGAAAGAAAAAAGAAATACATAAATGTTATGGTATAAAGAAGTAAACAATTTAGGTTAATTTCAGGCATGCTGTAATTGCTGCACACAATAATCTCATTCAAACATAATAAGCAAAAAACACCTAAATTGTTTAGAGCAGCAAAGCCATCTGCCGTTCCAATAATTGAATCTTTAGCTATGAAATTTTTTTGCTTTGCATTTGCATTTCATACATCCTAAAAAAGCACGCAGTAAGTTCTGTATTTACTTTCAGAGAACAATCACAATTTATAACTAATTATATATATATATATATATATATATATACACAATATATACAAAAAATGGGTCACTCTCCAGGTTTCTTCATGCATATAAAGGTTGCTGTTTATTACTCACATATTGTTAAAGGTGCTATAATGCTCAAACGTTTTTGGACTCAGCAGAGCCCTTCATCGGGAAGCACAACCAACACAACACAGCATGCACAGATGCCCAACTCACCTACAACAAGGGAAGTCCAACCCCCCAAGTCATATAAGTACCCACATCACATCTGAGACATAAATGTGTTAATGAGGTAATCAACTATCCACACAGCCCAATCAATCAGTGCCGACACATGAACACTGTAAAGATGCACTAAGCACACTGGGGAGCACAAACTCACCTGGGAAAGCCCAAGTCACATAACCTATAGAGGCATACTGACAGCGTGTATCACATGCTGACTCTCAGTGTGCACTCCAACAGAAACGCTGGATCACGTTAATGCCTCAAAAAAGCCACACGCTTCCGTGTTCCACTGGACTGGGAGTGAAAGGTGTAACCAGCTAAAAAGTCAGACGGGGAACACAAGCAGTGTGCAGGCATACGTTCCAGCAAAGAATGCTGGATTGTGCTAATGCCACAAAGATAACAACAGCTTCCGTGTTCCAACAAACCGGAAGTAACAAATGTAACTAACAAAAGTGTCGGCCATAAATTGATTAGACTGTGTTCCACATCAAGTAGGGTTCAATCCAATCGATGGGGACATAAAGAAAATACACAAGTTAATCACAGCACAAGGTGCTATGGCTAGAAGTTACAGGTGAATAGAGACAATACTAAGTATCCAATAAAATCATATTAAAATATACATATATTTTAATATGCTATACAGATCACACAAAGCCAATTAAATAAATAATGATGTAGACAAAATAAACCATAAAACAAACAAATACTCAAACCTAAATCAAAAAATAAATAAATTTATATACAGGACATGTGACAAGATGAAAACACACACATACATTAAATATATATTATATGTTGAGAGTGCATAAAGGCATCAAACTTTTGATGCCAAAAATTAATGAAAATCAATGCAGAAATACATTTAGAGAGTTGTACTCATTCAGACCGTGGGGTGCCATGGCTCCAAGTCTAAATATCCACTTTAACTTCCAGCTTCTTCAGTAGCAATCCGGGATCACCTCCACGATAGGGCTTAGGTATCCAATCGATGATTGTGCATTTAAGCATAGCAGCCTGGTGGCCTGCTTCCAAAAAATGTTTAGCAACCGGTTTATCGGAGCCACTCATTAGTAGTGCTTGATGGATAGAGCTACGGTGGTTAGCCATACGCTCGTGAAGAGTACAGGTAGTCATCCCCACATATGACAAGCTACATGGACACGTTAATAGATAGATGACATGGTCCATATGACAATGTAGCTTATAGCGTATGTGTATAGGTATACCACTCCGGGGGTGTGGGAAGGTGCTTCCTGGGATCAAGGAATGGCAAGTAACGCAGCCAGTACATTTAATGCATCCTAGTTTCCTAGTACTTAGCCAGGTGGTGTTATCAACAGGTGTTTGGTGTGTTGGGTGCATCAGCAGGTTTGAGGATCTTTTCCCTTCTGAAGGCCATCATAGGAGGTTTCCTTAGTGCCTTCAAATACAGGATCCATCTGTACCAACAGCCAATGTTTCCTAATAGATCTTGTGACCCTGTTGGACCTGTCATCAAATTGTGTGACATAAATCATACGATCCTGTGTTTTAAGGACACTCTTATGCAAGCGTTTCCGTGCCTTAACAAGACACCCCTAAACCATCTTCCTCTTATATCCCCTCTCAAAGAAACGGTCCTTCATTTCAGAGATTTGGATCTCTGCCGTCTCAGGGTTGGAGTTATTCCTCAACACCCTCATGAACTGAGAAATCGGAAGACTGTGTTTAATGGCTGGTGGGTGATTACTTGTAGCATATAAAAAGGTATTCCTGTCAGTTTCTTTTCTAAACAGGGTAGTATCCAAACAAGCCCCTTCTCTAAAGACAGTGACACCCAAAAAAATCTATTGAAATTGGATCAATTTTGCCCGTAAACCTAACATTGGACTCATAGTGATTGAGATAATCAATCATCAAAACGAATTCCTCCCCAGTGCCATTCCACAACAAAAATACGTTGTCTATAAACCTCTTATAATAGATGATTTTAGAACGAAATTTGGGGAATATCACTGTGGTCTCGTAATCATGCATAAATATGCCAGCATAAACCGGGACCACATTGGACCCCGTAGCTGTAGTGATTACTCTCCAATCTCAATCTAAGTAGATCAAGTACAAACTCAACAGGGGGACCCTGTGTGTCAGAGCATGTGAACAGTTTCCTAACCGGATCGATCCCCAGCTCATGTGGGATCATGGTGTAAAGCGATGATACATCCATAGTCGCCAGTAACACACCATCCATAATCTCACCAAACTCCCTGATTTTAATCAGGAAGTCGCCAGTGTCTCTCAAATAACTGGGAATCAGGGGGATCAAATTTTGTAGAAAACTGTCCACGAACAAGGCCAATGGTTGTAATAAGGAACCCCTGGCAGAGATAATAGGTCTGCCAGGGGGATCCACTAGAGTCTTATGCACCTTTGGCAAGGTGTATATCAAGGGACATACTGGATGGTCAACCTTAAGATATTGTGACATCTGCTCAGTTATCCACCCACAAACAACAGCAAGATCGATAACAGAATCAACCTTTCTCTTTATTGTTAGCATCGGATTGGCATCATTTAAGTGATAGGTGTTACTATCAACTAGCTGTCTCATAACTTCATGATTGTAATCAGAAGCATTCTGGATTACGGTTGCCACGCCTTTAGCTGTGGGGCGAATCACAATCTGGTCATTTTCTCTAAGGGATTTCAATGCATTCCTTTGATCAACTGTCAGGTTACCAAAATGACCTTTGGCTGGGAGTTATGGAAGTCACACTCTGTCATCCTAAGAAAAGACCGAATACTGGCATTACTGCTAGATGGATCAAAGGAGCTCGGATTAGAGAGCAGTATCTCTAAAAAATTCTCTTAGACGTAATTTCCGTCCGAATTTATAATAATCTATAGCTAAATGAAAATCATTATGTCTAAAAGAAGGGACAAAAGATAATCCTAAGGATAGAACAGGGGTTTCTGCAGCAGACAAAATATGATCAGACAAATTGAATATGCTATTCACATTCTCCTCTTGCCCTCCCTTCTATTCTCACATCCACACCCCTAGGACCCATTATCCGTCTT
Organism: Taudactylus pleione; assembly: GCA_031769625.1. NCBI lineage: Eukaryota > Metazoa > Chordata > Amphibia > Anura > Myobatrachidae > Taudactylus > Taudactylus pleione. The sequence continues at coordinate 1,833,359 of JAUIMM010001821.1, read as the reverse complement.
TTACCAAAAGCCAAAACTTCTGGTCTGTTTGGCATAACAGACTTTTTCTGGGGTTTTTAAAACACATATGACAGGAATCTGGGACACACATATATGCCATCCCAGAATTCTCCAGTGCTTCTATCACATATCCCCCCCTTTGTTTCGACCTTTGGGGCAGAACAACTGCAGCCCCCAAACAATGAACACGCGACAAAGCACCTGCATTGGCCAGCTGGCTTCCTGGCCTGTATTTGACTGTAAACTTAAAGTTCTGCAGTTCCAAGAACAACCTTGTTGTTCTCCCATTGCTCACTTTGGTCTTCCTACATCCATTTCAAAGGGGCATGGTCAGTGATCAGCCTGAATTTCCTTCCCATCAAGTAGTACCTGAGAGTTTCTAATGCCCACTTTATGGCCAACGCTTCTTTTTCAACCGTAGCATAGTTTCTCTCTTCTACATTCAACTTCCTGCTTAAGTAACAAATAGGGTGTTCTTCACTTTCTTTACTCTGGAAAGAGGCATGCTTCTATGCCTACACATGATGCATCAGTTTGCACAACAAACTCCCTGTCAAAATCAGGGGTCATAAGAACTGGTTGGGTACACAATGCAATTTTTAACCCCTGAAAAGCCTTCTCTGCTTCAGGACTCCATTTAACCATGACTTTCTGTTTGCCTTTGGTAAGGTCAGTCAGTGGGACTGCAATGGTGGCAAAATTGGGTATAAATCTCCTATAATAACCAGTAATCCCTAAGAAGGCTCTCACATGCTTCTTATTCAGGGGTCGTGGCCAGTTTTGTATTGCATCAATTTTTTTAAGCTGTTGCTTTATCAAACCTCTGCCAATGGTGTATCCGAGATACTTTACTTCTTCCATCCCTAGGCAACATCCTTTTGGGTTGGCTGTCAATCCTGCCCTATAGATGGAGTCCAACACTGCTTGCACTCTGGGCAAGTGAGACTGCCAATCAGGACTATCAATGACCACATCATCCAGATAAGCAGCAGCATACTGTCTATGGGGCCTTAGAATTCTATCCATCATTCTTTGAAAGGTAGCCGGTGCCACATGTAGCCCAAAGGGCAACATCTTGTATTGGAACAAACCTTCTGGTGCAGAAAAAGCTGTCTTTTCTTTGGCATTTACAGTTAATGGCACTTACCAATACCCTTTGGTTAAGTATAGAGTGGTTAAATACCTGGCTGTTCCTAGTTTTTCAATTAGTTCATCCACCCTAGGCATAGGGTAGGCATCGAACTTTGACACACTATTCAACTTTCGGAAATCTTTACAGAAATGCACACTCCCGTCAGGCTTTGGAATAAGCACAATGGGACTTGACCACTCACTATGCGATTCTTCAATTACACCCAATTCCAACATTTTTTTAATTTCTTTAGATACTGATTCTCTTTGGGCTTCTGGTAACCTTTAGGGCTTTAGGTTAATCTTGACCCCTGGGTCAGTGATTATGTCATGTTTAATGACTGTGGTTTTGCCCGGTTTATCTGAAAACAAAACCCTATTTCTGCTAAGAAATTCCTTAACTTCCTGCTGTTGAACTGCCAATAGGGTTTTAGCTACTGTCACTTCGGGAACCAAGGGCCCTGGATTTACTGGAGAGGCTAGGATGGCTGACAGAGCTGCTCTATCCTTCCAAGGTTTTATAAGATTTACATGGTATATCGGTTCTGGCTTTCTTTTCCCAGGCTGGTAAACTTTATAATTAACCTCCCCCACTTTTTCTAGAATTTCAAAGGGTCCTTGCCACTTCGCCAAAAAAGTTTGTTTTCTACTGTGGGAACCAGCACCAACACTCTGTCCCCAGGAGCAAAGACGTGTAACTGAGTATTGTGTTTGTACACCATCTGCTGTGCCTGTTGGGCCTGTTCCAAGTGCTCTGTCACTATCGGCGCAACAGCAACAATTCTTTCCTGCATTTGGAAAACATGCTCAATAACAGTTTTATACAGACTATCAGGGTCCACGGATTTACCATCAATCACTTCTACATTTTTCCTGTCTTTTACCAGAGTAGGGCCATTTAACTGCTCCACGGCAAATACCTCTTTTCTGACTTCAAGATTAGGCAGACGACCAACTGGCTCAATAACACTTCCCATCTCAGTAGGAAGCACAGCACTTGGTGAGCCACCATCATTCTCAGACTCTGGAGAAACTCCCTCCACTACTGCATCAGTAACCTTCTCAAATGGGACGGGGTTATTTACTTTAATAAGAAATCGGCTTTCCCACAACTTCCAGAAGTGTGCAAAGTCTCTCCCCAATATTGCATCATACATCAAGCCATGCACCAAACCCAAAGAGACTATTGCTGAACCTCATTGTGTTTCTATGTTCACCTCTGCAGTAACATAATAGTGAGTATCCCCATGTATGTCGGTCACACCAACAGTTTTTCCTTACGCTTCAAGGGGTTCACCAGTTCAGCTTTCACAAGTGTAACCAGGCTACCAGAATCTAACAGAGCCTCTACTCGGTTGCCTTCTACAGTAACTATACACATTTGCTTATCTGTCTCAGCCTGTCAGTCAGCAGTACAGGCTGGTTGTGCAAAGAAAGACATTCTGCGATTAACGTAAGCAGTATCACATTGCATAGGTTCAGAGGTAAATGAACAATTTGCAGAAATATGGTCCAAACCACCACATCGGAAACATTGAATCATACTATTATCTAGTCTGTTACTGGGTAGGAACCTTCCTGGCCTGGCTGGCTTATCTCAAAGTTCCAAACCCTCATTCTTAAGTACATTCCACTGCCCAGCACCCTTCTCCCCTGGAACAGTCTTACCAGTAATCACGGGAGATCGCGGTTGCAGAATCGGGGTTCGGTTGGGCACACTCAACAGTTCCTCAGCCGCCACATACCTTTCACACCAGATCAACCAATTGGTCTGCTATTTTAGGGTCTGCATGGCTCACCCACTTGCGCAGAGTTGCAGGTAGAGACCGCAGATATCGATCCATAACGATGCTTTCCATGATCTGTGGTCCCATTAGAGTCTCTGGTTGCAGCCATTTTGTGGTAAGATGGACGAGGTCATGCATTTGCGAGCGTGGAGGCTTTTCTGTTTGGAACTCCTAGCGGTGGACCCGTTGGACGCAAACAAATACTGTGACTCCCAATCGAGTTAAGATTTCCTGTTTCAATTTAACAGTCTTTCACATCAGCCTGGCAGAAGTCATAGTATGATTTCTGTGGTTCTCCAGACAGGAAGGGTGCCACAAGACTTGGCCACTGCTCTTTAGGCCAATTCTCTCTTTCTGTGGTTCTTTCAAAGGCCATAAGATATGCTTCCACATCATCATTCTAGGTCATCTTTTATGAAAGTGACTGGCCCGTATGGTGTGAGTGTTAGTTGGAAGAGCAGGGGAAGCATCTCCAGACCGGACTACTAGCTGTTGTATCACCTCTCTTAAGGCCTGGCGAGTTTCCTCTATGGTGACTTGTTGTTGCCTCTGGGCAGTCTCCAAGGCCAATATTTGCACATTGGTGGTTTCCTTCTGAGCTCTGGTAGTTTCCTGTTGAGCCCTGGTAGCTTCTTGCTGAATTTTGTTAGTTTCCTGCTGAGCTCTGGAAGTTTCTTGCTGAGCTCTGGTAGCTTCTTGCTGAGATGCCATAGCTTGGAGCAAGGCCTTAACAATGTCCTCCATGTTATCATTAGGTATAGGTTGGAAGCTGGCTTCTCAAAGCATCTACCGACGCCACCTTCACGGATTCCATAAAACTCAGGTCGACATACAAACAACAAATTGGTGTCTGTCTCTTTAAATTTTCAATGCAAAACTTTTCCTCTTGCTGCAGTTTTCCGTGTGTTTGCCCGCATTCTCCACCACTTGTGATATAATTGGGGTAGGGGGTCCCTCTCCTGGGGTAGATGGACACCTCCTTACACACAGCAGCCAGAAAACAGCACACCAGTCCAGGGTTTTCGTGCAAGCTGGTCGGAACCAGTTTTATTGTGCAAGATAAACATCACAATAAACAAAGCATAAAAATAAATCCTAGCCTGTCTGGGCACTAACTAGACAGGTTATTCCCTCTCTACAAGTGGCAGGGCCTACTGCCTTACCACAAACACAAACACAGCACTTTCAAATATCACAGTGTCTCTGAACAAACCTCAGTGTTTGTTCTCCCCAGGGTATGTCAGACACTGAACCAAACCCTAACACAGCTTATCTGAGCCACTTCCAGGTACAACTACTAATCAGCCTGCTCTCAGACTGAAAGGCCCAACACCTGGAATGGCCTGTGGATGGAGCCCTCCCTTCTATTCTCACATCCACACCCCTAGGACCCATTATCCGGCTTTTACCAAAAGCCAAATCTTCTGGTCTGTTTGGCATAACAGACTTTTCCTGGGGTTTTTAAAACACATATGACAGGAATCTGGGACACACATATATGCCAACTCCAGACTTCTCCAGTGCTTCTATCACAATATATATATATATATATATATATATATATACTCAAACAGCAGCAGGTAACTTCAGTGTTTCGAAGTTTATTACTTCATCATCAGGAATAACAATATCTCAATCACCACTGATCTCATAGCAACTGACTTTTTACTCCAAATTGAATATGGGCAATAGATTTAGATGACCCTGTGGCCTCAGTTACGTGGGGAAGACAGATAGGACACTGAGGGAATGGATGACTGTGCACCGTTCGTTGACTAAACTGTCTCTTGAGAATAAGCATAGTGACCAGCCAGTGGCACGATACTTTTTACTTTTGGGACATGCTCTGTCTACCTTATGGTACATGATTATAGACCATATACCACCGTCTGTACGGGGTGGTGACCAGTCTTTAAGATTACTGAGGTGTGAATCCCAGTGGATTCATAGACTAGGAACTTTACCTCCACGTGGCATGAATGAAACCATGGGTCTCCATTGTTTTATGTAGATTATAACCCCCTTTCATATAGGTCTTTGGCTTATTTATTATGCTAGTAAACTATGTATTCTTTGTTACTCCTATTAAAATCAACTATATTATTCTGGGTATGTGAATAGGAGCTGCCAGTTTGGTGATGTAGGTATGAATGGCTTGAATCAAAAGTGTTTTGCCAGTTCACATTTTGTATGCAGATTATTGCACTTTTTGTTTCTCTGTACTTATTGCCCTATGCGGTAATCTTATGACCAGATCATTTTTCTCTTGTATAATGGTAAGAGAATATATAAATAGTATAATTGAATATGGTGAGTGAGATTACCCTTGTAATCTAGTTAAATATTTATTAATGTTGTCTGGCAAGCATCCCAAACAGAAATTCTCAATCACATTTGAAAATGTTTATTTTAAAACTAGATATTTGCTAAAACAAACACAAAAAGAAGAGTTATGGTAAAACTTACCTTGTTAACTCTTTGAAGTCCACAGGGAGACATTGGGGGTGTAGGTGGGACCTGGAGGACCAGACACCAACAGCAAAGCTTTTCAATCCAAGGATTTTCTGGTCCTTCCCCCTATGCCCCGCTCACAGCCTGAGGGCACTTCAGTTTGTTAACAAGCCCGAGACAGGAGCAGGATATTAGACAAGGAAGACTGGTACACTGAGGAATCACACTCTCACACAGAGAAGGAAACAAGTGACCAGGAGCGAGTAGAATGAGCAGATACTGTAGTCGGCACAGGAAGGCCCATCTGCGTGTAAGCCTGTCAGAGAGTCATGCAAATCCATCTGGTCTGTTTGTTAACTGCCTATCCCTTCTTGTGGAATCCATATAGGACAAAGAGTCCTATTTCCTTATGGAAGTAGTATGGTCCACGTAAAGCTTAAGAGCATGGACCACATCTAAAGAGGCCTCACCTGCCGAGAGGTCTATTGAATTAAAGGCTACAACCACAATTTCCTCATTAAGGTGGAAGCGAGAAACCACCTTGTGAAGGAAGCCCGGGCGTTTTCGAAGACAGCTCTGTCCTGATGAAATATAAAAAAGGGGGAACGACATGAAAGCGCCCCTAAATACCATACCCTATGGGCAGATGCTATAGCCAGAAGAAACAACGGACCTCATTCAGAGTCGGTAGTAAGCGGCCGCTCGGTCGTATGCATCCGATGTTTCCAAACCACGCATGCGTACGGTTAGTTGTGCGTATGTGCGTACGAGACCAAAATGCTGTCGATCATACGGCTTACGAGCAGGAAGTGGCTTCCGGGAGTTGATTGACATGAAAGGCCGTTTGTGGGTGGTGACGGGGGTGGTGGTCTGAAAACGCAGGCGTTCCTCACCGTTTTCAGGGCGTTTTAAGGGCGTACATAAATTACCTGCTACGACCGACATAGAAGGCCGGAAGTAGTAAAACGTCACTCTGCGAGCAAGTTCGAGGCCTGGCTGATCGTACAGCTTAAAGTTGGGTGCGTGCTCTTCTCAAGCCCCAGAGTACAATCGATACTATCGAATGTTACTGATATTCGGAGTGATGTTTCTATTTTGAGCCACACAATGCAAGCAGCTAATAATCATTTGTTGTAGCTAATAACGCTGCTAATTGGCATGTAATTGATTCAGCTGCGTTTTCATTAGCGAATAATAAGAATAAATACATTTCAGGGGAATGGCTTATTCTATGCGTTTTTTGGTAATTTTTGGAGTAATTTGTACACAACACAAGCATCATCAACCATCAGAAGAAAATGAACATACAGCGACTTACAATGACTGACAACGATTGACTGCTATCACTCGTTAGCTAGAAGAGATGCATTGTTCACGCATGGGCATCACTTTGGTTACGATCGACTGGCCATGCGATCGCTTCCTTTTTCAGTTTTGCGGTCATTAGGCGTACGACTGAGCGGCCGCTTACGACCGACTCTGAATGAGGTCCACAGTCTTTGCAGTGAGCCATTTAACATCCACTGATTCCAGGGGTCCGAATGGAGGTTCCTGAAGTACTTGGAGCACCACTGACAAATCCCATGGAGCCACAAGAGGAACAAAGGGAGGTTGTATTCGTAGAACACCCTGCATGAAGGTGTGAACATGCAGTATAGGAGCAATTCTGTGCTGAAACCAGATAGACAAAGCAGAGACCTGCACTTTCAGAAATGCTTGGCGGAGGCCTAGATCCAATCCAACTTGAAGAAAGGCAAGAATTCTAGAAACCTTAAAGACCTGAGGGTCATAGTTTCTTGGAGTAAACCATTGGAAATATGTATGCCATATTTTGTGGTAAATCTAAGCTGAGGCTGGTTTGCATACTTTTAGCATGATCTGAACCACAGAACTGGAAAAACCCTTAGCCATAGGAGGGATGTCTCAAGAGCCAAGCCGCTAAAAACAGACAGGCTAGGTCCAGATGTAGACATGGACCCTGAGACAACAGGTCTACTCATAGAGGACCCTGAAGAGGAACAGCTGTGGAGAGCCTTTGAAGATCGCAGTACCAGTGATGTCTGGGCCAGTCTGGAGCTATTCCTCATGTCTGAATTTTCGAAGTACTCGAGGAAGCAGGATTATTGGAGGGAAAAGATATGCTAAATTGAAGTTCCATTTCACCGACAATGCATCTATAAAGGCTGCGCCGGGATCCTTTGTTCTGGTTCCAGAAATTGGAGTTTGTTGTTGTGTCTGAAGGCCATGAGATCCCCATCGGGAAGACTCCATTTGTCCACTAGAAGCTGAAAGACATCCGGATGTAGAGACCATTCTCCTGCATGCATGTCATGACGGCTGAGGAAATCCGCCTCCCAATTGAGAATCCCCAGGATGAACACTGCAGAGATGACTGGGAGACTGCGTTCGGCCCAGGTGAGAATGCGGGATGCTTCTCTCATTGCTGACTGACTTCGAGTTTCCTCTTGGGGATTGAGGTAAGCCACAGCTGTGGCGTTGTTGGACTGTACTTGTACTGGCCTGTTTTTCAGAATATTCTAAGCCAGAGTGAGAGCTCTGTAGATGACTCGAAGTTCCAGGATGTTGATTGGCAAATCTGCCTTGACAGGGGACCATCGGCCCTGGAAGGAGTGCTGGCCAGTTACTGCGCCCCACCCTCGGAGGCTTGCACCCGTGGTGAGGAGAGCCCAGTCCGGGATCCAAAAGGGACGACCCTGGTTCAAATGGGAAGTCTGTAGCCACCAGGCTAGGGACAGGCGAACCACTGGGGAGAGGTTCATCATCTGGGATTTGAGCAGAAGGGGTAGCCCATTCCACCTGGAGAGTATCAGGTGTTAGAGGGGCCTGGAGTGAAACTGGGCAAACTCCACCATATTGAAGGTGGACACCATTGATCCCAAGGCCTGCATTGTTGAGTGAATCGACACTCTGCGATTGTTAAGCAGTCTGCGTAGTCTGTGCTGTAATGCTGAAATCTTGTCTGCCGTTAGGAAGATTCTCTGAACTCGAGAGTCCAGTAGGATTCGTAAATGTACCATCCTTTGAGCGCGGCCATTTTCCCATCATTTGCACATGCGCAGTACAGGGAAAATGGCTGCTGCGGCCATTTTCCTGGTGACCTGTGCATACACTATAGACTCTGGGCACACTCTACTGCCCAGAGTCTATACCTCCGGCGCTGGCAGCGCACAGCTCAGTGCGCTGCCAGGCGGAGAGGAGGGGGCCCATATTGGAGACTGCACACGGGCCCCCTTCTCCCTAGAAATGCCTACTAGGTTCTGCTTAGTCGCTAAAGAATTTGGTAATCTAAAGAAGTTAAAATGATGATGCCAGATATTATTGTGTCCCTATCATTGCCTGTATCTTGGCGTATAATTATTTATAAAAGCATTTGTGAAATTGACCTTTTGTGTTCTGACCTTTTCCATATTGGATTCCAACGCTGCAGTCATTCCCTTGAGTTTCGGCATCTTGGTTACTGGTGGGGATGATATGATCATCATTGTGGTCTTTCTTATTTGCTAAATTATGCTGCTGTTTTAGATCTTTACTATTCTTTTACTAATCTGGAGCCTTTTTACTGGAGTCCACTGCTACTGATACAGTGAATTATTCAAACTCCACTGTACCTTGGGTACCTTTGGCACAAATATTTTTTTTTCACATTGATGTTGTGAAAGGCCCAAGCTTAAAGCCAATAGTATGCGCTTGATGTCATCTTAGCAGCTCCAGGTCCACTGGCTTCTACTGCAGTTGCTATGAGCCCCACAGCGTCCATGCAGGTTCTTGGTGCCTTAGGTGTTTTGATGCAATATCTTTAAGATGTGACTGCACAGTGAGTACAAATTGTCCTTAAAACAGTTTTTTGTGGAATGGCCTGATATCCCACAATTTTGCACAAAGCCACATTTCCTTAATTTCTGTTTCAGAACGGTATCAAGTTGAAAATTTTAGGTGAAAATTAGACTTCCATACAGTACATGTGGGGGAAGGTGACAATGTCCTAAGATAGTTGGCAATAAAACAAACATTTTAGATTACATTAATAGATGACTTTATGTAAACTATTTTATGCCTGAAGTCTTATAACATTAGTCTCACCCAGCCACGTTTCTGCTGCGCCCATGTTATCATAATACTTCTCCGACACAATTCTACTTCATCTAAACAATGTGGAAATCTAGAAGCATTTTTTTTACATCTAAATTATGTTTTCTCTTTCATGTATAATTTAAAACTCATTCTTATTGACTGTTCTAAATATTCCCCCCCTCCATTCAGTTCATAGACTAAAGGAGCATATCCACTAATGATACTGGAACCTCTATATACCCCTGCCTATACCTTCTAATATCCTACCTATAAACCTCTAAGGATGGCGCTAATTTGCATACGCAGTCATTCAGTAAATAAAGACTTAAGACCTGGAATCTGTGGTTCCAATGCACAAGTATTATTCAGGTAAAAGTACAGTCAGTTACACGCTATTGATCCAGACACAATTCAGCGCAAAGGAATTATACAGACCCAAGTACAGTATACATACGCAGCGCTTCCGGACCAGATGTTAGGCATCAGCAAGTAACCCCTCGTCTATCAGCATTGAGCACGAAGACCAAAAACCCAGTGTTGGAGCACACATATTTATACCCCCCAGGAATAGACAAAACAATAGAGACGTTTGTTGCTGATGCTATTGGTTCCCAAGGGGGATCCATCTGGTACAGAGCATTTAATAGGCTGATTCAAATAGACACAACCCAGCCTCCGACAACTGAGGGTCCCTAGATTCCCGCCACATGCAACATCCTAACAGTTATTCATATCATATACATTTTGCTGCTTGAAGTCTCTGCGGTCCATAAGTCGAGAATGCATGATGCGATCTCCCCACCGATATCACCGGAATACTGTGGAAAGAGTACGCATCAGTACAAAACCAAACACGGCTTACTTAGCATGTATACAACCTTAGTTACCAAACAATCTTTATTTCATAGCATTTATACTAAATGAACAACTTAAATCTTATACCTTAAAGCTTATGAAACCTTGTATGGGAATATGTAATGTGTGAGTATGCAGGGTTTTATATAAAGATGCTGGTTAACTTGGTGCGGGTGCATGCGCATTTAGCTACTAAGCGGTGTTTTCATATAGGAATTTAGGCATTCACTAATATGCGACTAGTTAACAGCGCAATTGTGCGTATTACTGTGTATATGAGAAATTATGAAAGATGCAATCGCATGGTGCTAATAGTAATATCGCCATATGTACTTAAATGTGAGTTTATCTAAAATGGCTCTTGGGCGGCCATTCGCAAAATGGCGTCTTGCGATCTCATTTCCAAGATGGCGTCTTGCGGCCAGTCACAAGATGGCGTCGCCGCAATTCAATTTTAAACTGATCTTGTCTCAGCCAATTATCCAGCTTCGACAGTCCACCCTTTGATAGCAAACAACATGCTATCACAATCTGCTCTTTGAGTTTAATTTAGGCTTACATTTACATATTATTTAGTATTATTGTGGGATGGCACAAGGTGGTTCTTAATCTATCAATAATGTGTCTCTGGGTGGGGACATAAAACTACTATTATATGCACACCGCGGATCTTGGAAGATCATGTGAAAGGTGTGGGAATGCACCAGTCTTATAAAAGCAGTCTTGAAGGGGAATTGAGACTTTTCATTATCTGAGGTGTTCTAAAAATAACATTTCAATAATACATTCTATGCATGTCTAAATATAATACATCAAATGACGGTATTTCCTAGTTCAGGGTTCTAATGCAGTTCTATATTTACCTCGGTATTCATATTGTCATTACTGACCACCATCATAGTTTCGTTCTTGCGTTTTACTCTATGTTTATATTTTCCACACTTCAACACAATAGGAACACACCGGACGCATATGCCAATTATTATGATGACAATTAGTATAAGGATCAAGAGTTTGCCTATGCTAGTGATCACTTCCTGGACCCATTCCCCTAGACCTGAGAACCATTTTACTGGGTTCAACCATGAAACACATCCTTCTATCTCTTCCCCTACCTCAGCCACTGAAGCATTATGGTTCTTACAAAACTCCCATTTTAGCTGCAGAATTTCATCCATCTTTCGGTCTATCACCTCCTTGGGGTCGCTGGTAACATTGGTGACATAGGTGCAACATTTTACTCTGAACTGGGTGGCTAACGTTATGCAATACCCTCCAGTAACAGCAGTTAAACAATTCAACACTAACCTGTGTTGCACCAGTTCTTTCTTGTACGCTTGCAATTCTCTCCCTGTATACCTGAATGTGTCATCGTACATCTCGGTGATATTATCTATCAATTTAGCAAGTTCCTGAATATACCTAAAATTTAATGTACCCTGAGCAATCCTGGTGGGATCCAGTGCAACTAAAACTTGAAAGCCAGTTGTCTCACTGATTAACTTATGCATGTCACCAGGTATCATATTTCTTTTGCCTCTGTGTTCATATTGTGTGAAGATATGGTGATGGTGTGTTTTTATGTATACCAAGCATTTCAACATGTGTGAGGGTCATAACTTCTGGGACTACTCTTCCCAGGTAACACAAACCTTCGGAACTCGGGGAGAGCCATTTATACGCTTTTCTTCCACATATGAAATATACATTATCAGGGAGAACATAAGGAATGGTATGCATCATTATCATTAAGCACATTTCCCTTGCAAACAATCCTATTTCTGGGTGTTCCATCTGGTACATGCAAGTTTCTGGCTGTATTATTTTAGCACAATAACCATTTGGCACCTTACCAATAATTTCTTTGGTGGAACTCAATGTATACCTATACCTGAAATGTTTCCCACCAGATTTAATTGAGCGTAACAGATCATGGTTTATGGACTCATTATCAGCTCTTTGTGAGAAGGTCATCATCTGATTATTCCCCATCACTTCCCAACTCCCGGGTTTATTGGGGTTGGTTATGTTTAAACACAAAAGTGATCTATCTACTTGGAATTGATAGAGCTTGAAATGAGGTGGTTTGGATTAGAGGAATTTTCCATCCAATGTTTTCCCTTTCTGTAATTCTAAAATTTCCGTGATATTCAGTGGAAATGGCACCAACCCTACATTATGCTGTCCCTGTGGCACATGTGAACACACCCAGCAATCAGTTTGATTTAACACTTTGCCTACCATGCTATGATAATCCTCTAAAGGATACCCACCCCAGTACGGGTTATATTTAGGTTGGCACCGTTGGATACAGTTCTCATCAACTAGGGACCCACATAGTTCACAAACACAGGAATCTTCAGATGATAAACCTCCACACCATCCCCGAGTATCCGGAATGACAGCCCTTTTAACAATAACAGTACTAAGATTGGTCAGACACTCCCCTGATTGGCATTGCACTCCTCCTGACTCCACTCCATCAGCACTGCCATCAGCTCCCATTTCCACGATCGATCTCCCATCACAGAAACTGGATATCCCCGAACTGACCAAGATGGTGAACACTCTAAAAGAGAATATGAAAATGAACACAGCAGGCCCGTCCATTGTCACAACAAAACCTGCAATTTTCTTTTAGTTCAGGTATCTCACTACAACCTTTTCAATCCTCCCGGAACAAGCTTGCGAGCGACAGGTCCACACTATCAGCCTTGTCTCCGACTTGTTTCTCCACCCGGTTGATTGACCTTTTTGCAGTGAGTGGAATGGACCCAGGTATCTCTCTCGGCCACCTTCAAAGATGTAGTACTTGTCAGCAGCACCCAGTACGGACCTTCCCACCGATCAGTCAAACAACCTGAACGCAAGAAATTTCTGATCATTACATATTCTCCTGGTTCAACATCATGACAGTTAGTTTCAGGCATATCATTATACAACAATTTCAGTTTCTGCTGCTGTTGCTTTAACTGCTTACTCATTGATATAAGATACTTTACAGTTTTCTCATTGTTACCCTTCAGGTCTTCCTGTGGACTTATGATCAAATGAGGTTGTCTACCGAACAATATTTCAAATGGGGACAGATTCAGAGGAAGTCTAGGAGTGGTCCTTATGCTATGTAGGACCAAAGGTAACGCTTCTGGCCATCCTAGTACAGTCTCTGCCATGATTTTACTTAACTTATTTTTAATAGTCCCGTTCATCCTCTCTACCTTGGCACTGGCTTGCGGTCGGTAGGGGGTATGAAGTTGGCTATTAATACCCATCAGCTTACACATATTTTGAAAAACATCACCTGTGAAATGAGTACCCCTATCACTCTCGATGATTTTAGGGATACCGTACCTGCATACAAATTCCTGAACTATTTTCTTGGCAGTAAACGCAGCAGTATTAGTGGCCACTGGGTAAGTCTCAACCCAGTTAGAAAATACATCTGTGCACACTAATATATACTTAAGGTTCCTGCAGAGTGGTAATTGGATGAAATCAATTTGTATCACCTGGAAAGGTTCATCAGTCGGTGGAATGTGGGACAGTTCGGTAGGGATCGCTTTCCCTATGTTCTTTCTCAAGCAGGTCAGACAGGACATTGCTATCTTTTCTGCTTGTGAAGAAAAACCTGGTGCGCACCAGTATGCCCTCACTAACTTGCACATACCTTGTTTACCCAGATGAGTCAGACCGTGTGCTGCCTCAGCCAGGCTGGGGTAATATGCCTTGGGGGCTACTGGCTTACCTTGTCCGACCCTCCAGAGCCCGGAGGACTCTTGCCCACATCCCTTGGACTTCCAAATGGATTTTTCCTGAATTGAACACAAATTTTGCATCTCAATTAATTTCAGCATATCAATTGTTTGGAAAGACATATTTTTTTCAGTTGGAGAAATCATTTTTAACCCTGCTGCCCATTTTGCAGCTTCAACGGCTCTGTTGTTGCCCAGTGACACCGGATCATCCTCACATGTATGGGCTTTATATTTAATTACTGCCACCGCTTTGGGCAGTTGGATTGCTTCTAAAAGCTGTTTTATGTGTCGGGAATGTGCAACTGGTGTGCCTGCTGCTTTCAGAAAATTTCTCAGATGCCATAGAGCCCCAAAATCGTGCACCACCCCAAACGCATACCTCATGTCAGTGTAAATGTTAGCAGATTTGCCTGCTGCCAGTTCACACGCTCTAGTTAGTGCTACTAACTCTGCCACCTGGGCTGAGTGAGGAGGACCAAGAGGCTTAGCTTCTATGATGTCTGTGTCATTTACAACAGCATAACCTGTACATAATTCACCTGTGTCTGTTTGTCTATGACAACTCCCATCCATATAAAAGGTCACATCCACATTCTCTAAAGGTGTGTCATGTATGTCAGGTCTAGCAGTAAAGGTCTGATTCAGATATGTCATACAATCGTGCATATCATTATGTCTGCTGAACTCACCTCCCGCCAGCAACTCCTCTCCTTCCACCCTTTGTACATCATGTTGTACATATGGTAAATATGTTGCTGGATTCAGCGTGCTGCAACGTTTAACAGTAATGTTTGCGGGTGCGATTAGAGCTAGTTCCCATTTGGTAAACCTAGCTGAAGAGACGTGTCTGGTTTGAGCTGAGCTCAACAGAGCAGATACAGCATGGGGAGTGTAGACAATCATATCATGACCCAATACTATGTCCTCACTTTTACTCACCAATAGAGCGGTAGCTGCTACACTTCTCAAACAGGTGGGGAGTGATCTTGCCACAGTGTCCAATTGGGCACTGTAGTATGCTACGGGCCTACTGGCATCACCATGTTTTTGTGTAAGGACACCCGCAGCACAACCATCGACTTCCGTACAATACAAATCAAAAAGTTTTTCATAATCAGGTATTCCCAATGCAGGAGCTTTTGCCAGACTATCCTTAAGATTAAGGAAAGCCTGCTCTGATTCCTCTGTGTGTACAACACGGTCGGGCTTTGAGGAAGAGACTAATTCCTGTAAAGGTAAGGCCAAAATAGAAAAACCTGGGATCCACATTCTACAGTATCCACACATTCCCAAGAAGGAACGAATTTGCTGTTGATTCTGCGGCAGTGTCATATTTTGTATGGCCTGGATTCTATCCGTTGTAAAATGTCGTAAACCCTGGGTTAGGCAGTGTCCCAAATATTTTACTCTGGATTGGCACGGCTGTAGTTTGTCCTTAGCCACCTTGTGTCCTGTATGCGAGAGATGAAGTAACAAAAGTTTAGTATCATTTAAACATGTCATAAACGAGTCAGAACATAGCAATAAATCATCCACATATTGAATTAGAACAGATCCATTGGCAGGTTGGAAAGATTGTAAACAGTCATGCAATGCCTGGGAGAAGATACTGGGGCTGTCTATGAAACCTTGGGGTAATCGTGTCCATGTGTATTGTAAACCTCTGTATGTAAATGCGAATAGATACTGACAGTCAGGGTGAAGAGGCACAGAGAAGAAAGAACAGAGGTCAATGACAGTGAAATGGGTTGCGTTTGGTGGGATCTGCATCAGATTGACAGCTGGATTTGGCACTACAGGGAATTGGCTCTCTACCACCTTATTAACACCTCTAAGGTCTTGTACCAGCTTATAACCCCTCCCACCACTCTTTTTCACTGGAAAAATGGGACTGTTGGCTATACTAGCTGTACGAACTAAAATTCCCTGTTGCAATAATCACTCAATTATTGGAAAAAACCCTAATTCTACCTCCTGTTTTAGTGGGTACTGGGGAATTTTTGGAGCTTGCCTACCGCCTTTTAAATTTACCATTACAGGGCTTATGTTTGCCATTAATCCAGTGTCCTGTCCATCCTTAGTCCAAAGGGAATCTGGAATTTGGGACAACATTTCATCTACCTGGGATGGATTTTCATTTAAACTTGTAGAGTGAGACATTATCCTTTGGGGAGTGTTCAATATATCCCGCACCTTGTGTGCAACTCTCTCTGGGATATCTAAAAATACACCATCAGGGGTGCAGTATATAACACATCCCATCCTACATAACAAGTCTCTTCCCAGCAGGTTAGTAGGAGCTGCAGCAGCAAGGAGGAAAGAAAGCCTGGAATTAAATGGCCCAATAGTAACCTCTGTGGACTTTGTTAAAGGATAATGTTCCACTTTACCTGTTACACCTATTGTTGGTACTGTCTCGTTGGTCACCTGTAAATTAACGGGAGATTTTATCACTGACCTGGTCGCCCCTGTGTCTACAAGAAAAGGATATTCAGTACCAGCTACATCAACCATCATGACCGGTTCTTCCCTAGTACTTCCCGTTAACCTGACTATCTGTAGACTACAGGTATGACCTGACCCCTAGTGTTGGCTATCATTCTCCA
Organism: Taudactylus pleione; assembly: GCA_031769625.1. Lineage (NCBI taxonomy): Eukaryota > Metazoa > Chordata > Amphibia > Anura > Myobatrachidae > Taudactylus > Taudactylus pleione. The sequence goes on along the minus strand of JAUIMM010001821.1, from coordinate 1,816,682 downwards.
ATAAAGCATTTACGGCCGCAATTGGAGCTGGTGCCTGTTGGACATTTGCTGGTCTCTGTGCATATCCCTTATGAGGATATCCAGATCTTCCCTGACTTGGGGTTCCTACTCTTTTTACTGTACAGTTTCTACTTAAGTGTCCTGTTTGTTTACAGTTAAAACATGTTCGTGGGTCGGGTGAAGACATGTGTTGTGGTGAGGTATGAGCAGAGGGTAAAGGCAGTGGATATGGGTAAGGATAGGGAGGGTAAGGGTATTGTTAGGGATAAGAAGTTTGTGAGTAGTATGGGACCTGTGGTTGTATCGGGTTAGTGGGATAGAGTTGTGTTTGTTGTTGCGTGGGGTTAGTGAGGGCACATACTTGTTCAGATGTAAGTGTGTGTGCAAGTGCAAGTGTGTCTGTTGGCTGTGATGTTACCGTCATTCCCTCCAGAGCTTGGATACTGACAGCCATTAGTTTTTTGCTCTGGGCTTCTCTCTTCTTTGAGATGTTTTTATCATGTGCGATGGCAGTTTCTATGAGGGAATCTATTGTGAGTCCCCGCCAGCCAGGCTGTGAGGTCTGAACCCGGGTTTTTAAACTCTCTTTCAGACCGTCCACGAGTACCGTGACTATCATTCCCCTTGGTGAGTGCTATCTTTAATACCCTCTATCCCAGTGTACTGAGTGATGGCCTGCAGAGCCCGATCGCAATAATCTTCTGCAGATTCACTCTCCCTTTGCTTAATGGTGAAAATTTTGTTCCAGTTAACTACTACTGGAAAATATATACCCAATTGAGTTACAATGCGGGAAATGTTACCTTGGTTTACTTGGTCAGTTAAGGGAACGTCACCATCCAATACACAATCCGTGATAAATTTTGTCACGTCGGTATTGCGTGGTAGGCAGGCCCTTAATACCACACGCCAATCTTTATTAGTGGGCTCATGTGAACTACCCAAATTTCTCAAAAATCTTTGACATTTGGCTAGTTCCTTTTTGGGATCTGGGAAATCATTTATGATGGAATTTAATTCTGCTCTTGTCCAAGGACAATGCATTACCACTTCCCTCGTGGGCACTATACCGTTCGCATCTGCATTTCCATTTGGAACGGTTATTGTCTGAATGGGATGCAGACCGGTAGTGCTGCTACCTTTGACCTGGTTACCTGGCTGGGGGTTTAGTCTGCTGCTACGTATGGTATGAACAACTTCCTCTATGGGTGCAGAGGGTGTTAACACTTCTCTTGCTGTTACCGATGGAGATGGCGGCACCACTCGTGATTGTGGTGTTGCAGCATCAATCATCTGCACAGCATGGGAAATGGCAGACATTACAATAGGCTCATCATCCACATCATAAACATTTTCTTTATAGTTGCTTAAGAGAGGGTACAAATTGCTTGTTACATTTTTTTATGAGTATTTTTGGTAACTGTACTTGCACCTCCATCCACATAAGGCGGGGGAGGTGAGTGTGAACTGCTGGCAATAATCTCCACAATGCTACCTTACCGCACGTGCGTGCCATTTTGCGGCTCGCCCGTATTGCAATTTAGCGTCGCGGATGTATTTTCTGGCAATGTGCTTGCGACGCTAGTTTGCGTCGTTTGCACATTTTTAAGCCCACCGCATCCCCTTCATGCTGCCACAGTTTTAAACATTCATAATATTTAACCTTTTTCTCTCGGGAGCGCATCAGACTGATGTGATCCCAGACATTATCTAATACATTTTTATCAAAACTACCAATTCTGGGAAACGGTCTAACACTCTTCATCGTCATTTTAAACTATACATCACTATACCTTATCGCATAAGTACCGTACTTAGTATGCATAATACGACGAGCCGATCCGATCGGCGCCTCCATTAGCAGCACATCATTGTCTAACATCTCTATTGTTTGCGCGGCTCCCATTCTGAGACAAAATCCTATGCTTTTCAATGAAGATTTAAACTGGTGAAAGACAATCAAGATACTTTCACTTACCTGTGGACGATTTAAGTCAGCGGCGCCCACACACCTGGATAAGATTTGAAGAAGGCAACTTCCACACCCGGATAAGATTTAGTAAGGCAACTTCCACACCTATGGAAGTTTGTATGTCGGCCACTTCCACGCACCTCTCTACAACAAAGACAACATGTACACCTGCTACTGTGTATAGAATGGTAAAGCTGCTTACCGAGCGACTAGCACTTAGCCCTTAAAGGTCATACGGTACCTTTAACTGTAGGGAACAAGTTACCCCTACCAACAAACACTCACTGTTACACACTTTTTTTCCTACATGTTAACCCAGATATTGATAATAATTGAAAAATGTAAACCTCAACGGCTTTATTTAAACACGTGGCAGCACAACCGGAAGTACGTTTACGCTATTGTGCGACCAGTCGCATACACAATAATGCGACTACCACACAACCGTATGACAACCTTTAGCTGCGTACACAAAAGTGCGTCTTTGCTGTGCACAAACCTGCGACTCAGCCGCGTACTCAGTACTGCGGCACCCCTTTAAACGTAAGGTTCTATCAACAGAGGAAAACAAACTTTTTCCTCTCTTGTCCATGGATTCTAGTCAGCTTCCTTGATTCACACGGAGACGGATAGCGATCTTTCAGCACAAAGCGGTTGCAAGTAAACCCTGCATGTGGCCACTCCACCCTTTGCTGAAATATCGATAGACGTATGTACCGTGTGAGCAGGTAAGTGACTTCACTACGAGCCCCCATCTAACGATACTGGATCAGAACCTCTATATACCCCTGCCTATACCTTCTAATATCCTACCTATAAACCTCTAAGGATGACGCTAATTTGCGTATGCAGTCATTCAGTAAATAAAGACTTAAGACCTGGAATCTGTGGTTCCAAAGCACAAGTATTATTCAGGTAAAAGTACAGTCAGTTACACGCTATTGATCCAGACACAATTCGGCGCAAAGGAATTATACAGACCCAAGTACAGTATACATACGTAGCGCTTCCAGACCAGATGTTAGGCATCAGCAAGAAACCCCTCGTCGATCAGCATTCAGCACGAAGACTAAAAACTGTGTTGGAGCACACATATTTATACCCCCCAGGAATAGACAAAACAATAGAGACGTTTGTTGCTGATGCTATTGGTTCCCAAGGGGGATCCATCTGTTACAGAGCATTTAACAAGCTGATTCAAATAGACACAACCCAGCCTCCGACAACTGAGGGTCCCTAGATTCCCGCCACATGCAACATCCTAACAGTTATTCATATCATATACATTTTGTTGCTTGAAGTTTCTGCGGTCCATAAGTCGAGAATGCATGATGCGATCTCCCCACCGATATCACCGGAATACTGTGGAAAGAGTACGCATCAGTACAAAACCAAACACGGCTTACTTAGCATGTATAAAACCTTAGTTACCAAACAATCTTTATTTCATAGCATTTATACTAAATGAACAACTTAAATCTTATACCTTAAAGCTTATGAAACCTTGTATGGGAATATGTAATGTGTGAGTATGCGGGGTTTGATATAAAGACGCTGGTTAACTTGGTGCGGGTGCGTGCGCATTTAGCTACTAAACGGTGTTTTCATATAGGAATTTAGGCATTCGCTAATATGCGACTAGTTAACAGCGCAATTGTGCGTATTACTGTGTATATGAGAAATGATGAAAGATGCAATCACATGGTGCTAATAGTAATATCGCCATATGTACTTAAATGTGAGTTTATCTAAAATGGCTCTTGGGCGGCCATTCGCAAAATGGCGTCTTGCAATCTCATTTCCAAGATGTTGTCTTGCGGCCAGTCACAAGATGGCGTCGCCGCGATTCAATTTTAAACTGATCTTGTCTCAGCCAATTATCCAGCTCCGACACCACTATACAAGTGAAGAACGACTGTACTATTACAACATACAACATCATAATCATTCAATCGTTCATCATACTGTGCAGTGGATAATGTGCCCACACTGAACGATTTGTCGTTCACTGCAGGCACCCATCCTCATCCCAGAACATGTACAACCTGACGATCTCATTCGGTTGGGCTGCATGTTCAGGTGATGACAGATACCGACCACGACCAGCGGGAGTGCGCATAGCTGGTCGCTGCCGGCATAATTACTGCACGATTAATGAACGATTAAACAATAACGATGTCATTATCTTTCACTAGTTCATTTAATCGTGTAGTGGATTTACACCTTAGATCTCTGAAATCATTCTTCAGAACCTTCCTTCTTCATCTAACGTTTCTTATGGGTACAAATGTGTACTAAAGGTGCATATCCACTACATGAGTGTAGAACGACTGTATGATTACAACATCATAATCGTTCAGCATACTGTGCAGTGGATATTGTATTACTACCATGTCAGCATGTCAGGTTCGACACACCATTGTTCCCATTGTGCTTGTCGACATTCTGAATAACAATAAGCCATACTCATCCCCAAAAAAATGGCATTGCTTAGTCTGAGTGCCGGTGAGCTAACTATCTCCCATTTTTTTAGAGACTTTAAAGTATTGCCACAGTAATAAGCCCGTCTAATCTTTCACTTGTTTTATAGAATGTCTGATCTTTTTTCGTAAATCACATTACTACTAATTCACACTACTGTATACAAACATTTCACAATTCAAATCAATACCTACTTGCAAAAGCTCCAAAGCTTGCTTTGAAACAATAGTTATATACCTTGTCTACAAGCTTGGATGCAATCTTGGAATCTTATTGTCTAAATATGACAGTTCATTTCTGTATGAGCAACAATATATTTGTAAGTAAATAAGAAAGATGTCATCTGCCGAAGTAATATATTATTCTCTGATCTTACACAGAGCCCTATTTTAAATTCTATCCGGAACTCTATCTTTGTAATGTGGAGAAAGACTGAGGCAGCAATGATGATATTCATAAGTGAATTGAACAGCTTACATTGTATATGGCACATTTACATCCTCTGCCACACCAGAACACACAGTAAATTGCTTTGGGGGCACTGACTTAGCCTTCAGATCGTCACAATGATGTAGGTTTACAACACAATTCATACTCTAACAGAAATCTGCAAGATGTAAAATAAAGACTTCAATTTGTTCTGGGTGTGAGAATATAGAGAGGGTTGTTAGGATTATGATAATGTAGCAACGGTATTTGAACACAGAAAAGTATGCATTAGTGTCTGTGGACTTCTATCACAACCTCTGGTGATATTTACAGTAGATTTGGAGCATACAGAATATGCCTTTTGAGAGAAAACATTTTACGCATATTGGACCTCATTCAGAGCCGCTCGCATGCGGTAGATGGTTTGCGAAAGTGCATGCGCACACCTCGTTCTGCACGTGCGTGAACTACCCTGTGCGATCGCAGCCCGCTCACACGCCCAGCACAGACAGCCCAGTGGATTGAGTGACAGGAGAGGTCATTTGTGGGTGGTAACAGGGGCAGTGCAGTTAAAACGGGGGAGTGGAGGTGCGAACGCAGGCGTGCCTGAGTGTTTTAACGCCATTTCAGAGGCGTGCATAATTAACAGCCAGCGTCATTGCATACGTCACCAGCCTTTTTTTTACACTGAAGTCCTCGCAGTGCTTGCAGTAGGGTAAGGCAACTACAAGCGCTGCGATCGCTTCCGATGGTCCTCGATGTACCAATGTTTTAATACACTTCCTGGAGATGACGTGCGCTAGTGGGCGTCTCAACATTCGCTAATGGGTGTCTGCATACACAGAGCGGTCGCTCGCACAGCCAAAGTGGGTGTTCTTATGCCTTGGCGAGCGAGCGCTTCCCATGCCGTCACTTTGTCATATTTGCATACGCTGGATGCGAGCGATCGCATCTAGCGAGCGGCTCTGAGTGAGCTCCATTGTAAAACCATAAAACCATATTACTACACTATTTCTGTGAATTTATGTTGATGCTGTTACATTTGTAATGGAATCCACAAATAAGTGAATTTATCATACACTCCTGCCATATCATAAAAGGGCCTATTCATTCTAATTGCGATGTGGAAATTGTGCAGCAATTTGTGATGACAGTACCAATGCCAGGACGGCTGCTCTGAAAACCATCTGTTTAGCAACAGACCCCTACCTCTTTAATCACTAATTAGTAGTGGCGAAAGTTGAAACTGACAGACAGTTCACGTATGATTAAAGGCTGAAGGAGGCCGATCTGTGTCTTACCAATTGGAAGGATAGGGGCTTATCGGGCTGACAAGATCTGAAGATGGAGTCTGTTCCCACAATCAAGCTCCAAAACTTTTCAGCTTTGAGATCATGATGTTTGGATGGCAGCCACCACAGGACTGCATTGATGAATGGATCATTTACATAAAACTAGGGATGAGCAATTCGGTTCTACTCAGTTATGTTCGGATCTTAAAAAAAAAACTAAAATAAAACAGCATTTGATTAACTATCCGGCTCTCACATCTTTTGGAAAGCCAATAAGATAAATCGAACTTGACCTAATTTGACAAAAAGAACTCAGTAAAAATTAACTGCACATCAGCAATGTAAATATAACAAAATTGGCTGGAACTATTAGCCTAACGAATACACCATAAATATGCTGCTTCACCTGTACAGTTGGCAGTAAAATCCACTAGGAATTGTAATATATACGTAATATCACCTTGACAAAAGCAATGTTGAAGACAGAGAAATTTAAAATGCATAGACAGATTTAGAGTTGAGCTGGAAACAAATTCTAGCTGAATTCTGGTTTGTACAGCCGTGGCCAAAAGATTTGAGAATAACAAGTATAGGTTTTCACAAAGTTTGCTGCTTCAGTGTTTTTAGACCTTTTTGTCACATGTTACTGTGGTATACTGAAGTAAAATTACAAGCATTTCATAAGTGTCAAAGGCTTTTATTGACAATTTCATTAAGTTTATGCAAAGAGTCAATATTTGCAGTGTTGACCCTTCTTTTTCAAGACTTCTGCAATTCGCCCTGGCATGCTGTCAATCAACTTCTGGGCCACATACTGACTGATGGCCGCCCATTCTTGCCTAATCAATGCTTGGAGTTTGTCAGAATTTGTGGGTTTTTGTTTGTCCACGCGCCTCTAGAGGAGAGACCACAAGTTCTCAATGGGATTAAGGTCTTGGAGTTACTTGGCCATGGACCGAAATTTCGATGTTTTGTTCCCCGAGCCACTTAGTTACCACTTTTGCCTTATGGCAAGGGGCTCCATCATGCTGGAAAAGGCGTTGTTTCTCACCAAACTGTTCTTGGATGGTTGGGAGAAGTTGCTCTTTGAGGATGTTTTGGTACCATTCTTTATTCATGGCTGTATTCTTAGGCAAAATTGTGAGTGAGCCCGCTCCCTCGGCTGAGAAGCTACCCCACACATGAATGGCCTCAGGATGCTTTACTGTTTGCATGACACAGGACTGATGGTAGCGCTCACCTTTGCTTCTCCAAACAAGCATTTTCCAGATGCCCCAAACAATCTGAAATGGGATTCATCAGAGAAAATAACTTTACCCCAGTCCTCAGCAGTCCAATCCCTGTACCTGTCTTCATTAATATTTACCATTTACAAAAGCTGTTACAGCGGGGCCTATACAGAGTTGCAGCAGAGTTGCAGCGTGCACAGAAGTAAATGTACATGTTTGCCGGTATGCATAACTGTTCGCTTGGAAGTAGCCATCAGCATTAACAGCGTGCACTTACACCAGCCGGCTTACACCTGGCGCAGGACATCTTTCCGAAATCAGATGGCTGTCTGTGTAAGCATAACTCGGCATAGCCTGCAATTCTGAATACACGCCTTCTTTAAACTTAGACTATATGCGAATGTCTAATTGCATACTTACCTACTCTCCCAGATGGTTTGGGAGAGTCCAGATTTTTTGGGTAGTCCCCCACATTTCCTGAAGACAGGGGGTAGATCTCCCGCATCCTTAGTGAAGTGGACAGGATGGGGAGGTAATGCTGGGAGTCGCAGGTCCGTATGGAGGGGCCGAGGATAAAATGATGTGAGCTAATAATTTAGCACTGCCTCTTCCTCACAGATCCATGATTTGCTGTATTTTTCCATGATGGTGAGGGGCCTACTGACATGAGAGCCGTGCCCCCTCCCCCATTTAAAAGTGGCAAGCTACATATCCACTCAGGCTTCTCCCAGAGAGAGAAGCAACAAAAAGTAGAAAAGTATGTCCCTTTGCCACCTATTTACATGTCACCAACCACAAGTGACTGCGACTGAGTTGCGTATGTCTCTGAGTAGCCCATAGTTGCATACTCTCGGCTATGGAGCATGCATAGTGCTAAACATCGTCAGATTCCTCCACAAAACAGACCCAAATCTGCATCAAGCCCATTTTGTGTACCACAGAGGGATGCTAATAATGAAGAAAAGGTGAATGCAACTATATTTAAATAAAATAAAACAAAAACATATTGGGAAAATGCTAAATATATTTTACAATTTAAACCGGCTATTTATCTGCCTTAAAGGATATTGTATGTTTGGGTAAAAAAAAAAAAATACACATTAAGGCCTGTGTTTCTCATCAATGTAGACCAGCGATTTCTTCCTCTGCACAGGAAAATCTTGTGTAATGCCGTCTGACTTACAGAAATTCAACAGTTTAATTAAGGGAAAGACAAATACTTTTTAAGGGACCTGAGTGAGTCTCCCGAGTTGTCCAGTATAGTAGGAGTTTCCCTTTCTTGTTATCCGCAATGCTTCATCTGCTGCTGAAAATTGAACATTATTTCTCATCATAAATCTAGCTTCCCCAGGTTTCAGATAAAATTGCTTTTTGTCAGGACTCCATCTCATTTTTATAAGTGTAATGTGCATTGGGTTACTGAACAGTTGTGCGCACTAAAATTCAGGGCAGATAACACCATATGTGGTCCTTTCCAGGACAGCAGTAGAATTACATTGGCAAATGTTGATTGATTCGGATGGGAAGCAAGCAACACGCAGCAGCCAGTGAATGAGGCAATGCAGGCAGGGAAATTGTTAATGCATGTTAGGGAAACTGCTGCTTTCAGTCTACACCGAGTTCAGGCATACCTTTATAACTTTCAGTGCACACATATAAATGTACACACTGTGCAATTGGGTACAAAAGAAATAATGAGCTCTATTTACAAGTTTACTATTTCAATTGTACAGTATGCACTGCAACTCCACAGATATATACAACTTTTTACAGCAGTAATTTAGCAAGGTGACTGAAGTTGACATGCAATATTCAGGTCACGTTTTCATGGAAGAGCAGTGGATGAAGTATAGATGTCAGAGGTAGAACTACCAGCGATGCAGCAAGTGCACTGCACCAAAGCCCCTGGGTGACTCAGGCCCACCACCGGGCAGAACCATGTGTCAGAGTCCAGTGGCATGCACATAGCGTGTACATACCCTAATGCCCTAATGTCAGAGAGAGCAACCACTTGGTGTGCGTCAGGGAGAGCATTGGGTAAGGTATATCAAACATAGCCTGTTATTTAGTGATCCTGTCAATAGTTCCTATACGCCACATTGTCAGAAAAAAACTTGGAATCACCTCCTGTACCCAGAGTGATATATGTAGTGGAATTGCCCACCTGCTGATTCATTTCTTCATATTGGTGGGGTTTAATGCATACCTGCCGACTTCTGAGTTTCCCTTCCCGGGAGAAGCCCGGGGAGGAGAAGCAGGTAGGTCGTGTTGGGGGCGGGGGCGGCCGGGTAGCATCATTAAACTCGCCCCCTCGAGGGGATTTGCTGCAAACACTTTAATTAGGGGACGGGGCCAAATGATTCTTATAGAATTGCGTCATTAGTCCCCACCCCTTAAGCATGGACCCGCCGAAGGTGGAAGGGCTCTTAATGTAATGGGGGTGTGGCTAGACTTATTTTAATGGTGAGGGTTTGCTAATCATTTCATTGTAATTAGGGCAACTATAAGGGGGGGGACAGTCAAGGTGACATACATTAGATAGATAGATTGATCGACAGACAGACGATAGGTAGGTAGATAATAGACAGATAGATAGATAGATAGATAGATAGATATATGGATAGTGGAAATATATATATATACATACAGTATATATATATATATATATATATAAAAAATTATATATATATAAATATATATATATATATATATATATATATCTCCAACTATTAGGAGGTACTGGGAGACTTACGTTTAAAGGTAAAAAGTGCCTTTATTATCCAACGTTTCGGAGGTCAGCCTGTCGTCAGGGAAACAGAGCAAATGGACAAACACATATATTTATACACTTTAAGAACATTACCTGATTATTGGCAGCTGGCCGGTCACATCTTCCGAGGACGCCAGAGACACGTGCTGCAAATCCAGCCTCGTCGGCGCTGGTGACCTCATCCAACTGCGTCCTGGCAGCTGTCCAATCAGGTGCAACAAATAGTTACCAAGATAACATAAACAAATAAACAATCCAAGTACGTTAAAAATATTAAAAACAAAAGAAAATCATATTGCATAAATAAGCTGGTTACACATAATGCATCATAATTAGGTAATCATAAACAATGTGACATTAAAGTTTTTATAAGAAGCATTGTAAACCTAGATTTTCATTTAAGCCTCTAGGTGCTAGTGTGTTTAATCGAAAGATCCACCCACACTCGAGCCTAAGTAGCCTAATATCTCTGTCGGCTCCCCTAGGGTCTGGTAATACATGGGCCCTGATTCAGACCCACTCGCGAGCGACTGTCCGCTCGCAAGTGGGTCGATGTTCTGCACTGAGCATGTGCACGACGGAGGGAGCTCCGTCGTGCGCATGCGCCAGACGCGACGAGCGAAGGAAAGTCCTTCGCTCGTTGTGTCTGATCAAAGGGGGCGTGCTGTCGATGTTGAATGACAGCACGCCCCCTTTGGTGGGCGTGCCGGAGGCGTGCCTCCCTGACAGGGGCGTTCCCACGGGAACGCCTCCCGTCAGAAGCCGGCCCACTGACATCACTAGTGATGTCAGTGGGAGTGATTTTGGCTCTGACAGAGCCAAAATCACTCCAGGGCTTGCGGTTGAAAACCTCAACCGCAGGCTCCGGCTCGCAGTTTCGATGGTCGCGATGGTCAAGACCATCGCGGCCATCAAACTGCACACTCGTATAGGCTGTGGGTGGTGACCCACAGCTATACGAGCGTCCAGGAGGATGCTCCATTTTCATGGAGGGCGGCCCTCATTCAGAGCGTGCGCTCTGCTCAGAGCGTACGGCTCTGAATGAGGGCCATGGTCTATAATTTTTGAGCGAATACTTGCGAAACTATGTTTGGCTAAAGCACAGTGTCTCGCCACTGGTTGATCGTTATTTCCAGTGGCTAAAGCTGCACGTATGGCTGAACGATGGTTCGCCATACGTTCCTTAAATTGAGACTGCATTTTACCTACATAATATAACCCGCAAGGGCATATTAGTAAGTAAATTACGTATCTGGTAGTACAAGTAAGGGAATAATTGATAGTGTACTTTTTCCCAGAATGGGGGTGATTGAAAGAATCCTCTACTAGCATCGAACTACAGGTTAGACACCCCAAACATCTAAAGCATCCCGGTTTTTGTGTTAAGAAATGTAGCTGTGTATTAAGTTTTTTTTAAAAGGGGCTATATCATATTTTACCAATTGGTCTTTTAAATTACGTCCCTCTTATAACTTGGCATAATTTTTGTATTCATTAATAAAGGGAGCTCAGCATCAGTATTAATAAGAGGCCAATATTGTTTGGCCTTTTTGGTCAATGTATCACTTTTCATGGTATATGTATTGACCCATGGTATTATTGAAGATGGTAAATCTTTTTTCGTACTAGGTTTTAAGGTATCTATCCTAGGAATTGATAACACTTTGTGTTTAACTGCATCTAGGTTATATTTATTATAACCTCTATCAATGAATTTATTTCCCATTTGGTCCAGACCTTGATTAATTTGTTTTTCTTCACTAGTTATGCGTTTAACACGTAATAATTGGGACTATGGTAATCCTCTACATGTTGCTAGGGGATGGAGGCTGTAATTGTGTAATATGGTGTTTCTATCAGTTGGTTTAATGTAGATTGAGGTTTGTAGCTCACCTTCATTTAATGTAATATTAACATCCAAAAAATGGATTTGTGATGCATTAATTACATATGTTAATTGTGCAGGGTGCCCTGATGCATTGTGATTATCTAATAATGTTTTAAGTGCTGTCTCACTACCTGTCCATATAATTAATAAGTCATCTATATAACGTAAATATGTCAAAAGATGACTTTGTACAGAGGCGACCGGTGGTAATAGTTCCTGTTCCACCATATACATATAAGTATTAGCAAAGGAAGGGGCCACATTCAACCCCATCGCTATGCCAGATTTTTGTAAAAAGAAACGATTGTCATATACAAAATAGTTTCTAGTTAGCACTAATTCCAGTAACTGCACAAAAAACTGTTTCGGTGGCCCACAATATATTGGAGTATCTGTAATTAGCAATTCAACTACCTTCATCCCATCTTTATGGGGAATACAGGTGTATAGGCTATTTTTATCAGCACTACATAATAAACTATTTTGCGGAAGATTTTTCAATGATTGTAATTTATTAATGAGAGTTGTGGTGCCTTTCAAATATGAAGGAATTACCTGTACACATGGATTAAGAAAGCTATCCATTTTTTGGATGTTAATATTACATTAATTGAAGGTGAGCTACAAACCTCAATCTACATTAAACCAACTGATAGAAACACCATATTACGCAATGACAGCTTCCATCCCTTATCAACACGTAGAGGATTACCATATTCCCAATTATTACGTGTTAAACGTATAACTAGTGAAGAAAAGCAAATTAATCAAGATCTGGACCAAATGGTCAATAAATTCATTGATAGAGGTTATAATAAATATACACTAGATGCAGTTAAACACAAAGTGTTATCAATTCCTAGGATAGATACCTTAAACCTAGTACGAAAAAAGATTTACCATCTTCAGTAATACCATGGGTCAATACATATACCATGAAAAGTGATACATTGACCAAACAATATTGGCCTCTTATTAATACTGCTGCTGAGCTCCCTTTATTAATGAATACAAAAATTATACCACGTTATAAGAGGGTACCTAATATAAAAGACCAATTGGTAAAATATGATATAGCCCCTTTAAAAAAGAAATGTAATACACAGCTACATTTCTTAACACAAAAACCAGGATGCTTTAGGTGTTTGGGGTGTCTAACCTGTAGTTCGATGCTAGTAGAGGATTCTTTCAATCGCCCCCATTCTGGGAAAAAGTACACTATCAATTATTCTCTTACTTGTACTACCACATACGTAATTTACTTACTAATATGCCCTTGCGGGTTATATTATGGAAATGAAAACTGAGCAAAAAGATTTTTCCTTATGTCAGAGTTCCTCGAAGTCCGCCATTACAGTCCAGGTTTTTGTATACCCATGCTTGAGCACAGGTTAATGAATTAGTACCTCAGCCAATTTTATTTTGTCGTAATTTGATTTAACAATCAATCAATTTGATTTAACAATCTGGACTCGAGCATGGATATCCTTAAAACCTGGACAATAATGTTGGGGTTTGGGAAGCTCTGCCTTACTGTATGTTATTTGAATCTCTTTGTATTTGATGCACATGGCTAGGCCGATTACAAATGTGCTGAGCCAGTCTTTGACATAGGCCTTTGTCTAAGGTTTTTTTCTGCCTAGCAAAAATGTAAATGAAAATAACTAGATGTGGGATTACTTATTCAGACTCAGTGGTGTAACTATGGGGGGTCGTCTGGGGCTCGTGCCCTGGGCGCCATCGGTTCAGGTCCGTGGTTTGTTTCAGTGAGTGTAGTGTGGACTGCAGAGAGTGCGGGCCACACTACAGAGTAAAACAAACACACCGCCGGCGGCGTTGGGTAATACACTTGTACTACCCAGTGGCGGTGTGTTTGTTTTAGCAGTCAATGAGAGTCAGACAGACTCCGCCTTCCGGCTCCCGCAGAGGGTGAAGGGAGAGATTTCCATAGTGCCGAGCGGGAGGATGGAGGAGCAGACAGCGGCCGGCGCATGATCGGGATTCTGGAAAGTATTGTGATTTGTTTCGTGTGTGGCTGCAGGGGGCGGTGATGCAATTCGTGCTGAATCGCGTAATTTTGGCCTCGCCCAATGCTTCACAATGCCTGTATTATCGGCATTGTGTAGCGGTCCCCAAATGACGCGATCGCATGACCCCATCCCCGTCACGCTCACAAATGGCATTCATCCGCCCGTCCATGCCCTCTTTTGCTGGCCACGCCCTCCCTGCCCTGCTGATCTGGCTGCCCCCTCTCGGATGGAGCAGCCAGAAAGTCGGCAGCTATGTGCTAGAATGAACACTATAATAAGCCAAATGTAAGAGCTCCACAATTTGCCGGAGCTGGCAAAATGGCCACTAAATTTAAAACAACAATTTGTTAAAAGGCAAAACCAGGTTGGTTTTACCTTTAAACAAAATGCGCTTTCAATCTAGTGACTATCTCACCAGAATCGCGCCGGCTCCCGCAAATTTGCGGGGCTCTTACAGTACATTTGGCCCATAGATTGCAATGTAGTCAAATGTTCTACAATCTACATTGTTTTGTTATAATCAAAGCACTAATGGGACACAACAAGCCATTCCTCTAAGTAACTATACTACATAACAGTTAATGTATTTAATGCTATTATGAACATTGCTTAATTAGTTATCATTTCAAATAATGCGTGTCTTTGGGCAGTCATCTGCAATTTAAAATTCTTCCTAGGCATTAATTTATGTTCAGCCTTTTAGTTTCAGGTCACAATAATGTAACAAAAATCTAATTGTTTTATGTTAAATTAGATTAGATTGCACATCCAATAAATTATGTATGAGCATCATTAATAATAAGCAGTTTTACTGCATATAAACCTGTTTCTTAATTTCTGTTGACCCATTTATAACTATGTACCTTACCTAGGTTGGTGATATTATCGTGTTTCAGATGTACAGTACCTTTATATACCTCTTTCATGACAAATGATGTAACTTTGTGGTTCCCAAACTTTCTCGGCTGGCACCCTTGTTGTCTCTGAATTTTTTCATGGCACCCCTGGGCCAAAGGGTAGATTCAGTTAGTGTTTAGGTTCCATTGGAACTTCTCATGCTAATTTGACACTAGCAAAAACAAGCAAGGTTCTCATAACCTCTTATGTGTAGTCTTATGCCCACATTTCAGCCTCTGTGTAGTCATTGCTATGTGCAACAACTCAACTTCTATAAAGCCAGCACTAAAGTAAATATACCACTTGGAGGGGTTTAAATAGCATAATTTGGCCAATAAAAAAATGTTAGTTTTCAAGTGAATCTTTATAAGAATAATGAGTTAAATGATATGGGACAGGTATGTGGAGGTGTAAATGATGTGGGATAGGTATGTGGAGGTGTAAATTATATGGGACAGGTATGTGGAGGTGTAAATGATGTGGGATAGGTATGTGGAGGTGTAAATGATGTGGGATAGGTATGTGGAGGTGTAAATCATGTGGGACAGGTATGTGGAGGTGTAAATGATGAGGGATAGGTATGTAGAGGTGTAAACGATGTAGGGCAGATACAGTATGTGGAGGAGTAACTGGTGTTGGAAAAGGATGGGGAAGTGTAAATGATGTGGGACACGTAGGTGGAGGTGTGTCAGGTTTGGATTATTTTGTGAACCCAGAGTGGTTGTCGGAGAATAAACTTGAATGGGTTTGCAGTATTGAAATTCAGCAGGTTTAATAGGAGTATTATAATTCATGAAATGTGTTATGGATATATAAACTGGCAGAAATAAACAGGTCCAAGTGATGTGAGACTGAAAACAAATGTCTGGCAGGAAAACAAAGTTCAATTTGTGAGGCTGGAAACAGGTGTCAGGCAGAGAAAACAAAGTCCAGTTTGTGAGGCTGGAAATAGATGTCAGGCAGAGAAAACAAAGTCTAATGGAGGTGTGACTGAGGAACAGAGGTCTGAAGTACTGGAGTGGGTTCTGAGTCTGGAGAGCTGGAGGGTTCACAAACCATGGTGTGAGTAACGGAGTATAGCAGGGTAGATGCGAGTATCCGGGAACAGCCTGTGACAGAGGCAGGGCAGGAGACGGAGCACTGCAAATATCACACTGAGCTAAGGAGCACAAAGAACTGTCACACAGCTTGCACTGTGTATACATTGCACTGGCAACTAGAGGGCGTGCTGAACACCCTGAAGTACCATGGGGAAGTGCATGATAGGCTGCTGAGAGCAAACACAAGATGCTCCAACCTGATTGGCCCATTCAGATCACATGCCCAAAACCAAGATGGCGGCGCCCAGCAATTCCCAGCGTGGCAGCACTGCCAGTCTTACCTGTCACCACATGGCTTGTACCCCTCAGGCATCCACACACACCACGCGCCAACCTCCAGACACTAGTACCACCACCGGTAGAACCACACCAAAGCACCCGCACAGGCAGAGACCGCGACTCACCAGGTACAACAACTCTGGTCATGACAAGGTGTAAATGATGTGGGACAGGTATGTAGAGGTGTAAATGATGTGGGACAGATATGTGAAGGAGTAATTGTTGTTGGGCAGGAATGTGGAGGTGTAAATGATGTGGGACAGGTACGGTATGTGGAGCTGTAAATGATGTGGGACAGGTATGTAGAGGCATACATGATGTGGGACAGGTAAGTGGAGGAGTAATTGTTGTTGGACAGGGATGTGGAGGTGTAAATGGTGTGGGACATGTATGTGGAGGTGTAAATGATTTGGGACAGGTATGTGGAGGTATAAATTATGTAGGACAGGTATGTGGAGATGTAAATTACGTAGGACAGGTATGTGGAGGTGTAAATTATGTAGGACAGGTATGTGGAGTTGTAAATGATGAAGGACAGGTATGTGGAGGTGTAAATGATGTGGGACCGGGTATGTGGAGGTGTAAATGATGTGGGACAGGTATGTGGAGGTGTAAATTATGTAGGACAGGTATGTGGAGTTGTAAATGATGGACAGGTATGTGGAGGTGTAAATGATGTGGGACAGGTATGTGGAGGTGTAAATTATGTAGGACAGGTATGTGGAGATGTTGTATTGATGGGAAAGGGATTTTTGCAGATGATAGGTAAAAGTGTTTATTTAAACTTCTTACAAACCTGTATAAAAACACTAAAGAATCACTGTACAAGCATTTTAATGTACTCCAAAATGCTGGAAAGACTTTAATGTGCCGAAAAACACTTACTTGTTATCATTTACAACCATTTATAAAAAAGAGCAAAATCAGCCATTTGACACCGTTTAAAAACCTCCAGGACTTTCCTTATATGGGGGCCTATTCATCATGGGAGGCCGTGTGGCCTCAGATGATTAAATAATTATCTCGCTGCGAGGGATACTTTAGCATCCAACTTATCTCGCAGCGGGGGATAGATTACACCGGAGCAATTCATCATTGGAGCAGCTGTCTCCTCATTTAGTAACACAGCTACCGATGTAGCTGCGTTACTTACCTCCTCCCCGTCGTCCTGGCTACACATTCGTGACCCGAGGTCACGCATGTGCACAGCCGCTGGGGTGTCCGTGGGAAGGTGGCGGAAAGATCCGCTCTGATCCCTCTTCACATCCCCGGATCTCCATCCCATAGGAAGGAGCGGGGCTACGAGAGCAATTGCTGCCTGAAGCAAATTCCAAAAAACTTTTCGTTTTTGAAGTTTGCTGAATATCAGGGGGTCCTATCGGACCCCAGATGATGAATGGCCCAGTAACTATAATATGCGGAAACTAGAGTTTCTGCATGGTTACCGAGCCATTTATTGATGATGAATAGGCCCCTTGGTCCTGTTGTCTTAGTTGTCATTTATTTGGGTCCAGGATAGTTTCCCCACTTTTTCATGCACTTCTCCCAGGTCGCATTTTGTAGTAAAGTCATGCACCCTTGCCGCGAGACCCACAAATTACCATTTATAATTGGATCTCGCATTTCTCGGGTGTGCTCATTTGTCTGCAAGTTTTATGAAACAAACTCGCTTTTGTTCCTAATTGGATTGACCCCATATTGTCTAAAAATGTTTAAAAGTAAAATAAATGTTTAATGTCAGGTTGGATTATCACTTATATACTTGTGTATAAAATATGAATTCTATCCTCCACTCAAACCTTTCAAAGTTAGCATGAGTTTTTTTCCCTATAAACATCCTTAAGCATTTCATTTAACTTCACTGATGTATGTAGAAGTCCTTATTATTATAAATACTGCTGTATGTATGCAATTTTCCTTCATCTATCTCAGTATTTACACCTTTAGAACAAATCCCCTTAATATATCTATGGCTTCACATAGTAAAGGGTGTCCCCTTAATGGAATGTTCCCCTTACCTGAAGTTATGAACCCAAGCCTGCCTTGGCTCACACTGCTGGATAGTTAATTTAGGGCCTGATTCAGAGGTGGACGCTATTGCAATTCGCACGCAGACTGAGCGATTGCTTACCATTATGCATGAGTATGCATCACAGTGCACGTGCGTGAAGGCAGCTGTGCGATCCCGCAGAGATCGCTGCGTTAGTCTGCAGACCACGGAGGCCCATTGTAGATTGATTGACAGGAAGTGACCATTTGGGGGTGTTGTGGAGGGGGGGTTAAGGAAACACAGGCGTGCCTGGGCGTTTGAACGCTGTTTCATGGACGTGCATAAATTAGCCACTGCATGTGCATACGCAGCCCTGCGTGGCAGAAGAGCTCCCTAGGCTGCTGCAGGTCAGACCTCCATCGACTGTCTCAGTGTTTAACTCAATCTCTTCTTCTCCAATCTCTGCACACTAGATTACTTTTCCAACTCTCCCTTTCTACACTCCAACCACCGCCTCCTCTCACCCTTTTACCCCTCTCTTCACCCAAATCCTTTACCAAACATAATCTCGGCATCCTCAGCTCTGCAGTCTTCTCCTCAATTGAAACACTCCACTCACCAATAACCACCCTGGCATGCTCCAATGAGATGGTCTCACTTTACAACCATACCTTCAGCTCTGCAACATACCTTGGCATTTCAAGAAGAACCATTTCGAGCAAAAGTGTGCTTATACCACTGATAAACAATGAAGGAAATTCCACTCCCTCGTTGACTTTCTCCTCTTCAAGTTCATATTCTCCTCATTCAACTCCACCCTCTTCCTTGCCAAACAGTCATTCAGTTCTCTCATCTCGTCCCAATCCCTCAACCCTGCTGCCTCTTTGCCACCTTCAGCTCCCTTCTCTGCACACCTCCCGCACTCCTCCCTTTCTGCCATCCACTTTACCACATTTTTCTCTCCCATATTAAAAACCTTGTAACAACCTGAGGGTATATTTACTAAAGGTCAATTTTGAATTGATTTTAACTCGATCTAAATCAATTTTGTGTTTTTGAGGCTAAATCATACATTTACTAACACTTAAAAAAACAAATTAATACAATGTCTGTTAGTAAATGTGTAATCTAGCCCCAGAAACACATCGATCTAATCACTGGTCTTAATTAGAAAGAACCATTAAGATCAGTTCATTAATTTAGCCCAGTTTATTGTCACTGAAAGACAGATGTAGAAAAACTGAAGCTAAACAAGATCACTTGATTTGATTGAAATGGGTCATGTTGACAAGTCTTGAATTACATTTGTAGCATTTGTTCATATTTTTCAATGTACAATATATTTCAGTCCATTTTTTTGCAGAACATCAGCAAAACAATGTGTCTGCTACAGCTGAGCGGATTCCAGACAGGAGTTGGTCCTCTGTAAGACAGCAATTTAGATGGAAAGCTGAAATACTGTAAATTGTGGTCACAAAGAAAATAGGCCAACATAAATCTATATCTCAACATTTGTTGCTCATGGAGAATCTATATTAAAGTCACACAGTTCACAAAGTTATTTAATTTGTATATAAAGTCAATCTTGAAGCATATGCTCCTTATACCTACATAAATACTGTTGTTTAATCTTTTCATGTAGTATGGAATGCTAGCTGTAAAGCCTGACCTTGCCTGGCTTTTTATTTTTCTCTGTCTTTACACACACACATACACACATACACACACACACACACACACTCTCCCAGATACTTTCTGCCCCCCTGTCCCACTCTCTCTCTCACCCCTTAACATTATCTCTTTATCTCACTCCTCTCCCCACTATATTTACCTGTCTTACTTGCCCCACCTTTTTCCGAACCTCTCCTTCTCGATCCCTTACTGTCTCTCTCTATCACCGAACAACTCACTCTCTCCCTTGCATTTCTGACACTGGTGGGAGGCGTTAGAGTTTATACTAACTGTCATTACATTTCAACGTGATGACAATTTTTTATCATCAGTTGACTTTATTATATAGACATAACATTAACAACATTTAACACAGCGGCTCACCTACAGAGGCTCATCCATCAACAACGTATACACTGTACAAAGCAAATATATGTATAAAGGGGTTAAGGGTGGTGAATAATTTGACTGTTAGATATTCTCTGCAATTCAGCTTGCCCCATCCTTAAAATAATGTTCTTGTTTCATAGCACATATTGATTAGTTTTCAGGAATAGTGGCATGAATGTTTAATGTTATGTGCTGCATGGCAAAGGCCATAACAAAAGGAAAGGAAAGTAAAAATCGAATATACACAGCCCAGATTATTCTGCTGATAGCATCAGGATTCAGAAGTATATACACCAGGCAGAAAGTCAGGCAAGGAGAATGCTTTTTATATTTGTTTTACTTGTTTTTGTAATGTAAATGACGAGTTTGGACTGATTAATTTAACATTGAGGTAACACATTGAGAGCAGAGAGAGCTTAGACCTAAGAAAAGAAAAGAAAATACATATATTTCTTCTGCTTCACTATATGTAGTCGCTGCCAAGCTTTCTGGCAGACTGGAGAGATTTATGAGCACTGAAAGTGTAGTTTTACAATACAGCGCTAACAGCCGTCCTGACTTTGCTTTTAGAATTATAGCTGTCATATCACTTCCGGCAAATGGTTTGTAGTGTCTTTCTGAATCTGTATTCATAACATGTAGTACACATCTAGCCAACACTTCAATTACTGAGCTGGGATGCTTTTGCTATGATTAGAGCCAATTTTGTTGAATAGTTTTATTTAGTTGTACTACTGTATGCTTAGTGATATGACAAGGACTACTGTATGGTTAGTGATATGACAAGGACTACTGTATGCTTAGTGATATGACAAGGACTACTGTATGGTTAGTGATATGACAAGGACTACTGTATGCTTAGTGATATGACAAGGACCCCTTACCTCTACTAAAACTAATGAGACAAGCGGACATCAGGAAACCAGTCCTTGTATTATTAAAGCTCTGCACCAAGTAGTGACTGTAAGTCTGAGTTTTCACTTTCAGATTTCCTGGTCTCTACTTGTTGCTATGGGCAACTTCTCCACTGGTCTACTTCTCCACTCTTCTCACTGCTTAATACATAGACCCCTAGGTGTGTGAGGATGAAACTGACACTGACTCCAATGTGTTGAGATTTCATGTACTTTAAGCCAAACTCCATGGTAAAACAAGATATAAAACATCCAGAATTACTTTGTGCCTGCTGTTAAATATTCTTATTTATTATTGGATACTCAAACAAAATAATGATGTAAATAGAATTAACTAAGGTATATAAATCTAATCATGCTCATTACAGAATTATTTTAAAAGCAGTTATATGTGATCGCTCCGCACATTTTAGGCAAGTAGGGAAATTTTACCAGCAGCCAAAAAAGGGAGTAAAAAATACAATTTATATTTACCTTCAAACATTAATTTCTTCAGGAGTCTTGATGACACTTTCACTAGGCATTATCTGTGGACTTGTCTTCAGTCTCAAAGCACCATGGGATTCCCAACGTTTCCATTGAAAGGAATGTCTTTGACCTCCTTCTGAAATTAATTAGATCTGTCCTTTTAAATAGGCATTGACAGTGGTTACTAAGTAAATCACATATATTTTCAACTAGTCAATATTATTGACAGAATATTAAGTTATATAAATTCTACTAATTATGATTGACTCCATTCAAATTTGTGTTAACACCACCCTCCAGACTCACTTGTATAATAATATTAACATACTGTAAATAAAACAAACTGTTGTTGGTGTTATTGTTTTAATGTCCCTCCTATATACTCTTTAAGCGCCCAGCCTACTTCACATCATGTTGTCTCTGGGGTCCTGAAAAATATTTACAAATAGTATAGGATCTTATGGCACTACATGTGCCAGCATGCACTGAGCCCATGAACATTATTCAATGCTGGCGCCTGATGAACTACAAGTGCAAGCATGAACGTGGCCACAAGTGCATTCTGGCACTTGTAGTCCTGATCCTGAATATAGTAACATTTGACCAATTCCTAATAGTAGTGTAGAAACAGCAGATTGCCATGCAGTTTACTAACAATTGATGAATTGGATAGATTGTATCCCAGCAAGTCTCCTAATAACAAATGTGGTTTGAGATAACCCATTTTTTCCTGTAATTTTTTGCTTGCATTTACCTTTAGTAACTTACTCACCTTCAGTTTCCGGTAGACTCCTGAATTTGGGTCAGCTCTTCCAAGGTCCTGAAGAAATAGACAGCCCTCTCTTATCCTGAACAGTTCTCTTGCTGTAAATGGCATCATCAAAGCCCTCCACTCTCCCACGAATTCCCAATGTTTGCCTCTTTAACGTTGACCACTGTGTGGCTACGAGAATAAACCTTTTAATGTCTGTAATGCAATTTAGCACCAATCATGCCTTTTCTCACCAATCATTCAAATTTGCCAATGCCTTGTGTCTTGTTTTGGCCACGAGTTACAAAACACAACAGTAGGACAATTGCTAGTATTGGTGATATTGTCCAGAATTTATTCACTGACATTACATATCATTTCCAACAGGCTCTATGAAGGCAAAGAACAGACTGAATTTGAGGAGTCTATGCGAAAACTTTTTGAATCCATAAATAAACTAATGAAGAGCGAACACAAGACTACAATCCTACTGCAGGTTTGATATATTTTCTTATTTTGATGGGAAAATAAGCGTTGAACATAGAAAAAATGAAAACAAAATTTGTTAATTTTTTTTTCAGTCCTTCTGAACATTGTCGTTAATCTTTTAGCCAAATGTTATTCTATAGCAATGTCAGAAAGTAAAGTAAGGGTACGACAGGTTACAAATTTCTTCTTCTTGTTGTAAGTGATGGCAAACAGGTTGTAGGGGTCCGGTTGCCACCTTGGTCAGCGGGCTAGCTAGGTTTTGAAGTTAGGGCAGCAAAGGTTAAATTTTTCACCAACTAGCAATATGTGCCTCTGACTATTGTGTGTATTCACACAATCGCTTCAACGCTGTGTAGTCTGATGTGAACAAAGGCCCTGATTCAGAGCCGGACGCTCTGACAGAGCGCTCGCTCTGAATCAGAGAGTCTTTTTTTTATGGAGCGGCCTCCTGGCCGCTCGCATTGCTGTGGGTTGCCACCCACAGCTAATGCGAGAGGCCATGATGATGGTCGCGATGGTCAAGTGGTAGGGTCTCGTGGCCGCAAGCCCCAGAGAGCTTTCGGCTCAAACAGAGCTGAAAGCTCTCCCACTGACATCACTTGTGATGTCAGTGGGGCCGCCCCCAGACGGTAGGTGTTCTCATGGGAACACCTCCATCTGGGCAGCCACCCCCCCAGCCCGCCCACCAAAGGGGGCGTGCTGTCACTCAACATCGACAGCATGCCCCCTTTGATGCGAGACCCGAGCGACGGTTTGCACGTCGCTATCCGGGTCTCGCGCATGTGCACGACAGAGACGGCTCCGTTGTGCGCATGCGCTGTGGGCCACCATAGACCCAGTTGCGAGCGCTCAGCTCTTGCGACCGGGTCTGAATCAGGCCCAAAGACCACTGACTAGCCAGCCAGAGAATGTAGATCTCAGATTCCCCTTCACACGTTTAATAATTCAATACTAACCAATTTTTTACTATATAACTCAGGGGGTCATTCAGACCCGCTCACGAGCGCAGGACGTTCGCAAGCGGGTTGATGGTGCCCTACAGCGCATGCGCACGACGGAGGGAGCTCCGTCGTGCGCATGCGCGAGACCCGGCTAGTGACAGGATAGCCGTCGCTCTGGGTCTCGCACCAAAGGGGGCTTGCTGTCGATGTTGATTGACAGCATGCCCCCTTTGGTGGGCGTGCCGGGGGCGTGGCTGCCGGCCCCACTGACATCAGTAGTGATGTCAGTGGGAGTGATTTTGGCTCTGATAGAGCCAAAATCACTCCAGGGCTTGCGGCAGCGAGACCCTACCGCAGGGTCTCCGTCGCAAGCCCGATGGTTGCGATGGTCTTGACCATCGCGACCATCATCATGGACGCTCGCTATAGCTGTGGGTGGTCACCCACAGCTATGCGAGCGTCCAGGAGGCCGCTCCATTTTCATGTAGGAGGGCCCTGATTCAGAGCGAGCGCTCTGGTCAGAGCGTCCGGCTCTGAATCAGGCCCTCAGTTAGCAATACATCCATCTTTTGTTCATTATTAAGCTATTTATATAGCGCACACATATTACACAGAGAATATTTAGTCATCCACATGAATTTCTGCTCCAGTGGAGCTTGCAGTTCTATAGGTTAAACCAATTAACTTACCAGTATGTTTTTGGATTGTGGGATGAAATTGGAGTACCTGGAGGAAACCCATGCAAGCACTGGAAGAACATACAAACACCAAACAGAGAGAGCGTTAAGGGCATATGTAATAAGGTGTGAGTTGGTGCAAATTCATATCAGTGTTACCATATTTTTAAAGCAACATTCGTTTTAAAGGTAAAATTAGCTTGGTTTTGCCTTTACAATAATTGCCACTTTAAAAATACGGGAACACTCACATGAATTCCCGTAGTGGCACCAGCTCACACCCTATTACATAAGTCCCTTGGTGGGAATTTAAACTAAGGGCCTGATTCAGAGGTGCTCGCATATAGTGAGCGCTCGCTCTGAATCAGTCGCAGCCTGGTTTTTTCTTTTGGGACGGCCTCCAGGCTGCTCGCTAAGCTGTGGGTGACCACCCACAGCTTTAGCGGGCGGCCAGGTGATGGTCGCGATGGTAGCGGCCATCGCGACCCTCAGGCTTGCGACGAGACCCTTGTGGTAGGGTCTCGTCCACCGCAAGTCCCAGTGATCTCCCTGCTCTAATAGAACAGGAAGTTCACTACTGACATCACGTGTGATGTCAGTAGGGCCACCCCCAAACGGCAGGTGTTCCTTCGGGAACGCTTCCATTTGGCCAGCCACCCCCCCGACCCGCCTACAAAATGGGGCGAGCAGTTGATCAGCATCGACAGCTGCCCCGTTTTGCTGCGAGCCCGAGCGAGAAAAGTTCTCACTCGCTCTGGGGCTCGCACACGCGCCATGCGCACACCGCGCGTGCGCACTGCCCGGCCATCGACACGCTTGCAAGCGCTATGCGCTCGCAAGCGGGTCTGAATCAGGCCCTAAGATCTCTGTGCTGTGAGGCAGCAAGCTAACCATTGTGCCACCGTGCTGCCCTGTTTTGTTCTAATTATTATGTGCTAAGGGATAAGCAGGCAGCTGTCATGAAAGATACTCCTATACTAACTTCCCAAGTACATGTAGCAGTCATTTTATTAACCACACTGTATGCTTACAGCCACTCACCTAGGTCTGTCCTTTTTTGTCATTATACGTATTCTCAATTAGGGACCTATTTTAATATTTGTATGGTATATATGGAAAAGAACTGGCACTTTTTTGGTTTTGCTTTTTATTTTACATTAAATAATAATTAAAAAATTATACTGATCAATAATAAGTTGTTAAATAAAAATGTACTTGTAGAGTAAATAAATCTGAATGGAAACTTTTTCTTTTTTTTTTTATTCACACTTAATTGAAAGCTATTACTAGGGATGTGCGTCGACCCCGTGTTTTGGTTTTGGATCTGTATCTCGTTTGTGTTTTGGATCTGGATTTAGTTTTGCAAAAACTGCCCTTGCGTGTTTTGGTTTGGATCTGTTTTTTTTTTCAAAAATTGATAAAAACTGCTAAAATCACATGATTTGGGCTTTTTTTGTTCCTACAGTATTATTAAACTTAACAACATTAATTTACACTCGTTTCCAATCAATTTTAACCACCTCACAGCTCACAATATTTTTTTCTTCCAGTGTAGGCCCAAAATTTGCACCAAGCTAGCTGGCTGACTAAGCTAAGTGGCAACAGTGAGTGGCACAAATACGTGGCAGTTCAACTTCCAGCACCTACTGTAAGGAAACATATGTTTTCATTAATCAAGAGGCCTGAGGGAGATAGAGTGTGTATGTTGTTGAAGGCAGGGAAATGAAGGGTTGATTGGCAGTAAGTTTTATTTAATTTTTTGATTCCAAAGCAAATTTATTAGAGGATAGCATGGGTGAACATTATATGACCCATGTTTTGCCCACAAAATCAAATTGGCAGGAGATGCTGTATGTGACCATAAACATTTCTGAACATTTTCCGCATTCAGCAACTGCATGTCAAAGATTGCAGCAGCTGTGGTAGTTCAACTTCCAACATGTCACATCTAGGATAGAGAATGGCACTGGAGTAGCAGACCGCATGGCAGTTAATAAACTATAAAATTAAAAATGTCAGGCAGCAATGCCCCAGACAACACATGATGCAAAGAAAAGATGGAATTGTCCTTGGGCCCTTCCACCCACCCTTACGTTGTATATATTAAACAAGACATTCGCAGTTTAACAAACCAATCACTTCAGGGACTGCCAATTGTGGGTGAAGTGATTGTTTGTTTGGGCCCCACAAAAAAGCTACCAACGGGCAGCTGACATTGCTGGCAATTATCTTTCCATGCACAAATTGGCTTTACAGAGGCAAGATGTTGTTGCCATCATCTGATTCCTCACCCTCATCAGTGTGTACATTATCTTCACACAATATTAATTTGCCCCGCTGGAATCCACCATTACAGCCTCATGTGTCGCTGTAATCTTTGGACATAATTGTCGGTAAAGGTCTTCCTCGTGGAATTTGTAGTTCATTTTGATGAATATCATCTTTTCCACATTTTGAGGAAGTAGCCCCCTACGCCGATCACTGACAAGTTTACCGGCTTTGCTGAAAACTCTTTCTGAGTACACACTGGAGGGTGGGCAGCTCAAGTAAAGTAAAGTCAGTTTGTACAAGGGCCTTCAATTTGTGTTTGTTTCATGCCAGTAGTCAAATGGACTGTCTGACATGCCTTTCTGACTGCTATAATTAAAATAGTCCTCAACCATTCTTTGAATGGTGACTGTATCAGATGGAGTCACGGTCGAGGTTTCATTAATGGTAGGCAATTCTTTTAGACCCAA
Organism: Taudactylus pleione; assembly: GCA_031769625.1. Lineage (NCBI taxonomy): Eukaryota > Metazoa > Chordata > Amphibia > Anura > Myobatrachidae > Taudactylus > Taudactylus pleione. The sequence goes on along the minus strand of JAUIMM010001821.1, from coordinate 1,789,286 downwards.
CCAGATGTCAAAACTTGACTCATCTGCATCACCAGTGGGTCTTTTAGGAAAGTTTAGTTTTTAACTGGCAGCCACACTTACTGGAGAAACTGAAGGAGGATCCATCACTGCATCACGTGCCGCTTGTGATGACAATTTACTTACCAACAGCTCTTTGCATCTCTTCAGATCTGTGACCATTAGGGAGAAAAACACAACATATGAATTAAACCTAGACTCGAGCAAGGTCACCAAAATGTATTGCTCTGATTGGAAGATCCTGACAACCCTTGGATTCTGGCAAAGCGAATAAAGGACTTGATCTAAAAGTCTGACATACTTAGCGGAATATCTTCGTTTCAGCTCCTCCTTTTCAAACAATCTAATGAGGGTAATTACCTGACTCAAGCTGGCAGTGTCTGAACTCACTTCACAGGTGGCTACTTCAAAGGGTTTCAGCACTCTGCACAACACAGAAAGTATTTTCAACTGAGCTTGAGTAAGGTACATTCCCCCCCTCTTCCTATGTCATACTTCGTTGTGTAGCTTTGGATGGCTTTTTGCTGTTCCTCCATCCTTTAAAGCATATAAAGGGTGGAGTTCCAAATCGTAACTACCTCTTGCTTCAGCTGGTGACAGGGCAAATTCAACATTTCTTGCAGGTACTGCAATCTTCTACATGCACACAATAAACAAAAGGTTACGCTAGAAATGTTAGAACATAAAAATTATAAAAACAAGGTATAGCAATCGTCTAGATATAAAAAATATACAATTTATTCATATACATAAATGATTGTGCCAAAGAATAAAAAAATACAGAAAATTAATTTCTGTTCAGTAGAAAGGACACTGATCTCACCCACAACTTTTAGTCCATACTTTACTTGAGTATGCACAACTCCTGAAGGAAAAACACTTAGGATGCCAAAATAAACAGCATAGGACAGTCCGCTGTATGTAGCTGGTAATAATCACCAATAGAGGGCTGTCCCTTTTAGATGTTGATCATCCGGTAATAGTCTGGGTCATCAAAAGATATGGTGTGCATATGTGGTAATGTCCCAAATTGTAGTATGCAGGCTTACTCCCAGTGTGCTGGTCCTTTAAGGCTCCATATGATTAGGATTGTGCAATAGTCCTTTAAGGTTCCTCCAATATGTAGTATAGAAAAGTTGGGGTGATGATCCTTGGTGAGCCCTGATGCGTTTCCCTGCCCCAAAGTGCAGCTTTTTCAAAGGTATGCCCCATATGTCCTTTGAAAGGGTTTTTATACCCATCTTAAAATGGCTACTAATTAGCACCTGATGGAAATTGTGTATCCAGATTTGCTATACCAAGGCAATATACCTAAATAAACCTACTCACATTTATTACTAAACATTATTTAAAACATTATTTAAAATAATAGGAGGCAGACCTATTCAGAAATTACCACCTTCTTATTTAAACAAAGAAACTATCAATAATTCAGTGTTTGGTCACATGACCTATCATTAAAATCAGTACTGTAACTATACTTTACAAACAGCAGATCCTCACTGTATAGTATGTTTCCATCTAAGATGAAGATATAGACACCATAAGACAGATTGTCTATAGATTGAGTTCATTTTGAACAACCTTTTTGTACTTGTGATGTATTCCAGGTCAACCAATTTTAGGCCCCTTGGATCACCATTATGGTGATCCAAAAAATGCTTAGATACGCTATGTGTTTGAACTAGGGATGTGCAGGCTCGGATAGGTTCGAGTTTGCACGTGGAGTTCGGATTTTTCCCTCCAAAAAAACGGAACTCAGAAAGAGGCAAAACGTCATCTTGCATGGACGAACATCATCATTCCTGGACAAAAGTCCAGGAATGATAATGTTCGTCCATGAAAGATGACGTTTTCAATGGTTTAAGGTAGCTGGGTAGCGAAAGATGGAGATTGGCTTAGGAGGGATATTGTCGCAAAGTAAACGATCCTGTCTTAGTATAATTCTTTTGTATTATACTTTTAATTTCACAATGTTTGCTGTTATAGGTAGATACTGTATACGTTACTTCTCCACTGAAATCATTATTCTTCACGATTGATTTTACATCTTTCCTCTGGATAAGTAGATCATCCCTTTTGGTGGTTCTCACCTCATTAAGAGCTTTATTTGTAACAAACTCTTTGCAACCATGTTGTCTAAATGACTTTACCATCTCCCCTGCTTGTTTCTCAAAAGACTCAATGTTGAGCAATTTCTCCTTAATCAGAGTAGTTGCCCTTTGGGGATGTTCTTTTTCCAAAGTAGGTAGTGGGCACTGCCATAATGCAAATAGGCATTGCTTCTGTATGTGATCAAGAGTTTCATCAATTGTAATAGTACTTATATAATATACACTACCATTCAAAAGTTTGGGGTCACCCAGACAATTTAGTTTTTTTGCAGGAAAACTGACTTTTATTTATCAAATGAGTTGCAAAATGAATAGAACATATAGTCAAGACATTGGCAAGGTAAGAAATAATGATTTTTATTTGAAATAATAATTTTGTCCTTCAAACTTTGCTTTTGTCAAAGAATGCTACTTTTGCTGAAATTACGGCATTGCAGACCTTTGGAATTCTAGCTGTTAATTTGTTGAGGTAATCTGAAGAAGTTTCACCCCAAGCTTCCTGAAGCACCTCCCACAAGTTGGATTGGCTTGATTGGCACTTCTTGCATACCAATCGGTAAAGCTGCTCCCGCAACAGCTCAATGGGGTTGAGATCTGGTAACTGCGCTGGCCACTCCATTATAGACAGAATACCAGCTACCTGCTTCTTCCCTAAATAGTTCTTGCATAATTTGGAGGTGTGCTTTGGGTCATTGTTCTGTTGGAGAGGAAATTGGTTCCAATCAAGCGCTGTCCACAGGGTATGGCATGGAGTTGCAAAATGGAGTGATAGCCTTCCTTATTCAAAATCACTTTTACCTTGTACAAATCTCCCACTTTACCAGCACCAAAGCAGCCCCAGACCATCACATTAACTCCACCATGCTTGACAGATGGCGTCAGGCGCTGTTCCAGCATCTTTTCACTTGTTCTGCATCTCACAAATGTTCTTCCGTGTGATCCAAACACCTCAAACTTCGATTTGAATGTACGAGCAAGCGCATTGTGGAATAGTGCACCTCTCGCCGGGCCGTGATTAGGCGCAGACGGCATTCGCAACATTGAAGCCTGTGCACCATCCATGCCGCAATGCACTCACGTCGCAGGATCGATGAGAGCGGCTATATCTGTATGTGACATTTTACATTATGAGCCGCCACAAAGGTGAAAAACTAAAATTAGTTTTGACCTGGCACAGTGCACACACAGGCATACTGTACATCCCAAATGCATAGGTCTGTAAGGAGAGACCTATAAGTGCCCGGTCCCGTCCCCCTCTCTGGATCTGCAGCGTGCCCCCCCCAGATGAAAGTGTGTGTGTGTGTATTTTTATATATAAATATATTTATATATAATTAATATTATTATTACATTTTATTTATAGGGCACCACAAGTGGTCCACAGCGCTGTACATACAGTAAATGGTACACAGAACATTACATTACAATACAATAACCAAAGTATAAATAGAACACAAGTAGCAATTAGCAACGCATTTCTCCATAGACAGTACAGCTCTGAAGGTGAAGGCTGTCATCGAAGTGCTAGAGAAGAAGGCTGTGAGACAGTGGGGAGGAGCTTACAATCTAGGGGAAAGGGGAGACAGACAGATTGCATGAAGCATGAGTGTGTAGAGGGGGGCCTGAATGCAGGAAGTAAGCAAGATAGAGATGGCCGAGGCAAGAGGGACAGAGACCTGGTAACATGGTTATGTGGTGGAAGGGTATGCTTTGATGAACAGGTGAGTTTTCAGTGCACGTGTATATATATATATATATATATATATATATATGTATAGGATATCACATCTACTTAAGGCACACATACACTCTTTCAGCTCCACAGTCTGTTGTATTCTTATGAAGCCTTGACAAAGGTTCCGGAGTGGAACCGAAACGTTGGCAACTATGGATTATGTGCATGCTAATAAAGCTTAAAGTATGTTTTTGACTTCAAAAGTCTGGCAAGTGCCTTTATCTCTACGAATAGTAGATGTGATATCCATTATCGGTGGGTTACCCACAGTTCAGGGGAAACTCTAAAGAAGCACCCCAGCAAATTGCAAGATATAAGGTGTGAGTGCTGGACCACAGATACCTATATATATATATATATATATATATATATATATATATGTGTGTGAGTGGGTATATATACATATATATATATATATATATATATGTGTGTGTATATATTTATATATATATATATATATATATATATATATATATATATATATATACGGTCAGGTGCATAAATATTGGGACATTGACAGAATTTTCATATTTTGGCCTCTATTCACCACCACAATGGCTTTGAAATGAAACAAACAAGATGTGCTTTAACTGCAGACTTTCAGATTTAATTTGAGGGTAATTACATCCAAATCAGGTGAACGGTGTAGGAATTCCAACTGTTTGTATATGTGCCTCCCACTTTTTAAGGGGCTAAAAGTAATGGGACTACTATATATATGTATCATACTAGCCGACCCTCCCGCATTGGCCGGGAGGCTCCCGAAAATTAGGTGGAGCTCTTGGCAACCAGCAAGAAAAGGCAAATCTCCAGGACTGCAGTCACACTGACACTGGTGGCCATGGTGTGTCTGACATTTTGCACCTGGCAGATGCAATGTCCGATGGCCAGGCCGATGGTCCACCTATAATGCGTCTTTGCAATGGCATCACTAGGGGGTGCGGGCAGTACCGGGCGACAACATCCTAGGGATGACACCAAAATAGCAGAGTCGGAGTCGTGACCGAAATGATAGAAATTAGGGGGCGTGGGCTGGCACACACAAAAGGGTCTGGAGGGGCGGTAGTGATGCCACCACTGTGTGTTTTTACTAGAGATGAGCGTGTCTGGTTCTCCGAGAACCAGACCCACCCGAACTTTGAGATCCAGACCGACATCAGAACGTGGCTCGAGGTTTCCTGCATGACTCGGATCTCAGTCGGGGTCTTGGCCTGAAGGCTTCTGCTGTGTTGCCCCTATAGGGGCTTAGGCTGCAGTATAAGGGGGGCTTCCTTCAGTGGGTGCTGCAGCTGCTGTGTCACTTGTCCTATCAATTAACTGTGGCTGCTACTGTGTTGTTGTCCTTTCCATCAGGCTAGGGCTGCGGTCCATAAATGGGTGCTGTGTTGTCCAGGGGGGTGTTCTGTCAATTAGGGGTGCTCTTCCCCAGTGTAAAAAAAAGAAAAGTACTTTTTTTGTGTGTGTGTGTGTGCGTTAGCAACTTAGCTGTGCTATTATTGTTTGGTGACACTGCTGGCCAGACCGCAGTTTATTGTCCACATATTGTGACACTATAAGTCCATAGTGCAGTGTATTACTCTTATTCAGAATAAATGGTAGCACAGTGTTTTTATAAAAAATCTTGTGACACTGTAAGTGGTAGCGCAGTCTAATATTCAACTTTTTACTTCTTTCCTCATTCGTGAATAAATTATTAGTTTACATGCCGACTACAAGACCACAACAAGGTGCCAAATAACATGCATTATATATAAAACATAATGACATCACTGTAAGTGGCAGCGCAGTGTGTTATTCTTTTCCTATTCAGAAATAATCTTGTGACACTGTAAGTGGCAGCGCAGTGTGTTATTCTTTTCGCATTCATAAAACATCTTGTGACACTAAGTGGTAGCACAGTGTGTTATTCTTATTCATAAATAATCTTGTGACATTAAGTGGCAGCACAGTGTGTTATTCTTTTTTTATTCATAAAAAAATCTTGTGACACTGTACGTGGCAGCGCAGTGTATTATTATTTTCTTATTTATAAATAATTTTTGACACTGTAAGTGGTAGCACAGTGTGTTATTCTCATTCATAAATAATCTTGTGACACTGTGTGGTATCACAGTGTGTTATTCTTATTCAAAAATAATCATGTGACACTAAATGGCAGCGCAGTGTGTTATTTTTTTCTTATTAATAAAAATTCTAGTGACACTGTAGGTCATTGATCCCACAGTGTAATAATTAAAGTTGGTACAAATTGATGTGTGTGCCTTACCCCAATTCATTCGTGTTTGTTGATATGGAGAATGATCAGTTGAGAGGAGAGCAGGAACCACATACTAGTGCTGGAGCTGCTGTCAGTGCCACCAGTCATGACAATACTAGTCCATCTACATCATCTACTAAAGCTGATACCCAAGGGCATACAGAGCTTAAGTCAGGGCATCTAAAATCAAGAACCAACCATTTACAGTGGCAAAGAAAAAAACATCAAAGGGAAAGTTAGCTGCAGAAAGACATAAAATTGGCAATATGCCTTTCACCACATGAAGTGGCAAGGAAAGGCTAAGGCCTTTATTTATGACCGGTGGTTCTGCCTCTTATGATGATGTAAGTACACGTAAACATGCTGACATAGAAATCGAGGAGGCTTCTGTCAAAGTGCACCAGGATGAGCAGGATATTTGTGTAGCAGATGCTAATGTGAGGATGTTGTTTGTGTAAATCAGGCACTAGTAGAAGAAACAGCAATTGCCCATGATAAGGGAAAGCCCATTGTTATGCCTGGGCACAAGACAAAAAAAATCCACTTCTTATGTGTGGAATTATTTCTACCCAAATCTGGACATCAATTGTCAAGTCATCTGTACCCTTTGTGTTTATTCATCTGCATCACCAGTGGGTCTTTTAGGAAAGTTTCATTTTTTTCTTGGCAGAAGCACTTTCTGGAGAAACTGAAGGAGAAGCCATCGCTGCATCACTTGCCACTTGAGCTGACAATTTGCTTACCAACAGCTCTTTGCATCTCTTCAGATCTGTGTCTGTTGGGAAGAAAGACACAACGTATGACTTAAACATTATATCTTAAATCTTGCGTTTGCTCTTTTCAGCTTGTCCACATATCTGTGGTTAAGTGGACAGTGGGTACAATGCCATTTTGGAGGCCACTAATTAAGTTTTTTTAATGTCCCTGTACAGGTTGGGAATTGCTTTTCTAGTGAAGTGGATCTTGATGGGATTTGGTAGCGAGGACCTCAATTAACTGTCTAAAACCCACTGCATTATTGGTGGATATTGGATGCACAGCTAATACCAGTATAGATGTTATGGCATCAGTGATCCGCTATGCAACTGGGTCACTGCTGTCATACTTGCTCCCCCTTGCAAAGGATTGTTTAACAGTCAATTGTTTTTTGAAGTAGAGATGTGCGGGTTTGGTTTTATTAGTTTCTTATCACCAAATTAGCACAAGTTTGGACTAGTTTGGATTTATCTTATTGGCTATCCAAAATACGTGAGAGCTGGGTAGCCAGTATGATGCCATTTATGAGAACCGAACATATCCAAGTAAAACCAAACCGAAGTCTTCCTGGTCCCCTTCTGGGATGAAAATCCACTCCCAGCAGCAGAAGGCATAGCGTTCAAGGATTCTTCTGATGCTAGGACTGATATGAATGATTTAAATATTTTTTGTAAATGCCTTCCCTCCTCCCCTCCCCTCCTCCCTCATAAATTTGCTTCGGAATCAAAATTTTTTATTAAATTTACTACTAATCAAATCTTCCTTCCCCTGCCTTCAACGACATACATACTCCAACTCCCTCAGGCCTCTTGAATAATAAAAACATTTGTTTCCTGATGTGCCATGTTGGAAGTTGAACTGCCACTGCTGCTGCAATCTTTGACAACATCTCCTACAGGACCCTTTAATTTAAAAAAAAAAATTCTGAACCACCAAGTTGAGTTTGTGGGCAAAACACGGAACATATTGTTCACCCATGCTCTCCTCTCCTCCCTCATAAATTTGCTTCGGAATCAAAAATGTTATTACATTTACAACCAATCAACCCTTCCTGTTCCTGCCTTCAACTACATACATATTCCAACTCCCTCAGGCCTCTTGATTAATGAAAACATATGTTTCCTTATGTGCTATGTTGGAAGTTGAACTGCCACGTGTTTGTGCCACCCACTGCTGCCGCTTAGCTTAGTTAGCCAGCTAGCTTGGTGCAAATTTTGGGCCTAAACTGGATGAAAAACAATTTTGTGAGCTGTGAGGAGGTCAAAATTTACTGGAAATGAGTGGAAATTAATGTTATTGAGGTTAATAATACTATAGTAACAAAAAAAAAATGATGTGATTTTAGCAGTTTTTATCAATTTTTGAATATAAAAAATACAGATCCAAAACCAAAACACGCAAGGTTAGTTTTGGCAAAACCAAATCCAGATCCAAAACACGAGGAGATACAGATCCAAAACCAAAACACGGGGGTCGGCGCCCTTCCCTAGTTTGTACACACATTGGCAGAATCACTCCACAGCTGGTGGGTGTCTCAGTAGGACGCCCAAGATCAATGGCATTACTATAAAGACACAGACGCTACTGCAACTGCATCCAACTCAGAGTCACCCCCAGTAGGGTCAAAGGTGCATACACATACATAAAATGTTACTTTTGAATCCCAGAATTAAACATCTTTGCTGTTTATGGTTCTTGGCATCCAGAAAAAAAAGTAAAGAAGGATAATTTTCTACTGAAAAAAAAAATGTTGTCAGTTGTTTTAGTTGTGTGCTGCATTAATAAAGGTCCACGAGGCATAACATAATTGAGGCATATCTAAATTGAGGCATAACTAAATTGAGGCATAACATAATTGAGGCATAACATAATCGAGCCATAACATAACCGAAGCATAACATTATTACGCAGGCATAACATTATTACCTAGGCATAACATAACGATGCATAACATAAAAGAGGCATAACATAACCGAGGGATAACATAACCGAGGCAATATACTGTATAACCGAGGCTTAACATTAACGAGGTATAACATAACTGATGCATCACATAGCCGAGGCATGATATAACTGAGCATAACATAATCAAGGGATGCGGTTAACTTACCGCCGCCCGGAATACCGGCCGTCGGAACCCCGATGCTGGAAGCCTGGTACTAAAGATAGGCATCTAAATCCTGACACCTATCTTTAGTCAGACGCCGAAGTCCCGACAGCCAGCATCCTGAACGAAGGTTAACTGTTAGTCGCGCGGGGGAGGGGGGGAGGGTTAGTTTTAGGCACCCCCGGGTGGACTTAGGGTTAGACAACCCCCGGGGGGACATTAGGGTTAGGCACCACTAAGGGAGGGTTAGGGTTAGGTGGGGGAGAGGGGAGGGTTAGGGTACTAACCAGCCCCAGTCGGGATCTCCACTGTTTGGGCTTCCGGTATCAGTATTACATACGCCGGGAACACATCCATCGGCATTAAATACCGTGAAGCATAATATAACCGAAGCATAAGATTACCGAGGCTAAACATAACCCACTGCATAACATAATCAAGGCATAACATAACCGAGGCATAACATAACCGAGGCATAATATAACTGAGGTATAATATAACTGAGGCATAATATAACTGATGCATAACAAAACCGAGGCACAACATAACCGAGGCATAATATAACCGAGGCACAATATAATGGAGGCATAACATAACCGAGGCATAACATAAACGAGGCATAACATAACCGAGGTATACAGTAATATAACCAAGGCATAACATTACCGAGGCATAAGAACACCAAGGCAGCAGCTTTGGACCATCAGTCCAGTGTGCACCTGTCACAATGTTATATATAACAATATTTTACCATAATTACTTAAGACATTACTGAACATCTTAAGCAGTTAGGATAGTTTTCAATATTCACAAGATACAGCATGCCAAATTCTTCTGGGACATATGTAATATAAGTGTGGTAATAAAATATTGTTATAGGGTTGTTTGCAAGGATAACCTATCGTGGGTCCAATAAAAAGAAATGAAATAAGTCAGTATTGGCTGCATTTTATTAAAAATTGATAAAATATTAAATATAAATGTGTATAGCAAGTAACATATTCAAATATTCACATTTAAACCATCAAAGGAAACTGTGAGCACAGTATCACTTTATGAATCACTTTATGAATATGAAAAGAAAAAAGCACTATTCAATACTCGTTATAACCTAAAATGTATTTATTATCTTCTGGGACATTATAAATGTTTTAATTATTTTTTAACAACTTTCCAATTCACGCACAATTAAAATATATGTGCTTTATAGCTATTCTGTGGTGAGGATATTGCTAGTAATGGTTCAGTAACTCGCTGAGACGGAGACAGTTATGAGAAAAGTAGCTTAGTGTTTCTAGGAAATGGGGGTGGTGCAGTCATTCTATTCTAAGTTTTTGACTCTCTGTGATCAGATCAAATTTGCTTCTTGGGATATGTCAGTTTAAATTGGAATACCTTGATTTCTTCTTACTCTATCCAAGCTAGAATCCTATGTTTTTTTAACAGAGGTTGCGATATCTGCAGGATTAAACAGCGACATCAATGCAAAAATCAACACTCACATATATGCCAAGTATTAAGGATTGTATATCCAGAAACCAGATCTTATCGCGGCAATAAGGACTTAAGTATCACTGGGATGTATGATTAATCACATCCAGGGACAGGAGCTCCAATAGGAGCCCGTCACAGCTAAGTGTTAGAAGCAGAGACAAATTGGAGCTAAGCATTGGCCCTGGCATCCTTTCCATGTATGTGCTGTATTCGCACAAGGGAAAAGGGGACGTGTCCAAGTGCCACTGGTGCATGACACAAGTCACAGAGATGTGATCTTGTGGCACGCCCCGTATAAGCATTATGGTCGAGCAGAGCGCTGGGAGCCGGAGCCGCTCTGCCAGTCCTTCAGATGGCCAGACCAGCCCATCTGGCTATCACATAGTTACAGATTTCTTCTTTCTATTCTCCAAGAGAAGCTCGGAGAGGAGATGCAGGTGACCATTCAGTGGGCATGCCAGGTTTTTAGCGTCAGGCCTTGTGAGTCTGTGGGGAGGAGGAGGGGCTAAGATTATGCGATTCGTATAATCTACATAATATTATCCCCACCCCCTCTATATGGACCCATGATTCACGGTATTATCCTCAATATCCTGACCACTTCCTAGGAGATCCACCCACTTTTCTGGGGTGTCCTGAGGACTACCCGATAAATCAGGAGACTCCCGGACATTTCGGGAGAGTAGGTTAATATGGGCTATTGGCCCTTCTGGCATTTGACAGAATTGCCAGATGGGCTGTCCAGACGTGGTTAGAAGTAAAGTATCACTATGTTTCCAGATTTACAATTTGTAGCTCATCGCTACAATGGCGTTAGCTACCAAGGTCAAGGAACTGCTTTTGCAATCGAAAACGGGATCACATCAAATATTTCCCTATATCTACTGTGGTCCCACATACATCCATCCAGGTGTTACTTAAGACTTGCGGGTGCCCACCGAAAATGGGTGTTTCCGGGGGATATCCCACAAATTTTATTTTATGATAAATTTGCCCCTAAAGGAGAAATGTTATTGCTATGGCACATATTATCACCTAGTTTTCACACCATCATTTTCCAATTGTTTATTTCTCCAGAGGATGTAGCTGTGAGTTATCATACAGTACACACAATATATATTTCCCAGTCATTATTTTTAATTAAAAAACACAAAGGTTCTCCTATACTGAACACATTTAGCTAAAAGGTGGAAAGGTTACTCCTGCACAAGCACGTAGCAATACAAGATGTGCATATGCCACGTTGCTTTTGCATGTAGGGAAAATTCTGACTGGGTAGCTTTATGGTTACACTGCAAATTAGGATGTGCCCCCCTGCCAACTTTAAATCAGTAATTGGAGTTCATTACTTAGGAAAAAAATGAATGACTATTGCCATGAGCAGTGACTGCGATGATATGGTAATCCATTGCAATCGCTATGCCATCGCAGCACTACACAGGGACGCCCACCAAGACTGCAAAACCATCGGTAACATAGAGTACAATCGCAGCCTCACGCACTTGCACAAGCCCTGACTTTACTCAGAAATTTCTAACTTCATTGCACGCTAGTTCACGCAATGCGATGTATACGTAATCGCAGTTGCGATCGGTAGTGAATCAGGACAATGGTCTGTCTCTGGGCCATTTAAAGAAAGCTCTCAGCAAAGTTTCCTGCAACACTGTTTTATTACACACTTGTACATATAGAACCTGATTATCATGTGACCGTGATTTCTGACTAATGAAGACGTGTGGGGCTGGGGGGGCCATTGTACCACAAGTCCAAATTACTATAAATATATCCAATGAAAACAAAGTTTTTCTAGTGAGATAGAGAATAATTAGATTTTTTGTTTCTTTGTAATGAATTAAGGTGAGGACCTTCATACCTTATTTCTTATACATTTTCCTCAATGAGAATGGTTTTTATTGCAGATCTGATTTAACTGTAACTCTAAAATGCTCTTAAGCATTGCTGTAACCAATATGATGCTCTGCCGGGTCAGGCAAAGATATAAGCAACAAGCAGAGTTGCAGGTGACTTTCACCTCTAAATGACAAGTTAGGCTGTGTTTCATTTGTAACACAACATAGATAAAATCTAACAGAAGGGAATTTTAATGACACAATGCAGTATTGTTGGTATTTTTTAACAACATGTATAAAAATGTTTACTATGTTTACTATGCTGGTAATTCATAAATAAAGGATAATAATTAACAGTGGGTAATTTATGACCTTCTATGGGAAGCTACAGTATTCATTGGGTATCAGTCTGTGTGTATTTATATATTTACAGTTATTTATATAGCACACACATAGATTACACGGCACCTTACAGAGAATAAATGATGCAACACCTTACAGAGAATATATCAATCATATACATCAGTCCCTCCCTATCACTTGGACACACATAGATACTGGTGTTATTTGCCATAAGCCAATAACCTACCAGTATGTTTTTGTAGTGTGGGAGAAAACCAGAGGAAACACACGCAATCATGGGGAGAACATACAAACCCCACACCAATAGAGCCGGATTCTGAGTCACACACAATATAATAATAATAATATGACTGCAAATAATGAATTTTATTGCATATCTCTGGGGGATTCAGTCAGACGGATGTTGGTCGGATTTCTCCATCCATGAAATATGCAATTTTGGTCAGCAACTGGGTGGCAAGATTGTGGACGTGCGCAAGAGATCCTTCTCATGGGATTGTCTGAAGATGGTGTTATAGAGGCTTCCCTTCATTCTTCAGCTGGGAGATATGGATATTTGGACATCCTTCCCCGTTCTCCTGCTCTGCTGAGCCTCACAGATCATATGTAAAAGAAAAAATTTTTTAGAATACAAAATAAATAAAATAATACTTACCTCCATTCATAATCCGATCAGCTGAAGCTGTGTGGTCTCAGCTGAGTTCTAGTGAAAATTAATGCTTTCACTTTTGCAAGAACCTGATGAAGACACATCACTCACCATGATGCTACTAAACCCTCATCCACTCGCTGGTCATCTCCAGATTGGACTATTGTAACCTTCTCCTAGCTGACTTCCCAGTCTCCCACCTCTCTCCACTACAACTGGTCCTCAATGTGGCTCATCTTCATCTCCAGCCCTACACTGGCTCCCATTCAGGTGCCAATTCAAGGTTCTTACACTTGCCTACAAAGCCCTCACCCAATCCTCTCCCACTTACATCTCTGACCTCATCTCCCTTCACACAGCCGCCCATCCACTTCACTCAACAAATGCTCGCTGCCTCTCTTGCCAACTGATTACCTCCTCCCATTCCCGCCTCCAAGATTTTACCCATGCTGCTTCCTACTTTTGGAACTCTTTCCGTCTCCCTATCTGACTCTCCACCTCTCTACAAATCTTCAAACAGGCTCTCAAGACCCACCACTTCATCAAGGCCTTCCAGCTCTCATCCTACCCAATTTCATGCTCTCTCCTCCCTATCTACCCTTTCTGTGCCACGCCTGTCTATCTGCCCTACCCCTTTAGAATGTAAGCTCTCACAAGCAGGGACCTCTTCCCTCATGTGCTTCTCCTTACACTTTCTTCTACACCTTACTCCCTAAAAGGACACCTAACACTTGACTGCTATCTCCCTGCTGCTTATTGTGAGTGTTTTAATCACTATTGCAGCAATGTAAATAAACCATGTCCTTGTCGTGCACTGTAATGTACTGGAAGTTACTTGTTTCTTGTTCACTTATTAGTTTTTGTAAAGCGCTGCAGAACACTTGTGGCGCCATATAAATAAAGGATAATAATAATAATCGCTGGGACAGAACTTTCTCGCATGCTCTGTCCCTCATTGTTGATACATCCCTGTGATAATATTGAATACCACAATGCAATATTAATCAATATTATCATATAACAATTGTATTTAAAATGTGAATTGTGATAAATATGCCCCAAAGTGTTATAAAGGAATAACAATTACTGCTGAAAGAGGGACAGAAAGGGTAATTTACATAATTATCATGGCACTGAACGTTTGCAATATATACACAATTGTTAGCATGTACCCACGCTGTACACGGTCATGGGTTGGGTATGGGATGCTGCCGGTCAGAATACCGACAGCGGCATCTCAACATTCAAAATCCCGACACCCTTGGGTAAATAAGCTAACACTAACCGTCAATCTTAACCCTCCCTCCCTGGTGCCTAACCTTAACTTCCCCAGTTAGTGCCTAACCCTAACCTCCCCCTCTCTGGCGCTAACCTCTAACCCTCCCCCCCTTAGTGACTAACCCTAGCCGCCTCCCTTAGTGCCTAACCTCCCCCTACCTGGTGCCTAAAACGAACCCTCCCCCTAACCCCTGATACTTACCTTTGGGATGCTGGCTGTCGGTATTCCAGCACTGGTATTTCGACCGTCGGCATCCCGCATACTGGGATGCTGACTACATCCCATGGTCATGCTCCATCTACACATTTGGGTCTTGGGGAGGAGCGCTGAGAGGGGGGTGGGAGCAGGTACTATTTACCCAGGCCCGGGCTTGCTAGAGGGGCCTGATGGGGGCCCGGGTCCGGCGCCGCTCTCCCCCTACCTCACTCCTCCCACCCACACAGCAGCCCAGCACACAGCGTGTGCTGGGCTGCAGTGGGAGACTGCTCACAGCTGCTGAGCAGCAGCCGCAGCAGTCTCCTATCCCTGTGGGGGGAGCAATCATACTGATCGCGGCCCTGTTTATGTGCTGTGCAAATGTATCGTAAGTGCTAATGCAGGATATATAGCAGAATCTCCTGTGTTAATTAAATATTGGAACCCCATTGTCTGCACAATGCAGTTCACCCTTGTTGTATATAATAAGTATGCATGCCCTTTCATAATGGGGCTGCATCTGTGTTCAAAGTTAACCAATCACATTGAAAATCAAATCATGTTCTAAGTAATTATCATATAGACCCAGATGAACTGGGACCAGCTATTCTTGTAGGATTTTCTTACCATTTTCTTGGTTACAACCTACAGGGGTAATCCTTTGTCTACAACATCAGCACAGTTATGGGATCTCGTTGTTCACAGCAATAACGAGAAGGATATTAAAGTATTTCAAAGGCATTACATTTTTCAATGGAACAGTGTTGATTATAATAAGCAATAAGTGGAAAAAATGTGGCATACCAAGGACTTTGGCAAGATCAAGTCATCATACAAAGCTGAGTCTATGACAAAGAGAAAACACATCAGGAAGGCTACAAAGACATTATGGCAACATTAAAGGAGCAGCATAGATTTGAATTGTTCACTTCATGATTGTGACAACGTTTGCCCGTGTCTGGCCTGTGAAGTAGGGTGGCAAGATGGAAGCTATTTCTTACAGATAAAACATCCAAGCCCAGCTAAATTTTGCAAAAAGAAAAATTATATTAAAATCATCCCAAACGATGTGTGTAATGTTTCATGGACTGACAGCAGCAGGGTTGAACTTTTTGGCCTTTGTTCTAAAAGATATGTTTGGTCAAAATTAGGGGTGAGCGGGTTCGGATTTCTGAAATCCAAACCCCCCCGAGCCACCCGATCCGAGTCCGATCCGAGTCAGGCTCGACTTTTCCCGCCTGACTCGGATCTGAAATCGAGGCAAAACGTCATCATCCCGCCTTCCGAGTCTCGCGGGTTTTGGATCCTATATAAGGTACCCGCGTCTGCGCCATTTTCTCACTCGGCTGTGGACAGTGAAGAGGGAGGGTGGGAGTTAGGGCTGTGTAGTGTAGTGTAGTGTAGTGCTGCTGTTGTCCACTACTTCAAAGTCCATAGGGGCTGGCTGTGTTGTGCTGTGCTGCTGTTGTTAATAGGGGCTGTGTCCACTACTTCAAAGTCCATAGGGGCTGGCTGGACTGTGTTGTGCAGTCAGTTCTCCATAGGGGCTGTGTCCACTCCAAAGTCCTGTGCAGTGTCCCAGTCCTAAAGGAGTGCTGTAGTGTTGTCCAGGGGGTGCTCTGTCCATCAGGGGTGCTCCCCCCAAGTGCTAAAAAAATAATATATTTTCTGTGTTTGTGAATTGTGTGCGCAGGAGCCGCACGTGCATCAACAAAGTAGTGCCAAGCGTGCGCCTGTGTCATAAGTAAAGGGCCGGCTGGCTTGACCGTTAAAGGGTGCTGTAACCCCCGAAAGTACACTCCAGTCCAAACCAAAAAAAAATTATTTTCTGTGTTTGTGAATTGTGTGCGCAGTAGCCGCACGTGCATCAACAAAGTAGTGCCAAGCGTGCGCCTGTGTCATAAGTAAAGGGCCGGCTGGCTTGACCGTTAAGGGTGCTGTAACCCCCGAAAGTACACTCCAGTCCAAACCAAAAAAAAAATTATTTTCTGTGTTTGTGAATTGTGTGCGTAGTAGCCGCACGTGCATCAACAAAGTAGTGCCAAGCGTGCGCCTGTGTCATAAGTAAAGGGCCGGCTGGCTTGACCGTTAAAGGGTGCTGTAACCCCCAAAGTACACTCCAGTCCAAACCAAAAAAAAAATTATTTTCTGTGTTTGTGAATTGTGTGCGCAGTAGCCGCACGTGCATCAACAAAGTAGTTCCAAGCGTGCGCCTGTGTCATAAGTAAAGGGCCGGCTGGCTTGACCGTTAAAGGGTGCTGTAACCCCCGAAAGTACACTCCAGTCCAAACCAAAAAAAAATTATTTTCTGTGTTTGTGAATTGTGTGCGCAGTAGCCGCACGTGCATCAACAAAGTAGTGCCAAGCGTGCGCCTGTGTCATAAGTAAAGGGCCGGCTGGCTTGACCGTTAAAGGGTGCTGTAACCCCCGAAAGTACACTCCAGTCCAAACCAAAAAAAAATTATTTTCTGTGTTTGTGAATTGTGTGCGCAGTAGCCGCACGTGCATCAACAAAGTAGTGCCAAGCGTGCGCCTGTGTCATAAGTAAAGGGCCGGCTGGCTTGACCATTAAAGGGTGCTGTAACCCCCGAAAGTACACTCCAGTCCAAACCCAAAAAAAATTATTTTCTGTGTTTGTGAATTGTGTGCGCAGTAGCCGCACGTGCATCAACAAAGTAGTGCCAAGCGTGCGCCTGTGTCATAAGTAAAGGGCCGGCTGGCTTGACCGTTAAAGGGTGCTGTAACCCCCAAAGTACACTCCAGTCCAAACCAAAAAAAAAATTATTTTCTGTGTTTGTGAATTGTGTGCGCAGTAGCCGCACGTGCATCAACAAAGTAGTGCCAAGCGTGCGCCTGTGTCATAAGTAAAGGGCCGGCTGGCTTGACCGTTAAAGGGTGCTGTAACCCCCGAAAGTACACTCCAGTCCAAACCAAAAAAAAATTATTTTCTGTGTTTGTGAATTGTGTGCGCAGTAGCCGCACGTGCATCAACAAAGTAGTGCCAAGCGTGCGCCTGTGTCATAAGTAAAGGGCCGGCTGGCTTGACCGTTAAAGGGTGCTGTAACCCCCGAAAGTACACTCCAGTCCAAACCAAAAAAAAATTATTTTCTGTGTTTGTGAATTGTGTGCGCAGTAGCCGCACGTGCATCAACAAAGTAGTGCCAAGCGTGCGCCTGTGTCATAAGTAAAGGGCCGGCTGGCTTGACCGTTAAGGGTGCTGTAACCCCCGAAAGTACACTCCAGTCCAAACCAAAAAAAATTTATTTTCTGTGTTTGTGAATTGTGTGCGCAGTAGCCGCACGTGCATCAACAAAGTAGTGCCAAGAGTGCGCCTGTGTCATAAGTAAAGGGCCGGCTGGCTTGACCGTTAAAGGGTGCTGTAACCCCCGAAAGTACACTCCAGTCCAAACCAAAAAAAAATTATTTTCTGTGTTTGTGAATTGTGTGCGCAGTAGCCGCACGTGCATCAACAAAGTAGTGCCAAGCGTGCGCCTGTGTCATAAGTAAAAGGCCGGCTGGCTTGACCGTTAAAAGGTGCTGTAACCCCCAAAGTACACTCCAGTCCAAACCAAAAAAAAAATTATTTTCTGTGTTTGTGAATTGTGTGCGCAGTAGCCGCACGTGCATCAACAAAGTAGTGCCAAGAGTGCGCCTGTGTCATAAGTAAAGGGCCGGCTGGCTTGACCGTTAAAGGGTGCTGTAACCCCCAAAGTACACTCCAGTCCAAACCAAAAAAAAAATTATTTTCTGTGTTTGTGAATTGTGTGCGCAGTAGCCGCACGTGCATCAACAAAGTAGTGCCAAGAGTGCGCCTGTGTCATAAGTAAAGGGCCGGCTGGCTTGACCGTTAAAGGGTGCTGTAACCCCCAAAGTACACTCCAGTCCAAACCAAAAAAAAAATTATTTTCTGTGTTTGTGAATTGTGTGCGCAGTAGCCGCACGTGCATCAACAAAGTAGTGCCAAGCGTGCGCCTGTGTCATAAGTAAAGGGCCGGCTGGCTTGACCGTTAAAGGGTGCTGTAACCCCCGAAAGTACACTCCAGTCCAAACCAAAAAAAAATTATTTTCTGTGTTTGTGAATTGTGTGCGCAGTAGCCGCACGTGCATCAACAAAGTAGTGCCAAGCGTGCGCCTGTGTCATAAGTAAAGGGCCGGCTGGCTTGACCGTTAAAGGGTGCTGTAACCCCCGAAAGTACACTCCAGTCCAAACCAAAAAAAAATTATTTTCTGTGTTTGTGAATTGTGTGCGCAGTAGCCGCACGTGCATCAACAAAGTAGTGCCAAGCGTGCGCCTGTGTCATAAGTAAAGGGCCGGCTGGCTTGACCGTTAAGGGTGCTGTAACCCCCGAAAGTACACTCCAGTCCAAACCAAAAAAAATTTATTTTCTGTGTTTGTGAATTGTGTGCGCAGTAGCCGCACGTGCATCAACAAAGTAGTGCCAAGAGTGCGCCTGTGTCATAAGTAAAGGGCCGGCTGGCTTGACCGTTAAAGGGTGCTGTAACCCCCGAAAGTACACTCCAGTCCAAACCAAAAAAAAATTATTTTCTGTGTTTGTGAATTGTGTGCGCAGTAGCCGCACGTGCATCAACAAAGTAGTGCCAAGCGTGCGCCTGTGTCATAAGTAAAAGGCCGGCTGGCTTGACCGTTAAAAGGTGCTGTAACCCCCAAAGTACACTCCAGTCCAAACCAAAAAAAAAATTATTTTCTGTGTTTGTGAATTGTGTGCGCAGTAGCCGCACGTGCATCAACAAAGTAGTGCCAAGAGTGCGCCTGTGTCATAAGTAAAGGGCCGGCTGGCTTGACCGTTAAAGGGTGCTGTAACCCCCAAAGTACACTCCAGTCCAAACCAAAAAAAAAATTATTTTCTGTGTTTGTGAATTGTGTGCGCAGTAGCCGCACGTGCATCAACAAAGTAGTGCCAAGAGTGCGCCTGTGTCATAAGTAAAGGGCCGGCTGGCTTGACCGTTAAAGGGTGCTGTAACCCCCAAAGTACACTCCAGTCCAAACCAAAAAAAAATTATTTTCTGTGTTTGTGAATTGTGTGCGCAGTAGCCGCACGTGCATCAACAAAGTAGTGCCAAGCGTGCGCCTGTGTCATAAGTAAAGGGCCGGCTGGCTTGACCGTTAAAGGGTGCTGTAACCCCCGAAAGTACACTCCAGTCCAAACCAAAAAAAAATTATTTTCTGTGTTTGTGAATTGTGTGCGCAGTAGCCGCACGTGCATCAACAAAGTAGTGCCAAGCGTGCGCCTGTGTCATAAGTAAAGGGCCGGCTGGCTTGACCGTTAAAGGGTGCTGTAACCCCCGAAAGTACACTCCAGTCCAAACCAAAAAAAAATTATTTTCTGTGTTTGTGAATTGTGTGCGCAGTAGCCGCACGTGCATCAACAAAGTAGTGCCAAGCGTGCGCCTGTGTCATAAGTAAAGAGCCGGCTGGCTTGACCGTTAAGGGTGCTGTAACCCCCGAAAGTACACTCCAGTCCAAACCAAAAAAAAATTATTTTCTGTGTTTGTGAATTGTGTGCGCAGTAGCCGCACGTGCATCAACAAAGTAGTGCCAAGTGTGCGCCTGTGTCATAAGTAAAGGGCCGGCTGGCTTGACCGTTAAAGGGTGCTGTAACCCCCGAAAGTACACTCCAGTCCAAACCAAAAAAAAATTATTTTCTGTGTTTGTGAATTGTGTGCGCAGTAGCCGCACGTGCATCAACAAAGTAGTGCCAAGCGTGCGCCTGTGTCATAAGTAAAGGGCCGGCTGGCTTGACCGTTAAAGGGTGCTGTAACCCCCGAAAGTACACTCCAGTCCAAACCAAAAAAAAATTATTTTCTGTGTTTGTGAATTGTGTGCGCAGTAGCCGCACGTGCATCAACAAAGTAGTGCCAAGCGTGCGCCTGTGTCATAAGTAAAGGGCCGGCTGGCTTGACCGTTAAGGGTGCTGTAACCCCCGAAAGTACACTCCAGTCCAAACCAAAAAAAAATTATTTTCTGTGTTTGTGAATTGTGTGCGCAGTAGCCGCACGTGCATCAACAAAGTAGTGCCAAGAGTGCGCCTGTGTCATAAGTAAAGGGCCGGCTGGCTTGACCGTTAAAGGGTGCTGTAACCCCCGAAAGTACACTCCAGTCCAAACCAAAAAAAAATTATTTTCTGTGTTTGTGAATTGTGTGCGCAGTAGCTGCACGTGCATCAACAAAGTAGTGCCAAGCGTGCGCCTGTGTCATAAGTAAAGGGCCGGCTGGCTTGACCGTTAAAGGGTGCTGTAACCCCCGAAAGTACACTCCAGTCCAAACCAAAAAAAAATTATTTTCTGTGTTTGTGAATTGTGTGCGCAGTAGCCGCACGTGCATCAACAAAGTAGTGCCAAGCGTGCGCCTGTGTCATAAGTAAAGGGCCGGCTGGCTTGACCGTTAAAGGGTGCTGTAACCCCCAAAGTACACTCCAGTCCAAACCAAAAAAAAAATTATTTTCTGTGTTTGTGAATTGTGTGCGCAGTAGCCGCACGTGCATCAACAAAGTAGTGCCAAGAGTGCGCCTGTGTCATAAGTAAAGGGCCGGCTGGCTTGACCGTTAAAGGGTGCTGTAACCCACAAAGTACACTCCAGTCCAAACCAAAAAAAAAATTATTTTCTGTGTTTAGCCGCACGTATATATCAAATCGATATAACATAAATGGAGGACCAAACTTTCTCCGATAAAAATAAAATATAGAAAGATCAAGAACCACTTCCTCCTAGTGCTGAAGCTGCTGCCACTAGTCATGACATAGACGATAACATGCCATCAACGTCGTCTGCCAAGGCCGATGCCCAATGTCATAGTAGAGGGCACATACAATCCCAAATGGCAAAGTTCAGGAAAATGACCTTGAAAAAGACATTTAAATCAGCTGAAGAGAAACGTAAACTTGCCAATATGCCATTTACGATACGGAGTGGCAAGGAACGGCTAAGGTTGATCCCTAGTATGTTCATGACTAGTGGTTCAGCTTCACATGACGATGGAAGCCCTCCTCCCACTAAAAAAATCAAAAGAGTTAAGCTGGCAAAAGCACAGCGAAGAACTGTGCTTTCTAAGAAGATATCACAAATCCCCAAGGAGAGTCCAAGTGTGGTGGTGGTTGCGATGCCTGACCTTCCCAGCACTGGACGGGAAGAGGTGGCTCTTTCCACCATTTGCACGCCCCCTGCAAGTGCTGAAAGGAGCACCCACATTTCACTTGCTGATATGCAAATTGAAGATGTCACTGTTGAAGTACAACAGGATGAGGATACTGGTGTAGCTGGCGCTGAGGAGGAAGTTGGCGAGGAGGATTCTGATGGTGATGTGGTTTGTTTAAATCAGGCTCCGGGGGAGACAGTTGTTGTCCGTGGGATGAAAAAGCCCATCACGGTCATGCCTGGGCAGAAGACCAAACATTCCACCTCTTTGGTCTGGCAATATTTCTATCCAAATCCGGACAACAACTGTCTTGCCATATGTACCATATGTAAAGGTGAAATAAGTAGGGGTAGGGACGTCAACCACCTAGGAACATCCTCCCTTATACGGCACCTGCAGCGCGTTCATAAAAAGTTACTGTCAAGTTCAGAAACTTTGGCTAAGACCGTAAGCAGTCCAGGGACACCTAAATCCCGTTGTCCTGTTGTATCCAAGCGCCTGCAAACCACACCGTCAACTCCCTCCTCATCAATTTCCTCCTTAGTCAGGATCGGAAGTAGTCCTGCAGGCCATGTCACTGGCATGACTGACTCTCCTATCCGGGATTCCTCTGGAGGATCCTGCATTGCTACGCCTACTGCTGCCGCTGCTGCTGTTGCTGCTGCTGCTGGGAGTCGTTCATCATCCCAGAGAGGAAGTAGGAACACCACTACTTTTACTAAACAATTGACCCTCCAACAGTCCTTAGCGAGGAGGATGAAGTACGACAGCAGTCATCCTGAAGCAAAACGTCTAACTGAGGCCTTGACTGCTATGTTGGTGTTAGACGTGCGTCTGGTATCCGCCATTAGTGCAGTGGGATTTAGACAATTGATGGAGGTAGTGTGTCCCCGGTTCCAAATCCCGTCTAGATTCCACTTCACTAGGCAGGCGATACCGAAACTGTACAGAAACGTCAGAAAAAGTGTCCTCAGTGTCTTGAAAAATGCCGTTGTACACAATGTCCACTTAACCACGGACATGTGGACAAGTGGAACAGGGCAGACTAAGGACTATATGACTGTGACAGCCCACTGGGTAGATGTATCACCTTACGCAGCAACAGCAGCAGCGTCACCAGTAGCAGCATCTCAGAAACGCCAGCTCGTTACAAGGCAGGCTACGCTGTGTATCACCGGTTTCAGTAAGAGGCACACCGCCGACAACCTCTTAGAGAAACTGAGGGAAATCATCGCCCAGTGGCTTACCCCACTTAGACTCTCCTGGGGATTTGTGATATCTGACAACGCCACCAATATTGTGCGGGCATTACATCTGGGCAAATTCCAGCACGTCCCATGTTTTGCTCACACAATAAACTTGGTGGTGCAGAATTTTCTGAAAAGCGACAGGGGCGTGCAGGAGACGCTTTGGGTGGCCCGAAAAATTTCTGCCCACTTTCGCCATTCAGCGACTGCGTGCCGAAGACTGGAGCGCCAGCAAACACTCTTGAACCTGCCCCGCCATCACCTGAAGCAAGAGGTTGTGACGCGGTGGAACTCAACCCTCTATATGCTTCAGAGGATGGAGGAGCAGCAAAAGGCCATACAAGCCTATACATCCACCTATGACATAGGCAAAGGAGGGGGTATGCACCTGACTCAAGCACAGTGGAGAATGATTTCCGTGTTGTGCAAGGTTCTCCAGCCCTTCGAACTTGCCACACGTGAAGTCAGTTCAGACACAGCCAGCTTGAGTCAGGTCATTCCCCTCATCAGGCTTTTGCAGAAGCAGCTGGAGAAAGTGAAGGAGGAGCTAAGACGGAGCGATTCCGCTCGGCATGTGGGACTTGTGGATGAAGCCCTTCATTCGCTTTGCCAGGATTCCAGGGTGGTCAATCTGTTGAAATCAGACCACTACATTTTGGCCACCGTGCTTGATCCTAGGTTTAAAGCCTATGTGGTGTCTCTCTTTCCGGCCGACACAAGCCTGCAGAGGTGCAAAGACCTGCTGGTGAACACACTGTCAGCTGAAGCGGAACGTGACACGTCAACGGCTCCTTCTTCATTTTCTCCCGCAACTGGGGCTGCCAGGAAAAAACTTAGGTATCCTAAGCAACCCGCTGGCGGTGATGCAGGGCAGGCAGGACCAAGTTTGGACATCTGGTCTGGACTGAAGGACCTGGCAACAATTTCTGACATGTCTACTGTCACTGCATATGATACTGTCACCATTGACAGAATGGTGGAGGATTACATCGGTGACAGCATCCAAGTAGGCATGTCAGACAGTCCATACCTGTACTGGCAGGAAAAAGAGGCAATTTGGAGGCCCCTGTACAAGCTGGCTCTATTTTACCTGAGTTGCCCCCCCTCCAGTGTGTACTCCGAAAGAGTGTTTAGTGCAGCCGGGAACCTTGTCAGCGAAAGGCGTAGGAGGTTGCTTCCACAGAATGTGGAGAAGATGATGTTCATCAAAATGAATTATCAGCTCTTCCAGGGAGACCAGCCTCCAGAAGGTACAGAGGGACCTGTGGTGGTGGATTCAAGTGGGGACGAGTTAATACTTTGTGAGGATGAGGATGTACACACTGAAGAGGGTGAGGAATCGGTGGATGAGGAGGATGAGGATGACATCTTGCCTCCGTAGAGCCAGTTTGTGCAGGGACACATTAATTGCCAGCTTGTTTTGTGGGGGCCCAAACGAACCAATCATTTCAGCCACAGTTGTGTGGCAGACCCTGGCGCTGAAATGATTGATTTGTTAAAGTGTGCATGTCCTGTTTATACAACATAAGGGTGGGTGGGAGGGCCCAAGGACAATTCCATCTTGCACTTCTTTTTTTTCTTTGCATTATGTACAGTTTGGGGCCTAGTTTTTCTAACTGCCATCCTGTCTGCCACTGCAGTGTCACTCCTAGATGGGTCACGTGTTTGTGCCGCCCACTCGTGTCGCTTAGCATAGTCATCCAGCTACCTCGGTGCAACCTTTTGGACATGAAAACACTATTGTGAGGTGTGAGGTGTTCAGAATAGACTGGAAATGAGTGGAAATTAAGGTTATTGAGGTTTATAATAGCATAGGAGCAGAGAAACCAACAAATTCTGTGATTTTAGCTGTTTTTATGCTTTTTAAAAAAAAAATACAGATCCAAAACACAAAACCCAGAACCCAAAACACGGAAGGGTGGTTTTGGCAAAACCAATCCAGATCCAAAACACGAAGAAAGATCCAGATCCAAAACCAAAACACAAAACACGAAAAGTGGCCGGTGCACACCCCTAGTCAAAATACAGCACAGCTTAACACCCAAAGACACCATACATATGGTGAAGACTGGTGGTGGTAGCATCATCCTTGTGGGCTATTTCTCTTTAGCTGGTCAGAATAGTGGGTGTAATAAAACAAACATCTAGTTATTTTGGCAGGAAAGAAGAAGAAAAATGTCACCTTTCAACCTGATAATGACTCAAAACATACAATCAAGTCTAATAATGGCTTCAGAAAAGGAATATCAACGTCCTGGAATGGCTGAGTCAGAGCCCAGACCTCAATCCCATTAAAAACCTGTAGATTGACTGAAAGAGGACTGTGCACATTTAACCCCCTCGCAATTTAGATTGTAAGCTCTCAGAAGCAGGGCTCTCATCCACCATGTGCTCTTACCGCCCTCATTTATTCCATCATTTCCAACAACAGCACTAAACCATTTTGTTCAGCTGGCACTGCTTTTGTGGGTATTATGACTGCACGTAGCAATGGTTATATAGCATGTGCCCCAAATTATGCAATGTTTCAAACTCCAGAGCTGGGAACACGTTATACGATCTGTTCTGTGACATATTGCTTGCGGATTGGTACGATATATCATACAAATCATGCAGTGTGTATGCCCGATTTGTCGATTGAAATGGATGTTCATCTCATTGTCCCATCTGCTGTGCTGCAGTACGATGCAATGAATGACACCATGCTGTAACATGCAGCATAGAACTATGCATTGCATCTCTATACAATGGATCGCACAGTATGTATGGTGTGCGCGATGTATCAATACTTTGCATTGTTCTATTGCTGGGTATATAAACCGTATAGTGCGCCTGATTCAGATCTGCACGCGAATGCCGA
The DNA here is from genome assembly GCA_031769625.1 of Taudactylus pleione. Lineage (NCBI taxonomy): Eukaryota > Metazoa > Chordata > Amphibia > Anura > Myobatrachidae > Taudactylus > Taudactylus pleione. The sequence goes on along the minus strand of JAUIMM010001821.1, from coordinate 1,763,208 downwards.
TGTTTTGTTTACGCAGAATGTTAGCTATTGCGCATGCACAAAAGTCGCACTGCGATTTATTTGTGATTACGATTGCACAGACGATCACAGCTGCGATGGCATTTGCGTGCAGATCTGAATTAGGCTCAGTGTGTAACCCAGCTTTAGGGGTCTATGTACTAAGCCTTGGATGGAGATAATGTGGACGGAGCTAAACTACCACCCAATCAGCTTCTAACTGTCATTTTTCAAACACAGCCTGTATCATGGCAATTAGGAGCTTATTGGCTGGTACTTTATCTCTGTTCTCTTTATCTCCATCCAAGGCTTAGTAAATAGACCCCTAAGTCTTTTACATTTCTTTTCTTGTTTTGTTTTTACTTTTTATGTTAATATATAAGATGCCACAGAACCCCTTATGGAGCCATATAAATAAATTATTATTATTATTTGGTGGACCTAGCATTTTTCCATCTAAAAGTGGGAAAGAAGTCCAGATGTGTGAAGTTGATAGAAACATATTAATAAAGGCAGTAACAATTTTATTTATTTATTTTAAATACAGATCATTTTAAGAAATATGAGAGTCAAGAAAGTAATGGGTTGCAGTCTGTGAAAAAAGGGACCAGTACTATGAAAGAAATGTACCAGTTCTTACCTAAACTGTGGAAGGTCCTGTGGCTGGGTTAGTGCCTAGCTCTTCTCTTATCTAGCTGGAGTGGACTAGTTTGGTAATACATGTTCCAGGAAGAAGTGCTAAAATATACTAGCCCACACAATAAAAAAAAGGTGTGGTGGACCTGCCCGACTCTTGAACCTTTCTGGACCTTGGTTCATGCTCTTCTGAACACTGGACCTTCCTTTTAAGTTACCACCCTCCTGACCTTAGCAACCCTCTCTGCCCTAAAGTCACAAATCCGACATATAGCGGAAATGGAAAATATTACCTACTATCTTCATGATAGAGGCCATATGTTTTCTCAAGTTTGGGCTCCTTGGTTCTCATATGATAGCACTTCGCCGTCTCTGCTCCCCGCACGCAATACCCATATGTGATTGATGCGCGATGGCAGAGTCTGTTCCCCCCAATCCTACTCCTCTGTGACAAACCCCCCTAATTAACTGAATACTCTTCTTCTCTCCTGTTCTCCAAATGGCATGTTTTTCTTTCTTTCTTTCTTCCTTATAATGCTTCATGTCTAGCATTTGGTACTCTCTATTATAATGCTTCTTGTGTAGCATTTGGTACTCTCTATTATAATGCTTCTTGTGTAGCATTTGGTACTCTCTATGATATTTTGCTTCCCTTGGTAGACCTGTTCTCAACCCCCCAACACCTTCCCACCTCTTCTACTGACCCCCCCTCACCCCCCCTCATATGCTTAGCGCTAATTATTTCATTCAAAAAATGGCTTGTTTTGTGTTGTTTATTATATGTGTGTTTTTTCATGTTTTTTCTCTGTGAGCTTTCTAAATAAAGAATTAAAAAAAAAAAAGGTGCTGGTTCACTTTAAATAAAATATCACTGGTTGTAGTTAGCTAAGATTTTGGTTATTGCTGATTTGGAATTACAGTATGAAGTGCTCTAGAAAATATTTGATTGTGTATTTGTCAGGGGTATATCAGACGACTGAATGTCAGGCACACGTTTAGAGAAAATGTTAATTTTCTTTGTGAAAAAATACATCTATTAATAAATTCCTGCCCTACTTGAGTCCACTATAAATGTCCATCACAATGTTCAGGTATCAGAATTCTATATTCAACTGATACTTTTCCCCACATTGATCTCCTATATTTTAAAAAAATTTTGCCAAATAAATTACATGTGGACCAATGGACCATATATCGTATAAGTATGTGCTCAATGGCTATAAGCCAGTGGCTCCCAAACTGGATTCTATGGGCACTTGCCCCAGGTTGGCGGTCCAGAACCAAATCAAATTTATGGTCATTGTGATAGGCAGCCTCCAGCACTGGTTTTGCCTATCATAAAATATGTGGACAAGCAGAAGCACAGCCCCTGTCCACTAGCACGTAACTGGATGAGCCCAATTTACTTTATTATTTTCATAAACTTTTGCCCTAGGGGTGCCATGAAAAAAATGCAGATATTCGAGGGTGCCATGATTTCAGAAAGTTTGGGAACCTCTGCTATAACTGATCAACCCAATGGTGTTATACAGTATTCTTTTTAGGGTAACTGAGTGCTACAAAAAATGCTTTGGAGAATTATATGGAACTGTTAGATGTCCAAAACATAATATGAAATCATACAAACACAGGAGGCTATTCAGAATTGACACTCCAAAAATCTGCACTTGGAATATTGTGCTGCCATGTTTAGTCCCGTTTTATTCTGTGTTTTAAACCAGACAAGTTTTGGAAGTTTTCATTTATTTTTGACTTGAATAATTGAAAGACTCAGAAGTGATGCTTGCAGAGAATTGAAAGCAATTGCTGACCTATAACAGTTTGCCTGACCTGTCTGACATAATAAGTTCTTTTATTTAAACATTTTTTTTCCTGGAAATTTTAAGCCGCCTACATGTCTGAATGGAAGGAAGAGACTGCTGTACAATGTTATAAGGAAAATCAATGTAATCTCTGAAACCAAGTAAAATATCTTCTCAGAAAGCTCTTAATTTACAGGGAAATAAAATTGTTAATGCCTGATCCAGTACTGAGTATGCCAACTCGTGTTCTCAGCAAACTAACATGGGGTTATGGGCTGGTCATTTATATTAAGCTTTTCAGTATTGGAAATGTTCTTTTTTAATGTTTATCCGTCACATTTATTTTCCTAAAAGAATATTGTGAAAAAAAATCAGGTTTGGTTTGTGGTAAACCCTTAGTAAAACCAAACCACTCATTTGTAGTTTTCATAGAATATTTGACTCTGTTATCAGCCATTTCAGAGCGTAGGGGCCTATTCATCAACACTAATGTGCCAGTTACACATGCAGAAACGCTAGTTTCTCTGGGGGAGATGTAAGAAGCCCAGAAGCGGTATAAGCGCACGTTATGAGCGCTGATACCGCTTCTCCCCGATGTATGATCGGGGATCTGGGCGGTAAATGACAGAGGCGTAATGCGCCCCTGTCATTATCGGCGCTGCTATCTACAAGATATAACAGCGCCGATAGCCTGGGCCATGTACGAACGGTCATATCGCCTGACCGTTCGGCCCGCTGTAGCTGTCGTTATCGACAGCTACAGCCTGGCGCTGCCCTATCTCCACAGCAGGGACAGCGCTGTCCCTGCTGCAGCGGCTGCTGGCTCCAGGCTGCACCAGGGAACTTGCGAGATCCCGTGCATGCTCAGTGGAGCCGGCTGGGACAGAGACACAGGGCATCAGCACTAGGCTGATGCGCTGTGGTCTCTAGCGGGTAGCGCTGGAGGGGGAGTTAATGATCCCCCTCTCCGGCTGATGAGATGCTCTTACATCTCATCGGTACTGCTTGCTGCTTCGACTCGGTAAAGAGGCGAAGCGGGAAGCATTATAGCGGCACAGTGAGTGGCGCTATCATACATCTACCCCTCTATATTTTAAGTGACAGGCCCATTATTAGGGGCCCGATAGTGCCGCCTTATAGTCAGCAAACTCAGTTTGCTTGCAAGAATCAACACCATCGTCAGACTCCCGCTCCTCCCTATGGGAAAGAGGTCTGAGGTTGCGAAGAGGGATGTGAGCGGATTCCTCTGCCTCCTCCGCAGTTAGTGACCTGCGGCACTGTGGATGCGTGACCTTAGGTAAGTATCACTGCTACTGAAGTAGTATCGCAAACGATAGCTGCTTTTCGGAGCAGATGTCTCAACACTGTAGCAATGCTTAATTGCTCCAGCAATTAAGTGTCCACCCTCACAACTTGCAGCGAGTTGGATAGGCGGAGCTCCCAGCTTATCACCACCCCCAGCAGACACCAGTCTGGAAAACCACAAGACATTTGTCAATGCGCACTGCGCATGTGCTGTGCGCAGAGATCTATTGACACAGAGGGAGACATTGTCTCCTTTCGAGACACCAAAACAGACTTGGTCTGTCTCAGAACATACGGTGAAATTGATTCTGTGTTATGCCGTAAAAAGTGGCATTACACAAAATCAAGCAATATCGCCTTTTCCATATAAATACAGCCCTAGGAGAGGTCCACTGTATATGTCTTTCATTAGTCTCTAGGACTCATAGAGACCTATCAATTATCTGTGGGGACTACACACATCATGGTTAATCATAGATAATAACAGCGCTGCAACAATAATCCTTTTACTGCACATACCTATGAGCTAAGAGGAGCAATGTGTCACCGTTACCAGTGTTTCTACGCCAGTGACGTACGATGAAGTTAATGACTGGGCTGACACTGGCTGATTAGCATTCCTCCAACCCCTCCCGCCCTTTAAAAAAAAAAACACCTGTGTTTTCCTCTTATTTAACAGTGACCAGCACCTGGCTAAACCAGCCAAGGGGATAATGGAATCTTTTGGAAGGCGGGGATCCCAAAAAATTAAACTGGGGTCTCCCCTCCTGAGCAACCCTGGTGGCGGTGGGTGCGGGGTTCATTGTATGATAATATTGTTCTTTACAGGTGGCCTACATGTACCAGCGTCCTGGCCCCAGCATGCCGGCACTTGGAGACCCACAAGTGCCTACATACCCGTACATTAAGGGCCTGCTGGCACCTGTAGCATGCCTGTTAAGAAAATATTAAAATAAATACAGGACACTTGATTTTTTTTTTAAAAGTTTATTATACGGCATCTTCCCCTGGGTGGCGGCGGCCTTAAAGATCTTTTGCATGGCTGCCACCTCCCCAGGGCTTCTGGCGTTTTCTATCTTTGGGAGCTCTTGCACCCTCCTTCCCTGGCGGTGCCCTGCCAGCCGATGCCTCGCACTGGGTTATTTATGCCAGCCAGAGGGGGTGGGGTGATGACATGGCGATGATTTAAAAAATTACGCTGAGGCACCATTTTGAAATTGGAACTGCTGCCAAAGTCTGCAGAATGGCTGGCAGGGACTGCAACCTCTCGGATCCAGGCCGGCCGCCATGCCAGCTATCTCCGCCGGGTCCTACTGCCGCTAACACCCGCATCACTGCCGCTTCCCCACCGCATTCATCCACTACCCACCCAGTGATAACAGCGGATCCAGTGATGGCAGCACTCTCTATGCTTCCCAACTGATTTTAACTGTAGACTGAAATGCAAAGCAGATATTTATGACATAATATGTAATCCATAATCCATGTTCCACGCCATTCCATCCGCAGATCGCTGGTTTCAATATAATTTAATTAACCCAAAAGACTGATATGAATAGGATAAAAAAATTCCACCCACCCCCAGAGTTGCTACTTTATATTAAGTATCTTTACTTTGGTTGCACTCTTGGTGCTTTTGCATATATACACATTGGTGAATGTTACATACTGTATTGCTGGTATATGGCAAACTGTGTTTTAAGTTCAGTTATCCTTAAACAGTAGTTAAATGTATATAAGTCCTACTACTCCCCTGTCACACTCCTGCCTTCTCCTTCCACTCCGGTGTTTTTACAGCTTTTTAAACATTTATTTATTTAACTTCTCAAAGATGTTTTCAATTCTCAATAAATAAATGAATACTCTTGAGGAGATGCTGAAAGGCTATAAACGTGGACTGGAAAAGGCAGAAAGATGATTTTTATATACGTTTATAGAATGAAAAGTCTGGATTTATTTTTCTCCACATGGGCACACCGCAGATCTGCAGGGTCACTTTGCCATATCTTACACAAAAAGAAAACTGAAGTGATTTAGCCCTAAGTAATCCCTTTCCGAATATTTACATGTTTGGTATATATTATAATTGAAATAAGTAAATAATCAAGTACGTGCTGTACTAAACCGTTGCTGCCATAACCTGAGCCTATACGGTCTTTCTACAAACCCATTCCTGTTGCAGAGCCTTTTTTCTAACTGGCAAAATAAAGTTTGAAAACATATATATATATATACAAATCACTTCAGTCATCACCAGAAAGCATACTTGCCTACCTTTTGCTTGTCCTCCCCGGGAGAAGCCTGAGGAGGACAAGCAGGTGGGCTGTGATGGGGGCGGGGCCTGATGGGTCTCACCATTAAGCCCCACCCCCTTCATCGCAAATTACCGCGACTGGCTGAAATTTAAATAAGGGTGGGACTAAATTACGCGATTCATGGAGAATTGCGTCGTTAAGCCCCGCCCCCTATACGGGGACCCACGATCGCCGTGGAAATTCTCCCCATTTTGCCCACTTCACTAGGAAGTGGGCAGAATGCGGGAGAAATGCCTACCCTTCCTGAGGTGCAGGGGGTTACCCGAAAAATCGGGAGCCTCCCACGAAAACCCGGAGGGTAGGCATGTATGCCAGAAAGCGGCTGCTGAAACGGCATAAATATATTCATAAATGGTCTCTGAAATCTGGCCAGTAAGGAGCTTAGCTCTTCAAAAGTAAAGTTCCAGAATTAAAATATAACCCATTTTGATAAGTTGAAGCTTGGTTCACGTGAATCTGTCAAAGCTTGGTTGACAAAAAGGCAGATTTCCTCACTTATCTAAACTATCAGAGGAATACCAGTACTCATTTGATACTATATATTAATGAGCATTTGCTAATGATAGTGTCAGATGTCAGTTTCTCATTACATATTCAGTGTATGCTTTCCTAAGGATATTTCTAAAAATATAAATTATTAATGTGAAACATTTTGGATACAATGAAATAAAAAATAGTAATTCTACGTGGAGCCCGTTGCCCTTCAGTGGTGTGGGTGCATTCACACAGACACCTACCCCGGAGGTCCTCACACTTATCTAATTTTTTTCTGATCCTGGGACAACCAAAACAATAAAAAAATTATATAAAAGAGAGAAATAATAAAGAAGCACATAAATTGCATTGTTTGGCATAATATATATATATATATATATATATACTGTATGTGTATATATATATATATATATATATATATATATATATAGATACTGTACATATATATATATATATGCATATATATTGCGATGGCTCGGTAGAGGGTGGATTGGTGGAGTGTTTAGGTGAGGGTCCACGCACAAATTCCATGTAAATATATGGAGTAGTGCTTTACTTTTCAGCATGGAAATCAGGAAACAAAAGTGAACAGAAAATAACCAGCTTAGGGCGTCTAACTCACTTCTTGACCCCTGACTATAATGCAGCAGCTAGTATGCCAATAAAGTCTCTGCCTGCTTCTCTGCAGGTCTATCGCCGGCTCCAGCCTGGCTTTGCTGCCACAGCTATACAAAGCACAGTCAGTCTTGGTGGCCTTCCCTGTCTCCTCCAGGTATAGGCTCTGGCTTCCCCAGCCTGCAACTTAGCTGCTGTTATGTCACACAGTTTGTTTTTAGTTTTAAAGTTCTCCCTACCTCCTGTAGGTCTGATCCCAGCTTCCTAGCCACCAGTGGCTTCCCAGCCCACTCTGGTCTCCAACTGTAGTCCCACCTGGACTGGACACACATGCCCCAGCCCCAGTCTGTCCAACTGGCTCTCTTTCACTACCCCCAAAGGTAGTACTGGATTAGTACTTTGTTGGGTCACCTTTTGCCCTTAATATGGCTTGAATTATTCTAGGCATGGATTCTACTAACTGTTGGCATGTTATATTAGCCCAAATGCGATGTACTACATCTTACAGTTCCTGAAGGTTTCATGGCAACACACCCAGAAGGATCCATGCTTTTGTGCTGCTTTCTACATATTCTCAATCTACCATCTGTATGGTGTAAATGACCACATGACCCATTTCTAATCATTTTCTGTACAATTCATGCATTCCTAAGCAAACTGGAGGCATTTCACCCTGTTTGCAGCCAATAGCAATGGCGTATGTACAGGCCTTCTGCTTATGTAGCCCATATAATGTAATATGCAGCACTGTTGCCCGTCTGTTGGACTGAACAAGTCTGCCCACTAATTTGCTTGAGCATCCAGTAGCCATTTACAACCAAAAGCCTTGCACTGAGATCCAGTTTTTTGTCTGCTGATCCACTCTGTGTACACTTAACTTCTGCACCTCATGAATTTATTATGGGGGTGGGAAGGGAGGTAGTATGGCCAGCTTCAATCAATTGATCATTTTTTTTACCTGCCTTCCACTACATACTGTACTTTTATCTTCTCAATTGTTCCATTTACCTGCACTGTGCTTGGGCATGCTATATTCTTTTAGACTACTGTGTTTGTGCCGCTGCTCTGTCACTTAGTTTAGGCAGCCAGCCTTTGGCCAATATTGGTGAAAAATATTGTGAGCTGTGTGGTGGTCAAAATTGACTGGAAATGACTGGAAATTAATGTTATTGAGGTTAATAATACTGTAGGAACAAAAACAGGATGAAATTATATGATTTTAGCTGTTTTTATCAATTTAAAAAAAAAAACAGAATCACAACCAAAACAGGTGAGGGTGGTTTTGGCATGATGTTGAATAGAACCAAAACTAAAACTTGGAAGACCGAGCACATCTCTAGTATAAAGCACAGAGAATATATTTTTCCTTTTGTACCCATTTTAGATAATTTAGGGATAATGTACTTCTGTAGCATTCTAATATATAAAATGATAAGCTTCTAAACTTACTGTAGCTTATTGCACTTTCTATAACTATTCTGTCTAAGTGGCATGTTTAATGGTTGTTTTGGGAATAATTGTTGTTGTTGTTTTGCATAATCTGCATTTTTTCATTATGTGACAGATTTTGACAAATAATTAACTGTTACAGTTATACAGACTAGTATGGGAAGGCACTACAGCAAGGAGGAAACATATATTTATCTCTACATGCAAAAGTCTCATCTTCAACATTTGCAATATTGGGCTCTCTGGGAGGCTGAGAGTTTTAAAATTAATTTCACATGTCATCGGTTAGGTTAAACCATGCTCTATAATTGTATTGATTTAACAGAAACAGAGGATAAAGGTGATTATATCACACCTAATAGCAAATCCTTGGAGCATGGGATTTACACTCAAGTCTTTAATCCTCGCCATATATTGGCCACAATAAAGAAGCCAATTAGGGGTTATTTTGATTTATTTTCCAAGGTTACAGATAAATGTAAGAGATGAGATTTTATAAATAAGTTTCCTTCTAATACAAAGAAACAGCTATAGTTAAAGCCAAACTTTTCGCTGTGCACAAGCTTGTGTGTTCATTCACTATATAGTTGCCCCAGTGCAATATTTGTCCTTGTGTCATCACAACACATTTTAGGGTAGAACATCATCATATAATACCCCCAATATTCAAATTTCCAATGCTGCATAGTTAGCATTATTACTGTCATTATTTTTAATATTAGTTTCAAAGTGCTAAATTATTACACAGTGCTGTACAATGAAGGAATAATGATACAAACTAATTACATAAATATGACGTGACACAGAAGTTAAAGTAAGCCCTGCTTAACTGAGTTTACAATCTAATGGGAGAATTTATCAAGCCTTGTAAAGAGGACGGGTGTGGTATAATAGATCAACAGTCAACAGGTTGATGCCAGATGGTCAACAGGCAAAAGGTCGACATGGTCAAAAGGTCGACGGGGACATGAGGTCGACTGACAAATGGTCTACAGTGCAGAATTTTGACAGGGTTAAAAGGTTGACACGTTCAAATAGTCAACACATTTCTTTTATCTAATCTTAACCCTCCACTAGTGCCTAATCCTAACCCTCCCTCTGGTGGCTAACCCCAACCATCTCCTCCAGTAGCTTAACCCTCTCTCAAGTGCTTAACTCTAACCCTCACCCTAACCTTGAAAATGTCGAGAAACCATCAAAAAACCATTTCTGTGTCAACCATTTGGACCTATTAACCTTTTAACCCTGTTGACCTTCGGACAGTTGATCATTTGTCAGTAAGCCTTTTGACCATGTCGACCTTTTGCCTGTCGACCATCTTGTGTCGACCTATTGACAATCTTTTGACTGTCGAACTTCCCTAGGGTTCCAAAGAGAACAACTTGTTGCATTGCCCATAATATTCAATCAGCTAGATGACAGCTGTGATCTGATTGGTTGCTACAGGCAACATTTTCACTTGTCCTCTTTAGAATGTTTGATAAATCTCTCTCTAAGAGTGGTGGGGAACAATTAGTACATAGTATTGGAACAACAATATTGTCTGCTTCTGGGGAAAGTGGCTCATGTGAGATGGAAACATTATCAACCACCAATATTAAAGAAACCATTGGTAAGTGTCTTGTATTGAGCAGCTACTGGTGTTGTGGTATGGTTTGAATGAGGTCAAACAGTGGAAACTGGAGACATGAGAGATAAATGAATTGTTGGTGAAATCTTTTAACCGTCAGCTGCTAGGAACCATAACCTACATGTCCTACATCCTGAATACTACCCAGACCTTCATTTGGTTTTGAAGACGACTTTTGAATTTACGATGCATGGGCCAAGATTAATGGCATCAAGCCAAGAGTCCTTGTATTTTTCTGATTAGGCATCATAACCATAACTGTGTCTCAGAATGCCGTAGGCTGGTTGATTCATTATTCTGTTCACACTTCATTGTGATCCACAAGCTTAATATAGTTGTATAATCTGCAGCATTGTGCATGCTGCTGGTCATAGAGCCAGGACATGTGTTCCTCATGTTTGCAGGCAAGTAGATCTTTGTCATACATGGGGTGACACTACTGGGTATTACGCTGTCACTTCCCACACATTTATAACTCTTTTAACTGAATGGAGGATTATGGGCAAGGTCTGGCCTCCTATGTGCAATGTCATGACATCATGCTAAAAGGGGTAGGGGCCTACACAGGGCACTGCTAAGCCCTGTTACGCCCCTGATTGTCAAGAATTTGTTGCCATAAAAATAATAGTTTGTAAGCACGGTGTGGTATATATTTGTTGATGGAGCCATGTATGCTTTAGATCTCTAAACAGACGGTCTTAGAAATATTTACAGCCTGTTAAATACTGGTATTAATACCCACACAATGGTGGAGACGCTAAATAGCAATAGCAACCAATCATATTATAGCTATCATTTTATAGAATTGTCACACGCCACCGAAACCCAGAATTAGACCCTGCTATTTATCATTGCGGGCACTCTCCCATGGCGTTCACAGGAGGCTGTGGCATCAGCTCCAGCTGGCTCTGTCTGTGTCTCCTCCTCTGGTCTCCATTGGTCTCTGCTGTTCCTCTGCTGCAGCAGGTCCGGTGTCCCTAAACCAGTGCAAGATTAATTTTGAGTTTCAACCTGCCAACTTCCTGACAGCCAGAACCTGAGTAGCCTACATTATCTCTCTGCTCTCTGGGCAAGCACTTGATTGGGCCTCGCCCCTCTGAGAAAAATCGGATCCTCTACTTGCTAACTACCCTGAATTCATTTCCACATTTTGCAGGATCTTCGATGAACCTGGGAAAACCACTTCCGCCTCGACAGATATTCTACATCTCCGGCAAGGCAGCAAAACTGTCGGACAGTATGTCGTTCACTTCCGAGCCTTGGCTTCAGAACTCAACTGGAATAAGGACGCCCTCATTGCAGCCTTTTGGAGTGGGCTTTCTGAGAGGCTCAAAGATGATCTGGCTTCCCGTGACCTTCCGCCTAAATTTGATGACTTAATTTCTCTCTGCAATAAGGTGGACCTACGACATAGAGAACGTGCCCCAGAGAGGGGCAGATTTGACCGTGGAAGACCACGTCCAGTTCCTCATTTGCCTTCTCCTCGCATGGGTGAAGAACCCATGCAAGTCAACCGTTTTCATATATCAGCCGGAGTGGTCAAAAAGACAGAAAGAGAATCTTTGCATGTACTGTGGTTCGGCCCGACACCTAGTTAAATCCTGTCCGATCCTTCCGGGAAACGCCTCCTCCTAACTAACGACAGAGAAGTTAAGTTAGGAGTAGCCATCGACTCACTTAGGAAGTCTGACTCTACCCTCCAAGAACAGGTGGAGTTCTCCAGGGAATCCAAAGTCGTTCTAGCCTTATTGGACTCCGGGGCTGCAGGGAATTTTGTAACTTCAGACTTTGTCCTCAAACATCAAATTCCCATCGAAGCATTACCTCGAGTTATCACGTTAACTGCCATTAATGGTAGTCGCATTACATGTGGTACCATTACTCATCGTACAATGCCACTTAAACTCACCATTGGGGTGCTCCACTCTGAGGAATTGTCCTTCCTAGTGATTCCCAAAGCCTCTCATTCCCTAGTTCTCAGCCTACGCTGGCTACAGAAACATTCTCCACAAATTGATTGGTCTAATATGCAGATAAAACCTCCTGGAGTCCAGTTTGTTTCAAGAACTGCCTTCATCAGGTAGTACCTGCTCAATCCTCTGCCCTACAGGGTCCTCCGGGCCTGCCCAAGTCCTACACAGATTTCCAAGATGTCTTCAGTAAACAGAACGCAGGTTTATTACCTGCCCATCGCGAAATCCTCCCTGAGGATGAATATATCCACTATCTTTACACGAGACTCAAGCCAAATTGGAGTATATCCAGGAAAATTTAAGTAAAGGCTTCATTCGATCTTCTACGTCTCCAGCTGGGACTGGATTTTTCTTCGTAAAAAAAGAAAGATGGTGGTCTTCGCCCATGTATCCATTATCAAGGTCTTAATGACTTAACCATAAAGAATCGCTACCCCATTCCTCTTATAACCAAATTGTTCGATAAGGTCAAAGGAGCCACAGTTTTCACCAAGCTTGACTTAAGAGGAGCCTATAATTTGTTCCGTATTCGCCCCGGAGATAAATGGAAAACATCCTTCAACATATGGGATGGGCATTATGAATATCTCGTTATGCCCTTCGGCCTCTGCAATGCCCCGGCTGTCTTCCAATTCTTTGTCAACTACATTTTCAGAGATCTCCTGTACAAATGTGTGGTCGTCTACTTGGACGACATCTTGATTTTTTCTCAGGATCTGAAGAGTCATCGGGATCAGGTAAAAGAGGTCCTTATGAGATTACGCTCCAACCAACTCTTCTGCAAGCTGGAGAAATGTCTATTTGAAGTGTCAAGTGTACCACTCCTGGGGTACATCATCTCTGGAACGGGTCTTGAAATAGATCCCACAAAACTACAACCATTCTTGATTGGTCTCTTCCATCATCCGTGAAAACCATACAGCGGTTCTTAGGCTTCGCCAACTATTATCGCAAACTTGTGAAGGGGTTTTCAATGTTGGTAGCACCTACCACAGCCCTCACCTGCAAAGGTGCAGATCCAACTAAATGGTCCGTTGAAGCTACTTCTGCATTTCAAGTCCTTAAACAAGTGTTCATCTATGCTCCCGTCTTAAAGCAACCAGATTCAACTCGACCATTCATCCTGGAAGTGGATGCCTCCTCTGAAGGTGTCGGAGCAGTTCTCTCCCAACAATTTGAAGTTGAAAAGCTTTATTCCTGTGGATTCTTTTCTCGGAAGTTCTTGCCAGCAGAGAGGAACTATTCTATTGGTGACCAAGAGCTGCTCACCATAAAACTGGCGCTCGAAAAATGGCGATATCTTTTAGAGGGGGCTCAATTTCCAATCACCATTTATACAGACCACAAGAATCTGTTATATCTTAAATCTGCAAATTGTTTAAACCCTCGGCAAGCCAGATGGTCGATGTTCTTTTCTAAATTCAACTTTAAACTCTCCTATTGCCCTGGATCACAAAATTGCAAAGCTGACGTACTCTCTCTCTCTCCATGGAGAGTGACCCGGATCTACCCTGGAAACAGTCTCATCCAATCTTGGATCCAACTACTTTCGCTTCTACCAATTTGTTTCCGACACCTCCTGTTGGGAAAACTTTTGTTGCTTCTAACCTCCGTAAGAAGCTACTTCAATGGGCACATGCTTCCTATTTCTCTGGACATGTAAGAATGGACAAGATTCTTGAATTCATCCAGCGATCTTATTGGTGGCCTACAATGAAAGTGGATGTAAGATCCTATGTCTCTTCATGTGTCAAGTGTGCTCAACACAAAGTGCCTTGACAAGCTCCTCCAGGGCAACTCCGGCCACTATCCATTCCATTACAGCCATGGACACACTTATCTATGGATTTCATTACTGACCTTCCTCCATCTCGAGGTCACAACACAATCTGGGTCACCGCATATCATCCTCAAACCAACGGGCAGACTGAAAGAGTCAACCAGGACCTGGAGCAATTTCTTCGCATCTCCATCTCTTCCTCTCAAGATGACTGGTTTGAGCTTCTCCCATGGGCTGAGTTCGCCCATAACAATCATTATCATGCTTCTACTAAATCTACTCCCTTTCTCACGGTGTTCGGTCAACATCCTCGAGTTCCAGAATTCTCACTACTCCCAGGATTGAATGTGCCCACGCCAAGGTATCTCTCCAACAATTTTCTGACATATGGAGGAAAGTGGATTCAGTCATGACCAAAGCCTCAGTTCGGTACAAGAGATTCACTGATCGCAAGAGATGGGCTGTGCCAAGTTTCCAATCTGGAGATATGATTTGGCTTTCCACTGGCAAGCTCAGACTCGAGTTCCCTTTATGAAACTGGCTCCCCGTTACATTGGTCCATTTCCAATTATCAGAGTTCTAAATCTAGTGGCCTACAAATTAAGACTACCACCATTTGTTCGTGTCCCAAATTTCTTTCACATATCCCTCCTAAAGCCTCTAATTTTAAACAGATTCCAGAAAGTTCTTCCCAAAACTCCTGGTGTTCAAACTCAGCAAAGTGAAGAATTCAAAGTCAAAAGAATCCTAGATTCCTGTTATCGTTTCAGTCATCTTCAATACCTCATCGATTGGAAAGGATACGGTCCGGAGGAGAGAATTTGGCTTAACTCTTCTGACGTTCATGCTCCTCGTCTAATCAAGGCATTTCATACAAGTTTTCTCAAAAGCCCAAAAAGTGTCATGAGGCCACTCATGGAAAAGAGGGTACTGTCACATGCCACTGAGACCCCAGAATCAGACCCCGCTGTTTACCTTTGTGGGTACTCTCCCGCGGCATTCACAGGAGGCTGCGGCATCATCTCTGGCTGGCTCCATCTGTGTCTCCTCTGGTCTCCATTGGGCTCTGCTGTTCCCCTGCTGCAGCAGGTCCGGCGACCAACGTGGATCAGCTGCCGCTCACCGGTGAAGATGGGCGCAACCATCTTGGATTTAATCATGTGATGTCTCCACCAATGGAGCAGCTTCCTTTCAGATTCAGCCCGTCAGCTTCCAGCAGCCCGTATAAAGGGACTTCAAATTGCCAGTGAAACAGGACTCATAGCTTGCTGTGTGTGCTTCTTACTGTGCTTCTCAGTGTATTACTGTTCCCTCAGTTAGCTACCACTCAGTGTTACCAGCCGTCCTCTATTCATCTGGAGTCCAGTTACCTCCCTGTCCTAAACGAAGTACTATCTTTCCTCCATTCATCTGGAGTCCAGTTACCTCCCGGTCCTAACCCGGAGAACCAGCCGACCTCCATTCATCTGGAGTCCAGTTACCTCCCGGTACTAACCGGAGTACCAGCCGTCCTCCCTTCATCTGGAGTCCAGTTATCTCCCGGTCCTAACCGGAGTACTAGCCACCCTTCTGCACTCACTCGTAGGTCTCTTCAGCCATATATTCTTACATGCGCAGAAACGTCATCAAACTCAGTCTCCTCCAGAGAGCATCTGAATCTAACCAATCTTGACCACCTCACAGCACCTGAAATCACGAAGGAGGAACTTACATGCAATCCAAAATATGCGATATATTGTTTTTAGATCCAACTTCTGAACTTGTGAGAAGACCCAAGTTGAGACTCAGTTCTACGCGGTCTCAGTTCGACTCTGAACCCCAAGGTTCTGGTGTGTTTGGTTTTCAGCAAAACTGAACTGCTCATCTCTGAATGATGGGGAGTAACTGTACCCATGGCCAGATTGACAATGGGGTGAATGGAGCTACAGCTCCAGGCCTCCACATAAAAATAGGCCCATCACATGACAGCATGATTACCAGCTGACTAACTGGCCATAAATTTTAAGTATTTAAATATTTTTTCTAGTTTTCCCCCTAAAAACAATTATGCAATTTTTCTATTTCTATATAGTTAGGGAGACACTGTGTCTCATAGTGTAGGTAGTGTACACACCAAGGTGACTTTGACCACACCCACATAGCACCGATCACAGCTCTTCCCCTTCTCAGTATAGGCCCTTGAACAGTTTCAGCTCCAGGCCCATGTGGGCCTTAATCCGGGCCTGACTGTACCCAGGGGCGGATTGGGCCGCCGGGAAAGCGGGTAAGTTACCGCTGGGCCGGTCCCTTCATCCCCTCTGCTGGGCTGCCGTGCTTCCCGGCTACACAAACACTGTGCTGTACAGTTTCCTCCACTCCCTCAGGGTTGCGGATAAATCCCCTTTTCGCTCATCCCTAGCCGCCCCGCCGTCAGCCCCCTCAGCCTTAGCCACACGCCGTCAGATGCCCTGTCTCTGTAGAATGATCGAGGCCGGGCCATCCCTCGGGGCTACGGGATCCATGATGGACCATACGGGGTTGAAAGGGCAAGGGGTGTGTGCAGGCTGCAGCTGTGTAGAGTAGAAGCCGGAGTAGCAGGACGTCACGAGGGTGGCAGGAGCTGTCCACTCACTGTGCATCCTGGCTACTGTCAGCACGGGAGAGGCACGGCCTGCGGATCGAAGGTGACCCCTGCGTGAAGTGGAGGTGATGCATGTTCAGCTTTCTTCCCAGCCCATCCTGCCCGCTTATTCCCACCACTACTCCCACCCTGTTACTCACTTCTACACCCATCTTGCCCATGCTGATGACTTTTACTCCCATCCTGCCCCAAATACTACTATTTCATCCTGCCCCCTGCTCCACACTACTACTCCCACCCTGCCCCCTGCTCCACACTACTACTCCCACCCTGCCCCTTTTGCTCCACACTACTACTCCCACCCTGCCCCCTGCTAAACACTACTACTCCCACCCTGCTCCCTGCTCCACACTACTACTCCCACCCTGCCCCTTGCTCCACACTACTACCCCCACCCTGCCCCCTGCTCCACACTACTACTCTCACCCTGCCCCCTGCTTTACACTATTACTCCCATACTGTCCGTGGCAGAGTGTATGGAGCTCATGCTCCATGAGCTGGCTTCGGTGGTGGCGAATGAATAACCAGATTACCCCATGACCTCAAAATACAGTACCCACCCTAACGACCATCCCTGCCTCTGGAACATACCCGTAACCCACCATACCCCCAGGCCTCCGGATCTTACCCTTCTCCCTGGCCCCTAGACATACAATATCCCCCAGGTCCGGGTCATACACTACTCACCATACTTCCTGGCCACAGGTATGTACACTGCTCACCCCATTTTTTCTCATGGAGGCCAATTTGTTTTAATTTTTTTTCCTGCAGGAGCCAATGTTTTTTTTTTTCATCTGTGGGGGCCAATGTGTTTTATGTTTTCTTGTGGGGGCTAATGCGTTTTTTTTTTTGTTTGTTTTTCCTATCGGGGGGATGGGGGGCTTTGGGGGTGCGGGGTGTCAGTCTGTTTCATTGCTTTCTGTAGGTGCCAATGTGATTGTTCTTTTCCTGTGGGGGCCAATGTGTTTTATTTTTTTCTTGCGCATTGCTTTTCATCTACGCATGTGTCTGAGTTACACCGCACATGCGTCCCGACAATGTACGTACAGATTCAGACGCATGAACCAAGAAGTGTATTCGAAATGTTTTGGGGGTTCCTGGGCGATTACAGGGGGTTGGCTATAGAGACGCTGAATTGCTCACATTGGAGGCAAAACACAGATGGATGATCTCCATCTAGCATAGGGCTGGGGAAAGTTTAAAAGAGCGACCGATGGCGGCGTCTAAAGATGCACAAAGCATGATTGTAGTGTCTGTAGACACTGACAATGGGCATTTTAGTCCTTGCATATTCGAAAGCACATATGTACACCAGGGGAGGGTATTGTAGTGTAATTAGCATAAAGTCGCAGACCCAACTGCAAAAGACGCAAGAAAGGCTGCTACTGCGTCCAATGCTACGAATCAGGCCATATGAGGAGGGGTCCCACCCCCCTCGACAGACACCACCCCCTCAAAAGACCCCGTCCCCATTAGGGCTGCTTCCATAAATATCCCGGGCTGGTTTTTCATCCCAATCCGCCCCTGACTGTACCCCTTCCTGTGACCACACCCTGGCCTGTTGGAAGTCTTGGTGCTACTGCTGATACAGAGTTGAAAGCAAGTCAGCTGTAACTGGTCCTGTATTACAGTATGTGCATGAAACCACATGCATATATTTGTCCATATGCATGGTTGTACGTATCTTAGTGGTCAAACTGCAACTATCTGTAGGCTTGATTTCATTGTCATCATCTTGGTGCAAGCGATCTCTCTGATAATAGGCTTATTTATATGTATCCACATCTATGCATAGTCCGTAATTCTGTCTATATGCCCTTACAAACCAGCTACGTCCTTTCAGACACAGACAGAGATGTGTTCAGTTTGTATACAAGTCAGCGTCACCCTTAGTTGTAATTACTTCTCTCTGGCACATGCTCGGAGAGAAGACACAAGAAACGTTCCACAAAGGGTTGTTACTCTCCTGCTCATCAACCACAAAAATGATTGTTTTCCGACTCCTGTACTCCTGTATGGATAATAAACTGCAAATAGACTGCTGTGGGGGAGTTGTAGGGTTAGAATCAGGCTGAGGGAGTAGGGTTAGGGTTAAGCTGCGGAATAGGTGGGTTAGGGCTAAGGGGAGGGTTAGGCACTAGGGAGAGGGTTAGGGTTAGGCTGCAGAAAGGGAGGGTTGGGCTGCGGGAGGGGAAGGTTAGGGTTAGGCTGCAGGAGGGGAGAGTTAGGGTTAGCCTGTGGGTAAGGTGGGTTAAGGGGAGGGTTACAGGTTAGAGTTAAAGTACTTACCTGATTCTAACTGTCAGGAAGCCGCTGTCGGTATTGTGGCGGCCGGGATCTCGGCATGTCTTATGTCTGAATTTACTATTATGCAGGGAGTACTCTATATGTTTACTTGTCAACTGCATAATAAAAATACATGTGGCCACTAAAACAGAACCATTGCAATTATTGTTTTATGATAAGTGCTGTGGTCTTGAGCAAAGCTCATCTTCTTACCTGTTTCAGAGTGAAAGAAAATCCCTTCCTCTATCTACAAGCAGCTTTAAACACTAGCTAAATGTTCCGGTTACAGAAAGAGGTACTTTAATAGCCTAATCTATTTAGAATAGAGATTTCCGTTGCAGTTTGCCTGCCCTGATATCAGGACTGATGCACGTGGGTTGGAGGGTCACATAGCGCTATACTTGCATCACTGACTCCCTGACAAAACCATTTAGAAATTTTACAATAGGATAAGCTGTCACAGCTACATACTGGAAATAAGTGGGATGTTCTATTTTTATATCTATTTAAATTCATAGCCCTTAAGGGTCATTCATGTTAAGAATAACCCATATGGGTTTTTTTGGCTACTCTCTGTATTGTACCTGTCTATTCTCTCCAGCAATTGCTTTTTATTTGAAACCCCAATGACATGAAAATGTGAAATGACATGTGAAAGGGATGTGGCAAGGGAGATAGGGTAAATATTGCATTCTGTACTGCACAGGATGAGAGGCCTTTAGACAGAGTCTTAATGAAATAAAAATCCAGAAAGGCCATTAAGTTTGCTCAAAAATATTCCTTACTGTTTAAATAATGTAATATATATATATATATATATATATATATATATATATAGTGTATATATTAGGGGTGTGCACCGGCCACTTTTCGTGTTTTGGTTTTGGATCTGGATCTTTCTTCGTGTTTTGGATCTGGATTGGTTTTGCCAAAACCACCCTTCCGTGTTTTGGGTTCTGGGTTTTGTGTTTTGGATCTGTATTTTTTTTTAAAAAGCATAAAAACAGCTAAAATCACAGAATTTGTGGGTTTTTCTGCTCCTATGCTATTATTAACCTCAATAACCTTCATTTCCACTCATTTCCAGTCTATTCTGAACACCTCACACCTCACAATATTGTTTTTATGGCCAAAAAGTTGCACCAAGGTAGCTGGATGACTATGCTAAGCGACACGAGTGGGCGGCACAAACACGTGGCCCATCTAGGAGTGACACTGCAGTGGCAGACAGGATGGCAGTTTGAAAAACTAGGCCCCAAACAGTACATACTGCAAAGAAAAAAAAGAGGTGCAAGATGGAATTGTCCTTGGGCCCTCCCACCCACCCTTATGTTGTATAAATAGGACATGCACACTTAACAAACCAATCATTTCAGCGCCAGGGTCTGCCACATGACTGTGGCTGAAATGATTGGTTCGTTTGGGCCCCCACAAAACAAGCTGGCAATTAATGTGTCCCTGCACAAACTGGTTCTACGGAGGCAAGATGTCGTCCTCATCCTCCTCATCCACCGATTCCTTGGATAAAACAGGAAAAAGGGATTTAGGTGACCCTGGACTGCTTACGGTCTGAGCCAAAGTTTCTGAACTTGACAGAAACTTTTTATGAACGCGCTGCAGGTGCCGTATAAGGGAGGATGTTCCTAGGTGGTTAACGTCCCTACCCCTACTTATTTCACCTTTACATATGGTACATATGGCAAGACAGTTGTCCGGATTTGGATAGAAATATTGCCAGACCAAAGAGGTGGAATGTTTGGTCTTCTGCCCAGGCATGACCGTGATGGTCTTTTTCATCCCACGGACAACAACTGTCTCCCCCGGAGCCTGATTTAAACAAACCACATCACCATCAGAATCCTCCTCGCCAACTTCCTCCTCAGTGCCAGCTACACCAGTATCCTCATCCTGTTGTACTTCAACAGTGACATCTTCAATTTGCATATCAGCAAGTGGACTGTGGTTGCTCCTTTCAGCACTTGCAGGGGGCGTGCAAATGGTGGAAAGAGCCACCTCTTCCCGTACAGTGCTGGGAAGGTCAGGCATCGCAACCGCCACCACACTTGGACTCTCCTTGGGGATTTGTGATATCTTCTTAGAACGCACAGTTCTTCGCTGTGCTTTTGCCAGCTTAACTCTTTTGATTTTTTTAGCGGGAGGAGGGCTTCCATCGTCATGTGAAACTGAACCACTAGTCATGAACATAGGGAAAGACCTTAGCCGTTCCTTGCCACTCCGTGTCGTAAATGGCTTATTGGCAAGTTTACGTTTCTCTTCAGATGATTTAAATGTTTTTTTCAAGGTCATTTTCCTGAACTTTGTCATTTGGGATTGTATGTGCCCTCTACTATGACATTGGGCATCGGCCTTGGCAGACGACGTTGATGGCATGTTATCGTCTATGTCATGACTAGTGGCAGCAGCTTCAGCACTAGGAGGAAGTGGTTCTTGATCTTTCACTATTTTATTTTTATCGGAGAAAGTTTGGTCCTCCATTTATGTTATATTGATATATACGTGCGGCTAAGGCGCACACAAACACAGAAAATAATTTTTTATTTTTGTTGGAGACTAGTGCACTTTGTGGGTTACACCACCCTTTAAGAAATGAGCCAGCCGGCTCTTTACTTATGGGACACAGGCGCACGCTTGGCACTACTTTGTTGATGCACGTGCGGCTACTGCGCACACAATTCACAAACACAGAAAATAATTTTTTTTTTGGTTTGGACTGGAGTGTACTTTGGGGGTTACAGCACCCTTTAATGGTCAAGCCAGCCGGCCCTTTACTTATGACACAGGCGCACGCTTGGCACTACTTTGTTGATGCACGTGCGGCTACTGCGCACACAATTCACAAACACAGAAAATAATTTTTTTTTGGGTTTGGACTGGAGTGTACTTTGGGGGTTACAGCACCCTTTAACGGTCAAGCCAGCCGGCCCTTTACTTATGACACAGGCGCACGCTTGGCACTACTTTGTTGATGCACGTGTGGCTACTGCGCACACAATTCACGAACACAGAAAATAATATTTTTTTTGGTTTGGACTGGAGTGTACTTTGGGGGTTACAGCACCCTTTAACGGTCAAGCCAGCCGGCACTTTACTTATGACACAGGCGCACGCTTGGCACTACTTTGTTGATGCACGTGCGGCTACTGCGCACACAATTCACAAACACAAAAAAAATATTATTTTTTTAGCACTTGGCGGGAGCACCCCTGATGGACAGAGCACCCCCTGGACAACACTACAGCACCCCTTTAGGACTGGGACACTGCACAGGACTTTGGAGTGGACACAGCCCCTATGGACAACTGACTGCACAACACAGTCCAGCCAGCCCCTATGGACTTTGAAGTAGTGGACACAGCCCCTATTAACAACAGCAGCACAGCACAACACAGCCAGCCCCTATGGACTTTGAAGTAGTGGACAACAGCAGCACAGCGCAGCACAGCACAACACAACACTACTCTGCACTACACTACACTACACTACACAGCCCAGCCAGCCCTAACTCCCACCCTCCCTCTTCACTGTCCACAGCCGAGTGAGAAAATGGCGCCGACGCGGGTACCTTATATAGGATCCAAAACCCGCGAGACTCGGAAGGCGGGAAGATGACGTTTTGCCTCGATTTCAGATCCGAGTCAGGCGGGAAAAGTCGAGCCTGACTCGGATCGGACTCGGATCGGGGGGGCTCGGGGGGGTTCGGATTTCAGAAATCCGAACCCGCTCACCCCTAGTATATATATATATATATATATATATATATATATATATTATTTTTAATGAGGCAACTAGCCTTTAAATATCTCAGCTTTCAGCATACGCATAGCATTCTGGACTTATGCAATTAGTATAAACACGTATTTCACATTCTTTTCAGTTCACAATTGCTCTTGATGCACACTGGTAATACAATTACGGCAGAAACTAGTATAAATTGTGAGTCTTTGGATTCTACCAAGACTTTACCTAAATACAGGTTGAGTCTCCCATATCCAAATTTTCCGAAATACGGAATATTCCAAAATACGGAATATTTTTAGCATGACTGAGAAAGTGAAATCTTTGCTTTGTGGTGGTTCAATGTACACAAACTTTGTTTAAAGCACAAATTATTAAAAATATAGTATAAAATAACCTTCAGGCTGTGTGTATAAGGTGTATTTGAAACATAAATGAGTTTCATGTATGTACACAAATTTTTTTTGATGCACTATATAAAAATATAGTATAAAATTACATTCAGGCGGTGTGCATAATGTGTATATAACACATAAATGCATTCTGTGTTTAGATTTGGGTCCCATTCCCAAGATATTTCATTATTTTATGCAAATATTCCAAAATACGGAATATTCCGATATCCAAAATACCACTGGTCCCAAGCATTTTGGATATGGGAGACCCAACCTGTACAAGTAGAATATACCCCCTGTCCTAATTTGCACATGAGGTCATTATCAATGTATGTGTTCTATCTAATTTGTGAGGTTACTATATATGTTTTAAGTATTTGTTTTATTTCTTTTTCTTGATGTTAATACATTTTATTATATGACAAATGACTCCTATTATTAATCAATTAATTAATTGATCTCACTTGGCTTTAATAGTGCTGTCTGCTTTGTGCTATTATTGCAATTGTAATGTAGCCAAATATCTTCTTGACCATTGTTAATGTTTGGTTAACTACACTGAGCCTTGTAGCCCATATCAAGTAAGCTGCTTGCCAATAGTAAACTACAGTACTCATTTTCTCATTCCGGGGCATATTCATCACAATCCGCATCTCAGATGCCAATGGGAAGTGAGAAATTCGCCCAAGTGCGCATTGAGATATTTGAATACATTGCAAGCATGTATCAAATATCGCATGCAGGGCAGAGCTGGTGAGAATGCTTTGTCCATGTGAATCCTCTCACCGCACTAATCAGGGTATTTTTCGCAAATAATAACCTGAGACTGCCTACACATGCGCCTCATCTAATTGCGCTGCAATTAATGTTTCTCAGAATTCCGTCATTTCACTCTGAAAGCACAAATGATACATCACTGCAGAAGTGCAATGTAGAAGACAAATTAATGATAGCATATAAAAAGATGCGAATTCTAAAAAATTCACTCTGGCACTTAATGATACAAATATTAAATAGTTTTTGTTTCGAGGAGTCATCAATAGCATGCTATCAAACATTTATAGGATATGAGTGACTTGCTGATTCATGCATACATAATAGTTGCTTTGTTATAGAGTTTTCCTGGCACTACTTCATGTCAATATGTTATAAGGCAGACCAGCAGGAGACCATAAAATTTGTAATACCATTGTACTGATTTATTGTCTTTTCAGGTTGCCGCTCTGAAATATCTACCTTCAGTTTTACAAGACGTTGAGACAGTGTTTGATGCCAGATTGCTTAGGTAACTTATAAATAAATCTCATTTATTGTTAATGTCATACGAGTCAGAAGTAAAAGGCACTTGCTAGTTAAGTAGGAGGATTCTCTTCTGTTACTTATCTTTGGGTTAATTGTATAGACAACTTAATTTAAGGTTAATAACTTTAAGTCAGCCTTGCCACTAAGAAGGTTTTTTTTTTATGTATAAATTATATATATGTGTATCCAATATTTTGGAAGGAGGCACTCGCCAATCGAATTTGATAATAGCATATATAGTTTATTGTATATCCATCAAATGAAGCCAATATTGCGGTTGACGTTTTGGTTCAAAACTCAAACCTTTCTCAAGACCAATTAAACAGGCTATTTAGATGAACATTGACATAATCATAGTGTATCTATAGGATAGAGGAGAGAGATCATAAAGTCTAACAGGCTCCATAGAAACAAAAAAATAAAAAAAAATAAAAATGTATATAAATATCAATATAAATGAGGGGTTGCAGCCACAACAGACTGACAACCCACCCTAATAGTCAATGAGATGAATCCAGACTGAAAATTTGGTAAATCACTCGCAGAGAATGTAATAATCTATACAACAATTATGGCAACTGGTACACATACAAGAGACTAAAGTAATAGATTACTGTAACTAACCAGTGCAGCAACAAGTATCACACAATAAACCCCAAAACAAGCTAAATACAACTAGAGGCATCATAGGGCACACACTTATAAATCTGCCCATACAGCACAGACGCAATGGATCATGACAGAAAAAGTGATTAATAAATCATAACAGTGCACACACTCGTCAGACATATATATGTAAAATAGCAGCAGGTCCGGCACTCACAGCAACCAGTAAACGAACAGCCCGGTGCCCTCACAGTCAGAAGACGACACAACTCTACAGCAGGTGCGGCACTCGTGGCTCAAATTTTCAATGCAGCAACAACATCATTAACGTTTCAGTGTATTTTATTTCACACTGTCATCAGAATAATATTATTCTGATGACAGTGTGAAATAAAATACACTGAAACGTTAATGATGTTGTTGCCGCATTGAAAATTTGAGCCACGAGTGTCGCACCTGCTGTGGAGTTATATATATCATACAAGCATGCATTTCATTGCTTTTTATAAGATGTTCTTCCACAAATCATTGTCTACCTTTTCCTTTTTACTTCTCTAGAGGACAAGTATGGCTGCAAGACAGACACACAAACTCACGAGAACAGTCATTTTCGGGGGATACCCGCAAATACCGTGCATCCTCCAGATGTGCCAAGGAGGGATTGCAGAAGAAATCTACAATATCTGCTGTGATCCCTCCATTTCTGACAGCAAATGCAGCCCCCATAGGTTTGGCACTGCTATGCTGCCAGATTTACCAAGCTTGGTTCCAATAGGTAATGTCATATCCAAGCTTGGCCCTGATAGCGTTACACTATAACACTGCTTCCAGCTCTTCGCTAGGACAGCCTCTTATCGAAGCCCATCTCATGGCAAGAAATAATAGGTAAATTCACGTGAAAATATTAGTTTTCACTTTGCGAATTTAGGCAAAAATATTTAGCACTTTTGCATTAAAAATGTGGATTGTGATAAATATTCCACATAGAGGGAAGGAGTGGAGGAAATTATAGTGCAGACAGAGCTGAAAGGGGCACTCCAAAGCCTCTCTGCTCACTACATCATGCACATGTGACCGTGGATGCTGTGGTAGTCACATAACACAGGGAAAACTATGAAGAATTATAAATTAAATTGTTAATAACAGCCTGAAGAACCAAACTACAGAAATTGGTAACTATCAAGCTTCTTCTTATTACTTGTCACATAATAATGCTCTCATTTTAAATATGGAGATAACAATTAAATTAAATTGAAGTGGGCAGGATGGGGAGAATTTTCTTGGGGAACGGCAGTCCTGCAGGTAAAGGGCGGAGCTTAATGATGCAATTCTATAAGATTTGCAACATTTGGTCCCACCCCCTATTTAAATAGGCAGTAATTGCAGCATTTTACCGTGAGGGGCAGGCTTTTAATGATGCAAACCATCTGGCCCCGCCACCATCACCGCCCAACTGCTTCTCCTCTCTGGGCTTTTCCCGCAGAGGATTAAGATAAAGAAGGAAAGTATGATACATGATTAAAAATAAAATGAACGGTCACAGCTCATGGCTTGTTTTATTATCATCATTATTATTATTATCATTATTATTATTATTATTATATTATATTGAATTGCCAGTCTCCAAATGATTGCTTATAATCAAACAATGCAAATAATAAAATTGGGAGGTTGCCATTACTGTTGTGCCTAGGAGCACCATGATCCTTAAATCCGCCACTGTGCCTTGTGGTTAGTGTATGCTACAGAGTCAATTTCTTAGTGGAAGTGTACACAATGGACAAACAATTCCCGGGTAACCAGTGTACAATGTAGAGGTTAATACCTAGTGTACAGTGTAGTCACCACCCCAAGTTATGTTTTATATTCCCACTAAAGGTAAAAGAAGGCTGCTAACCCAGTTGAAAGTTAGCTGATTATTTTCACTAACTTCCTGCATCCAACCAGAGTTCAGTGCAATAAATAAACTCCACATTAACTTTAAAATTAAAACGTAGAACATATTAAATTTTTTTAATATAATTTAACGATCTAAAATCTAATTAAATGATGCTAACATAAAGTAATTAAATATGCTTCCGGAATATGCCAATAACTTCATAATAGGAATATGGAAATCATATTTTGTCTTTAGCTAAACACCTAACAGTGCTAAATAAACCAGTCTAACTGTGGTTAGATGTGTGCCCATATATCTGGACTTGGTTTATATCATATGATACTAGTTGGTCCTTAGGTAATTTTGACAAGAATGAGAGAACCTCTATGTTGTAGTCCTACAAGTCCATGTGTCCTCAGAAAGCACACAGCAACACAGAGTATTTCAGGATGAGTTTTTTGATGTTGAAGGAGACAGTGACCTATCTACTCATTTGACTGAATACAGAACTCCAAGTAATAAGGTCATTGTCATGATGGTTGAAGATGGATCCTCATCAGCACATACAGTAGTACTGCTTTATGGTTCTATGAGCAAATGCAGTATCTGTATAAGGGGGTTCAACACCACCAGAATGGGCATGACCATCATGTAGGAGACATAACTTCCATGTATTCTGGACAAAGTCCTCACTGAGAGGAACAGGCAACAAAAGTTGATTGACCTACAAGAATCAGGACAATTGGCCTACTGTCCTCTCTCCTATCGTATTGCAGTCTATACTACCTGCTGCTGCTACTGTGTTAAGTTCAGATTGTCTTGATCCTGGAATGTTGGGGTCCTACTTTAAGGATAATTACCTGATATAGGGGAAGTCTGGCAATGAGTGATTCCTCTAGGCCTCCCTCTCACCCACCAACTCAAACATTAACCCACCTTAAATGAATAGGCACTACCATCACCATACAATTTAAATTTCCCACTTACATTACATCATTAACTCTCCCATTCAATTTACTTTATTAATTATTATAGAGGGAGATTTTCCTGCCTGGCCCTCTTTTTTTCTACATGTAGGTTAGTGCACATGTCAGGTGGGGTGTGCCCCACATTTCACATGCCTTGAATGAAGAGAAGGGTGGGTACATACAGAGGGAAAGGGTTGAGAGGAACTGATCTGTGGACTCATGGCTTCACATAGTAAGGAACCTGGAGAGTTCAGACTCCCAGTCAGTCCCAGACTGGAGTCAAGGTTTCCAGGCAACTGGAAACCCCACTAAGTGTATGAAATGCACACCCACATCAAACTAAGCTCATTGTATGTCCAACTTCTTTTTTTCTTGTTTTGCTAGCCTAACTTTTTTTGTACCCATTACTTTATCTTAATATATTTCATTTTACTGGAAATCTGTAGATACAACATTGAATCATGATTACAATATGGGTAAAAGTAAACATTGTAACCACTATATTTTCTTTGTTACTATTATAGCCAACTGCTCTATGAGTTTTATACTTGTATCCCTCCTGTGAAGCTGCAGCAACAAAAAGTGCAGTCTATGAATGAGATTGTCCGCAGTAACCTGTTCAAAAAACAAGGTAGGTTATATAATATATACATATATGTATATAATATATATATATATATAAATATATATATATACAGTAGTTATTTGTGTATTTAATAATTAACACACACAATGTGGCTGATATTGAGTGCCAGTTTGTTTAGTGTAAAATATGTAAATTCATTGTCTGTGCTACTTACACAGCAGTTTGCCACTAGAAAGGTGGGGTTGGGGGAGTGAAGAGTCTAGTACAGAATGTAGATCCAGGGCAGGTCACTGTTTGAAAATAATGAGCGCCATATATATGACAGGAGATTGCAGCACAATAAGAATATAGTAAATTCAAAACAGTACTTAGCAATACAGTATTATGATTATTATTATTATTATTATCCTTTATATAGCTCCACAAGGGTGTGCAGCAGTTTACAAAGTACAAAAACAGAAACAATTTGAACAATCAACAGGAACGAAGTGACAATACAGAACATTGCAGAACATGGACATTGTTTATAAACATTGTTGCATCAGTAGTCATAAAACTGAAATAGTAGGGCGGCAGATCCTAAAGGTTGGATTCCCTTGTAGGCAGTGGGGAGAATATGGTGGTAGAAGCGAGGGAAAGGAAAGCATATGAGGGAAGAGGACCCTGCTCATGAGAGCTTATAGTCTACAGTAGTGAATAAGCAATGGGCAAGAACTCTTTCCAATAGTGGCTTCTTTCTGTTTTTGCGGCATCTTTATATTTGGCTATAACGAGGAAAAGGGCTATTTCGGTTGTCTCTTTCTATTTTCGCTGCATCTTTATATTTTGCTTTAACGAGTTAAAGGGCTATTCTCGGTTGTCTCAATATACTATACCTTAAACACAGAATAACCTTTGCAAAACATGGATATACAGTAATAGCAACACAGATAATTACTTAGCAGATTTAGCAAAAACCTCAAAACTATTCAATATTTGACACTAAACTGCACCACAGTTCTCTTGTTGGAGTACTTTGTTACTGGACAATCAATGGCCTATAACATGCATGTATTTGTAATTCACAGTTGGTAATAGTAAGAAGCTTAGCATCTAATGCTGTTCTTGCATGATTCCAGAGAGCAATTGCTTTAGTTTTCTAATTAAACGGCACAATAAACACAATTATACTTGCAATATATCCCAAATGTCTTCAGCACAGCACAGTGGCAATAACTCAGTCTCTAAGTGATCTTTAACTCAGCTAGTTATTCACACAAATTTGCTGACTTGTCTGTTTTGGCATGTAATGGCTCCACCTGGTGACATCCTTCTGTATTGTAATGTCCATTGGCTCTTATCAGAAACAGGGTTGTCACATCTATTTAGAACTGGGAACAAAAAAATCACAACTAATTAAAATGACCTCTAATTATCTATGTTTTGTATACTGAAGTTTACTTCATTTCAATAACATAGAAATACAACATTTTAGTTCAGTTAGTGGGCTTTTGACATACATCCCTACTCTCCTGGAATGACTGCTCATAAATATTTGGGGATCTTTCCCTGAATGGCCAACCTCCCAGATCTACCCATTTCTCCAGAGAAATAGTAGGTCTGAGGTTCAGTGACATTATCTGCAATGAATCATTGTCATTGTGGCTCTATCCTTGTTGTATAATGTTGAAAATCAGAGAATTTTACAGCTAGGGGGCAGCACCACACCCCCACAACTACCACCTGGATTTCCCTCTCTCGTAGGGGCCCAGGTAAAAACTTGGTAAGTATGGTTTCAGCTGTAAGTGGTAACAATAGCCATAAGGTTGTCATAATACTACACAGTTGAGTCACATTATTATGACCACCTCCTACATTTGACGTCAGCAGCATGTAGCCCATGAAGTATGTCATGTGCTGTGCGCTGGCTTGGTGGGTATATAAGGTGTTCGTTAGGCCATCTGCATCACTCATTGTTGTAATGGGTAAAAGTGGCAATTTATCTGAGTTGCATAAAGGGATGATCATTGGCTTTCAGGCCAAGGGTGGCAGTATTTCTAAAACAGCGCAGTTTGTGAACTGTTCACATGCTGCTGTGGTGAAGGTGTATCATGACTGGACAAATGGCACCATTGCGAATAACCGATGTGGGGACTGTGGAGCACCACGTGCCATTGATGTGAGAGGCAAACGTCGGCTACGAAGCTACAGTGGAGCACCTCGCCATCAAAATTAACCTGGGGGCCACCAGATGTGTATCTAAAATGACAGTTCAGCGAACCCTGCTGCGTATGGGGTTCTGAAGCAAATGGATGGTCACTGCACCTATGCTAATGAAATTTAGGTGGATTGGCTTCAATTTTCATGCCTGTATCAGAATTGTACCTCTGCTGATTGGCTAAGGGTTGCCTTCTCTGATGAGTCATGTTTTCTGCTTCATCGAATGGATGGACGTTGGCTTGTCAGGCGACAAACATTGGAGAACAAACACCCTGCAACCATTGCTGGAAGAACACAAGTGGTGGTGGCAGCGCTATGGTCTGGGAAATGTCTTCATGGCATTCTCTGGGCCACTCATCCATGTGGAAGGCACCCTCAACCAATTCGGTTATGAATCCATCCTTGCAGAGCACGTACACCCATACATGCTGATTGTCTTCCCCTGAGGCGAATGTGACAGAAAGACAATGCGACATGTCACAAGGCTAGAAATGTCCGACAGTGGTTGGGCGAGCACGACCAAGACTTCCAAGTACTTCCCTGGCCCCCTAATTCTCCAGACTTGAACCCAATTGAGCATCTGTGGGACCACCTCGATCGTTGTGTTCACTCTATGGATACAACAACACGCACCCTCCAGCAGCTGTGGGATTCACTGCAGTCACCATGGCTCCAGATACCTGTGCCAACCCACCAGCACCTTATTGAGTCACCCCCAGCTCGTCTAGCTGCTGTTAGTGCTGCATATGGCAGTTACTCTGGCTATTAGCTAGTGGAGATAATAATGTGACTCAACTGTGTATTTCTACAGGGTATTTGAACCGGTACACAGCTGAACAACGCATATTTATTGTCCAGAGGTACTGGAAAACTGAGTTGATAAAGGTTCATTTTGTGAAATTTGACCCAGCCCCACCTCGTGTCTGTGTAATACGTGCCCATATGAACCGGTACACAGCTGAACAACTCATATTTATTGTCCAGAGGTACTGGAAAACTGAGTCGATAAAGGTTAATATCGGCACGTAACACACAGACACGATGAATGTGAATGCCTCAGTACACAGCACTACTGTCAGAAGCAGCAATACCTACTGACTAGCAGTGGCGGCTCCATAGGTGGAACTGCAGTGCAGTGCAAAATTCAAATAGGGGAACTACACCAATTACCATTCTCACTGGCAGCTGGTGTGGCTCCCCTATTTGAATTTTGGACTGCGCTGCTGACTAAGGTGGTGATCAGCTGGCCTTCACTTTGCACATGCGTGAACAGCTGGCCTGGATGCTAATGGTGAACACTTGCTATGGCTTCCTCATATCTCTCATAGACCAAGGTATGTCTGTTTCAATTTCACTAAATTATGTCAATTACTTTAAAAGTTCTAAGAAAAATTTGGGGGCCAATAGCGAGTGAAACACCTTGTATAAGCACCATCAGTGGCATCCCTCCCTGCAGTGACACCAGGTGCGAGGAGGGTTGCAGTGTGCATCGGCAAAAAGGCGGCATGGGGCAGTGGGCATGGCCTTGCAGCCCGAAACCCCCCATTTTAGTCACTTCAGGGGTCCTGGAGGTGTGGACTGCCACCGGGGACCACTCTGTGTGCAGTGCCTGCTCCCTCTCTGTGTCAGGAGCCAAATGCATGTAATGCTACAGTGCAGCACCCGGCTCCTGTCACTGAGGAGGAATCAGCACCCCCCTTGTGACAGCACCGAGCACCATGAATCCTAATAGCAATACCATTTTTGTATGGTCACGCCACTGGCTTTAGAACTTACACCTATTAGTCATTTCATTATATACATTTGCACTAGTTGCACTGGTTATTATTTCTTGAAATGTGCTATTTTACTTTGTTCCTGAGAGTTTTAATCATTTTAATTAGTTATTACAAACATAACTTCAAGTGTCAAACGACTTTGATGTGTAAGTGTCTTTAGTTCAGCCAAACAGATTTTCTGTCACTGATAAAATGTACAGTTTATGTCTCTATTGATTAGTGATCCCTATGGGTGTTGTTGAAAAAAATTGGGCTAGTATCAACATTAAAGACTTAACCAAATAAAGCAAAAAGTAAAACGTAAAGCATTTTGTTTAGTTTGTATATCAGGGGAACAATTCGTAACTCTTTTATTATGTGTTATGTAACAGGGATACCCCTGAGACCTAGAAATCATTGCCTCTCTATTCAGCCATACTGTAGATTGTAGTCTACCATTAACTTTAAGTACCAGTGTCCCAAAGCTACCTTATATTGTGTGAATGATGCAGTAGATTAATTTAGATGAGTAACTAATTGACCTTCATGTAAATGTATTTTAACATGTTGCATGTAGTTATTATCATTATAAATTAATTGTATAGAGACAATCTTATTATCCAGCACAGTGAATATTTAATCATCGCTATCATCCCCTGCCCCATTGAAGCTTACAGTTTAAATTGCCTAACATACATCTCAGGCACACACAGAGTAGGGTCAGAATTTGGTGTAGACATCATAAATCCTTGAATCCATCCTGTCTTAAGTCAACAGTTCAGCTGATGGATAGGATCACTTTGCGAGTGAATCCTCTGTGTGAGTGTATTCGCAATTTAATTGCTGAGAGTTCGCAGCACGGATTGGCAATCACTCGATGTGCATAAATATTGGCATTGTGTACATCGCTGGATAAAGCCCTTTACAAAATATAAACCAAACCTGGGCAAAGTAGGAAAAAGGAAGGACAGGGAAGCCACTTAAATTTTTAGTATCCATCTTATATAGCTTGTGATGGTGGTGGTAGTACTGACATTTTTTGGCTTGTAATGTTAAACATCTGGCACCCAAAATGAAATATGTTGCCTACCATTGTTCTAACAACAGAATAAGGCACTATCCAAAGTACAGTACACGTCATATCAGGCTGGTTCCAGGAACAGGACTATTGAGTTCTGTGTACTCCAATGGCCTCTACAGTCACCAGATCTGAGTCCATTGGAGCACCGTGGAAATGTGGTGGAATGGGAGATTAGCAGCCTGAATGTGCAGCCGACAAATCTGCAGTAACTGTGTGATGCTGTCATGGCAACATGGGCCACAATAATATTTCCAGCACTTTGATGAATCTATGCCATGAAATTTTCATGTTGATCTTGGGACAAGATGAGCTAGTACCCAGCATGAAAAGGCATTGGTGTATCTATAATGGGTGCAGAGTGTGTGGACCAGGTGGCCTACACCGCACACCCTGCACCCATTATTAATGCTTACTCTCGGGAGTCCCATGTTGGCGCTGCAGTAGCAGCACAAATCAATGCAGCTGCTATTTTCACAGATGTACGCATACGCAGTAGAGGTCTCCAGGACCATGGCATGGGCACCATGCTTCCAGAGATGAGTGCATGCGCTGTGGACTCTGGCACAATGCCAATTAGGTCTATCTATCTATCACCTGGAGTATCTGGAGAAAACCCATGCAATAGGAAGAACATACACGCTCCATCCCTCCATATTGATTGGGCCGCAGACGAACACAAAGCCTTCACTTCATTGGTGTGGCGCAGCAATGCTACCATATCACAGCGAGAAGTTACATAACATTGTATAAACTGTATTTGCTTTATGATCACAGAGGATAGTCAGTGACTAACTGAACATATTAAAGAGAAGTTACAAAGCAACAACAAAATAAACTATTAATCTGAATCAAAATAAGGCAACCATAAGGTTTTTTTTTATATATATAAAACAGAATCATGGTCCAAATAATAATAATAATAATAATAATAATAATATTATTATTATTATTATTATTATTATTATTATTATTATTATTATTTGAAAAGAGTAACATCTAGATACTAGTATCTTGTAGCCCTGTGGTACTGGTAATATACAAGTGAGTATTTCAGAGCAATTATTGCTGCCTGTATCAATTGCGGCTCTATATCTTTGTTTGTCAGGCTTTGTATTCACAATTGCCCACAGCTGTGATGTTACCTTTTCATCTTTACAGCGTATTCTCTCAGTGATGCCAATAGATCTCCTATGTATCTTTTATATCCTCTCCTGTTACATGCAGTTTTGATGAAGGGCATTTTTATCTGGCCCTTACAGGAATTGATTCCTCCTGAGATCTATTATTACTTGCCAGAGCTTATTTAAATATTCTCGGCATTGCTCTTGTGTAAAGGAAAACATCTATAGCCATGTCAGATGCTGTATTTAGTTGGCTGTAATAAATGAAAGTACTGTTATGATGCTGCCTACTCATGTTTAAACTTTATTGTGTTGTACAAAAGCAGAGAACTGTTTAATGTGTTAGGCATTGGCTGTGCCCTGCAGTTTTTATTTTTGCCGAAAGGTTTTCCAATTAATACCTTTATGTCTCATCAGGTGCCTCCTCTTGTTTGCAGGCTAGAAGTGGAGCATGATGACACAGCCACTAAGAAAATAAACCTTTTGCTTTTAAAACTGATCTTTGGGTAGCCAATTAAAGTCTATATAAAAATGGAACTAGCTACTTTTAGCTTAGGGGGGATTTATCAAAGCTTGGAGATAGATAAAGTGGAGACAGATAAAGTACCAACTAATCAGCTCCTTAATGTCATTTTTCAAATCCAGAATGTAAAGTGACAGTTAGGAGCTGATTGGAAGGTAATTTATCTCTCTCCACTTTGTCTCATTCCAAACTTTGATAAATCTGCCCTAAATATTGTCAAATATGACAAATTAAAATTATACATAAAATATAGTAACCATTTAGTTGACACTAAATGCAATTTTTTTTTATATTAAATAGCACGTTAACTAAAATAGTATTCATGAGAACAAAA
Organism: Taudactylus pleione; assembly: GCA_031769625.1. Classification (NCBI taxonomy): domain Eukaryota; kingdom Metazoa; phylum Chordata; class Amphibia; order Anura; family Myobatrachidae; genus Taudactylus; species Taudactylus pleione. Next base: position 1,727,798 of record JAUIMM010001821.1, on the reverse strand, counting down.
CCTATTAATTCACTAGGACATCATGACATGACTGAAAATCCATATGAATTCATTAAGAACCAGTGATATCAGTGAGGTACTTTGTATTTCAAATTCATAATCTGCACTTTAGGCCCGTATTCAATTTGAGGCGAAAAGTCCAGACTTTTCGCCTGCTGGACTTTTCTCCTCCTTCACGGAAAAGTATCGTGCTCGTGCCCGGTATTCCCCGTATTCAATTCCAAAGTAGGCGAAATCGGGAACAGGCGAAACTTGGATCGGCGAAAAAATACAGGAATTTTCGGGAAATAATTGTAGGACCCCCCTAAAGATGTCCAGACATGGGGGATCACTATGGGTACCCCCATTTTTGCCTGCTTAAGTAAGTCGGGGTTTGTAATAGCCGTGCAAGGTGCAATTTTGCGGCTATGAAGAAGTGGTAAAGAATAGCACTTAGATTTTTTTTTTGGGGGGGGGGGGGAAATAACCATTCCTATCGACTTTGGGGTACATGAAAATGGGAGTAAGCATTTTTTTAAGTCCCTAAAGTTATTTTTAAAAATCTGCAAAATTGCACCTGCCGCTTGTCCCTGCAATGAAGAAAACACCTGCCGCATACATGGGGACCCGACCTGACGTAATTTAAATACTTTGGCACTTTGTTCCCCTATTTTTTTTTTTTTTCACCACCAAAATTAAACATCATTTTTTTGGGGTGTCCCGAATATTTTTTAACTTTTTTTGATGCAGTTTACCTTTAGGGGACTGTCTTAAGGCTGCACGTGTTGTACCCCAAAACTGCAATTCTGCACTTTTTCCGCCTGCTATTCATAGGCAATACTTTTTCGCCTATTACATTTCATTGACTTTCCGCCTACGCGGAAAGTCTTCCAAATTGAATACGGGGTAAAAGCCAAACAGGCGAAAATGACATCATCGGCGAAAACAGACTTTTCGCCTCAAATTGAATACGGCCCCTAGTTAATTAGACTAAGAATTGGATATCATGTGTTTTTTTGCAGTTGTGAAATAACCATGCTCATCAGAAATGTGTATAACTTGCGTCTGCCTACACCTAAGAGGCGGAACGTGGGCGGGCAGGGGCAGCTGGTAGTAAACAATTCATGAGCATTTTATATGGACTACTGCAGGAAAGAAGATTCCCAGTGAATTTTTAAAGAGGAAAACCACATATGTTTCTATTTAATTTGTATTTTTGTGAATGTACTTATATTGTCATGCTATTTTAATATTTATATTAATGCTGTCAAGACATTATTCCTTCTTGTGTATATGACACATTATTATTTTATGTTATATACAAATAGAGTGATACAATTTTAGCATTCACTGCTAATACTCTCACTTCACATATTTATGATATCTTTGTGCTTTCTCTACACCATCTATATGCTATGGGGGAGCATATTGTAAGTATGCACAATTATTATGACTGGTGCAAATGTGATAGCCCTTGGACATTGCAAAATTAGGAGGCTGGCACCAGGTGGAGCCATTGTGTGCCAAAACTGAGACAAGTCAGCAACAGGACAGTGTGTTTGTGGTTGCACATGCACAGTGGAGACCAGGATTTACTAAGTAGCAGAGTGTAGAGCAGAGTGAGCTGGCGCAGGTTTACTGTGAGAGACAAGAGACTGGGCAAATCATTATCGCTGAAGTGGTGAGGTCACAGAAGCCACTGAATACCCACTGATGGTGCATTGAGTGTCCGCTGCAGAAGCACCAGCTGAGACCAAGAGCCAGAGACAGTGTGATCTACATGCTATCCCAATTGATTACAGTCAATTCTAGTACATTACAATAGTGACAAGGTTATTATGATCTGAAGAAACCCTTGTCCTGAATAAAAAAATAAAAATAATGTGATATGTAGCAAAATTTATTTGGTAACATTGATATAAATTATTCACAATCATGAATAATTTATGAGTTAATTTAATGAACGCTAGTCCTAACTTGTTAGTAGTCTTAAAGTCATTCCACCATGTGCCTTTGCAAGTGAGCTGACAACCCTGTCAGCTCATAGGATCAGGGCCGGATTATAGGCAGGGTGGACGGGGTGGTCATCCAGGGGCCCCCACACATTGGGGGCCCCCACACTGCCACAAACATTCCGGGCCACTCTGGGCCCTCTGTGGCCGACTCCCGGTCACAGCCGGCAGCAGCAATGCAGTGACAGCACAATACTCCATCACTAATACACAGTGTGACAGTGGCAGACGGTGGAAGGGACGCCCCCACACTGACATAATGCCACAATTCGCGGATGTATTGGCAGGGGGCGGGGCCTGTTGCCGTGATTGCTGTACATAGAGGTAGGAAAATATGTATGTGCTCTCTGTCTGACTGTCCCTTCCTCCCTACCACTCTCTCTCCCTCCTCCCCTCTCTCTCTAACTCTCTCATGACTTCTCTCTCTATCTTCCTCCCTATCCCTCCCTCTCTATCTCTCTTTCCATCTATCTATCTACAGTATCTCGATTTCTCTCTCCCTCCATCTCACTCTCTCTCCCCTCTCCCTCTCTATGAGTGGCATGTACTAAAGGGGAAAATTACGTAAAACCCCCGAAATGTAGTTTTTGGGTGTTTTACTGCATTCCCCATATGTACAAAACACTGGAATGCTTTGTCCTATGTGTAACACCATATTCAGAAGGTATTATCCCATTGAAGCTTATGGGCTTCCAGAAGTCCGGAGCCATCGCAAAGGACAGCTCTTATCGGAAGAGCTGTCATTTGCGATATTCTCGGTATATATCGCGGTAATCAACTGCAGTATGTACACGAAGACAGCTGGAATGTACCGCTTAGTACATCCCACCCTATATGTCACTCCCTCCCCTCTCTCTGTCTGCCCCCCCTCAGTCTTAGGATGTAAGGCTACCAACTGCTTAAGGCATGAACCACAAAGTATCATTGCTTTGTTAAATTATAATAATAGCCTGTTGCTTGCAAATGGTGCTGAGGTGCTTTATTCAAAAAGTTGAATGCAAAACTCATTGGGCTTAATACAGAGTTGGGTGTAGATCGAAAGCATGTGCTCTCACCCGTAGACGTGCCACTTCAGCACTACCCTCTAGTAGTGTATTTCCTGAAGGGAGAGGGGATGGGGTAGTCTGTAACCCGGTGGAGGAATAAGTGCATCCTTTGTGCCATCTTCTGTGCACACCTATGCTCCCACCACAGCGGAACAAGACTATTATCTGTGAAGCCCTGCACAACGTGTCCTGTCCTAGATACCATTTGTCAAATTGTTAGACATCAAATTGAGCATTTAGCTGCCTTTTAAAATGTCACAATAAAGCCTTGAATTCCTCAGGTTGCTTCTGCTGGTGAGCCATGATGTCTACTAGGTGTATGAATATAATGACACTAAAATAAAATAATATCACATTAAACAGACATTTTTGTTCAAATTTAGATACAGTGTAATGGTACTGATGCAAAGTTGAATGCAATCCAGTTTTGCGCACCCATCTTGTGTGTTTTTGCACTATGCACGCTCCAGAACCGAGCATATTAGCTATGACAATGCTGAGTTGTATGCAGCTCAGTCGTATATTCACTTGCGGCTAAAGGGGAGTAACCTGGGCAATGGGCCGCTTCCATGTAGACTAAGGGCCCAATTCAGACCTGCTCGCTAGATGCTTTCGCACGCTGCCAAAGTATGCAAGTCCCGCAATCAAACAACAAGGCATTAGCACGCTCACTATGTCTTGGCATGCGATCGCGATGTGTATGCAGACGCCCACCAACCTGTTTTAAGACGCCCACTTTCCCTTCACAATACACGTCATCTCCAGGAAGTGTATGCAACAATCGGTAACATCGAGAACCATCGGATGCATACGCAGCACTTGTGGCTGACCATACCCTACCACAAGCACTGCGAGTGCTTCAGTGTAAAAATCAGCCAAGTGACGTGTACTATGACGCTGCGTCTTAATTATGCATGCCTCTGAAATGGCGCTGTGACGCTCAGGCACGCCTGCGTTCGCACCACCACTCCCCTGTTTCCATAGACCAACCCGTCACCACCCACAAATGGCTTGTCCTGTCACTCAAGCTAGTAAGGCGTCTATGCACAAGGGGCTATCGCTTTGCGATCGCATGGACTGGTTCGCGTACGTGCACTGCAATGCATACGCATTTGCAGAATGCAAACATCGGCAGGCTGCGTGTGAACGCATCCTAGTGTGCGGGTCTGAATCAGGCCCTAAGATTACAGAGGGTGTTTTAATGGAAATTCAGTTCATGGAGAAGTTTTTGGACGTGTTGTACCTTTTCCTATTCACTATAAGCTTACACACAGCTTATTTTAGCATAGATCATCTTTTATCACCAGAATTGCATATGACTTATATTGCTGTGTTTGCTGCTGCCTTTTATATCAGACTTCTGTGTTATTTAATCAATTAGTCATTCTGAGAAGCAGCACCTCCTCTCATTTCTACAGTGTTAATAACGGCACTGTCTGTCTTCATTGCATGACCTTTTGTTTCAATGGCCCTCATTCAGAGCCGTTCGCTATTTGCGCTCGTTCGTTTAAAAACAAGGGGTGGCTATTCAAATGATCCGTACGCACATTGCAGTCTGTTCACACCTCTAAGTCTGAACGAACGAGCAAAACATACGCTCGTTTATTTGTTAAAAACGCCCCCTGGCCGCTCGCATCCTACGTCATGTCCGCTATTTATTAGATTAATCGAGTACATCGACAAGGGTATGAACTGCTCGCTATTCTTGTGGTTGGTGTTTGCTACCACAAATTTGCGAGCAGTTCTGGCTCTAAAATAACCCAGTGACGTGGTCAATGACGCTGCTGTTTTAAATATACACACCCATAAAACGCCCGTTTTGACCTTTAAGCACGCCTACGTTCGGATCTCCACTCCCCATTTTCAAGCACCTTCCCCTGTTACCACCCACATACGCCTCATTCTGTCACTCAAAATAGCAGGCACTCGCTATATAGCGTACAAACGATTTTCGGCCGCACTGACTGGTTCGCGCATGCGTACTAAAAAGCGTACGCATGCGCAGATGTGCAAACATCGCTCGGAACGAGCGTACTGCCGCTAACGAGCGGCTCTGAATGAGGGCCAATGTTTTTCTCTTACTCTTTCTTCTAACAGTTAATGATAATAAAACATTAGATACATGACATAAAAAAAACACAGGTAAAAATGCTTTACGAGGGTTGTAAACTATGGCATTTGTTTTGATTATATTTTATCTTAAATTAAGAGCAGACACTTTACTGTAAAATTTATAAACTAATCTGTCAAAATTATGATCCATGTGAAAAAGATGAATAGCACCAGAAGAAATGACAGAATTGTCGCAATTATTATTTAGTGTTATGGCTTGCTGTATCTTAGGTGTTCAATTCTTAAGTGCTAAATCCTAAATCCTAGATAATTTTTACTGAGATGTATATAACATCATTCATGGGGGGGGGGGCCTGAAACCTCTCAAAACTTAAAAAAAGCAAAAACAGGACCTGGGAGAGAGCCTGGACAATGGGGACTTGGGGGAATTAGGCAAAATACTTCCTCATGCTCCATCTGTGTCAAAATAAAGGAAAATACCTATAAACATCTTTATATGTGGTACATTGTCCCCACCGTTCTGCACACATTTTTCTCAGAGCTAATCTTCTAGGTTTTGGAGGGGTTGTACTGCTCTCGGCTCCTTTAGTTACATCTGTCCTAAAATTCCTGCATTCTGGTCCAATATACAACGTCTGACCTCCCTCCTGAATGTAGAGATTTCATTTCATCCCAGGTTCCTCCTCCTTCCACTGGACATCCTTTCCTCTACCAAGCACCAAAATAAATGTATTTGCCATGTCATCTCAACAGCTACTTGTCAAACTGCCCCAGATTGGCTACAAATCTCTCCTCATGCTTTGCAGGCAGTTATTTACTGTGCTTCTAATATCTGGTTGAGCTTCAAAGAGTCAATAAGGGTTTATGGTACATATGATTATGTGTACTGACTGTCTAAATTATTTTCTTGGTGGAAATACCCTACATATTTTTGGCTATAAGAAGCTGTCCACAGGCACTAATGGACAGACAGCATCTTCTACTTGCATGGACTGGTTGAGTGCTTATTATTGAAGCCTTTGGCTTTTAGCACCTACTGTATAATGGTGTGGAGATATTCACGATTACAATCATATGTACCATAAAACCTCATTGGTTCTTCAAAGCTCAAATGGCCATAAGAAGCTCTTATTTTATAGTAACTGATTTTACCCATTTCTGGGGTATTTTTTTTTGTATCGGCGGGCTTTGGTTAATTAGGAAGTCTGATTTTTTTTTTCCAAGGCTCTTATCAGACTTTTCAGCATACATTCTGTTTTTACATTTATTTTATTTTTAACATTTTATATCTACATTCAGTATGGTCATATGTCCTTTCAACAATAGTTATTTATGTATTGATGACTTGACTGTGATCATAATAGATACTCTTTTTATATAATCTTTTTATCTTATTTGAATTACATTTTCTTGCTAATTTTCCATCCATTTGCGCTCACTCCCATTGTAACTTTGTTGTATAATCCTGTACCATTTAGGTTCAGCACCCCAAAATCGAGAGAGCAGCATTTGGATTGAATTTAATAAATTTTTAAAAGGAATGACTGTTTTTTTTATTTATTTTAATAGTTATTAACTGTGTCTGGTACACGTAGAAAGTGGAATACATCACCCTTATACTTTGCAACTCTGAAATGTTTTATTAAGGTTTGGAAACCTATGGCAACACACTTTTACACCGACACCCGATTTTCCTTGTGATATTTTACATATAGAGATCTGTCCTTCTGCTTTCCTCCCCCACTCCTCTTTCTTTTTTCTTCCCTTCCCTTCTTGCCCTCCTAATTTCCCTCTTCCTTTGCGGACTGCCACACTGCCTCTTCAGTCCTACTTCATTCTTGCCTTACTCTTTACTGCATCATATTCTTATGCCAAAACTGTGATTGTTGAAAGTTCTTTTCTATATGAATGATTTTTTTACCACTCTTTTTTTTATTCCTGTATACTGATATTTTCTTATTATTTTTGTAACTACTATTCCTTACATAATACAAAAAATTAAAGAAAAAATAGCAAAAACAACTAGGGATTGGCAACTCTTAATAAAGACCTGTATATATAAATAAACTAAAGTTATTTCATTAACCAGGACAAATACAGTGTATTAAAAAGTATAGCAAATGTGTTAAAATGAAACAACATAAAATATGCTAAACTTGCACATAACTATTGAAAATAAACACAATTTACATATTTGAAGCAGATGCTCAAATTTGTATATACATACCCATCGGAGTGGAGAAGCAAAGATATTGATTTAAAATTCAGGTGGTGAAATATGAAGTTACAATTCAATCTAAGATTAGTTTTCAAAGGAGTAACCAGAGAATGAATTATTGTGTTATTTGTTGGAAGAAATCAGGAACAGTCTCCGTCCCATGCTACTGTTTATCTCTGAAGTATAAATACAAGCAGTCTCTCACCACTCTCGGGCACTGATAAATAGTCCTCCCATTCTCCTTATCAAACACTGATGTTATTTACCATCTGGTAAAGAAGAAGCTGCTGAAATGTTATCGACGTGCACAATCTTTACTGTAAACCTTGGTGCCTGTTTCACAGCTATGGTTTCCTCAGAAGGTTTATTATTCATATTTTATGTTGTTTCATTATAATACATCTTAAGATAGATAGATAGATAGATAGATAGATAGATAGATAGACAGTGTGTCACTTAAGATGCATTAAATGGAATCAAAATTGCGAGTATCGAGAGCACACATACCCACAGTAATCCAAAAATTGGGTGTGTGATGCGCAAAGTTTTTAGTGAGCAAAATTCCGCATTCAATTGGATATGCCTCACGTGCATCAACAATGTAGCAGTGCCAAGCGTGCGCCTGTGTCATAAGTCAAGGGCCGGCTGGCTCGTCTGTTGAAGGGTGGTGTAACTCCCAAAGTGCCTGAAAATTATTTTTTTTTTCTGTGTTTGTGACTTGTGTGCGCTGTAGCCGCACGTGCATCAACAAAGTAGCAGCGCCAACCATGCGCCTGTGTCATTAGTCAAGGGCTGGCTGGCTGGCTTGTCTGTTGAAGGGTGGTGTAAGTGCCGGAGAAAAATAAAAGTAAAATCTTTTTCTGTGTTTGTGTGCGCCTTAGCCTCACGTATATCAATACCACATAAATGGAGGACAAAAATTTGTCCGATACAAATAAAATAATGAAAGATCAAGAACCACTTCCTCCGAGTGCTGAAGCTGCTGCCACTAGTCATGACATAGACGATAAAATGCCATCAACGTCGTCTGCCAAGGCCGATGACCAATGTCATAGTAGAGGGCATATAAAATCCCAAATGACAAAGTTCAGGAAAATGACCTTAAAAAATAAATTTAAATCGTCTGAGGAGAAATGTAAACTTGCCAATATGCTATTTACGACACGGAGTGGCAAGGAATGGCTAAGGTCCTTCCCTATGTTCATGACTAGTGATTCAGCTTCACATGATGATGCAAACCCTCCTCTCGCTAGTAAAATGAAATGAGTTAAGCTGGCAGAAGCACAGCAGAGAACTGTGCGTTCTAATTCTGATATCACAAATCCCCATGGAGAGTCCAATTGTGGCGACGGTGGCGATGCCTGACCTTCCCAAGACTGGACGGGAAGAAGTGGCTCCTTCCACCATTTGCACGCCCTCTGCAAGTGCTGGAAGGAGCACCCACAGTCCACTTGCTGATATGCAAATTGAAGATGTCACTGTTGAAGTACAACAGGATGAGGATACTGGTGTAGCTGGCGCTGAGGAGGAATTTGGCGAGGAGGATTCTGATGGTGATGTGGTTTGTTTAAATCAGGCTCCGGGGGAGACAATTGTTGTCCGTGGGATGAAAAAGACCATCACGGTCATGCCTGGGCAGAAGACCAAACATTCCACCTCTTTGGTCTGGCAATATTTCTATCCAAATCCGGACAACAACTGTCTTGCCATATGTACCATATGTAAAGGTGAAATAAGTAGGGGTAGGGATGTTAACCACCTAGGAACATCCTCCCTTATACGGCACCTGCAGCGTGTTCATAAAAAGTTACTGTCAAGTTCAGAAACTTTGGCTAAGACCGTAAGCAGTCCAGGGACACCTAAATCACCATGGAATTTAGGGACACCTAAATTCCATATGCAATCACCTAAAGTGATTGCATATGGAATTAATTCTTACTGATCACCGAACAGTGGCGGGTCAAGGTACGGGCTGTCGCCCAGAGCGCCATAGTCTAAGGGGCGCAGCCCTGCTTGAAGTCACCATTGGCCGTCTACCGAAAATCCCCCCACCCTTCCTCTGGCGTTATTGGGTATACGCTCGGGGGAGGGGAGGGGCGCAGCTGGGCGCAGAGAAGCCTAGCGCCGATCCTGTCACCAAGACGTGCTCCTATCACAGCTCCTGTCCCGGCAACTCCGAAATGGTACGTTTAGGCAACTAAAGATTCCTTACTGCTGTAAATTATTGCATTAAGGAATCTTTATTTTCGGGGCACACCACAAATATTAGTAAATATGCCCCTAAATATAAGAAAGTAGAATACAGGAAATAAACTTTTGTTCTGTTTGAACAAGTGTACTGTAATTATACATTCACTTTATCCCCAGCATTGATAGTCCTTTAAGCATGGCAATATAATTAATATACTTAGAAGCCTGGAAGTACAGCTTGTATAACTACTATAGCATTTGAGCTAAGCAGCTTATTAGCATGTGTATCCTAATACTGTTGGAAAACCGTATTCACCAGCTTCATATTCAATCTGATATTAAATTGGTATATGCACCCAAAAATGCATTTCTTAAATACAATTTAATGGAGATGAGCAGGATGAAGAGAGACTGAGGAAGATGCAGGAGACATGGAACTAATTGTGAAGTGGAAAAATTAAGCAATACATTTGTTAAGTGAGAGATAAACTAAATGAATATTATTTGTAAAAATGGGAACGTAGCCTGGATGAGTATGGAGCACCACGCGTTCTGCCTGGCTCCTGCTCAGCATCCTTCCTTTATCCATCTATAAGTGATAATTTACCCACAGCTAAGGGTAATTGGGTCATATACCTCCCTTTATACTTTCCTTTATATTTTTATATATATTAAATATGTAATCAGAGGTGTCAGACCAGAGCCGGCCCTAGGCATAGGCATAATAAGCAAATGCCTAAGGGCGACTTGAATGCCTAGTGGGCATCCAGGCTCTGCAACTAACCATCCCCCCTGCCTGCCACTGCCCCCCTATCGCGTGACGTGATGCTTTTCATCCCCCCCACCGGCGGCAGCTGTCCCTCACCTGCTGCTGCCGCAATCGGAGCGCAGCGTGAGCCAGGTCAGAATGAGCTTCTGCACAGAAGCTCATTCTGGCTAGGCTACAGGAGGAGAAAGCAAGTATGCCGCGTTAGGGCATGCCGCGCATGCCCAGCCGCAGCCACTCCTCCCATGGGCCTTTGCGGAGCAGAGACGTGACTGACAACTCACGTCTCTGCTCATATAACACACAATAGCCGCCTGGCCCAATGCCCGTCGCCCAGCAAAGGAGAGCGGACAGGCTGCATTTTGAATAGCAGCATTAGCTGCATCAAGGTAATAAGTTAATAACATTAGCTGCATCAGTCTATGCGTTCCAGACTTCAGGCTGTAATTGCCTGCAAAGGATTTGCAACAAAATATTAAAAAGTGCAAGTTTGATTTAGGATTGTTTAGTTTGTCCCATTACTTTTGGCCCCTTAAAGAGTGGGAGGCACATAAAGAAACCGTTGTAATTCCTACACCGTTCACCTGATTTGGATGTAATTACCCTCAAATTAAATCTGAAAGTCTGCAGTTAAAGCACATCTTGTTTGTTTAATTTCCAAAGCCATTGTGGTGGTGAATAGAGGCCAAAATATGAAAATTCTGTCAATGTCCCAATATTTATGCACCTGACTGTATATTCATAGAAATTGTTGATCGGCAGCACATATACTTGTCCAACTTCCGGGATGCATTTCACAAGGAGCCTGACACAGAGCCACAACACCATAAATAATAGATTTTTTTATATGTATTTTATAGCCATATGGCATCAGACACATCCTCCATCGACCCTGCATGCAGGGCCGACGGGGGATATTGTTAGCGAGGGCCATGCTGCGCCTTCGCTGCTGGCATCTGCAAGTGTGTATTGCACTTGGAGATGCCGGCTCCCCCACCAGGTCCAGTCGCTGATGAGGTTGGGTAAACTAAACATCGTCTAATGTGTACCCGACATAAGATTGCTGGTGGAATTATCTGCTAGGGGGCACCACTCCAAATTTTGCATAGGGTACCAAATTGGCTAGGGCCGGCTCTGTGTCACACTGGATACCCCCTGCTCTGGGACGAAAAGGGAGCGTGGCCTAAATAAAGAGGCTAACAAGAACAATCACGGTAGTGAATAGATCCCCTACATTTTTTGACCTCCTAGTTATATTCAGGAGTATTTTGTGCTATTAAAGAACAACATTTCATACAAAACACCATTTTTGTCCCACATGATGCATGTTAGAAACATACAAAATATAAATTATAATACAAAAACGATATAGGGGTCAGTCCAATTGCGAGTTTGTTTCTTGAAACTCGCTCAAACACCTGAGAATTCTCCAATCCAATTAAAAAATGCCCATTAGTGATACTCGCAGTGGAAGTTGTGAAATAACTGCCAAATGCGATGTGAGAGAAGTGCGTGAAAAAGTGGGGAGACCATCCTGGACCCCCCATAATTGATAATTTCGGTAGCAAAACTGTATAATATGCTGTTAGTGGGTATAAGGAAAGTACTGAAGGTTTTTTAAATTGTGTGAAATGGCTGATTTGTGCTTTATTAAAAAAAAATATATACATAGTAAACTTTTTTTGTTTAATCTCAAACGAATGAACCAAAAAAATGAAAAAAAAAAAAGTTTGAAAATACTGACTTTGGGGTAATTTGAGGGTGCTTAAAATTGTAACAAAAAAATCTGTATAAAACTGATAAAAAGCTATTCATTTTCAATAAAAAAAATACTGTAATTAACTTTAACTAGATTAATCAAAAAGCTAAATTTGGGGTAATTTGAGGCCATTTTTTTAAACCCCAAAAACTGACATGTAATTATTTGACTAATTAAGCTAATTGGAAACTCCCAGTTGCCTAATTAGTTATTAGGGGGGGGTGTCCGAGATATTCTGCACGGTGTCTCAACATACAACATACAATAAAGATTTTCCCTACCATCTGTCACCCTCAGGGTGGTGCGAATGGAAAAATGCTAGTATAGTCTGACTGGTTCAATGCGAGTTGCTAATTAGATTGCAAAATTAATTCGCAATGCAAATTCGCAGAGAAATCGGCAACTCGCATCTCGCAATTCGCACCAAATTGGATTGACCCCATACTAAGAAATACAGAGAACAAGTAGCTAAACAAAGATGAGACAGCCCACTAAACTCGATAGAGGTACACATCAAGGTGCCCTAATTACGGCCCTGCTTTGATGTGACTTTACACATTTCCAAGCTAGCCTAGTTAGAGTTTTTTACCCTTCTCTAGGCATTCACATGAACTTCCAGCTTGCAGGGATGTCTCCTGAGAGCAGAGAGCAAGATTACACCCTGATGTGCAAGAGGAAAGTACTTTGTACCGTGCATCAAGTGCAGATTGTATGTTAGCTCCCGTGTGTTTCCATCATTTCTTTTTATTACTCCATCTTGCATGGTCATCCTGTGCAAATATTTTAAATTATTTTACATCCGAGTAACAGGTGCAAAATCAAAGGAGTTAAAGTGAACTTCTCAAGAGACTGAACAGAAAAAAGAAAAGAAAATAAAAAAAAAGTAAAGGAATTTCTGCCAGAAAAGAATTCGGAAGCATGTGAAATTTCTCTGTCATCTATGTACCTTCCCTCCTTATCCCAGGAGCAAAACCATTTGTGGATATTACTGTAAGCCTCTTAAAAAGACAAAGCAGTTTAAGAACTTTGAATCAATACAAATGGATTGTGTTAATGCTAGGGCACAAAGTGAGGCCAATAAGATTTACAATATAATCCCCTTAAATTTAACAGGTAAGTGCTTAAGTGCAACAGAGAAAATCACAGTTTAAACCCAGCAATATAGCACATAAGAATCCATAGTCCAGTGGTTTCTAGTGCATGGTTAGTTTAGATAATAAAATATTCCAAAATTGCTTTAGTTTGAGTTTTGTTCCCTAAAGTGTCCTTGCAGTATCAGTCAAATGTAAATTTATACTGATGTGCTAACTATGCCTTCCTTGTCATACTTTCATGTAACTTATTTATTATTATTATTATTACATTTTATTTATAGGGCGCCACAAGTGGTCCGCAGCACCGTACATACGTCAACAGCAGGACAGTACAGGGTACACAGAACATTACATTACAATACAGTAACCAAAATATAAACAGAGCACAAGTAACAATTAGCAACACAATTCTCCATACACAATAAAGCTGGGAAGGTGAAGGCTGTCATTGAAGTGCTAGAGAAGAGGGCTGTGAGACAGTAGGGAGGAGGACCCTGCTTCTTGGAGCTTACAATCTTTATTTACAACTTTATTTATAATCCGTTGTACATGAATCTCTTAGAAGCAGTAAGACTTGCTACTGTAGGTTGACCTGTAAACTCAGACCTACATGGTCTCCATAATCTTTGTATAGTGCTATTTTAAAGAATTAGATTTCTAGTGGAACATAATGAAATATTTTTCAGTATAAAATGCTGGGCTGTGCCTAACACAATGGAATGTAAATACTAGACATACTTTTATGTTATCTGTTGAGAATTATCATATTGGAATACTATGTAAGCCTACATAATACATACAGCATCAATAAAATCAATAGACATCCCTGAAATTTGTATGTGGCATCTCTTGTGTAAGGATAATTAATGAATAAAAAATATTGTGACCAAAAAACTGGAAAGGTTGTAAAGAGGAGATATATATGTCCCAGGTTTTTAGCTTCTGTCTGGTAGACAGAAGCAGATTAGCAGCCTTGATTGCCAGATGAACTGTGAGAGGCTTATAAAGGGTGTGCCAGTATCTGTAGGCAGTCTCTCACTGCCTGGGGAAAAGGTTAGAGCATGCTTGCCTACTCTCCTGGAAGTCGCGGGAGGCTCACAATTTTTCAGGTAACCCCTCACCCCCGGAAGATTAGGCAGTTCTCCCGCATCCTGCCCACTTCCTAGTGAAGTGAGCAGAATGGGGAGAATTTTCACAGATATCGGTGGTCCTCGAGTAGGGGATGGGGCTTTATTACGGATTCTACAAGAAGCACGTCATTTTGCCCTTCCCCCTAATTAAATATGCGTTATTCATGACGATTTACCGCTAGGCGCGGGGCTTAATGACGCAGAACGTACGGCCCCGCCCACCATCGCCTCTCACCTGCTTCTCCTCCCCAGGCTTCTCCCAGGGAGGAAATATAAAATGTAGGCAACTATGGGTTGGAGGCCTGTTGCTGATGCTGTGTAAATATACCCCAAGCATGTGTATATCAATAATAGCTGCAGGGTGTGTGGTGCACGTGGGCCCCTGGATCCAGAAAGGCACACACCGTACACCCTGCACTAATATAAAATATGTATCTGTTCGTCATCGCCGCAGAATTCACTGGGAAAATGGAGTGGGTGCCATTTTCCAAGAGTTCTGAACATGTGCAGTGTAATGATCACCTGGTAAATGCCATGGGAACCATGTTCCTGGAGATAAACGTGTGCGGAGTAGACTCACATTTACAGTGCTGATTATATTATGCGATTTTCAGACAATGGAAAAACATGAGAAGAGTGTGCATGTGGAAATAAATGTTCTAAGGCTAGTGTGGCTAGGTGACTTATTGTGGGTTGTTAACACTAAAACTTTTTAGTTTTTTTTTATTGCTTTAGTTGCATTTAAAGTCTGAGGGGTCTATGTACTAAGCAGTGTTAGTAGACAGAGTGAAAAGTGATAAGGTGCCAGCCAATCAGCTCCCAACTCTCATTTTTCAAACACAGCCTGTGAGATGGCAGTTAGGAGCTGATTGGCTGGCACCTTATCACTTTTCACTCTGTCTCCTAACACTGCTTAGTAAATAGACCCCTGAGTTTTAAAACTAATAATTTTTAAGGTAATGTTTGGGAATGGGTATGAAGTCTCGGCGGCAGAGTATCCGCCTGTTCATGTACCAACACCGGCAGCCCGAAGGGAGATGATCCTGACAGGGCAAATAAGTACTATATCCCTACCCCTCTCCACCCCCTAACCCTAACCCTTCCTGAGTGGTGCCTAACCCTTACCTCCCCCCATAGTGCCTAACCTTAACCTCCCCACAGGGGTGCCTAACCCTAACCCCCCCTTACCGCACCCTAAACCTAACGCTCCTGGGGGGTGCCTAACCCTAACCCCCTGGGGGTGGCTAACCCTAAACCTCCTGTCTAGGGGTACAATAGAAAAATTTGCACATGAGCAGCCTTAATTAGTATATACAAATCAAATAGGTATCACCACACAGATAAGGTTACACAGCAAAAAGCGCTAATACATATTATATAACAAAATTGTATAAATTAATAAAGAATACAATACGTCCCCTTTTTATTCCTCTGGAAAAGTATGTTGGTAAGTGATCGTCTTTCCTTTCTCCTCCCCAATTCAATCGCGATTATATTCAGGTGCATAAAATAAAAAGCATAGATAATATACCATGGGTGGTATTGTTTGGTAAGGTATATTTGAACAGTAGGAGCTTTCTTTCTTCAATAGTGATCTTTAATTAGTTTCAAATGGTAATCCTGGCGTACCGAACTCACACTAAAACACTTGATGTTAAATATATAAAGGTATCTTTTCTTTTTCCGACCATATATACCATTCACCCCAGTAAATATATGAAAAAGCAGGTGTACCCAAACTCACTTTTAAAGGGATAGAGTAAAATGCATAAAGGTTTCTTTATAGACAGGTGTTAAATGATCAGCAATAAGCGTACCACACTCACAGCAACAGGTGCAGATATCCTCCTCTCTGGGTTTCTTTATATCCAGTTATGGTCCATACCGGCCAAAAATAGGTTTATGTCGATCAATCCACAAATAAACATCAGGATGTATAAAAATGTATTTATTTATTTACATACAAAAAGGTCCAAATAAAAATAGGCATATAGAACATGATTAATAAAAACCTTAGCTAATAAATAACTACCATGCAAACTGGGCAAAACACCCACTTGAACAAAAAAAGGGAACCCAGACATGGAGAAACAGAGAATAAAACCTTCACAGCATCTTCTCAGCACCTCGGTATTTCGACGCCTATCTCAAATCCCTTGTCGGGACTCGATGTCGGTATTGAGCGGCCTTGCAGCTGCCGGTCTAGTAACTACATCCTGTAGTGTAGGTGCCCCTGAGTAATGCAGCTTGTGACTATGCTGTGAGGACACTCACTTGTTTCTTTTAGATCCTTTCATCAGTTTGGCATCAATACATGCAGTCACTTTTTTAATAGCGAATAGAAGGTGTGATTCCTGTTATTCCCTTTCACTCTCATATTTTTAAATTTTACACCTGATCAAGGATTTCTGTTGACATTGTGATAGATAACAATTCAACCATACCCCCAGATCTTAAAATTGGCAAAGAGGTGATGTTTGTATACTGCTGACCACTTGGCGTACTTTCAGACTATTTGCCTGTCCCATCTACAGTTATACAGTACGTTCCCAATGAAGTATTCATGCTCAGTCTCTTTCAACCTTTATCTTAAGCTGTTGGTGCCATTTATTGTTCCCCTAGCTTGTGCACCAGTTTTTTAGTAAACCAGTCCTGTACAATGGCGCTCTAAACATAATAATAAAAAAAAATAAAGACTATAGAGATGGAAGTACTTCCCTTAACTTCCTCTGGAAGCTGCTTCCTGCTAATCGCAGCCCACAATGGCAGTCCCAGGGGGAGAAAAGACTTCCCCCTGGGGCTGCCTGTGCTGTGTGTGACTGGGAGGTAGCGCTTCCAGTGGGAGGCCTCTGCCAGTCACAGTGTAGCCAGTGCAGTCACAGACTCACTGAGTTGACAGATTTTACTGGGGGGTCTGTAGCCCAGCAGCCCCTAGGTAAAATCTGCCATTGGCTTTAGGATGTTATAGCTATGGAGAGAACTGTAATCATCAACAAACTGATCTATTGTTTCCTTTAGGACAAATAGTTACTTGTGTAAGGACATATAAAATGTTCTGCTAGTAGTGGAATTGCCCATTTATGCTTACAGTGGTTTGTAGGCTTTAACTAAAAGTACTTTCCTGTTTTGTATAGCCATTCACTTTGCAAATCGATCACAGTCTGTGCATGGCATGTTACAAACTGCTTGACGCAGTTTACAAGAAACAAACAATTATTTGCAGTGATTAAGATAAATTGGTGTTAAAGCGACCATTTGTTTAAAAACAAAGCACTTGCTGGATAAGTAAACAACATATTAACAGCCTGTAAGGCCTTGTACAAAGACAAAATCATTCATTTACCAGAAGGCAAATGTGAATATTAATTAAATCTCCTCTCATTAGTGCTGCACATTATTATATGAATGTACCTCGTTAATGGAAATAAAGCAGACAGAAAGACATATATAACTGTGGCCAAATGTTCTGTGGAGGTTCTGAAGGTGTGTCCATAGGATTATGACTGTCCATACACTTAACACTGAGATGGAATTGTATTACACACTGTGGCAAGTGCAGCAACTGCAAAGGTACACTAGGAAAAATTTACATCAGTACAATGTCATGCTATTCACCAGATTCAAATTTGATGGGGAGTATGTATGTTCCAGGTTATTAACTTCTGTGTGGTAATCACCAGGTAATGAGCAGCCTTGATTGCCAGACCACCTGTGAGAGGCTAATAAAAGGTGTGTCAGCTTTGCTGTGCCAAGTGCTCTTTTGTTTGTGAGTTGAACATTAGGTCCTTCCACCTGGAAAGAGAAAAATGTATGTTAGGGCCTGATAGGCTAAGGTTTGTTTTTATGTTTTGTTTATTTTAAGCAGCCAAATAAAACTAGCTGCTGCAACTTGTACCGAGGCACTGGACTGATATGCTATTGATTTGTCCCCTCCATGAGAAATGCTGCTGTTTACTCCCAGGAGGTGTGATACCCCTAACCTGATCAATAATAATCTGTGTGAAAAAAAAAGTGACACATTTTTTTATGTGAACTTCATGGTGGTGTCATCATCAGATGCTTACTTAGGAAAGCCAGATTCTGCTTATCCCCTACACCAAGAGATAAAGTGGAAGATATAGTTAAGGCCTTGTTACAGGCTACATCAGGAAGTTCCCATGCTACAGCAATTGGCCTTTGAGGAGGCCCAGAGGCAACAGCAAATGGATATTGAGGAGAGTTGGAGCCAACAGCAATTGACTGTAGAGGAAAACTGGAGGCAACAGCAAGTTGTCATTGATGAACTCCACAGGCAACAGCACCAGTACTGTAAAGCCCTAAAAGAGGGGGTGCAGCATCCACCAGCACTGTCTGGAAATGTTTCCAAGATGTCACAACTGACCTCAGCTCTAGAAGGGCTAGTCTTTTTCTGCAAAAGATGACAAACATTGATTTTAAATAAACAATTAAAAACTTTTGAAACAGCTGAGAAAGAACATTGACCTAAAAAGCAGTTATCTTGCCTTTTGGCACCGATCTTGTCAGTAGAACCGCATAAGGCTTATTTTGTTTTGAAAATATATGTGTACACATATAAGAACCCATGGGTTGGGTGTATATGTGTACATAAACACGGGCGCGCCCACCCTCATGTGGGTGTGAGTGAGAGTGTACACTCTAGCTGAGTGTATATCCTTCTAGGATATGATGATCATGTTTGGCTTGTATTATCAGAATAAACATGTACGGTTGTTTATGAAGAATAATATGTCCTTTATTACACTTCAAAAAATGGAGTCACAGTGCTCCGGTTTCAATAACACAAGTGCAATATAAAATAGTATATAGTGGCTGAACTTGAGGTGACCAGGGAATGGTTCTGTGTGCACATGGGATACTGATGAATAAGGTATTGAGGAATACTCGGTCAATATTGTGTGGTGATACGTGAGGTTAGTGGGTCGTGTCTGGTGGGGCGGCGTCCCGTATCCCCCTGGTGCACTAAACTCACCCTCTGCACTTTTCCTCCACCTCCTGGTGGACTCTGGTGTCCGAATCAAAATCTTTGTGCCCGAGGTCCTGTGTCCCTGTGTGAAGCAGCGCACTGTCCGTACGTCGCTGGGAAGATTGCTCCACACTGTGAGGGTGCAAGACTTCCAGGTCCCGCGATCTCGTGAGAGCTCGTGGTCCCCAGGCTCAGCGTCCTCGGCAGCGGCTCCACTCGGTTGGATATAGCGTGCTGGAGGTGAGATATTTGATAAGTGAGTAAGTCCATCCTGGACTTACTAACTTATCAAATATCTTTTTTTTTTTTTTTTTTGGACTGGACCTTCTCACTCATCAAATATCTCACCTCCAGCATGCTATATGAAGTTGGGCGCGCCAGTGTTTTGTACACATTTACACGCAACCCACGGGTTCTTATATGTGTACACATATATTTTCTGCATAGTACCACGTGAGTTTAGGACCACTCACACCGTCAGGCTGCCCCTTTCCTCAAATCCTCCCATTTCCATTTTCCCCATAACGAACCCAGCACCAGTTCTGGCATAAGAGAGCTTGTCTATCTAACTGTATATCACGTTATTTTGTTTTGAGCCTTACTGATGCCCTGGACCATGAAACACTCAAAACCTACATTTTAACTTGTTTGTGTATCACAATGTCCACTTGAATACAATTAGTTCAGGTGGAAACAGGAGGGGATATGTGATATAGGTATTGGGGAAGTTACTGATAAGAGGTATATATGGTATATCCCAGGTTCTAAAATTTGTGTTGTAATCATAATCACCAGGTAATGAGCAGTCTTGATTGCCAGACCACCTGTGAGAGGCTGATTAAAGGTGTGTCAGTTTCTCTCTCACACTGCTTGGGGGAACCAGGCTGGAGGCCTGCTGAGAGATACTGTTTGTGTTGGATGTAAGTGTTGTGCCAAATACTTTTTGTTTGTGAGTTGGACATTAGGTCCTTCCACCCAGAGAGATGAACTTTATTTTAGTTAGAGCCGGACAGGCTCGGATTAATTTTTATGTTTTGTTCATTTTAAGCTGCTAAACAAGTGCTGTAATTTACTCCCAGAAATTGGTATCCAGTTAAATTTGTGATGGACATTTTCAGCAGAATAAGTGGGGGGTTGCTTTGTTTTTCCCTGGATCAAGCATATTAGAATTTCTAGAAAGTGGAATGAGGTGGACCTGTGTCCTTTCTCAAGGCCTGAACAGTCCACTGTCCCATAGTAGATTTTGGGTAGATGTACAGCTATGCCATTCTAGACCCCTTAAATGTGGTATGTTCAGAAGAGTCCACTCAGTAGGGAAATTTAGAAGCAGGGGCATCTGAAGACAGAGATAAATGGCATTTCCAGGCCCCTTCAATTCTGGGCTCCCTATCGGCTGAACCTGCTACAGTACCTGCAGTTCTGTCACAGTTGCTCACAATGAAACTATATAATAATCAGTTTTAGCTATCTGAGCAGCTGTGTATAAATGCCAACTGCACATTATTACTACCGTGTCATCAAGCAATAAGTGTGGGTAGCAGTAGGCTGAGATGGCTGTAGTTTAGCATCTTTGCTTCTTGATGCCAAAGCACCTTGTCCCAACACAACGAAACATTAACAGGTGCACAATTACTAATTTATTCACATTGGCTTCGGAGAGCACAGACTATGCTCAGCGTACCAGAGTCATGACTAGTTGCTTCTTAGTAAATGACATGCATGCCCAGCTGCTTCCGTTACATTAATGCCACTTTTATTTAGTGCATCATATGTTTTCTGCAAATCTCATCATGTGCACTTTACACCCCATTCTATACATGCTTTTCAATGTACGTATTTGTTTTTTTCCTAAGTTTGTGTCTGTTGTTCCCATGAAATAAAAAGCATACACTTACTGATATTTTCTTTACTTTAATATCTTAAATTATTTTAAATTACTTTGAGCTTTTATTTTTTATGTGACCTAAATAAATGCCGTAAATCCATTTAACCCATTTTACAATTCCAGCCTATTCAATTAATTCAGCGTACATCGCTGTTTACTAATCAAATAAAAAGTTATTAAAGTTTTGGTTGGATCTGTTTCTGGAACCCCAGAGTTTTTCAAATGCAACTTGTAATGTTATTTCTTAATTACTATCTTAAATTTGCATCTGTTAGAAATTTGATTTAAAAAACACATTGGTAAACACTGGGACTAAGTGTAGCCTTTTGTACTGCCAGCTGCAGCCTACAAAGTAAAATAAATATTTCCTTAGTGATTTTGAGTTTAAACATAGTAAAAAAAATCAGTTTTTGACAGGGTAAGTAGATAAAAAGTAATACCACTAATGTACATATTTGACTTTTATTTATTATACTTGAGTTTCTACAAATATAAAAATGTGTTCTGTATTTTCTGAGTTTTCCTGCATTATATGTTTAGAAGTTAATGTTTTAGGTTTCATTTTAATTGTAATTTTTAAGAACTTTTACTGTAGTTTCTCATTTACTTGCACATTGCATAGCCATATGGAGCCACTGTAAACCAGGCTTACCGGCCTTTTGGCTGCCTCTTCCTCCTTTGGGAGCCAGGTCGGCACTGAGGGGGGCAGGACTAAATGGGGATGGGAGGTTCTGGGGTGTGTGTGGGGGGCAGAGGTAGGCCGGATCTTGGGGCATGATGACGTGATCACGTTATCGTAGCCTCGCCCCCTGCTATGCAGTGCCGAGATTACCAGCATTATAGAGCGGGGTGTAGAGCCACAATGATGCAATTCGGCGTGAATTGCGTCATCGGCCATGTGTGCCGCCCACTTAACTGGGAAAGTGGTCTGACGCAGCTGGATGGCCTCACATCTAGAAGATTTGCCCTTAATTCCGGGTGGCCTGGAGCGCCACCCAATTTTCGGGAGCATCAAAGCTGTTACGGGAGGGAAGGCAAGTATGCTGTAAACTTGAATTTCAAAACCATTGATTGTAGAGGTCTTTTGTTGATTAAATGAGTTTTTTATCTGATATGATTCATAACTTTGTAGTGCCCAGTGTTAAATGTAAAAAAAAAATAACTTCACCCTATGGAGGAAGGTTTTTGCATTAATTACTAGAGTTACTAGGTTTAGAATAACCCCTAATTCACTCCTGGCCCCGTTTCATGCATAGAACAGTGATGTCTCCCCTGGGCATCGGTATTCCATGGGTCATGTTCTAATAGCAACTAAAATAATGATTGATTATCACTGGCATACAGCAGTTGTTCCTACTGTAGCTTGGATATTATTGAGTCAAAGCCTATTTAAGTTTAAGACTGCAGGCTGCGCCTACACTTCCATGGCTACCTCTCCACTGAATAAATGGTTTGGGTGGAGTGAATACTGGGCTGCCAAGTTGGTTTGTGGCCTCCTGACATTTCCCGCTCCTGCTGGAGGGGCTGTCTTAAGGACGGCACTTCATATTTGGTGACAATGCCCTAAACTGTCCTCTTTCTTGAGGGACATCAGGAAGCTAGTGCTTGCGGTTTTAAATGTTGATATCCCACCTTCACCCAAATATTTCCTTCTCCCTCTGAATATCCAAACTGCCTCCCATCACCAAACAAATGAATTCAACAAATCCTATCTACTGTCAAGTGTTTAATTGTGGCCTCTTGGAAACAACCTCCTCCCCCCACCACGCAGGCACTAAAGTCTAAGCTATGACACATTTATCAAATGGAATACATGATCATTATGGTATATAATCCTTCCAAAACCTTCATTATATATGGGAACTGTGGGCCCAACATAATACCATCCAGATTCCTCTGTTTTGACTGCATGGAGATATACTCTCTCTTATATTCATCAGTTTACTTTTGCCCTACTGGACCCCCTCACCTGCTCCTCCTTGTGGTTTGCCACATTGCTTCACTATCATGACATTTTTGATTGTTAAATAAGCTTTATTTTTAGCACTGGCGTGGGGTGGAAGGGTGTATTGTAGCCATGGTAAAATTATTATTACATGGTTATATATATTTTAAATAGAGATAAAGTGCAAAAGAATTATACACTTTATTCTTATGCACTTTATCTTTAGTTAAAATATCTATAACAATGCAATAATATCTTTACCATAGTCCTCAATACTACCTTCCACTCCACACCAGTGCTAAATATAGTCAGTAACAGTGGGGGAGATGTAAGAAGATGGTTGGATATGGATTGCCGGCGGTCAGGATGCGCTGGTCTGAATACCGACAGCGGCATCCCATACGTAAGTATAGTAGCACTAACCCTAACCCTCCCTCCCCGGTGCCTAAACCTAACCACCCTCCAGTGCCTAAACTTAACCTGCCCCTCTTCACACCCTAAACCTAACACTCCCTCCCCAATGCCTAAACCTTATCTCTCCCTCTAGTGCCTAACCTAACTTCCCCCTCCCCACACCCTAAATCTAACCCACCCCATTAGTGCCTAACCCTAACCCTCCCCTAATTCCCAATACTTATCTTCGTGACGCCGGCGGTCGGGATACTGGACCCGGCATCCCGATGCCGTAGGGATTTAGGCACCGATATTTAGACCATCGGTATCCCGCACTCCGGGATGCTGACTGCATCCCGTAAGAAGAAGTGGTAAGTGCCAAATTCACTATAACCAGCGCTTTTTGACACTTACAACCAACATCAGTATGTATGGAAGCAGATAATGTAGAGAAAAAACACTTTTATCTATGTTATCTGCAAACATCTAATGATTTTGCCGAATAATCATTCAGATGTTATTAAGGAAATGATAAGTGCACTTTTGTGGCTTATTGTTTTTTCACATATTGGCAGGAGTACCTCTTGCTTTTTGTTTTTCACTTTATTTATGTAATTCTTTATATAAGTATTTTTTTTTTACCCAGGGGTGCCTCGAAAAACTTATGAGACATTAAGGGTGTCGTGAAGTAAAATAAGTTTGGGATCCACTACTCCATTCCCCATACTAGAGCAATACCGCCACTGCTCCCACAATATAATATAAAAGTTGTAAGTAAATAATAATCTAAAACTACTGTACTGCAACTAAGTTCTACAATGTCTGCAGACATAGATATTGCAGGCAACAAAATGGGCTGTGATATTCTAATTCGCAAGTAGTATAATATTATGGGACATCCATTACTACTTAAGGCCCCCATACACCGTGCGTTTCAAAGTTGGTAAGATGAGTTGTATGATTGCCCTTGAAATTCTTCTCTTGAAAATTTTCATAAGATGTGGTCAAATGGTGTACGATTGGTCATTACGATCATAGGATAAGATGCATAGAAGTGTATCACATTGTGCTCAAAAGATCATAGATCTCTCTGCAAAAGCATCTAATCTGCGATCCAACTAGAGGACGGCGGGGACGCGCATCAGGGTCGCAGAACGCACAAAATACACCTATTTTCACACGATTGGTCTGTCCAACCTGTCGTAACTGGCCATATCATGTAAAAAATCGCCCCGTGTATGGGCACCTTCACATTGACAAATTATGTCACAGAACTTAGGGCCTGATTCAGACCCACTAGCGAGCGCTATGCGCTCGCAAGCGGGTCGATGGTGGCCCAGTGCGCATGCGCACAACGGAGCCGGCTCCGTCGTGCGCATGCGCAAGACCCGGACAGCGACGGGCAAACCGTCGCTCCGGGACTCGTACCAAAGGGGGCGTGCTGTCGATGTTGAGTGACAGCACGCCCCCTTTGGTGGGCGGGCCGGGGTCATGGCTACCCAGATGGAGGTGTTCCCATGGGAATGCCTACCGTCTGGGGCCGGCCCCACTGACATCACAAGTGATGTCAGTGGGAGAGCTTTCAGCTCTGTTTGAGCCGAAAGCTCTCTGGAGCTTGCAGCCACGAGACCCTACCACAAGGGTCTCGTCGCAAGCCCGATGGTCGCGATGGTCTTGACCATCGCGACCATCTTCCTGGCCGCTCACTATAGCTGTGGGTGGCAACCCACAGCTATGCGAGCGGCCAGGAGGCCGCTCTAAAAAAACAGAAGGCCGGCCCGGATTCAGAGCGAGCGCTCTGTCAGAGCGTCCGGCTCTGAATCAGGCCCTTAGGTCCATGATTAATACATACTGGCCTATTAAAATATTGGATTATATAATGAACACTAATTAGTCAAACATAACCAGTAATATCTGAGTTACTCACAGTATATGGCTTCTGTGCAGGCATCACTGATTCTCTTACTGACTGTGGGCCTGATTCAGAGCCGGACGCTCTTTCAGAGCGCCCGCTCTGAATCAGTGCCCTCCTTCTCTTTTTTTAGAGTGGCCTCCTGGCCGCTCGCATAGCTGTGGGTGACCACCCACAGCTATAGCGAGCGGCCAAAAAGATAGTCGCGATTCTCAAGACCATCGCGACCATCGGGCTTGCGATGAGACCCTTGTGGTAGGGTCTCGTTGCCGTAAGCCCTGGAGTGCTTTCAGCTCTATCAGAGCCGAAGGCACTCCCACTGACATCACAAGTGATGTCAGTGGGGCCGGCCCCAGACGGTAGGCACTCCCATAGGAACGCCTCCGTCTGGGCAGCCACGCCCCCGGCACGCCCACCAAAGACACCATCGACAGCACGCCCCCTTTGGTACAAGACCCATAGCGACGGCTTGCCCGTCGCTATCCGGGTCTCGCGCATGTGCACGACGGAGCCAGGTCCGTCGTGCGCATGCGCACTGGGCCAACATCGACCGTGTCTGAATTAGGCCCTGAGCTCCCTGCCCCCTCTGTAAAATCTTCATCAGTATTGGTAGTCTCCTCTTTGTGGGTTGTACACATTGCAGTTTCAGATGTCTCAAATAGGCTAAATTCCTGGCAGAACTGGTTTTTGTGAGCACTTTAATTGCTTACCTATCTATGCTCTCTCCCTGCATCCGTGCAATATTTGCACTGCCAATAGGTACCATTGGACTTTATGAATAAATTACCAATAGTACACATTGTGCCCAGAGTGAATGCCAGGCAATAAGGCACGCTACTTCAATACTGCTAAAACTCTGAGTGCTTGTGTAGACGTTATAACATTCAAGCAGGGAAGGCAGATCAGTGAGAATTTACCACCAGTGCAGGTAATGCGCTCATGCATACAAGTGTGTACAATGAATGAACCAGCTGTCGGGAGTATCCAGTGATATCACTATGTGGTCTAGTTACTAATATGTGGCGATAAGTATGATTTTTGTCATCAGCATTTGTCATGCAGAAATCACTTATCACTGCAATTTATCAATAAAATATCATCAGGGCAGCTAAACAAAATTCTGCTGCCCAAGCAATATTGTCCGGGAGTGGTAAGGGTTAACGAACCATTTTGCCTGGCCTGTCTGAGGGGATAAATGACTACTCTGGTGTTGTATAGCTCTATTACATAACAATTTTTCATATATTTTATGGGCTGTGTAACTTCACCGATATTAGAAAAGCCATAGCCGTACAGTTGATGTCAAAACTCATTGCGTAGAACAGCCTGGGCTCTTTCTTGTGTTTGCTCCCCAGGCCAAAAGTTGTCAACCCTGATGTCCAATATTAAAAAATGTTTAAACTATTTACACTAGACATATTTAGAAGTACAACTAAAATGGTAAATATGCCTAGAAATACCGCAGGGCATTCAGTCACACTGCAAATGGGAACAATGCACACAATTCTGGGAACAGATTTTGGTTGAATAAATTATAATGTTTAAATTATTTAAATCACACAAATCTGTGTGTCATGACTAGGGACCGGACCTCTTTTCTGGGACATAAGCTATAGTGACAAATGGATAGGGTCTGATATCAGTTTTTAGGTTGATGAAACAAGTCACATCTACATGTGAACAGAACATTCTGTTGCGTATTATAATCAGACCTATAATACGCAAGAATAAATAAGAACCTTTAAAATACCTGGAAATCTTACATATTACGGTGGTGTCACTTTCAATCCATATTCAGAGTCTACAGTAATTGCTCCAAATTGAAAGATCTTCTATCAATAAATAAAACATAAAGGAAGTGCTTTAATCGTTTAAGCAGTTTTTAATGCATGCAATATAAGTGCAGTCTGATATTATATTAATAATAATTATTATTATCCTTTAGTTTTAGTGCGCCACAGAGTTTCTACAGCGCAATATACTGTAGATTATATAAACACAGAAAAGCTGGGTAGATCCTAGACGATATGTCGTTTGATCCCGCATATCAAGCAACATATCGGGTACATCGTCTAGTGTGTGCCCATGATATGTGCGCTACCGCAAGCTGCTAGTGTCAGCCCTACTACAGGGCAGAATGCAGCATGACACGAACCTCTCCCCCGTCGGACCCGGCATAGGCAAGTGTGTATGCACTTGCCGCTTGCCGGGTCCGGTCGCTGGCGATGTTGCTCCAGGTACACATCGCATAAGAGTAAAACATGACACATCAGTACACTAAATGTAAACTGGCACTTATCATTTGACAATAAAGGACAATCAAATTAAATACTACAGTAGGTAGGACACAGACTGGAGACAAGGGATGGTGAGTCAATGTCATTGAGATATGGGATAGGAGCACTGGAAGCAAGGATACTGCTGAAGAGGAACATGAGGATGGAGGGCCCTGTCTGTTATAGTTTCCATGCTAAAGGGAAGGGAGAACAGTAGGGAGTCGAACTGGGAGAAGCAAAGGATAGGGGAGAAGAAGAGTGGAGATTTAGGAGATGATACATTATGGGGCTAATAGTGATGTACATTATAGGGCTAGTTCAGAGTTACACCTCTTCCAAATAAAGATGCATATGAGTCTGCATTGCATGACGATAGCTCTGGAGCATGCACAGAGTAAAAATATGTAACTTGAACTTTTTTTTCACAATTTCACAAATATATATATATATTTTAATTTTCAGAATGCCGTGATATTTTGTTACCTATGATCACCAAAGAATTGAAAGCCTGGCTGGAACAAGGAAGGCAAGAGCTGCCCCAATTGAAAGAGAAGAAGTTTTGTGTGGATTTACTCAACAGTATTCTAGAGGTGCTCAGTAGTCAGGATATGGTAAGTGGGGTAATGACTGGCATTGTATTTTCTTGCTTAGAATTAGTAAACTTGTCAATGTACTGTATTATGATGTCTTGCTTCAATTATGTTATATTGATATTTATTTATTTATTTTTATTTATTTATTTTGCCATTGTATTTTTTGGAAATGATTAAGAAAAAGTAATGTTTGTGGTGTTTAGGTTTAATTTGCATATGGCCATGCTATTATTGAATATAGGGCCTGATTCAGAGCCGTTCGCTATTTGTGGTCGTTCGTTCAAAAACAAGGGGTGGCTATTCAAATGATCCGTTCGCAAATTGCAGTCTGTTCCCACCTCTAAGTCTGAACGAGCGAGCAAAACATACGCTCGTTTTTTTGATAAAAACGCCCCCTGGCCGCACGCACCATACATCATGTCCGCTATTTATTAGATTAATCGAGTACATTGTACAGCGTATGAACTGCTCGCTATTCTTGTGGTTGGTGTTTTCAACCACTATTTTGCGAGCAGTTCTGAGTTAAAAAAAACCAAGTGACGTGGTCAATGACGCTGCTGTATTAATTATGCACTCCCTTAAAACGCCCGTTTTGACCTTTAAGCACGCCTGCGTTCGGATCTCCACTCCCCGTTTTCAAGCACCTTCCCCTGTTACCACCCACATACGCCTCATTCTGTCACTCAAAATAGCAGGCCCTCGCTATATTGCGTACCAACGATTTTCGGCCGCACTGACTGGTTCGCGCATGCGTACTAAAAACCGTACGCATGCGCAGATGTGCGAACATCGCTCGGAACGAGCGTACTGCCGCTAGCGAGTGGCTCTGAATGAGGGCCATAATCCGTAATTGCTACTATTGCCATTAAGTAATCTCACATGTGTAATTGTTTTATACTGTACACAGATGTGTCCATATACACCTATCCTCAAATCACACCAGATAAGCCTGTTTAGCACTCCACATACTTTGTGATTATGCAAAATATGCATCTTATTCGAATTACTAATGTGACAAAAGTACAATGCACATGTACCCTGGGTACTGACGTTGGCATTAAATGCAGCAGCTGTGTGCGAGTCAGACCTGGGTAAAAAAAATCAAAAGACCGAGGACTCATACAAGCAAGCCACGCCATGCATGATGCCACACAGCATTGTGCTTAATCTATGACTTTATATACCACCTCCATTCCCACACGTATAATAATCCTAAGTGTTTAGGACACTATGGGGCTTAAGTAATAGGGTGTGAGCTACACTGATGTGGGAATTCATGCAAGTGTTCCCATATTTTTAATGCGGCAATCATTTTAACAGCAAAACCAAGCTGGTTTTGCTTTTAAAATGATTGCCGCTTTAAAAATACGGGAACACTTGCATGAATTCCTGTAGCGGTGCCTTCTCGCACCTTATTACAGAACCCCCTATAAGTGACTTTGGATGCAGTTACAAAGCAACGCAAACACTAAATTAAGTCAGAAATTCTGGGAATAGCCGCATTTTGGCAGAGAGTCTAAGTCGCGTCATGGAGGACACATTTGTATCTTATTAACATCTCTTATGCTGGGCATTCACAGCCAGATAAAATGTCTGTCAGACCGACAGACATTTTATCTGGCAGCCTGCCAGCCGCAGATGTCGCCGGCATACACTGTGAGATTTCTCTCACAGTGTATAGCCCGACATCCGCGCTCCGCCCCCGGGGGAGGAGACATTTCCCTGTTCCTTCCTTAGGAAGGAACACAGGAAATGTCTGTCTGTTGGCCGCACTGGGCATACACTGCCCGATGCGGCCGACAGTTTACCGGGTAAATATCGCATCGGACGGGCATGCTGGACAATCCTGCATGCCCGACCAAGCAATATTTTACCTTCGGTCGCCCGCACACACGCTACAATTATCAGGGCGATCCGCTGATATCAGGCGGATCGCCCCGATAATTGTAGCGTGTATGGCCAGCATTACATACATGCTGGCTATTAATAGAATCCCTGGTTACTTACAGAGGAATCATAGTTGAGCTTCAGGTATGACCACTGTGCATGAATGAACATGCCCAAAATAATTACCACCAACACCATGTCTTAGGCTTGTTGCTAAAAATATGAAGGGGCTTGGTTAAACATAACTCACCACATTCGTAGTCACTAAAACATACACAAAAAATTAAAAAATCTAAGTGAAGGGACAGAGGGCCTTATTCAGAGTCGGTCGCAAGCGCCGATGCGCTTGTAACCGACTCGATGGTTTATCCTGCGCACGCGCAGCGGCCGCACTGCGAGTGTGCGCAAGCCCCGGAGCGACAGAAACTCTGTCACTCCGGAGCTCGCTACCAAAGGGACAGCTGTCAATGTTGATCGACAGCTTGCCCCGTTTGGTAGGCGAGCCGAAGGGGGTGGTTTACAAAATGGAGGCGTTCCTTAAGGAACGCCTGCCGTTTTGTGGGCGGCCGCACTGACATCATCAGTGATGTCAGTGGGGAGCTTCCTGCTCCATCAGAGCAGAAAGCTCCCTGGGGCTTACGAGTGCCCAGACCCAACCTTAGGGCCTGGTCGTAAGCCCCGATGGTCGCGATGGACCATCAACCTGGTCGGTCGCTAACCCACAGCTTAACGATCAACAAGGAGGCGGCCGTTCAGGATGCAAGCGGCCGCCCTGATTCAGAGCGACCACTTGCAACTAACGACCGCCTCTGAATGAGGTCCAGTGTCTTAGCCTCTAGTTCTATGATCGATCTATGATGTTGCATGAATCAGTTTTTTACACACTTGCTGTTATCAGCTGACTGTTTGATGTAATAATTGCTAGTAGAAAATATTTATTTTATTTATAGAGATAGACAAGGACGGAGGTTGCTATGCTGTCATTGGCTGGTAAACAGAGGCTTTAATATAGAAAGAAACAGTAAGATGACAGATTACTTTGAAACCAGGCCTGATTTAAAAAAAATTGAATACCATATGCCATTTTTCATAGCAAATTTCGACCATAATGCTAACTAAAACAAATAGCTTCCGTTTATATTGTCCATCTGACTTTTACTCCCATATTGAGAGTCATACAAATTGCATTATTTTAATACCAGTAGCGTTAGTGTCTCCTTGATAGATGTCCCAGCATGAATTACCTTGTATGTCCTTGAAGAGCCATTTTAACTGAGGTAATATAACAATGCAGATTATAGGAGGACACTTATAGTCCTGATGTAGCAGCAGGTTGTGACAGGAATAATGTGGATTCCAAATTTGGCTAGAAAATTGGGATATCTGCCAATATACCAGATGCTGTCATTGGAATCATTTATTTAGCAGCAAGTTCTCCTTGAAATACAGAGAAGGAAACAGCAAATTTTGTATTTACACATTTCAAAAGAAGCTACTCCTTTACCAAAAAGATGCCTCATGCACACAGAGCTGAATTAAGGCTTTGGGGGCCCATGGCACTTAAAACTGGGAGGCCCTAAAGAGCAACATTTTGGAGGTGGGGATTGGCTACTTATGTGCAAGCCTTCCATCCCTACCTTTCCTAGATGTGGAACACTGCAGCCCACATATATACACATACAGTCACATACACACAGCTCACTTCTTTACACATACATACATACTGTCACACACATAGTAATACTATACCCAGTGGCATAGCTAGGGTATTTGACCCCCAGGGCAAGATGAAAAATGCACCCCCCCAACTGTGTTTGTACGCCAAAATAGTAGGCAAGGCCACATGCCACAAGGGGCGTGGTCACTGAAAAATAGGGGTGTGTCAACATTACACGCCACCATTTCTCGTCACTATGGGAACATTCCTTTCCATTCAATATGCGCCTTAATGCTTCCAGTAGTAGGGCCCTTTATGCAATGCCCCCAGTAATAGTGCCCCTTATGCAATGTCTCTAGTAGTAGTGCCCCTTATGCAATGCCCACTGTACCAGTGCCCCTTATGCAATGTGCCCAGTAGCAGTGCCCCCAGTAGCAGTGCCCCCTGTAGTAGTCCCCCTTATGCAGTGCCCCCAGTAGTAGTGCCCATATGCAATGCCCCTTATGCAGTACCCCCTATAATAGTGCCCCTTATGCAGTGCCCCCAGTAGTGGTGCTCTTTATGCAGTGCCACCAGTAGTAGTGCCCCTTATGCAGGGCCCCCAGTAGTAGTGCCCCTTATGCAATGTCCCCAGCAGTAGTGTCCCTTATGCAGTGACTCCTGTAGTAGTGCCCCTTATGCAGTGTCCCTTAAGCAATGCCCCCTGTAGTAGTGCCCCCATGCAGTGCCCCTTATGCAGTGATGAGCTCCAGCCTGGCACCAGCCCTGGGTGCAGCAGCCAATAACAGTCTGTCTGACTCTTATTGGCTACTAAAACAAACACACCGCCGCTGGGTAGTACATTCACTGACAGTGAATGTACTACCCAGCGGCGGTGTGTTTGTTTTAGTGTATAGTACCGCCATGGGACCCAGCGGCGGGACGGTACCATCGGCCAGCTCAGTGTGGGCCGCACTGACCTGCACGGCGCCACTGCTGGATCTGACAGAGCCCAGGGCACGTGCCTCGCTCGACCCACCCTAGTTACGCCACTGACATTACCTCCCAATTTATGTGGGTTGGAGGTCGGGACAATTGCGCCTATGGTGTGCATCTGAAATTAGGGAGCATGGCAAGGGGGCATGTCCTAGTGGGAAATGCCGTACACACCAGCTACACCCCTGTTTTCTGGAATAGTGTGTGTGGATGATCCATTCACCACTGCTCTTATATGCAGAGCAGCTATGCCAGTGTCCTTCAAATCTCCCATGGGTGGGACAGTGCCGGAAAAGCGGAACTGTCCTGCTGAAATCGGGCCAGTTAGGAGGTATGGTCATACACAAATACATATACAGTCACACACATACATACAGTCACACACAGTCACACACCTACAGTATACACATACATATATACAGTGTCACTTATATACATACGGGTGAGATGTATCAAAGCTTGGAGAGAGATAAAGTGGATAGAGATAAAGTATCAACCAATCAGTTTTTAACTGTCATTTTAAAGGATGTGTCTAAAGAAAAATGACAGGAGCTGATTGGTAGGCACTTTATATCTCTTCAAGGTTTGAAACATCTCCCCCGTAGTCACACATGCATACTGTACATCCATAGATGCAGTTACACATCTATACACATACATATACACAGTGACACATATATACACTAGAGATGTGAGCTGACACTCGTGTTTTGGTTTTGGATTTGGATCTGTATCTCCCCTGGTTTTGGATCTGGATTGGTTTTGCCAAACCCTCCCTTCTGTGTTTTGTTTTTTTGTTTTGTTTTGGATCTGGATTTTTTCTTAAAAAATCATAAAAACAGCTAAAATCACATTAAATGGGCCTGTTTTTGTTCCTACAGTGTTTTTAACCTCAATAACAGTTATTTCCAGCCCAAAATTCGCATCAAGATAGCTGGCTGACTAAGCTAAGCGGCAGCAGTGGGCGGCACAAACACGTGGCAGTTCAACTTCCAACATGGCACATCAGGAAGCAAATGTTTTTATTATTCAACAAGAGAGGCCTGAGGGAGTTGGAGTATGTATATAGTTGAAGGCAGGGACAGGAAGGGTTGATTGGTAGTAAATTTCATTTATTTTTTTGATTCCGAAGTAAATTTATGAGGGAGAAGGGGAGGGGAGGCAGTTCCAAAAAAATATTTTACTCATTCACATCAGTCCTTGCCCCAGAAGAATCCTTGAGCGCCAAGCCTGCTGCTGCTGGTAGTGGATTTTCTCATCACAGAAGGGGACCAGAAAGACTTCTAGTAGTGCTTTCAAAACAATTGACTGTCAAATAATCCTTTGCAAAGCTTCCACATGAAAAAGCATTTCACAACCTGTACAGGGACATTAAAAAAACCTAGTTAGTTAGTGGCCTCCAAACTGCCACTTAACCAGCACAGATATGTGGACAAGTGCAAGATTTAAAATTAAGCCAGGGTAAATTTAATTTACTAAAGTGAGAGTTTTTACAAGTGAGTTTTAGAAGTGATGTTGCCCATTGCAACCAATCAGATTCTACTTAACATTTACCTAGCATTTTCTAGAAGATAATAGCTAGAATCTGATTGGTTGCTATGGGCAAGCAACATCACTTCTAAAACTCACTTCTAAAAACTCTCACTTTAATAAATTAAATTTACCCCTTAAGGTCTTAAGTTGTGTCTTTCTTGAGAATCCTGCGCCCTCTTCTGCTGCTAGGAGTGGATTTTCATCCCAGAAGACGACCAGGAAGAGTGCTACTGCTTTCCCAAACAATTGACTGTTAAAGAATCCTTTGCAAAGCTTCCACATGAAAAAGCATTTCCCAACCTGTACAGGAACATTAAAAAAACATAGGCCCTCATTCAGACCCACTCGCGAGCAGCTGTCCGCTCGCAAGTGGGTCGATGGTCTGCACTGCGCATGCGCGAGACGCGACAAGCGAAGGACTTTCCTTCACTCGGAGTGTCTCATCAAAGGGGGCGTGCTGTCGATGTTGACTGACAGCACGCCCCCTTTGGTGGGCGTGCCGGGGGCGTGCCTGCCAGATGGAGGCGTTCCCAAGGGAACGCCTATCGTCTGAAGCCAGCCACACTGACATCACTAGTGATGTCAGTGGGAGTGATTTTGGCTCTGATAGAGCCAAAATCACTCCTGGCCTTGCGGTTGAAAAACTCAACCTCAGGCTTTTGCTCGCATTTTCGATGGTCGCGATGGTCAAGACCATCGCAACCATCAACCTGCACGCTCGTATATGCTGTGGGTGGTGACCCACAGCTATACGAGCGTCCAGGAGGACGCTCCATATTAATGGAGGTGGGCCCTGATTCAGAGCGAGCGCTCTGGTCAGAGCGTCCGGCTCTGAATCAGGGCCATAGTTATTTATTTATTATTTATTACCAGTTATTTATAAAGCGCACACATATTGCGCAGCGTTTTATTTATCCGATTCACATCACTCCCTGCCCCAGTGGCGCTTACAATCTATATTCCCTACTACATGCTCACATTTAGTGGCCTTCAAACTGCCATTGTACCCACTGTCCACTTAACCAGAGCAGATATGTGGACAAGCGGAACAGAGCAACAAATGCAACATTTCAGATTTAAGGTTTAAGTCTTCCATTGTGTCTTTGAGCACCATGCCTGCTGTTGGGAGTGGATTTTCATCCCAGAAGGGATGAAGATATTGTTTCATCTTCCCAATGGACACTGGGCCTGATTCAGACCCGCTCGCAAGCGCTATGCGCTCGCAAGCGGGTCGATGGTGGCCCAGTGCACATGCGCACGGCAGAGCCGGCTCCGTTGTGCGCATGCGCGAGACCCGGATAGTGATGGGCAATCCGCCGCTCCGGTTCTCGTACCAAAGGGGGCGTGCTGTCGATGTTGAGTGACAGCATGCCCCCTTTGGGAACGCCTACCATCTGGGGCCGGCCCCACTGACATCACAAGTGAAGATACGTCTTGACCATCGCGACCATCTTCCTGGCCGCTCGCTATATCTGTGGGTGGTGACCCACAGCTACGTCTTGACCATCACGGCCATCTTCCTGGCCGCTCGCTATATCTGTGGGTGGCCACCCACAGCTATGCGAGCGGCCAGGAGGCCGCTCTAAAAAAACAGAAGGCCAGCCCTGATTCAGAGCGAGCGCTCTGTCAGAGCGTCCAGCTCTGAATCAGGCCCACAGATCTGAAGAGATGTAAATAACTACTAGCAGGAAAAAGAGGCAATTTGTAGGCCCTTACACAAACTGCCTTTGCTTTACTTGAGCAGTTTACCTTCCATTGTGTAATCAGAAAGAGTTTTCAACACAGCCGGGAACCTTGTTAGTGATCAGCATGAGACTACTTCCCCAAAATGTGGAAAAGATGATGTCCATCAAAATGAACTACAAATTCTACAAGAAAGACCTTTACCGTCAATTACGTGCAAAAATTACAGAGGCACCTGTAATGGTGGATTCCAGCGGGGACAAATTAATATTGTGTGAAGAAGATCACCCCAGATTATACCATCACCCAAGCCTATATTGTCATCCCATCCTGTGTTGTGTATAAATTACAGCCGTGCTCCCTGTTAGATTGGGGATTCATTGTCCACTTTAGTGGATGTTAGCTCCATCTTAGTCCATATCACCACACCCCCTACACATCCTTTGACCTGGGCTACAGGAGGAGCAGCTGTGGTCTGGAATACGGTTGAATGGAGTTGTCCCTCTGACTTGCTGAAATTCAGGTAGAGGGGCCATGGGTAGGGAGTAGGGACACTATAATCAGAGAACGCAGTTTTAGCTGCTTTAATCCATTTTTTAAATGATATCCTCTATTTTCACCTTTTGAAAAGGTTTATGCAATCAAACACACACACAGAAAAAAGAACACATTGATTGATTGGATTCCTTTTTTTGGCACTTGGGGGGGAGAACACCCTCAACGAGGCAGCATCCCCTTGATAAACAAGACAGGCAACACCCCTGTGCAGCTACGTTGCTGGTGATAAGTGGGGCTAATGTGCACACACACACAGAAAAAAAACACCTTGATTGATTGGATTAATTTTTTTTTTGGCACTTGAGGGGGTAGAGCACCCTGAGCGAAGCAGCAGCCCCTTGATAAACGACACAGGCAGCACCCCTGTGCAGCTACGATACTGGTGATAAGTGGGGCTAATGAGCACATACACACAAGAAAAACACATTGATTGGATTAATTTTTTTTTTGGTACTTTGGGGGGAGAGCACCCTGAATGAGACAGAAACCCTGCACAGCTATGTTGCTGGTGATAAGTGGGGCTAATGTACACACACACAGAGAAAAAAAACACCTTGATTGATTGATTGAATTAATTTCTTTTTTGGCACTTGGGGGGGAGAGCACCCTAAACGAGGCAGTAGCCCCTTGATAAATGACACAGGCAGCACCCCTGTGCAGCTACGTTGCTGTTGATAAGTGGGGCTAATGTGCACACACACAGAAAAAAACCCACCTTGATTGATTGATTGATTGAATGGATTCCATTATTTTTTGGCACTTGGGAGGGAGAGCACCCTGAACAAAGCAGCAGCCCCTTGATAAATGACACAGACAGCACCCCTGCGCAGCTACGTTGCTGGTGATAAGTGGGGCTAATGTGCACACACACACACAGAAAAAAACCACCTTGATTGATTGATTGGATTAATTAATTTTTTGGCACTTGGGGGGGAGAGCACCGTGAACGAAGCAGCAGCCCCTTGATAAATGACACAGGCAGCACCCCTGCGCAGCTACGATGCTGGTGATTAGTGGGGCTAATGCGCACATACAAACAAAAAAAACACATTGATTGAATTCATTTTTTTTTACACTTGGGGAAGAGAGCACCCTGAACGAGGC
This sequence comes from Taudactylus pleione, assembly GCA_031769625.1. Lineage (NCBI taxonomy): Eukaryota > Metazoa > Chordata > Amphibia > Anura > Myobatrachidae > Taudactylus > Taudactylus pleione. The sequence goes on along the minus strand of JAUIMM010001821.1, from coordinate 1,690,146 downwards.
AGCAGCCCCTTGATAAATGACACAGGCAGCACCCCTGTGTAGCTACATTGCTGGTGATAAGTGGGGCTAATGTGCACACACACACAGAAAAAAACACCTTGATTTATTGATTGACTGGATTAATTTATTTTTTGGCACTTGGGGGGGAGAGCACCCTAAACGAGGCAGTAGCCCCTTGATAAATGACACAGGCAGCACCCCTGTGCAGCTATGTTGCTGTTGATTAGTGGGGATAATGTGCACATACACACAAAAAACACATTGATTGGATTAATTTTTTTGGCACTTTGGGGGGGGAGCACCCTAAACGAGGCAGCAGCCCTTTAATAAATGACACAGACACCACCGCTGCGCAGCTACGTTGCTGATACGTGTGGCTAACGTGCACACACACACAAAAAAAACTTATTTTTTTCACACTGGTGGTGAAGAGCACCCCTGGTGGACAGAGCACCCCCTGGACAACACAGCAGTACAGCCAGCCAGGGCCGCTGTCAGGTGAGGACTGCCGGGCCTGGAGTCCGGGGCCCGGGGAGTGTGGGGGCCCGGGTGAGAGCAATACAGAATATATGAATCGGCAGCCAGGGAGACACAGCGCCGTCGGCGGTATATGAGCTATGACACCGGCCACAAGACATTACAGCTCGCGGACCGGCAGCCAATCAGGAGTAGCCATTGCGGCCGCTCCTGATTGGCTGCCGGTCCATGAGCTGTGTTTGTCTCACAGGCAGCGTCATATTTCAAATACCGCCAGCGGCGCTGTGTCTCCCCGATTCATATATTCTGTATTGCTCTCACCCGGCCCCCACTCTCTCCGCTGAAGAAACAAGGTAGGAGTCCCTGCCTGGTCTTCTTTGTCAGTACAGGGCCCCACGATTTCTGATGGCAGCCCTGCAGCCAGCCAGCCCCTATGGACAGGACAACAGCCATCCAGCCCCTATGGACAACAGCCAGCCAGTCCCTATACACAGGACAACAGCCAGCCAGCCCCTATGGACAGCAGCCAGCCCCTATGGACAGGACAACAGCCAGCCCCTATGGACAATAGCCAGCCCCTATGGACATCTGCCAGCCCCTGACAAGTGACAACAGTAGCCAGCCCCTATACACAGCAACCACAGCCCCCTCCTTCCTCTTCACTCTCCACAGCAGGAATGAAAATGGCGGTGATTGCGGGACCTTTTATACAATCCAATCCAAAACCTGTGAGAATCTGACAGCGGGTTGATGACATTTTGCCTCGTTCTGTGATCCGAGTCATGTGGGAAAACCCGAGCCAACTCGGATCTCAGCTCGGATCGCTAAGTTCGGGTGGGTTCGGATCTCTGAGATCCGAAACCGCTCATCTCTAATATACACATGCTTAGTAACACACATACTGTACATACATACATACATACATATACATACATACATACAGTCACACATTTACATACATACATACATGCATAAATACATACAGAGCCTCTTCCTTGAGTCCTTCGTACTCGTACCTTATAAGTTTGCTGCTGGATAGTTCCATCAATCTATGACCTGAGTCTTCAGCAGCTTCTTCCCCTCCTCTCATCCATGCTGCTGCTGGCACAGTGCCTTGTAGCCCTGCCCCCTGCTCAGACTCTACCTCCCTTTTCTCTTCAATAGATCGCAGTGCAGTTCCCGTTCTGCACTGTATCTGTCATAAATGGGTGGGGAGCTCCTACGGCAGAAAGTGATGCTTAAACAAAATATTTGTTTTGGATCTGTATCTCCCCTGGTTTTGGATCTGGATTGGTTTTGCCAAACCCTCCCTTCTGTGTTTTGTTTTTTTGTTTTGTTTTGGATCTGGATTTTTTCTTAAAAAATCATAAAAACAGCTAAAATCACATTAAATGGGCCTGTTTTTGTTCCTACAGTGTTTTTAACCTCAATAACAGTTATTTCCAGCCCAAAATTCGCATCAAGATAGCTGGCTGACTAAGCTAAGTGGCAGCAGTGGGCGGCACAAACACGTGGCAGTTCAACTTCCAACATGGCACATCAGGAAGCAAATGTTTTTATTATTCAACAAGAGAGGCCTGAGGGAGTTGGAGTATGTATATAGTTGAAGGCAGGGACAGGAAGGTTTGATTGGTAGTAAATTTCATTTATTTTTTTGATTCCAAAGTAAATTTATGAGGGAGAAGGGGAAGGGAGGCAGTTCCAAAAAAATATTTTACTCATTCACATCAGTCCTTGCCCCAGCAGAATCCTTGAGCGCCAAGCCTGCTGCTGCTGGTAGTGGATTTTCTCATCACAGAAGGGGACCCTGAAAGACTTCTAGTAGTGCTTTCAAAACAATTGACTGTCAAATAATCCTTTGCAAAGCTTCCACATGAAAAAGCATTTCACAACCTGTACAGGGACATTAAAAAAACCTAGTTAGTTAGTGGCCTCCAAACTGCCACTTAACCAGCACAGATATGTGGACAAGTGCAAGATTTAAAATTAAGCCAGGGTAAATTTAATTTACTAAAGTGAGAGTTTTTACAAGTGAGTTTTAGAAGTGATGTTGCCCATTGCAACCAATCAGATTCTACTTAACATTTACCTAGCATTTTCTAGAAGATAATAGCTAGAATCTGATTGGTTGCTATGGGCAAGCAACATCACTTCTAAAACTCACTTCTAAAAACTCTCACTTTAATAAATTAAATTTACCCCTTAAGGTCTTAAGTTGTGTCTTTCTTGAGAATCCTGCGCCCTCTTCTGCTGCTAGGAGTGGATTTTCATCCCAGAAGACGACCAGGAAGAGTGCTACTGCTTTCCCAAACAATTGACTGTTAAAGAATCCTTTGCAAAGCTTCCACATGAAAAAGCATTTCCCAACCTGTACAGGAACATTAAAAAAACATAGGCCCTCATTCAGACCCACTCGCGAGCAGCTGTCCGCTCGCAAGTGGGTCGATGGTCTGCACTGCGCATGCGCGAGACGCGACAAGCGAAGGACTTTCCTTCACTCGGAGTGTCTCATCAAAGGGGGCGTGCTGTCGATGTTGACTGACAGCACGCCCCCTTTGGTGGGCGTGCCTGCCAGATGGAGGCGTTCCCAAGGGAACGCCTACCGTCTGAAGCCAGCCACACTGACATCACTAGTGATGTCAGTGGGAGTGATTTTGGCTCTGATAGAGCCAAAATCACTCCTGGCCTTGCGGTTGAAAAACTCAACCGCAGGCTTTTGCTCGCAGTTTCGATGGTCGCGATGGTCAAGACCATCGCAACCATCAACCTGCACGCTCGTATATGCTGTGGGTGGTGACCCACAGCTATACGAGCGTCCAGGAGGACGCTCCATATTAATGGAGGTGGGCCCTGATTCAGAGCGAGCGCTCTGGTCAGAGCGTCCGGCTCTGAATCAGGGCCATAGTTATTTATTTATTATTTATTACCAGTTATTTATAAAGCGCACACATATTGCGCAGCGTTTTATTTATCCGATTCACATCACTCCCTGCCCCAGTGGCGCTTACAATCTATATTCCCTACTACATGCTCACATTTAGTGGCCTTCAAACTGCCATTGTACCCACTGTCCACTTAACCAGAGCAGATATGTGGACAAGCGGAACAGAGCAACAAATGCAACATTTCAGATTTAAGGTTTAAGTCTTCCATTGTGTCTTTGAGCACCATGCCTGCTGTTGGGAGTGGATTTTCATCCCAGAAGGGATGAAGATATTGTTTCATCTTCCCAATGGACACTGGGCCTGATTCAGACCCGCTCGCAAGCGCTATGCGCTCGCAAGCGGGTCGATGGTGGCCCAGTGCACATGCGCACGGCAGAGCCGGCTCCGTTGTGCGCATGCGCGAGACCCGGATAGTGACGGGCAATCCGCCGCTCCGGTTCTCGTACCAAAGGGGGCATGCTGTCGATGTTGAGTGACAGCATGCCCCCTTTGGGAACGCCTACCATCTGGGGCCGGCCCCACTGACATCACAAGTGAAGATACGTCTTGACCATCGCGACCATCTTCCTGGCCGCTCGCTATATCTGTGGGTGGTGACCCACAGCTACGTCTTGACCATCACAGCCATCTTCCTGGCCGCTCGCTATATCTGTGGGTGGCCACCCACAGCTATGCGAGTGGCCAGGAGGCCGCTCTAAAAAAACAGAAGGCCAGCCCTGATTCAGAGCGAGCGCTCTGTCAGAGCATCCAGCTCTGAATCAGGCCCACAGATCTGAAGAGATGTAAATAACTACTAGCAGGAAAAAGAGGCAATTTGTAGGCCCTTACACAAACTGCCTTTGCTTTACTTGAGCAGTTTACCTTCCATTGTGTAATCAGAAAGAGTTTTCAACACAGCCGGGAACCTTGTTAGTGATCAGCATGAGACTACTTCCCCAAAATGTGGAAAAGATGATGTCCATCAAAATGAACTACAAATTTTACAAGAAAGACCTTTACCGTCAATTACGTGCAAAAATTACAGAGGCACCTGTAATGGTGGATTCCAGCGGGGACAAATTAATATTGTGTGAAGATCACCCCAGATTATACCATCACCCAAGCCTATATTGTCATCCCATCCTGTGTTGTGTATAAATTACAGCCGTGCTCCCTGTTAGATTGGGGATTCATTGTCCACTTTAGTGGATGTTAGCTCCATCTTAGTCCATATCACCACACCCCCTACACATCCTTTGACCTGGGCTACAGGAGGAGCAGCTGTGGTCTGGAATACAGTTGAATGGAGTTGTCCCTCTGACTTGCTGAAATTCAGGTAGAGGGGCCATGGGTAGGGAGTAGGGACACTATAATCAGAGAACGCAGTTTTAGCTGCTTTAATCCATTTTTTAAACGATATCCTCTATTTTCACCTTTTGAAAAGGTTTATGCAATCAAACACACACACAGAAAAAAGAACACATTGATTGATTGGATTCCTTTTTTTGGCACTTGGGGGGGAGAACACCCTCAACGAGGCAGCATCCCCTTGATAAACAAGACAGGCAACACCCCTGTGCAGCTACGTTGCTGGTGATAAGTGGGGCTAATGTGCACACACACACAGAAAAAAAACACCTTGATTGATTGGATTAATTTTTTTTTTGGCACTTGAGGGGGTAGAGCACCCTGAGCGAAGCAGCAGCCCCTTGATAAACGACACAGGCAGCACCCCTGTGCAGCTACGATACTGGTGATAAGTGGGGCTAATGAGCACATACACACAAGAAAAACACATTGATTGGATTAATTTTTTTTTTGGTACTTTGGGGGGAGAGCACCCTGAATGAGACAGAAACCCTGCACAGCTATGTTGCTGGTGATAAGTGGGGCTAATGTACACACACACAGAGAAAAAAAACACCTTGATTGATTGATTGAATTAATTTCTTTTTTGGCACTTGGGGGGGAGAGCACCCTAAACGAGGCAGTAGCCCCTTGATAAATGACACAGGCAGCACCCCTGTGCAGCTACGTTGCTGTTGATAAGTGGGGCTAATGTGCACACACACAGAAAAAAAACCCACCTTGATTGATTGATTGATTGATTGAATGGATTCCATTATTTTTTGGCACTTGGGAGGGAGAGCACCCTGAACAAAGCAGCAGCCCCTTGATAAATGACACAGACAGCACCCCTGCGCAGCTACGTTGCTGGTGATAAGTGGGGCTAATGTGCACACACACACACACAGAAAAAAACCACCTTGATTGATTGATTGGATTAATTAATTTTTTGGCACTTGGGGGGGAGAGCACCGTGAACGAAGCAGCAGCCCCTTGATAAATGACACAGGCAGCACCCCTGCACAGCTACGATGCTGGTGATTAGTGGGGCTAATGCGCACATACAAACAAAAAAAACACATTGATTGAATTCATTTTTTTTTACACTTGGGGAAGAGAGCACCCTGAACGAGGCAGCAGCCCCTTGATAAATGACACAGGCAGCACCCCTGTGTAGCTACATTGCTGGTGATAAGTGGGGCTAATGTGCACACACACACAGAAAAAAACACCTTGATTTATTGATTGACTGGATTAATTTATTTTTTGGCACTTGGGGGGGAGAGCACCCTAAACGAGGCAGTAGCCCCTTGATAAATGACACAGGCAGCACCCCTGTGCAGCTACGTTGCTGTTGATTAGTGGGGATAATGTGCACATACACACAAAAAACACATTGATTGGATTAATTTTTTGGGCACTTTGGGGGGGGAGCACCCTAAACGAGGCAGCAGCCCTTTAATAAATGACACAGACACCACCCCTGCGCAGCTACGTTGCTGATACGTGTGGCTAACGTGCACACACACACAAAAAACTTATTTTTTTCACACTGGTGGTGAAGAGCACCCCTGGTGGACAGAGCACCCCCTGGACAACACAGTAGTACAGCCAGCCAGGGCCGCTGTCAGGTGAGGACTGCCGGGCCTGGAGTCCGGGGCCCGGGGAGTGTGGGGGCCCGGGTGAGAGCAATACAGAATATATGAATCGGCAGCCAGGGAGACACAGCGCCGTCGGCGGTATATAAGCTATGACACCGGCCACAAGACATTACAGCTCGCGGACCGGCAGCCAATCAGGAGTAGCCATTGCGGCCGCTCCTGATTGGCTGCCGGTCCATGAGCTGTGTTTGTCTCACAGGCAGCGTCATATTTCAAATACCGCCAGCGGCGCTGTGTCTCCCCGATTCATATATTCTGTATTGCTCTCACCCGGCCCCCACTCTCTCCGCTGAAGAAACAAGGTAGGAGTCCCTGCCTGGTCTTCTTTGTCAGTACAGGGCCCCACGATTTCTGATGGCAGCCCTGCAGCCAGCCAGCCCCTATGGACAGGACAACAGCCATCCAGCCCCTATGGACAACAGCCAGCCAGTCCCTATACACAGGACAACAGCCAGCCAGCCCCTATGGACAGCAGCCAGCCCCTATGGACAGGACAACAGCCAGCCCCTATGGACAATAGCCAGCCCCTATGGACATCTGCCAGCCCCTGACAAGTGACAACAGTAGCCAGCCCCTATACACAGCAACCACAGCCCCCTCCTTCCTCTTCACTCTCCACAGCAGGAATGAAAATGGCGGTGATTGCGGGACCTTTTATACAATCCAATCCAAAACCTGTGAGAATCTGACAGCGGGTTGATGACATTTTGCCTCGTTCTGTGATCCGAGTCATGTGGGAAAACCCGAGCCAACTCGGATCTCAGCTCGGATCGCTAAGTTCGGGTGGGTTCGGATCTCTGAGATCCGAACCCGCTCATCTCTAATATACACATGCTTAGTAACACACATACTGTACATACATACATACATACATATACATACATACATACAGTCACACACTTACATACATACATACATGCATAAATACATACAGAGCCTCTTCCTTGAGTCCTTCGTACTCGTACCTTATAAGTTTGCTGCTGGATAGTTCCATCAATCTATGACCTGAGTCTTCAGCAGCTTCTTCCCCTCCTCTCATCCATGCTGCTGCTGGCACAGTGCCTTGTAGCCCTGCCCCCTGCTCAGACTCTACCTCCCTTTTCTCTTCAATAGATCGCAGTGCAGTTCCCGTTCTGCACTGTATCTGTCATAAATGGGTGGGGAGCTCCTACGGCAGAAAGTGATGCTTAAACAAAATATTTGTTTATTTGCATGTAAAGCAATACTTTAGGTCCTCCAGATACATTGTTTCAAGCTCTTTAGAGCTTAAACAAGTTCTCTGAAGAACCTGAGCTAAAACATTGGGTCAAATGCAAATAAACAAGAACTTTATTTCAAGATCACTTTCTTAGTGCTAGGATTCGTCTTTCTGCTATACTCACACACCTACGATAGATAGATAGATAGATAGATAGATAGATAGATAGATAGATATTATATACTAGTTAAATGGACCCCTCCCACCCTCCCCGCTTGGCTTTGCCCCACTGTGGCTGGCCCCGCCCCCTCTATATCGTATCATCCTGGTACACCCCCACCTGTCACATAGTTGTTGAGCAGAAATACAGGGGGTCATTCAGACCCGGTCATTAGCGCCGATGCGCTCGGACCGGGTCGATGGCCCCCACAGAGCATGCGCACGACGGCGCCGGTCATAGTGGGTCTCGATCCAAAGGGAGCGAGCTGTCGATATTGATTGACAGCTCGCCCCGTTTGGAAGGCGGGCCGTGGGGGTGGCAGCCCAAACGGGGGTGTTCCCATGGGAACGCCTACTATTTGGGGGCGGCCCCACTGACATCACTAGTGATGTCAGTGGAGAGCTTCCGGCTCAGACAGAGCCGAAAGCTCTCCGGGGCTTACGACAAGGGAGACCCTACCCTAGGGTCTCGTCGTAAGCCCCAATGGTCACGATGGTCTTGACCATCGCGACTATCACCTTAGGCGGTCGTAAGGCTGTGGGTGTTAACCCACAGCCTTACCACCGCAAAGGAGGACGTCTTGAAAATTTAAGACGTCCTCCCCTCATTCAGACCGACCGCACGCTCTGTGCGACCGGCTCTAAATGAGGTCCACAGTGTGGTGCCATCCAGAGAGCAACGTTTATATAATGTAAATAATATTATAGAATTTTTTTCAGGTGTGTTTTACTAGGGTCAGTATACAATTTCTATCATTCAAGAAATTATTCAACTATATTTAGCCAGGATGGTCACAGAAGCACAGAGTAGATCAGTAGATGAGCATGGTGACAGAAAGCAGAGCTCCTCCCAAGCATGATGTCAAACAGATGCTGTAAGGGTGTGGTGTTAAACACCTCTATAAATGAAATGAAGATCATTCATATAATTTGTTCAGTATGCATAGCAATCTATCACTTACATATTAATATATATATGGTCTTGTTGCTCAACAAATTACATAGAATATAATAGGCAGGAAACTTATCTATCTGCTTTGTATACATAACATTTAGAGCTGTTTTGGTGGCTTGACCAATCAGCGGTTTGAATTAGTGCGGACAAGAGACCATCTCTATGGGGTGTTGCTTGTGCTGTCCAGATGGATGCAATTAAATATGTGACGCCTAAAGGAACTAGTAAGTGATATCTGCACAAGCCCTAACTGTTAGATAAAACAGCTTATAGTTATCTCTTTCTATTACAATTAAATAAAAGTTTCACCCACAAAGTGGAAGTGTTTTCTCAGTTTTCGCTGCACAAATGAGTAACGTAAGAGGAGCTGATAATAATTATTCCTGTTCTGCGTCACTCTAAGGGTTCCTTTATACAAGTACCCACACAATGGTCACTCTCTAGCTACAACACCTATGTACGCAATGTGAAATGCCTTGTGCTTGTGTCCATTGCTGCTGAGTAAGCACATATTTATTTGTGTAACATAATAGTAAGACACTGTCGTATATATAAATATAAAACCCATAATACACAGTTTTTTCAAGCTTATATAACTCTTAGCTTGAAATACAATATTTGCCTTATCTAGGGCAATCACATTTCAATTCTTCCTTTAGCTACGATGACTCATTATAGTTGAAGAACACCCAGGGAATTATTCATTTACAAAATCAGTTTCTTATCTCTGTTCTGTATAATTGAAGCATTATGTAATAACGTTAACATATTATTATTTCAAATAACGTAGGTATTGACTGTTTATAACTATTCAGTTTATACAGCAGCAAGTATTTATAATGTTACACTTTACCACCCGTCTTATTGTTCACCTTACTATTTTAAAGGTCCTGGCAGGGACACATAGAACTGCCTCAGCTTATATTTATACTGAATTAAAGAGGGACATCTTTATTATGTTGGCCAAAATCAGATTTTTTTATTGTTCAAATTTCTTTTACCTTGGGAAAGTAGAATTCAGAACAACAGCAGGGACACAGTCAGGATACTGGCTCTGTTATAGCGGATGACCTGAATTTGTTAATTAAATGAAATTAGCTTTCTCTCTCATGGTGTCACCTTCATAGCTACTGGTTTACAACAGTTCCTAAAGTTCCTGTGTGCTTTCAAATGTGTAAGAAATGCCAGTACAGAATATAAAGGGGCAAATCATCTTCAGATAACAATACTTTGTGTGCCTTCTATCTGATTTGAGCTGGCTCCAATCATACCCTTTTTAGAACATTTCTCTATGGAGAAGTGTTCATTTGAGATATGAGGGCTGATTGAAAAGTAATGAGACTGCCTCTGTTTTTCTGTCCCATAGGTAGACGTGGCAACGCTATTCTGGTTATTGTGAAGCTCATACATCTTGCGTCTGAACCTGCGGTTGGACTGCCGTAGTCTTATTTGTTTGGTCACAGCGAGTGGAAGATCTTTGCAGTGGTGTCACTTACCTTGATTGCACCCGGTGCGGTAGTCGGCCTGGGGCCATATTCTCGGGCAGAAGAGGCGTGGCTTTTTCCCACGAAGTCACGCCCACTTATGTTTGACAAACTTGGGGATGTGTCACGCCCCCATCCTTAGCAGTCAATGGGCAGGGGAGAGGCTAGGGGTTGCTGTGCTGCTCCGCTGAGCAAGCCCGGCTCAGCGCAGCAGAGGCTGCTGGATAGGAAACAGCCTCTCCCCTGCCTCTCACGAGTGCGGCTGCTCGGTGACACCATCCGAGGGAGCGACACCAAAATAGCAGAGCAGCTCTGCTATTTTGGTGTCACCCCCTCGGATGGTGTCACCCGGTGCGGCCCCCTTGTGACGCCAGTGGATCTTTTTATGTTTCGTCATGGCGGATGAGGAAGATGTGTCTTTGAGATGATGCCAGAGATATGTGATTGAATTTTGTGTTAAACTTGGAAAAAGCGGAAATGTTTCCATACACTGGGCTGTTGTTTGGATTACGGATCATAATGACGATTCGTCACATGTCCCAATCGATGTCAGGAAATCGGGTATCCTCTCTGACATTCGAATGGTGTTCCTGCATGATTCAACGCATTGTCGGATCTGCTTCTCTGTGAGATTTCTGGGTACCCACCTGGCACACACGTGATGTATTTTCAGTTCCTTTGTCACAATAAGCTGAACCCGTACGAATGAGATGCCAAGTGTAGCAAAAGCTTTGCGTAAAGTTAACCTTCTGTCATTTACAACATTTCTGCAGCTTTGGCAATGTTGACATCTGTAACCGCAGTGGATGGTCTCCATGAACGCTCTTCGTCAGTCACTCGCGTATTAGCCACTTTAACGTGCTTCCACCACTGAAATACTGCAGCACGGCTAATTGTTTCTCCACCGTATGCTTGTGTAACATTTCATGAGTTTCGTTTCCACTTTTTCCAAGTTTAACACAAAATTCAGTCACACATCTCTGACGTAATCTCACAATCATGTCTTCCTCATCCGCCATGACGAAACATAGGAAGATCTTCCACTCGCTATGACCAATCAAAGAAGACTATGGCAGTCCAACCGCAGGTTCAGCCACATTTATGTATGAGCTTCACAATAACCATCATAGCGTTGCCACGTCTACCCATGGGATAGAAAAACAGAGACAGTCTCATTACTTTTCAAACAGTTCTCATATATAGAAAGAATAAAGCTGTGTACACACCTATGCAATTATTGGGCCGATCTCCTGATATCGGCTAATTGGCCCAATATTTGCATAAGTGTATGTAGTAGCGTTATTCGATAAACTACTTCAAACTCTCCTGCAACAGTCGGATTGGGAGGGGACATCTTATGTGCTGTTTAAAAATTGAGATGCCCAACCAGCTGATCCCTTGAAGAAAGCACTCACTGAGCTAAAAATCTGATAACCGATCAGAGGATAGGAGTGTTTATCTGACCTGCAGAGTCATCTGCACAGTGTGAGAACTGAGAATTGATGTCCCATTACATGTGGCAGTAGCCTTTCACATAATGTCTTATTCTTTAATGATTTCAATTGGATTATGGTTAACTATGATAAGGCTTAGATCCAGGTCCTCATGAAAAAGGCCCAATAATTATATTTTCTTTTGTCACCATTCGATGCAATAGTTTCTTATCACCGCTTTTCAACACAACTCGCTATTTGGAAGCAGGGCGCACTACTGTGCATTCAGGGTTTGCTGACCACACATGCACTAGTTGGCACTGGGACAAGTATGGGACCCAGCACCAAAAGAGCAGCAGCAGCATTTTGTGGAGATGTGTCCTGCACATCTCTGGTCGGCGCTGGCTTCACCCAGCATCGGGTTCCGGCGCCAAGGGCAGATGGGGCGGCCATTTAAAATGCTCCGGTCATGAACCAATTGTGCACCGGTGGCCAATAAAAAAGTGTCGGCGGTGGCCTTTCAAATTCTTTGCTGGCCGCTAGCCAATCACAGGTTGCGGACCTGTAGCCAATCAGAAGCAGCCACATGGCTGCTTATGATTGGCTGCAAGTCTGCGAGACATGATTGGTTCACGGCCAGCGTCTAGTTTAAACTTCCGCCATGCATCTACCCTGGCGCCTGGGACCCAATGCTCTGTCCCAACGATGATTATAGAAATATCCCTGCTTGGTGCTAGAGCCTGGATGATGCCGAGCCAGCCTCATAGAGCTCACTGCCAGCCAGGGGATGGGGAAGAGAAGCCTGTCTCTGCCAGCACCAACTCCAGACATGGTACAGGGGGTGAGAGACAGAAGCACACAGTGAAAAGGTGGGGAGTGAGAGACGGAAGCAGGCAATGTGAGGAGCAGGGGATGGGAGAGGGAAGCAGGCAGTATGAGGTGCAGGGGTTGGAAGAGGGAAGCAGGCAGTATGAGGTGCAGGGGTTGGGAGAGGGAAGTATGCAATGTGAGGTGCAGGGGGTGGGAGAGGAAGCAGGTAATGTGAGGTACAGGGGTTGGGAGAGGGAAGTATGCAATGTGAGGTGCAGGGGGTAGGAGAGGGAAGGAGGCAGTGTGAGGTGCAGGGGTTGGGAGAGGAAAGTATGCAATGTGATGTGCATGAAGTGGGAGAGGGAAGTAGGCAATGTGAGGTGCAGGGGGTGGTAGAGGGAAGCAGGCAGTGTGAGGAGCAGGGGATGGTACAGGGAAGCAGGCAGTGTGAGGAGCAGGGGGTGGGAGGGGAAGTATGCAATGTGAGGTGCAGGGGGTGGAAGAGGGAAGCAGGCAGTGTGAGGTGCAGGGGTTGGGAGAGGAAAGTATGCAATGTGATGTGCATGAAGTGGGAGAGGGAAGTAGGCAATGTGAGGTGCAGGGGGTGGGAGAGGAAAGCAGGCAGTGTGTGGTGCAGGGGGTGGGAAAGGGAAGTATGCAATGTGAGTTACAGGGGGTGGGAGAGGAAAGTAGGCAGTGTGAGGAGCAGGAGATGGTAGAGGGAAGCAGGCAGTGTGAGGAGCAGGGGATGGTACAGGGAAGCAGGCAGTGTGAGGAGCAGGGGGTGGGAGGGGAAGTATGCAATGTGAGGTGCAGGGGGTGGAAGAGGGAAGCAGGCAGTGTGAGGTGCAGGGGTTGGGAGAGGGAAGCAGGCAGTGTGAGGTGCAGGGGTTGGGAGAGGGAAGCAGGCAGTGTGAAGTGCAAGGGTTGAGAGAGGGAAGTATGCAATGTGAGGTGCAAGGGGTGGGAGCGGGAAGCAGGCAATGTGAGGTGCAGGGGGTGGGAGCGGGAAGCAGGCAATGTGAGGTGCAGGGGGTGGGAGGGGGAAGTATGCAATGTGAGGTGCAGGGGTGGGAGAAGGAAGCAAGCAGCATGAGAAGAAAGGGGTGGGAGAGGGAGGCAGGCAGGCTGTCAGGGTTAAGCCTAGGATCGGCCTCTCTCATCTCCTTGCCGGCTTACCCTGACTTCCTTGCGGCCAGACGTCTGGTGCAGTGATGGATGTGGGGCTGAGTATTCTGCCTTAGGAGCTTTTTGCGAGCTTCCATGGTCGGCTGTGTGTGCTGGGGATCGGAGTTCCCATCATGACAGTTCCTCTCATGTGACAGTACTCCTAACCTATGGTAGCATCATTTCAGTCAGCTGATGCTGTGCTCCAGTAATCTGCTACCCCTGGGTATAAATCCGCCTCCAGAACTCCAGGAAGACGCTGTTCAACTTCGTTATTCCAAGTGCCTGTGTTACTCCCACTGTACCTCGGTGCTAAATCCTTCAGCGTGTTGCTTCAGCCTGCTCACAGTTTCCCAGTTTCCTGTATTTGCTTCCATGCTAAACCTTACTCTGAGACTTTAGCTTTCTCTCAGTACTTCAGTGTTTCATGTCCCTTCCCTGTGTGTCTTTGTATATGTGCTGCTAATTCTATTGCAGCTTTCCTGTGGCTATTACCCTGTATCACTGAAGTGTCAGATTACCTGCTGGTATTAATTAGCTCACAGCTGGTCCTCCCAGCACATGTCTGTGTCAATCTGCTCTGTGTCTTGTCAGTGCAAATCTGCACTTGCAGTTAGCACTCTCCCAGTGTATGCCTATCTTCTCTATATGTCTTGTCTGTGCAATCTGCACCTGCATATATAATTATTCCCAGTATTTTGCCTTTGCCCAGTACCAGCATTTCTAGCTCTCCCAGTATTTGGCCTTTGTCCAGTACCATATTTCTAGCATTCCCAATATATTCCCAATATATTCCTTGAGTCCTCTCTACTCTTGTATGTGCAATCCCCAGTATATGTTTGTGCTTTCCTGCATATTTAGCAAACTCCAGTACCTGCCTGTGTCCACATCTCCCTGAGCTGCTGAGCTAGTCAGCTCCTGGATTTCTTAGTGATTCTCAGTACATTCTAAGTAATCTCATGCAAGCCGGTGATCAGGATTTCTAATTCTGTTCCAGTGTATCTCCAGTGTTCTAGCAATAACTTAACGTAATATAGTTTCCGGTCTTCTGCCATTCCCAGGTACCTGTCCAGAGGACCTGCTCACTTGGTGCAGTGGAAAACCAAATCCCAATTGGAGGGGTCACTGGAGAAAACCAGCAAGTGAGTTAGACTCCGCGCCTCTGGGCAGGTCTAGCCAAACCAGGGTTCGGCCGCAAATAGGAGACCTAGCCACAGTCACTCCGATAGTCACCTGAACCCCCTGGCTCACTGTCCTCCACAGAGGATCACTTTCACCGGATTGTGACAGTTTGAACAGCCTAATATGCAAGCCGCCAGGTTCCAGGTTGAAGCAGGTTTTCAGGATTTACTCTTTCGTGTGTCTGCACAGGAGACAGCTTTGCAATCCGTCAGACAGCAGCTGCAAGAACTCTCTAGTCAAATGATGGTTATTCAGTCAGTTCTAGCTGCTTTGTCCCCAGACACACCACAAGTTCCACCAGTGAATTCTCCACAGTTTCGTTCCGAAGTTTCAATTACCCCTACAGATGAAAAATTTTCTGTGCAAGCTAGTGAACTTCTCAAGTGTCCTCTGGTTCCCCAATTTCCTGATATTCGTGACCCTGAACCTTTCAGGAGTTTCTACTGGCTTCTAGAACAACTACAAAATCTCCGTCCCAAAATTTTTCAGGTTATTTCCAAGCTTTCTAGTGCCACTCCTGACTTAACAGCTTTTCCAAGCAAACTAAATTAAAGCATCAAAGTTACCTGCGCCCAAAACTTACTGAGGTTGAACGTCAGCGACGCCGGGAACTGCATATGTGTTTATATTGCGGTTATGACGATCACTTTCTTAAGGACTGTACTCTGCGCCCACTGAGAAGTGGTGACAAGTGTGTGACTCCTAATGTCTGCGTTTTCAGTTCTCCCCATCATCCATCAGTGATTCCCGTTTCTTCAGTTACAGATATGGAGGTGATGTCCACTAAGCAAAAGAAAGTTCAAGTTTTCGATTGGGGCCCTGCTACAAGATGCTTCAACCCTCGTCTAAGAAATATTGGGAGGATATTTCAACCTTCTAAAGTCAGGGACACTACTCATTCCACTTCTACTGGTCACGGCCCGGATTCCATTTCCATCAGTCCCAGCCCGGATTCTGCCTGTTCCGGTCCCAGTCCGGATTCTGCTTTTCCCAATGCGGGACTCCAGTCAGTAGCCCCAGGAGGGGTCTCAACTTCCTTACCCCAGGAGGGGGTTCCAAGTCTCGCACCCCAGGAGGGGGTCCCAAGTCTCGCACCCCAGGAGGGGGTCCCAAGTCTCGCACCCCAAGAGGGGGTCTCAAGTTCCACGCCCCAGAAGGGGGCCTTCATTTCAAGTTTCATGCCCCAGGAGGGGGTTTCAAATCTCTCACCCCAGAAGGGGGTTACAAGTGTTGTACCCCAAGAGGGGGCTTTCATTTCAAGCTTCACGCCCCAGGGAGGGGTCTTCATTTCGAGTTTCATGCCCCAGGAGGGGGCGTTCATTTCGAGTTACACGCCTCAAGAGGAGGCCTTCGTTTCGAGTTTCACGCCCCAGGAGGAGGCCTTCGTTTCGAGTGTTATGCCCCAGGAGCGGACCGTAATTTCAAGTGTTACTCCCCAAGAAAGGGTCTCAAGTTCCATACCTCAAGAGGGGGTTCTGAGCCACTCACCCCAGGAGGAAGTCTCTGTTCTTGCATCCCAAAGGGGGGTTTCATATTGCGTACCCCGAAAGGAAAAGCCAAGTCAGCTTCCCCAGAAGGGGGTTTTAGGTCCCATACTCCAACAGGGAGTGTCAAGTTCTGTACTCCAGGAGGGGGCCTTGAGTCTCTCACCCCAAAAGAAGGTTTCAAATCTTGTTTCCCAGGAAGGGGCCTCAAATGCTATCCCCCAGGAGGGTGTTTCTAGTGTTATACCCCAAGAAGGGATTTCAAGTTTCACGCCCCAAGAGGAAATCCTCATTTCAAGTTCTTTACCCCAGGAGGGGGTTTCAAGCCTCTTACCCAGAGAGAGGGTTCCTAGTGTCCTTCCCCTAGGGGGGACTTCAAGTGTCTCATCCCAGGATGGGGTTCCCAGTGTAATACCCCAGGAGGGGATTTCCAGTGTTACGTTTCAAGAGAAAGTCCTTATTTCAAGTTCTTCACCCCAGGAGGGGGTTTCAAGCCTCGCACCCCAAGAGGGGGTTTCATTTTCCTCACCCCATAAGGGGATTTCAAGTGTCTCACCCCAGGATGGGGTTCCCAGTGTTGTGCCCCAAGGGGGAATTTCAAGTGTTATTCTCCAAGATGGGACCTCAAGTGTCTCACCCCAGGATGGGGTTCCAAGTGTTGTACCTCAAGATGGGATTCCCAGTGTTATACCCCAGGAGGGGATTTCAAGTGCCTCATCCCAAGATGGGGTTCCCAGTGGAATGCCCCAAGATGGGGTTCATGGTGTTATTTCCCTGGAGGGGACTTCAAGTGTCTCACCCCGGGATGGGGTTCCCAGGATAATACCCCAGGAGGGGATTTCCAGTGTTATGTTTCAAGAGAAAGTTCTTGTTTCAAGTTCTTCACCCCAGGATAGGGTTTCTAGTGTTATACCCCAGGAGGGGATTTCAAGTGTTACACCCCAAGAGGAAATCCTCGTTTCAAGTTCTTCACCCCAGGAGGGTGTTTCAAGCCTCTTACCCAGAGAGAGGGTTTCTAGTGTCCTTCCCCAGGTGGGGACTTCAAGTGTCTCACTCCAGGATGGGGTTCCCAGTGTCATTCCCCAGGAGGGGATTTCGAGTAGGATACTTCAAAGAACAACTTCCGCTAATTTGTCCATCCCAGTTATAAATTCTTCTGTTCCTATGTTCAGGGGATCTTCACAAGCCTCACGCTCTTTTGAATCGGAGTCTAGCGTTTTTGAACAGACTTCCCAGGAGATTGATAACAACTTAAAAAATTTGACTTTTGTGATCTCAGAGGTCCCTGGGCTTCTGGGGAAAGAAGGACTCAAGTCTCTAGTTGAGGCAGTTGGAGGTAGAGTTGTGGAAAATCTTAGTAAAGAAACCAATTACCTCATCATGAGCCCCAACGGTGATAAATCTAAACAGAAAGTGGCAGAAAATCTTGGTATCAAGGTCATCGACGAGGACCAATTGTTTGAATTAATGTATTCTTCGTCCAATGATGTAGTAGGTACTGACCATATAATCCCTGAGAATAACAAATTTTTTAATTCTGGTGCAGATAAAGAACATCAATTAATGCCAATTACATCTCCTGTTTATCAATCGATGGATCTCCAGTATAATTCCATGTCCACTCCTAACTGTGTTTTGTCCATTCCAGTATGCTCAACTAAAGTGTCTGAGGTATCTTCAATTCCAAAAGGGAAAAGCCCTAAATCAAAGACCAAAGAAATTTCATGCTCACAACCAGTTCTCCTACCTTCCTCTGTGGATAAAACCAGTTCTTCAACTAAAGACCTTATCTCTGAGCAAAAATTTTTGGGAACAGATAATTGCCTGAAGGACTTGTCTTTTGTGATCTCGGGAGTCTTAGAATCTGTTGAGAATAATGAAGCCAAATCTTTAATAGAAACTTATGGAGGCAAAGTTTTTGAGAAACTCAGCAGTAAAATCAATTATCTTATTTTGGGCCGTGATGGTGGGAGATCCAGGCGAGCAAAAGCAAAAGATTTGGGGGTCAAAGTCATTAATGAGGATACATTTTTTGAATTGGTGGACATTTATTTCAACAAACAGTTACTTCTTGAACAAGCCTCCTTATGTAGTATTCCAGTACTTCCAGTCTCTAAAAACGGATACGAAAGTTGGGAGGATATCTGAAAAGTTATTTTTTCTAGTCTGCTGGAACCCAGTTCTTATTGTGTCTTCAAGCAACATTTTTTTTTTTTGTTGTTGATGTTTTCAAGTCGGATTTTCGAGTTTCCTGTGTTTTTCAAGTATATTTTTTGTGTCTTTCTGAGGAGTTCCAGTTGAGCCTTTATGGGTGTTCGATGCCCACCCTAAAAGGAGGGGGTACTGTCAGGGTTCAGCCTAGGATCGAGCTCTCTCACCTCCTTGCCGGCTTCCCCTGACTTCCTTGCGGTCAGACGTCTGATGCAGTGATGGATGTGGGGCTGAGTATTCTGCCTTAGGTGCTTTTTGCGAGCTTCCATGGTCGGCTGTGTGTGCTGGGTATCGGAGTTCCCATCATGGGCGCCGCCATGACAGTTCCTCTCATGTGACAGTACTCCTAACCTATGGTAGCATGATTTCAGTCAGCTGATGCTGTGCTCCAGTAATCTGCTACCCCTGGGTATAAATCCGCCTCCAGAAAGACGCTGTTCAACTTCGTTATTCCAAGTGCCTGTGTTACTCCCACTGTAGCTCGGTGCTAAATCCTTCAGTGTGTTGCTTCAGCCTGCTCACAGTTTCCCAGTTTCCTGTATTAGCTTCCATGCTAAACCTTACTCTGAGACTTTAGCTTTCTCTCAGTACTTCAGTGTTTCATGTCCCTTCCCTGTGTGTCTTTGTATATGTGCTGCTAATTCTATTGCAGCTTTCCTGTGGCTATTACCCTGTATCACTGAAGTGTCAGATTACCTGCTGGTATTAATTAGCTCACAGCTGGTCCTCCCAGCACATGTCTGTGTCAATCTGCTCTGTGTCTTGTCAGTGCAAATCTGCACTTGCAGTTAGCACTCTCCCAGTGTATGCCTATCTTCTCTATATGTCTTGTCTGTGCAATCTGCACCTGCATATATAATTATTCCCAGTATTTTGCCTTTGCCCAGTACCAGCATTTCTAGCTCTCCCAGTATTTGGCCTTTGTCCAGTACCACATTTCTAGCATTCCTAATATATTCCTTGAGTCCTCTCTACTCTTGTATGTGCAATCCCCAGTATATGTTTGTGCTTTCCTGCATATTTAGCAAACTCCAGTACCTGCCTGTGTCCACATCTCCCTGAGTTGCTGAGCTAGCCAGCTCCTGGATTTCTTAGTGATTCTCAGGACATTCTCAGTAATCTCATGCAAGCCGGTGATCAGGATTTCTAATTGTGTTCCAGTGTATCTCCAGTGTTCTAGCAATAACTTAACGTAATATAGTTTCCGGTCTTCTGCCATTCCCAGGTACCTGTCCAGAGGGCCGTGACCTGCTCACTTGGTGCAGCGGAAAACCAAATCCCAATTGGAGGGGTCACTGGAGAAAACCACCAAATGAGTTAGACTCCGCGCCTCTGGGCAGGTCTAGCCAAACCTGGGTTTGGCCGTAAATAGGAGACCTAGCCACAGTCACTCCGATAGTCACCTGAACCCCCCGGCTCACTGTCCTCCACAGAGGATCACTTTCACCGGATTGTGACACAGGCAGTGTGAGGTGCATGGGGTGGGAGAGTAAGTATGCAATGTGAGGTGCAGGCGTGGGAGAGGGAAGCAGGCAGTGTGAAGTGCAGGGGTTGGGAGAGGGAAGTATGCAATGTGAGGTGTAAAAGGTGGGAGAGGGAAGCAGGTAGTATGAGAAGCAGGAGGTGGGAGAGGGAGGCAGGCAGTCTGAGGTGCAGGGGGTGGGAGAGGAAAGCAGGCAGTGTGAGGAGCAGGGGGTGGTAGAGGAAGGCAAGCAGTGTGAGGTGCAGGGGGTGGGAGGGGGAAGTATGCAATGTGAGGTGTAGAAGTCGGGAGAGGGAAGAATGCAATGTGAGGTGCAGCAGGGGGTGGGAGAAGGAAGCAGGTAGTATGAGAAGCAGGGTGTGGGAGAGGGAGGCTGGCAGTGTGAGGTGCAGGCGGTGGGAGAGGAAAGCAGGCAGTGTGTGGTGCAGGTGTTGGGAAAGGGATGTATGCAATGTGAGGTGCAGGGGGTGGGAAAGGGAAGCAGGCAGTGTGAGGGGTAGGGGATGGGAGAGGGAAGCAGGTAGTGTGAGGTGCACAGTGCAGGGAATGGAAGAATAAAGTATGCAATGTGAGGTGCAGGGGGTGGGGAGGGAAGCAGGCAGTGTGAGTAGCCTCAGGTGGGAGAGGAAAGTATGCAATGTGAGGTGCACCATGCAGGAGATGGAAGAGGAAAGTATGCAATGTGAGGAGCAGGGGTGGTAGAGGGAAAAAGGCAGTGTGAGGTGCAGGGGGAGGGAGAGGGAAGCAGGCAGTGTGAGGATCAGGGGGTGGAAGAGGAAAGCAGGCAGTGTGAAGTGCAGGGGCTGGGAGAGGGAAGCAGGCAGTGTGAGGATCAGGGGGTGGAAGAGGAAAGCAGGCAGTGTGAGGAGCAGGGGTGGTAGAGGGAAGAAGGCAGTGTGAGGTGCAGGGGGTGGGAGAGGGAAGCAGGCAGTGTGAGGTGCAGGGGTTGGGAGAGGGAAGAAGGCAGTGTGAGGATCAGGGGTGGGAGAGGGAATTATGCAATGTGAGGTGCAGGGGGTGGGAGAAGGAAGCAGGCAGTATGAGAAGCAGGAGGTGGGAGAGGGAGGCAGGCAGTGTGAGTTGCAGGGGGTGGGAGAGGAATGCAGGCAGTGTGAGGAGCAGGGGGTGGTAGAGGGAAGCAGGCAGTGTGAGTTGCAGGGGGTGGGAGAGGAAGGCAGGCAGTCTGAGGTGCACTGGGTGGGAGAGGAAAGCAGGCAGTGTGAGGAGCAGGGGGTGGTAGAGGGAAGCAGGCAGTGTGAGGAGCAGGGGGTGGTAGAGGTGCAGTGTGAGGTGCAGGAGGTGGGAGAGGAAGGCAAGCAGTGTGAGGTGCAGGGGGTGGGAGGAGGAAGTATGAAATGTGAGGTGCAGAAGTCGGGAGAGGGAAGTATGCAATGTGAGGTGCAGCAGGGGGTGGGAGAGGGAGGCAGGCAGTTTGAGGTGCAGGTGGTGGGAGAGGAAAGCAGGCAGTGTGAGGGGTAGGGGTTGGGAGAGGGAAGCAGGTTGTGTGAGGTGCACAGTGCAGGCAATGGAAAAATAAAGTATGCAATGTGAGGTGCAGGGGGTGGGAGAGGGAAGCAGTCAGTTTGAGTAGCCTCGGGTGGGAGAGGAAAGTACGCAATGTGAGGTGCAGGGAATGGAAGAGGAATGTAGGCAATGTGAGGAGCAGGGGTGGTAGAGGGAAGAAGGCAGAGTGAGGTGCAGGGGGAGGGAGAGGGAAGCAGGCAGTGTGAAGTGCAGGGGCTGGGAGAGGGAAGCAGGCAGTGTGAGGATCAGGGGGTGGAAGAGGAAAGCAGGCAGTGTGAGGATCAGGGGGTGGAAGAGGGAAGCAGGCAGTGTGAGGAGTAGGGATGGTAGAGGGAAGAAGGCAGTGTGAGGTGCAGGGGGTGGGAGAGGGAAGCAGGCAGTGTGAGGATCAGGGGTGGGAGAGGGAAGTATGCAATGTGAGGTGCAGGGGGTGGGAGAAGGAGGCAGGCAGTGTGGTGCAGGAATTGGTATAGGGAAGTATGCAAATATGAGGTGCAGGGGGTGTGAGGGGAAGTATGCAATGTGAGGTGCAGGGGGTGACAGAAGGAAGCAGGTGGTATGAGAAGCAGGGGGTGGGAGAGGGAGGCAGGCAGTGTGAGGTGCAGGGGGTGGGAGGGGGAAGTATGCAATGTGAGGTGCAGGGGTGGGAGAGGGAGGCAGGCAGTGTGGTGCAGGGATTGGGATAGGGAAGTATGCAATGTGAGGTGCAGGGGGTGGGAGAAGGAAGCAGATAGTATGAGAAGCAGGCAGTGGGAGAGGGAGGCAGGCAGTGTGAGGTGCAGGGGGTGGGAGAGGAGAGCAGGCAGTGTGAGGGGCAGGGGGTGGTAGAGTGTAGCAGGCAGTGTGAGGTGCAGGGGGTGGGAGAGGAAGGAAGGCAGTGTGAGGTGCAGGGGTTAGGAGGGGGAAGTATGCAATGTGAGGTGCAGGGGATGGGAGAAGGAAGCAGGTAGTATGAGAAGCAGGAGGTAGGAGAGGGAGGCAGGAAGTGTGAGGTGCAGGGGGTGGGAGGGGGAAGTATGCAGTGTGAGGAGCAGGGGGTGGTAGAGTGAAGCAGGAAGTGTGAGGTGCAGGGAGTGGGAGAGGAAGGAAGGCAGTGCGAGGTGCAGGGGGTGGGAGGGGGAAGTATGCAATGTGAGGTGCAGGGGTGGGAGAGAGAAGCAGGCAGTGTGAGGAGCAGGGGTGTGGAGAGGGAAGTATGCAATGTGAGGTGCAGGGGGTGGGAGAAGGAAGCATTTAGTATGAGAAGCAGGGGGTGGGAGAGGGAGGCAGGCAGTGTGTGGTGCAGGGGTGTGGAGAGGGAAGTATGCAATGTGTGGTGCAGGGGTGTGGAGAGGGAAGTATGCAATGTGAGCTGCAGAGGGGTGGGAGAGGGAAGCAGGCAGTGTGAGGGGCAGGGGGTGGGAGAGGGAAGCAGGCAGTGTGAGGTGCAGCAGGGGGTGGTAGAGGGAAGCAGGCAGTGTGTGGTGCAGGGGGTGGGAGGGGGAAGTATGCAATGTGAGGTGCAGGGGTGGGAGAGGGAAGCAGGCAGTGTGAGGGGCAGGGGGTGGGAGAGGGAAGCAGGCAGTGTGAAGTGCAGGGGGTGGGAGGGGGAAGTATGCAATGTGAGGTGCAGGGGTGGGAGAGGGAAGCAGGCAGTGTGAGGGGCAGGGGGTGGGAGTGGGAAGCAGGCAGTGTGAGGAGCAGGGGGTGGTAGAGGGAAGCAGGCAGTGTGAGGTGCAGGGGGTGGGAGGGGAAGTATGCAATGTGAGGTTCAGAGGTTGAGAAGAAAGTAGAGGCTGAATCTGAATATTAAAATACCTAAAGCTTGGGGGGGTGGGGGTCAACTAAAATTTCCATACCCCCATTTCAAATTCTCACTTTGAGCACTAGCACCCGCAATTAATAATTGTTAAAGAGCCCCCTAGTATACAGAAATGCTTTTGTATGTATGTCGATAGTGTGACAACCCTGGGAGAATTAATCTTGTGCCTCTCTGGCACAAAGCTCACTTCCTAACCATGAATACACCAAATAAACGTAGTCTGTTGCTTGTGTAAGTTTACTTTGACATAGATGATGAGAATTGAAATCCCACATAAGCTTTCTTATCAGGTTTTAGAATAGTAGGTACTACTAAATCTGAGATGGTGAAAACACATTGAAGTCCTTAAGAAATTTAGATGTTAGAGAGGTTATAAATAAAATATTAGAAATATGTGCAAAGCCAGGTTAGGGGAGACTGCATTTTGTACACATACAAAATTAATGAATAGCACTTTCCATTTTATGTTTCAAAATGGTCCTTTCTATTCCAATGTTTTGGCCTGCATCTAAACCTTTAAGGGTATATCCTTGATAAAGGTCTAGGTATAGACAAAAGCATTGGAATAAAAGTCCCTGCTCCCAGATCCTTTCTGCAAGCTGGTACGCCTGCAGTCTCTGTCAAAGTTTGTTTGCAGCCTGAACTGTGAGACAGACCAGGGCTGCATAGAGCTGACTCTGGAGCTCCGGGGAGCAGTACCAGATTACCAACAGGGCAGGTGGGGCTGTTCCCCACACATAGCTTCATCACCAGCATAAGGGGCATGTGGCAATTATGAACAGGGGTTTCTCTCAGAGGTGCCCAGTTACATTGTGGCTGATCGCGTCACAAACGCGTTCACGCATTGCGCCATGTGATTCCCTGCACCTGCATACGGTGCAATACGCTATGGCGCACACTGTGATCGCACCATGCATTCGCATTCGGTATGAATAGCCGGCTGCCGCATGACCGACAGTCCGATTCCCGGCTGCGGCAGTCCGACAAAACACCAGAGCCCGGTAGCGGAAGCCCAACAGCGCTGGAAATCCCGATCGTCCCTAAGGTAAGTACTTACTAACCTAACCAACACCCCTATCCCTCCTTAGGGGTGCCTAACCCTAACCTCCCCCTTCTAAGTGCCTAACCCTAAACCCCCCTTCCCTGCTGCCTAAACCTAAGTACCCCGGGGGGGTGCCTAACCCTAATTCCCCCCCGGGTGCCCTAAAACGAACCCTCCCCCCCCCGCGGCTGTCCGCTCGCGGTGCCCAGCATCCCTTCGGTCGGGATGCCGGGCGCCAGTCTACCGGCGCCGGGAAAATGACAGGCGTCTAGATTTTAGACGCCGGTCATTTATCCCTAGGCGGGATAGAGGATTTGGGAAGCCGGTGGTCGGGATTGTGGCCGCCAGCTTCTTAAACGTATCCCATGCAATCATATGGAGGCGCAGTGTGAACACAATACGCGTATCCGCTTGCTGGTGCACGTCTGGCGCCATGCGTGGCGTGATTTGCCGTGCTAGCAGCAAGGTTGTAGCTTGGCATATCTGTAATGTGACCTGGGGCACTACAGTGTGTTTCATTAATTTACAGTGCTGTCAGTATTTATGAATTATACTTTTGTTAATAACAGCGCCAGCCTATGTTATTGACAATATTATTGGTAGAAGCCCCTGCAAGTTAGTTGCCTTGGGGACCCCACAAACCTGAAACTGGCCTTGCCGGGGAGGGAGAGGACCAGATCTTTCATAAGCGGTAATGCAGCTTTAACGAACATGCTGCTTTTGAGAAAATCAGCTATAAAATTTTACCTGTGCCTTCCACACTTTTAATTCCTATTATATTGAATTAGTGTTTTATAAATTAGCTATTGGTGTGGGCTGTCCTGTGGGCTGAAAATCCTGAGATGACAATATGATTATTAACATACAATTTTGATTTCTGCAGTTTGTTGAAGTGACAGAAACTTTCTGTTCATATTATTTTTTTAGAAAAAGAAAGCATTTCTTTTTCTAAAAAAAGCAATTCACAAAAAAAGATAATTTATTTTCTATAAATGTAAATGCAAAGCTATATCTAATTCATGAGTATTCCCAAAACCTTAGGTGGTTGCACTAATTTTAACTGTAATATTATTTCATCAGAAGTCAACTTTCCACCACATTCAGGAAATCACTGTGCAACTTTTGCGAACAGTAAACAGGACGGTCATAATGATGGGACGTGATCAGGAATTAACCGTGAGTAGCTCAGAATCTTAATTAATAAATGTGTTCTGTGAAAATGTATACTGGCATTTTAAGCGTTGTAAATTTGGAAAAAAACACACTTAGTAAACAGTTATTTACATGATAGTAATGTGTCGGAATGGGTATGTAATGCCAGCTGTCGGGATGCCTCCTGTCAAAATACTGACAGCGGCATCCCGATGGTTTGTATCCTGATGGTTGGTATCCAAACAGGGGTTGAGTAAGTATACTTACCCTTCCTCCTTCTCCCCCTAACCCTCCCTTCTTGTAGCCTAACCCTAAATTTCCACACCCCGCACCCTAACCCTCCCTGTTAGTGCTTATACCTAACTCTCCCCCTTTCGTGCCTAAACTTAACCCCCCCTCCTTAGTGCCTAACCCTAACCCTCTCCCCTAGGGGTGCCTAAACCTAACCTCTCCCCCCAAAAAAAACCTAACCCCACTACACTGCCTAAACCTAACACTCCCCACCCGCCCGGGGCTAACGCTAAAGGTGCCCCGGACTTACTACGTTTGGGCTGCGTCCTTCTGATTTCCAGCGTCGGGACTAAGATAGGCATTGGTATTTCGACGCCTATCTTAAGTCCCGTGTCGGACTTTCAGTGTTGGGATTCAGATGGGCGGCATGTCGCCAGCCGGTCTGATAACTACATCCCAATGTGACACATAGGAATGCAGGCAGCCAAGTGACTTTAGGAGTAGGATGTGCAAGCATAGTACAATTACTAGGCCAATTTCTGTACATGGGACCAATGTATAGCTGGATGCATTTTATTTTTTTTTTTTAAATGCTAATGTGAAATTGACGCAGTTCCGTGTTTATGCTGTGCAGGACGCATCTCCAGATGTGCATATCATATGTTAACGCTGGGAGAAAACTATGGCATGACAATCATGTTGCTTAATTATATTAATAATAAATGCTAAAGTCACATTATCCAATTGTATACAAATAAAGATTTGTACATAAGATAGATTGCGTCTGGACAGTGTTATTAATCTTTATGAAAGTTGCATTATCCATTTGAAATACAATTAAGTACAGACGCAAAGAGAAGAGAAAAATATAAATTAAATCCAATAAAATACAAACACTCCTTGTCTTCCCCTTTGAAAGCCAATTGGGAATATTCTTTTTGGTCGTGGTCCGCAGGCAAATATCAATTAAGGAATATCAATAGATGGCTGTGACTTCATATAATATAATAGCCACAGTAAGGATTGTTTATAGTGGGAGGGGTGCAAATGTAATCAGCCAATCAAAAGCAATACCAGTAATTGTCAGCATCATAATCTTCATGATCAGTGTGCATTTTGCACCGAGTATGAAACACTCACCAGAGTAGCACCTCCTAACAGTCGCTTATGTGTCCTGGTCTACCTTAGTCGCATCTACATGAACATGCAGGGGCGTATCTATAATGGGTGCAGGGTGTGAGGCCATATAGTCTTATACTTACCTGTCCATTGTCTCCAGAGTGCATATATCACTGAGAAAATGGCGGCGGACATTTTCCCAGTGACTCGTGCATGCACAGTGAATATGTATGTACTGTACACGCCCTATTTTTTTTTTTCCACTTATCTTGTCCACTTTTTACTAGTTGTAATGATGGCTGCTAAGCTTTTAGGCCTAGCTTATCCAGAATATGGAAGACTGCATCTACAACATCATATGATTTGTGTTTAGTCAATACAAGTACTCTCTACCATGTTTAATTAATGCAAAGTGTTGTGAATGTGTTATCCTATGGGAAAGAATCTGTCAGCCATCTTACTGTTTGATTAATAACATAGAGTTTGACGGCAGATAAGAACTGCTTGGCCCATCTAGTCTGCTCCTTTTCATTTATCCTTTTGGCAACATCAACCCTATTTGCTCCTTACGTCCCTCTTAAGGGTATTCATATGCTTATCCCAAGTGTGTTTAAATTGTTCAACCGTCCTAGCTTCAACCACCTCTGATGGGAGGCTATTCCACTTGTCAACTACCCTTTTTATGAAGTCGTTTTTGCTCAAATTTCCTCTGAGCCTACCACCCTCCAGTTTCAGTTCATGTCCTCGTGTTTTGTACTTCTCTTCCTTTGAAAAATGCTTCCGTCCTTTACCTTGTTAAAACCCTTCATGTATTTGAAAGTTTCTATCATGTTTCCCCTTTCCCTTCTCAAGCTCCAAACTATACATTTTAAGTATAGCCTTTCTGGGTAAGTTCTGTGATGTAGGCCATGCACCATTTTAGTTACCCTTCTTTGTACCATCTCTAATGTATTTATATCCTTCTGGAGATATGGCCTCCAGAACTGAACACAGTATTATAGATGAGGCCGTACCAAGGACCTATACAGTGACATTATCACTTCTTTTTTCCTGCTACTGATTCCTCTCCCTATGCAACCAAGCATCTGACTTGCCTTCCTCAATGCTTTGGTGCATTGCTTGTCTGCCTTCAAGTCATCTGAAATGGTGACTCCTAATTCCCTTTCTTCCTCTGTATTTTCTATTATAGTGTCCTTGATACTATATTTAGCCTTTAGGTTATTGAGCCCAAAGTGCATGATTTTGCATTTTTTTACATTAAACTGTAGTTGTCATGTTCTTGCCCATTCATCTAGTCTACCCAGATCCTCAGTCATTTGTTTTACCCCTCCTGATGTGTCTACCCTGTTGCATACTTTTGTGTCATCTACAAAAAGGCATACTTTCCCTTCAATACCATTTGCAATATCACCAAGATATTAAAAAACAACTTGCCCAAGTACAGATCCCTGGGGTACTCCATTGGTAACCTACTGGGGTACTCCACTGGTAGCATACTTCCCAACTGTCCTGTTGTCCCACCCGCAGGCCACAGGGGAGTAGCTGGGGGGAGCACTCCCACAACGCTGCTTTGCACAGCATCTACACAGTGTGCGCAGAACCTGGCGGCAGTCCAGCATCTCGTGGAGTGCTGGGCACGTCCTCAGAGTGATAAAAATGGAGGTATGAAACAAGGTCATGCCCCTTCCCATGAGGCCACGCCCCATTTATGGGTGCACACTCCCATATGTTGAAGGTATGTAATAAGTCTCCAAAGTTTTGAATAGCTCAACTGGAAAGATCATGCCGCTCTTGTGTAATATCCCTATTTATTGTTGTTTATTTTTATTCAATTAATTTTTTTTTTACAGTTTAATTTTACCAATTAATTGTAAGCTATATATTGTAGAACATATTGTACTATTATTATGTACAGTAGGGTACACATTTGGCGGCACCACCTACCAACGGACCCAGTAACTGTGCAACTGATTTTGGGAAGCGTACACACTTACCAATCTGCTGCACAATATCTCTGGCCAGATAAATGTGCCTGCCCAATTATGATATCTGTGTCACTGGTTCCTGTGTCCAGCATATGGGTTAGTCCGTCGGTCCTCTGTACACACATGCAGATGTCAATTATACGTCTTTCAGATATATTGCACCTGCCGTGCTGCACAGTCGAAGCATATCAGTGAAAGACGTGTACACACGATCGGCTGTACGAACGATATATGTCGTCCAGTGTGTATCCAGCATTAGATTTATGTTGATCCTTTGCTTTCAAAGCAGCTTCAATAACTACTCAGTTCCAGGGGCGTTTTAAGAGAGGAGGGGGCCCGTGTGCAGCCTCACTGCAAATGGCGCCCGCGCCTATTTTCCCGGAGACATCTTTTCTGTGCATGTGCAGATCACTACCGCCATTTTCCAAGTGAGTTTTTGCTGCTCTGCAGCACATCGGAATCTGCGGAGAGGTAAATATATTATTATTAACTATGGGTGCAGGGTGTGCGGTGTGGGCCCCCCTGGGCCCAGGGGCCCGTGTGCACCGCACACCTTGCACCCATTATAAAGACGCCTATGCTCAGTTCCTGAGAATAATTGAAATACTGGAAGGAATTCTATTCATGCCTGTTGCAGCTTATCTGTAGTAGGGTTGCGTAAGATATCCCGGCTGTTGGGATGCTGCTGGTCGTAATATCGACAGCGGCATCCCGACAGCCTGGATACTGACACCCATAGGACGCTATGGTAAGTACTTTTCTAACCCCTACCCTGACCCACCCTCCCCGGTGCCTAAACCTAACCCCCCTTACATAGTGCCTAAACCTAACCTCCCACACCCTAAACCTAACACCTCCTCCCCGATGCCTAAACCTAACCTCCCCCCTAGTGCCTAAACCTAACCTCCCCCTCCCCGCACCCTAATCTTAACACCCCCTCCCCAGTGCCTAACCCTCCCCCTAATGCCTAACCCTAACCCCGCTTGCTAATGCTACCCTCCCCGTAACACACCGATACTTACCTTTGGGATGCTTACGGATGGGTTACAGGTGCCGGGATCCCGACGTGTCGGGATTTCGGCGCCGGTATTAAGACCGCCCGCATCCCGCACGCCGGGATGCCGATTACATCCCCTGCAGTATATTGCATGCACAGCATGTGATATCCTATAATACATTTTCAATGCCATTGAATTTTAAATGTATTTCCATATCCCGATGAAAACTTTTCAGGTCCCTTTGTTTTATGTGTATTATTTTTTCTGTAATTCCTGTAAATAAAAAAATTGTATTACTTAAGATACTTAGTAAAAGAGAATTCAGGGGGTATGACTAGTATTAACACCTATAATGAATTTACAGTAGTTTGGCATATTACTGCATCGCCTTCAAATTATTCTGATTCTAACTTGTTACATTTTGTAAACTGTTCTCTGCTCCAGCTGGACGGAGATAAATTAAAATCCGTGTTTCTCAATTTTCGCTGCTATTATTTTGTGTAAGTTATACTTGAAATAAGAGTTCTGCTAGATAACTGCCATTAGCTAACAGCCTGGAGATTAGCAGAGGCAGTCAGTGAATGTCAAATCTTTTAGTGCAAATTAGATGGGTCTGCAAGTATTGAATATCTATCTTGATAAAAGGTGATTACACTGTGCAGTCATTTCTCATCCCTTACCACCAGCAGTGTCACAGTAATATATCAAATTCAGGCTGTGTAACATCATGAGTCCATAATGTCCAGCACTTCAATGTTTTCAATTAGCCAGTGCAAAATTCATATGTACTGTAACTATTTAGTGCTCAAACAGATGAGCCCAAAGCATGTCCTTCATTACAGGAGAATAAAGAAGCATTTTTGTTATGTTTTATAGTTTACTGCTTCAGATTAACTCATATTCAGAGTTGGACAAGATTTCCCATTTAGGTGCTAACACAAAATGCATCTGGG
This sequence comes from Taudactylus pleione, assembly GCA_031769625.1. Lineage (NCBI taxonomy): Eukaryota > Metazoa > Chordata > Amphibia > Anura > Myobatrachidae > Taudactylus > Taudactylus pleione. The sequence continues at coordinate 1,659,306 of JAUIMM010001821.1, read as the reverse complement.
AAAAAAATCCCCATCATTATGACAGCATGATGATAACCAGCCACCTGTATTTCTATTTTTCTCAAAAAATTATGCAATTTTTCTACTTTTACGTACATACATAGGGCTCTATTTATTAACATTATTTTTACTAAAATAAAGTGAAAAAGGGTGTTTTCACACCCTTTTCACATTATTTTAGTTTCACCTGTAGTTATTACAGGGCAATTTGAGTAGAATTAGTAAAATTCTACTCCAACCCCTAGTATCACTTATTTTTAGTAAAGCAGATCGCATTTCCCATAATTGTAATGGGAAATGTGATCCGACCAGAGTTACTAAAAATAAATTGTAAAAAAATACCGGGGGAAGCCCTGTGATAATAACACCACCTGGAGGTCTCCCCCGGTTACCGGGCTCCCACTCTGCTCTAACGGGGAGAGCAGAGGCGGGAGCCGGTACCAGTAATCAGCTCTGTGGTCTAAACAGACCGCAAGCTGATTGCTGTAAAAAGAAGAAAAAAAAAATTGAAACATTTTTTTTTTACTTACCTGAATCCAGGGACCGGTGATCGGGCCTCCGGTGATGGCTCCTCTCCGGTCAGCTGGTCTCCCATAGTGCACTGCGGCCCGGTCATCAGGTGATCGGGTCCAAGTGCAGTATGGAGATCACCTGATCGGGAAGCCTAGAGAAGATCTCCGGAGGCCAGGAGGATGCAGGTAAGTGTAATGAAGGGAGGGGGGGTCGCGGGGGTCCGCGATCGCGGGGGGCGGGGCTTAGCGTCGGTGGGGGGTAGCAGCGACGGTGGGTCGGCGCATGCTCGGGCTCTTAGTCGCGGTATTTTTTCCGAAAATACCGCGACTAGAGTGCGGATGGGATCCGCAGGGACATAGCTTTATCACAAGCTCTGTCCCTGCAAGGGATTTATAGTAAATCCCTGTGATATTGCCTGAATTCGCAATGCGAATTCACTCGGTAATATCACACTACAATCCGCATTCAATATACGGATTGTAGTAAATAGAGCCCATTGAGAGACAATGGGGCTGATAGTGTAAGGAGGTGCAGGGGTGCCGAGAGGGGAAGGGACAGGTACTAATTACTCGGGCTTAACCATCCCTCTTACCTGTCAGCAGCCCAGCACAGACTTCTGTGTGCTGGGCTGTAGTGGGAGACGCGGCCACGTCTTCCGCTATTTGGCCACTCCCCTTCTCTATGCCCCTGTGGGGGTGTACACGCCCATGTGGCACTGGCCACTCCTCCTCCTGTTCTCATAAATGGTCATCTTCAGCTCCAGGCCAATGAGGCCCTTAGTCGAGCCCTGTATGTGTGCTTGGATTGATGTAGATATGTAAAGCTAAGTGCACATTTCATAAGTGCAGAATGGTAAGTTTGTCATGACAAATCCCAGTTTTTACAAAATGTGACATTACATTGCATTAACCCTAATGTGAGAAAGTGTACATTAAACTAATGTGCAAAGCATATGTCTTTCATCTAAAGTAAAGGTTGCATATATATATATGATGTAGATGTACAGTAGGACTGTAATGTTGATGCTACAATCTTGTCCCCTTGATTTTAGTATATATTTATATATATATATATATGTATATATATGTGTACCAGTCAAAAGTTTGGACACACCTCTTTCAATGGTTTTTGTTTATTTAAATTATTTAAAATATAGTAGATTAATACTGAAGACATCAAAACTTTGAAATAACACATATGGAATTATGCTGTAAACAAAATAATGTTAAACAAATCAAAATATGTTTTATATTTTAGATTCCTCAAAGTAGTGCCCTTTTGCTTGGATGACAGCTTTGTACACTCTTGTCATTCTCTCAATCAGCTTCATGAGGTAGTCTCCTGGAATGGTTGTGAATTAACAGGTGTGCCTTGTCAAGAGTCAATCTGTAGAATTACTTGTCTTCTTAATGTGTTTGAGACCATCAGCCGTGTTGTGCAGAGGTGGGGTTAGTACACACTGGACACCACTATTTAACTACTGTTGTAATCCATATTATGTCACCAACCACTCAACTCAGTAAAGAGAAATGACAGTCCATCATTACTTTAAGACATGAAGGTCAGTCGATACTGAAAATTTCAAGAACTTTGATGGTTTTTGCAACTGTAAAAGCTCATGAAGTTGATTGAGAGAATGCCAAGAGTGTGCAAAGCTGTCATCCAAGCAAAAGGGGGCTACTTTTAGGAATCTAAAATATAAAACATATTTTGCTTTAACACTTTTTTGTGTACAATATAATTCCATATGTGCTCTTTCACAGTTTTGATGTCTTCAGTATTAATCTACTATGTTGAAAATAATTTAAATAAACAAAAACCATTGAAAGAGAAGGTTGAGTCCAAACTTTTGGCTGGTACTATATATATATATATATATATATACATTCCATTGTCAATAAGCAGCAAAATTGATACATTTGTCTCACTGTTTGGCTTAATAGAATGGAGCACAAATGCGTCTGATGTTAATCCGAAGAGATTTGATTTTTAATTATCTTTCTTTAGCCATAATGAGTATTAGATGAATCTGGGATATCATCATGTCAAAATTTCTTAGAGCTGATTTACTCTTCAACATATTTTGCCACATTACAAATGCAGTGCTGCTGTGGAAATGATTATATTTTGACAGTTTATTTAAATCACCAGTTATATTTTAATAACCAGGTATGAAATAATCCTTCAGTATTGTTCCTGATTGTTAGTTCTCTATAACTACAGAATGTGTGTGTATGTATATATATATATATATATATATATATATTTATATATCCTCTTAGTAACAAATTTTAGTTACAATATATATAATACTGTATACAGAGATGTAGGTTTCTTTTTAACTGGAACTTGATATATAATCCCGTATACTGTATTTTGGAAAGCTGCTTTTCTTTGTGCTCATACAGTTATTAGGTGTTTAGTAGGGTTTACTTGAAGATCTTATCATCTGCTCAACTCGTTTTCTAACATTTCTTACACTAGAATTTCAGTTTGCAGATTACTGAGACTCATCTGGTTACAATTACAATACTTCCAATCAGAGTTAACCTCTGCATCCTCCCTAGTGATCTATATGTGCTGCTGGATGGAAGGATTCAACTCATGACTGGCAATGACAGCTTTTTATTTCAGGACCACTCAGCCCTGGCCAGCTCATCATCGGACACCAGTTTGCCCATCCTAGGACAGTATTTATTTTCCAGTTTACTCCCTCTTTGCACTGTTTGTTCTAAGCCCTATTGCATCTTATCCATACACGATAAAAACATGGAAATAATTCATCCCTAGTGAATGGTAATTAATTATATACAATACATAAGCAGGGGCGGATTAAGAAAGGAGGGAGCCTGCGTGTTGCCTTCATGCGGCCCCTCTCCTCTCTGTGGCACAATTTTGATCAGATGCTGCTACTGTGCCGGTGCCATTTCCCCAGGCAAATACTGTGCTGCGCATGAGCAAATCTCAAGGAAAATGGCGGCCGCCCCATTTTACCGGTGATTTCTGCAGTGCAAGACTCTGTAGAGGTAAGTATACGAAATGGGTGCAGAGTGTATGTTGTGGGCTCTGCACACCCATCATAGATACACCACTGTACATAAATAAACAAAATTAAACTTAAAGTGGGAAGAGTGACACCCCTGCAGCTAGACCCAAGCATATGTGACCTTTCTCTGTAATGACATCTTTCTCCTAGTCTTCCTCTCCATCAACCCCCAAATTTAAGCCTCCATTCATGTGTAAAGGTCTAGTTTAAGGGTAAGGGCTCCAAAAAGGGAAATGGTTTGAACTGGACAAAATGCGCTCTGTAAAGAGGTGGAAATCTGTGCCAAGCATTCAGAATTTTTAACATGTAATTCTGTACTGTACTGTATATTAGAAGACATTAAAGTAAAAAAAGAAATCTGGAATATGAAGCTTTTATAATGCATCATCTTATTATTATTATTATTATTATTATTATTATTATTATTATTGTTTCATGTTATCCACTGTAGCATTTGTTTTATTCATAGGGGTCAGTCCAATTAGTTGTGAATTGCGAGGTGCGAGTTGCTGTTTTCTCTTCGAATTTGCATAGCAAATTAATTTTACAATTCAATTAGCAACTCGCACTGAACCAGTCAAAGTAAATTCACATGTTTCCATCTGGACCTCCCTGAGAGTGAGAGTTGAAAAGGAAAATCTTTATATTAAGGATAAAATATCAGGACACCGTGCTGAACCCCTTGGACACCCCCCGTATGATTATTTAGGCAATTGGAGGTTTCCAATTAGCTTAATTAGCCCAATAATTACATGTCATTTTTTTATGGTAAAAAAATGGCCTCAAATTAACCCAAAATAAAGTTTTTCATTAGTTTAGGCACCCCAAATGTAATTACAGTATTTTTGATTGAAGAATGATTTTTTTTATAATTTTTTTACATTTTTTCAGTGTCCTCAAAGTACCCCAAAATCATCTTTTTTCTTACTTTTTTTTTTGCATTTTTTCATTTAATTTGTTTGAGATTAAACAAAAAAAGTTTGCTTTTTATCATTTGTTTGCATTTTTTAAAGAAAGCACGAATCAGCCATTTGACACCATTTAAAAACATTCAGTACTTTCCTAATGCCCACAAACAGCCTTCTATACGGTCCTGCTAATGAAATTATAAATTTTGGGGGGACCAGGAGGGTCTCCCCACTTTTTCATGCATATCTCTCACATCGCATTTGGCAGTCATTTCGCAAACCTTCGCTGCGAGTACCATGAATAGGCATTTTTAATTGGACTGGAGAATTTTTGGGATCCAAGCATTCGTGCGAAGTCATCGAGTTTCATGAAACAAACTCGATACTCACAATTTGCTCCTAATTGGATTAACCCCATAGCTTGAATCAATGCAGTATGCATATTTGTTTCAGATGCATGTGTATAAAGTACTTTTGTTAAATTAATTGTAAATCTTATAGCCTAGGAGATTACTGCCAAAATTTAAATTAAATATAATGTCTATACTTCCGGCTCCTGGATATGAAAACATTGGTTAATGACATGTTCTGTAAGAAACAAAGATCATTAGAGGTACATTCATTAATTGCACTCCGTTGCATCAGTTGATTTTCAGGTCACTGTCTGAATGATTTGTAATTAATACATTGTCTACACCGACTTAGATGGCTTATTTTTCATTATAATGGAAAGAATGTAGCTACACAAATTGTTCTTACCAGTGGATAATGCTTGTTAATTCATAAATGAAGGAACTATGTTTGTTTGCTTCATTTCTTGCTCATTAAACTAATTTTCATGGTTGGGGCCTGGTAACATATACTCCTACTGATTGTCTAGTCTCATAGATTTTCCTTTTGATTGGCTATGTCCTCTTAAATAATGTAGGGTTTAGCACCAAAATATTAGTCTTCATAAAAGCTCACAACCTGAGCAGCTCTCAGCTTCGTTTAAGAGGGTACTGGGACACTGACCCCCATAGCATTTGCCCAAAACAAGGCCTACCTGCCTGAATGTGGAGATTTGGAATTACACAGAGGTATTTGAAAGTGGACCTCACTTGTAAAATTGATAGGATTCACACTCTTACTGATATAACAATATCCCTGTCCCAGCAGACTAAAAATTTTACAATTTTATAGATCTTGTAGGAGGTAAGACTGCTGCATTATTACATGGCAAGATATGCAGTCAGATTGGCTCATTGCTATCCTAACCTTACCTTTGCTCCATACAGATGTGTCCTTATCTACCTTTGAACCATATGGCGCGATATGCATGGCGTGACTTAGATGCTCTGCCATGGGTAGCGATTCCCAGTCCTCTAGAATCACGCCTGATATTAGTGACTGGTTGAAAAATTATGTTGATGGTGTTACCAGGAAACCTTTAAGCTCTTTTAGTATCCTTGGAAGTATCCCATCCGGCCCCACTGATTTATCCCCTTTCAGTTTTGAGTGTTCTGTTAGGACCCTCTCCTCTGTAAATTAAATTTCATGTACCTAATTTTTATGAATGCCACTGCAACTTAACTGTGGCCCCCTTCCCCTCTTTTTCTGTAGTGAATACTGAACAAAAATAATTATTTAGATGATCTGCTAATATCAGAACCATTTATATGATCTGCTATTATCAGAACCATTTCATATTTAACCATTTAGATGATCTGCTAATATCAGAACCATTTCATATTTAACCAATTTGTAACAGACACATATTAAACTTGAAATGTGGTTTAGAACTTATTTTATTGTGCATTTTCCGCTGTTAAAAAATACTAAGACCACATTTATTTCATGCATACAAGAATAAACTCTTTTTATACAGTCAAAAAAGACGCCCACTCTCTCTCTCATACATTCCTATCATGTATCATTTTGTAAATGATACAGTATTGAAGCAATCAGTGTTGAAGCACTGGATGAATAAAACAAAAAAGTAGGCAAGAGAATCCCAGTTCTCCACCTTGTCTTCAGACATTGGATATTCATTCATTCTTATAACAGGTTGTCTGATGATGTGGTTCATCCACCTATAAGAGGACGTTTAGGGACAAGTTTGAAGTCCATTGTGTTTCAAACATTTTTCCGTCTTCCCTCTCCCCTGCTATGATTAATACTACAGCTTTTCTTGGATATCATTATTTGAGAACAGCAATCAGTTATTTAGTGTAGAAGGGATCCTAAAAAAACATACTAACTCAGTTGCTAAGGACCAGGGGTGAGAACTCTATTTTTAGATGTCTTTATAATGCTTGACATGATGTGCAGTGTCAGCTAAGCCAAATACAGTTGTGCTCGTTAAAAACAGTGATGGGGCTGAATTATATAAAATTTGTGTATCCACAATGTTTTCCAGTGACTTAGCAGGAAGTGCCATTAGATGGCTTGTTCACACAGGTGAGTGACATTCCACTGTGGTTCATTCCAGAAGATTGTACATGGTCCCAGTGACATTTCTGAAATATAATGGTGATTGATGGACTTTATAATGGTGATTGATGGAGAAACCCTGGCACTAGTCCTGGTGCTGCCAACTGACATGTTAGGATAATAGAGTTTGCATTAATCCTCTTTCCTTTATATTAATGGAACCAAATTCCCAAACCTTATGTTGTTCAGTAAGCAGATTTACCAGTGTTATTTAGCTGTCTCTCATAGGGGTATATTTATTAGTAAAGGGACCCGGAACATGCCGGTTCTGCCCCCAGATCCACTCCACCCCTGCTCTATCTGGACCTGCCCTCTCTCTATCTAATGCTCTGCCCTCCTTTCTGCTGCTGTCCAACACCCTCCTCTCCCCATGACATACTACCCCCCCTCGATCCTGACCCCCACCCTCCCCGCTCAGTCCCGCTCCCATACTTACCCTGTTCCAGGTGGCAGGTACTCCTCCTAGCTAGGTCTGTCCTGTCTCCTTAGCAGTGGGAGCTATTGGGGCATTCACCTCCAGGGCTGCTATCAGAAATTATGGGGACTGACAAAATAAGCAGCCCCCCACCCCACAACCCCAGACACTTACCTTAGTTACCTCGCTCATTCTGTTCTAGCTGCTCCTCTGTCCTCCTCACACGCCGCAGCTAACAATAAAAACGTTATTGCACGGGCCGGCCGCAACTTAGCTAGAAGGCAGAGTGGGAGAGTTGGGTGAGAAGTAGTGGATGGCATGCTTGTAGGAGCCAGCCCCCGGCTAGGCCTGTCACTCACTTTCAAGGGGATAGTAGTAGCGGACAGGCAGTACTAGATGCGGGCAGGCTTCCCTAGTGTCCGGCTGCGGCGTTGATAGGAGGCGGAGTGGGAGGACGTCCCCAGGCTGGGCCTGTGTATATATATATATATATATATATACACATATATATATACACACATATACACATACATAACCATACTTCCTCATTATAAATCACACCCCAAATCCGAGTGCCTCTCCTTTATTAAAAATTATACCATAGATCTGCCTCCCCATTCACTCGTAAATGTCATACCCTAAATCTTCAATTTTCCATCCATCATTGAAAAAAATGTCCCTAATATGCAATGCTTTCACTCACTGATTAAAAACCCCGCACTTTCTCCCCACCTCTTTTTAAATATCAGAATATCTATTCCTCACCTGGCTGCTTATGGTTGGTCCTGCCATCCTGAATCCTACAGCTTCCTGCATCTGATTGGTGGATAGTTCCAACCATCCACCAATCTGTGATTGGTGGATGGCTGAAGCCATTAACCAATCAGCATCACTCAGCGGCACCCCACTGATTGCAGCCAAGCAGAGCTGCCGGATGCTATGTGTAGTCACAGTGCAGTGATTAGTGTCAGTGACTGTGACAGGCAGAAGTATGCTGTCAGGGAGTGTCCTCTGCCTGCATGCCCCAAGCCCAATCTGTATTTAGCTGACTGTTTAGCCGGGGGTGGTGGTTTCTGAGCGCTAGTGGGGTAGGAGCGGGTGGGCCCCCAAGTGTCCGGGACCAGGATTCCAGTCCCGGCAGTACCCCCCTGATGGCGGCCCTGTGTACCACTGCTCCCATTGCGCATGCATGTTAGATATGGGTCAGACCTTACAGAATTATTATATAGATGCCCCACATTTTAGCCCTGAAAACTATGCTTTCTTATCATTGGATTGTATTAAAAATTTCTTGCACATAGACTCTGACCTGCAAAGACAAAAGTGTAAAGTGATAGCTTAGGCCACAGGTTCTCAAACTCGGTCCTCAGGACCCCAAATAGTGCATGTTTTCCAGGTCTCCTCACAGAATTACAAGTGAAATAATTAACTCTACCTGTGGATCTTTTAAAATGTGTCAGTGAGTAATGACTACACCTGCCAGGTGACCTGCAAAACGTGACCTGTGTGGGGTCCTGAGGACCGAGTTTGAGAACCACTGGCTTATGCTATAACTTTACTTCTGGGCTCGAACACAACATTCTCCCTGCGGCTACCTTTGTTTACTAACTAAGATAAATCAAGCACAGGGATCAATAGTCCTTCACTTAATATGATCAGGACTCAGATGTATTCATAGACAGAATGGGGCCTAGACTACTGCAACACCCTCTATCTCGGTCTCCCAGCAAAAGAATTGCACCGCTTGCAGATGGTACAAAACGCAGCTGCCAGACTATTAACCAACCAGCCACGTTCCAGCCACATAACACCCATTCTCTACTCCCTTCACTGGCTGCCTGTCAGATGGCGAATTGTTTTCAAGATTGGCTTACTAACTTACAAAGCCCTACATGACCATGGCCCATGGTACCTGAAGCAGCTTCTGATTCCTTACTGTCCCACTCGATTACTGCGATCCGTTGACGAAGGACTATTAGCAGTACCTAGAATCTCATGGAATTCGTCTGGGGGTTGAGCTTTCAGTTTTGTGGCTCCAACCTTTTGGAACGCACTTCCCCGCACAGTTCGAGAGGCCTCCACTCTAGAATTCTTCAAAAATAGACTCAAGACTCACCTATTCACCCAAGCATTTCACTAATGTCCCTTGTTTAAGCTTATTTATTATTTTGTACTGTAAATGTAAAGCACTTTGAGGGCCTGATTCAGAGCCGCTCGTAAGCGGCCGCTAGTTCACTCCGAGCGATGTTCGCACAACTGCGCATGCATATGGGTCGTAATGTGCATGCGCCAACCAGTCAGTGCGATCGGAAATCGAGCGCTCGCCAAATAGAGAGTGCCTGCTAATTTGAGTGACAGGATGAGGCGTTTTTGGGTGGTAACAGGGGAAGGTGCTTGAAAACGGGGAGTGGAGATCCGAACGCAGGCGTGCCAAACGGTCAAAACGGGCGTTTTAAGGGTGTGCCTAATTCACAAAGCAGCGTCGTCGACCACGTCACTTGGTTGTTTCTTAGCCTGAACTGTTCGCATGATTGCGGTAGGATAAACCTACCACAAGAACTGCGAGCAGTTCAGATGCCTTTCGATGTACTCGATTAATCTAATAAATAGCGGAGATGACGTAGGATGCGAGCGGCCAGGGGGCGTCTTTACAAAATAGCGAGCGCATGTTTCGTTCGCTTGATCAGACATAGAGGCGTCAACAGACCGCAAAGAGCGAGCGCTCAATTTAAATAGCCGGCCCCTTTTTTTCTGACCGAGCGAGCGCAAATAGCGTCCGGCTCTGAATCAGGCCCTGAGTCCATTAGGAGAAAAGCGCTATATAAATAAAATTATTATTATTATTATTATTTATCAAAACACAGAGAAAGATAAAGTGGAGAGAGATAAAGCACTAACCAATCAGCTTCTAACTCTCATTTTACAGCCTGTGTTTGAAAACTGACAGAAGCTGATTGGTTAGTGCTATATCTCTCTCCACTTTATCTCTCCCATGCTTTGATAAATACCCCAAATCACAATTTCCGCAATTTTCTGAAACTCATAAATTCCATCAGGGATTAATGAATCTTGTACGTGGAATATTTTCAGATGTTTGCCATGACCAGGAATGCACCACAGTATCACAGTGGGGGAATTACTCCTGTGTAAACAAGCACTTAGTGGGCAGTAATTAACACAAATGTGACAGATATCATTCAGCATAGAATAACATTTTATCATTTGACAGTGTAATTTATGAATATTATGAACACATGTAATTTTGTGATAGATTACCTTTGTTTTGTTATTTTCAATTATATGACAATGAAGTAGATTTTATATTTGTGTGTGGGGATTAACACATTTCCAGTGCGACATCACCAAAAAAAAAGTTATTAATATAATAAATATCTGTGAATATTTTAATCACGTGTACAATATTATATAAAAGTATATACTGTAGAGCTTATAAAAAAAAGTTTGAGTTAGAACTTACTTTATACTTTACCTTTATATGGTTAAATATGAAAATCAAATAGTGACTACTTTTTCTTGCAAGATATAATAACAAGAGGCACCACCAACTGTAATAGCGCTCGCACACAGTCATAGAAGCCTATGACCGACTCAGTGGTCAAATCCACCAGAAGCATTTCTTCTTCACTTTCTTTGTTTTCCTCCGTAAGCCTTGCTTTTCGGCAATCACGCTTTCTGGTTCAGGTTTCGGCAGAGGAGCCAGAACAGGACTTGCTTCCACCTTATCAAGTTTTTTCAGAATGTGAAGGAATCTTCCTTCCTGCTGCCTGAAGTCATATTCTACACTAGGAAATAGATGAATAACAATGAATTAGAAGCTGCCTACTGTACATTCTGCAATGTGTTAAAAAAACATTGCCACAATTCTTTTTGCTTGTCCACAGTTAACATAATTTATGACAACCTTACAGTAGTTTACTAGTATTATTCTCTTTTTCTCAATGTCAGTGGCTGCTTTACATTCACTTTATGTACAGTACTAAGGGCCTGATTCAGAGATGTACAATGATCACACAGCTGCTGTGTATTCGTACACCACCGCTATGTGATAATATGCTAATGCCGCAGGAGGCGTCTTGTGCCTCCTGCTGGCTTCTCTTATCTGCTGCTGCATCCAAGGATGCAGCATTAAATCGCCTGCGTGAACTTCAGTCATCTGAGTAACCCCTAGGTTATTCAGGATGACCAGGGAATTCACGTTGCTGAATCCAATCAAGCGCGTCCCCTGGTCAATGGCTTCAGCACGCCCAGAAAATGGGTGACACGCTCCCGTTTCCTATAACGCTGCCTTCGCCACCCTATCTCCACCCCCAAACGGTAGCAGCCTGTTAATCGGAATGTGGCGTCCAGAGTCTGCGAGCGATCTCATCAACCATAATTAAGTGAGATAAAAGTGATACAATTCTGCTGTTCCCATCAAGGGGCGTTTCAAGAAAGGGGGGACCTGTGTGAAGTCTCCGTCACGGGCCCCCCCCTCAGTCCGGTGGCCAGAAGCGCACTGAGCACAGCGCAGACAGTGCTGCACTGATAGACTGTGGGCACTAGAGTGTTCCCAGAGTCTATAGTGCATGCGCAGGTTAGCGGGAAAAACTGCGCATGCGCAAAACAATGGTGAAATGGCCGAGGAGGCCATTTTCCAGGCGTTTGTACAATGTTGACACCGGCGCCAACGTGGGACTCTGGAGAGGTAAGTATAGTATGGGTGCAAGGTATGCGGTGTGGCCCCCCCTGGACCCAGGGGCCCGTGCACTGCACATCCTGCACCCATTATAAATACGCCCCTGTTCCCAACATTATGGCAAACCACTTGTACTGTTGTAGGTTTTCTTGGATGAAAATTACCCTGACTATGTTATTTATAATTGTTTTATGGAAGGAAACATGGCTATTCAAAAATTTATAATGCAAATATACATGAAAACATAATAACTTCACGTCAGTTATATAAAACTGTGCACCTAAAAAACATACAAGCTTTATGACTGTATCTATTACAGTGCCGTCACAATCACTCAAGTGTAACTATTCAGCATTTCATGTCTTCAAACCTTGAGTTGTTAAACTTTCAACTCTAGAATGAAAGCATTACATTTTTTTGTTGCTTCTAGTTATGTTTACGCTCCTTATGTATTAGTGTTTTTATAGGTAAATGATTTAGGATTGATTTAGGTTTAGTTAATGTTATTTTATTTATACAGAACAATGGTGCGGCGTATATACTAAATACATACATTTACAGTATGTACATACGGTATACAATCGGGAAGCCGGCTGCTGGAATCCCGACAGCCGGCTTCCCGACTGCTTTATCCCGGCGTGGGATAAATGACCGGCGGAGAGCCGCGGGGGGGGAGGGTTAGGTTTAGGGCACCCGGAGGGGACTTAGGGTTAGGCACCCCCCCGGGAGGGTTAGGCTAGGGGGAGGGAGGGTTAGGGTTAGGCCCCCCCCGGGGGACTTAGGTTTAGGCAGTGGGGAAGGGGGGGGGTTAGGGTTAGGCACTTACAGGGGGGATTAGCGTTAAGCACTTGGGGGAAGGTTAGGGTGAGGGGGTTAGGTTAGGTTAGTTTATACTTACCTCAGCGACGATCGGGATTTCCAGCGCTGTCGGGCTTCCGCTGCCGGGAACTCTGCTTTTGTCGGCCAGGCGCTGCCAGGAATCATACCGATTCCGTACATACATATAAATAATCTAATCAAGGAAAGGAAACAGAATTCTAGTAGACAGAATACCTGTACAAATGCAATGCAGATTGATGTGATTGATAATGTGAAAATGCTCCATTAAATAAACTATTTGGGTTTTTTTTTAAAGGAAGTTAAAAAATGGCTACCACGGCTTGCTGCTACTTGTAGAATTACAAACGCCAACATGAACAGCCCCGCAATAGTATCACACTTCTTTGTCGCTACTGTCATTGTTTTCAATGGGTTGCTGAAGCAATTACAATCACTCTGCACAACAAATTACACTCACCCCGCATGTTCAGGTCAGATTGGCCCACAGTAGTACAGGGGAAATTCCCAGTGGGCCCCATTGCTTGAGGGTTCCACCCCCTCCTCTAGGGCAGTACCCTGGTAGAGCAGAACCACAAATAAACATATGTGCTTTGTTCACTTTTATACAAATTACACCAGGATTCACCTTTCTGACATTAAAAGTGGGTGGTCACAACACAAACATGTGTTCTCTTCTCGTTGGCTGTGGGCTTTCACATAATGAACACTTACTGCCAGTGATTGGAATGGCATTATAGAAGAGCGTTCATTCTCTAACCTACAATTAAGTCATCCTAGTGGTAATAGCTTAAATAGTTGATTTTTTTTTTTTTTTTTATAAATGTCCCATATTTCACCTTTAGTTGACCTAATGTAGATCTCATTGAGTTTTAGACACTGGCTGGACAGTACCAGGGTTCCCTATCTCATGTACAATGCATTAATGTTGTATATATAGACAGGATCAACATCATGTGCTTAGTTATTAAGTATGTTACATTATATTGCATTCCCAGGACTGTGATGTATACACCACATATGCATTCCCCCCAGTAGGCCTTCATGCCCCAGCCTGACACGTAAGAATTTTTTTAGATTGTATGAGCTTTTCTCATTCTTGTCTATGGGTAATGTATTCCAGTGGGCCTTCTGCACCCATTGAAAATGCATTGTCAATACAAAGGTAAATTGCCTGTATTTATAACATCATTTAAAATAATAAAAAAAAAGAACATTGGAGATTTGGGGAAATAATTATTTAACAATGCTACTTGAGGTGCTTTTTTCTTCTGAACAATATTTCACATTGAAAAATCTCCCCCTAATTGTTTTGTCAAACATTTCACTGTCCTAATAGAAAAGTTATTTTACTTTATGTTAGGGGTGTGCACCGGCCACTTTTCGTGTTTTGTGTTTTGGTTTTGGATCTGGATCTTTCTTCGTGTTTTGGATCTGGATTGGTTTTGCCAAAACCACCCTTCCGTGTTTTGGGTTCTGGGTTTTGTGTTTTGGATCTGTATTTTTTTTAAAAAAAGCATAAAAACAGCTAAAATCACAGAATTTGTAGGTTTTTCTGCTCCTATGCTATTATTAACCTCAATAACCTTAATTTCCACTCATTTCCAGTCTATTCTGAACACCTCACACCTCACAATAGTGTTTTTATGTCCAAAAGGTTGCACCGAGGTAGCTGGATGACTATGCTAAGCGACACGAGTGGGCGGCACAAACACGTGACCCATCTAGGCGTGAAACTGCAGTGGCAGACAGGATGGCAGTTTGAAAAATTAGGCCCCAAACTGTACATAATGCAAAGAAAAAAAAGAGGTGCAAGATGGAATTGTCCTTGGGCCCTCCCACCCACCCTTATGTTGTATAAACAGGACATGCACACTTTAACAAACCAATCATTTCAGCGCCAGGGTCTGCCACACAACTGTGGCTGAAATGATTGGTTCGTTTGGGCCCCCACAAAACAAGCTGGCAATTAATGTGTCCCTGCACAAACTGGCTCTACGGAGGCAAGATGTCATCCTCATCCTCCTCATCCACCGATTCCTCACCCTCTTCAGTGTGTACATCCTCATCCTCACAAAGTATTAACTCGTCCCCACTTGAATCCACCACCACAGGTCCCTCTGTACGTTCTGGAGGCTGGTCTCCCTGGAAGAGCTGATAATTCATTTTGATGAACATCATCTTCTCCACATTCTGTGGAAGCAACCTCCTACGCCTTTCGCTGACAAGGTTCCCGGCTGCACTAAACACTCTTTCGGATTACACACTGGAGGGGGGGGCAACTCAGGTAAAATAGAGCCAGTTTGTACAGGGGCCTCCAAATTGCCTCTTTTTCCTGCCAGTAAAGGAATGGACTGTCTGACATGCCTACTTGGATGCTGTCACCGATGTAATCCTCCACCATTCTGTCAATGGTGACAGTATCATATGCAGTGACAGTAGACATGTCAGAAATTGTTGCCAGGTCCTTCAGTCCGGACCAGATGTCCAAACTTGGTCCTGCCTGCCCTGCATCACCGCCAGCGGGTTGCTTAGGATACCTAAGTTTTTTCCTGGCAGCCCCAGTTGCGGGAGAAAATGAAGAAGGAGCTGTTGACGTGTCACGTTCCGCTTCAGCTGACAGTGTGTTCACCAGCAGGTCTTTGCACCTCTGCAGGCTTGTGTCGGCCGGAAAGAGAGACACCACATAGGCTTTAAACCTAGGATCGAGCACGGTGGCCAAAATGTAGTGGTCTGATTTCAACAGATTGACCACCCTGGAATCCTGGCAAAGCGAATGAAGGGCTTCATCCACAAGTCCCACATGCCGAGCGGAATCGCTCCGTCTTAGCTCCTCCTTCACTTTCTCCAGCTGCTTCTGCAAAAGCCTGATGAGGGGAATGACCTGACTCAAACTGGCAGTGTCTGAACTGACTTCACGTGTGGCAAGTTCGAAGGGCTGGAGAACCTTGCACAACACGGAAATCATTCTCCACTGTGCTTGAGTCAGGTGCATACCCCCTCCTTTGCCTATGTCATAGGTGGATGTATAGGCTTGTATGGCCTTTTGCTGCTCCTCCATCCTCTGAAGCATATAGAGGGTTGAGTTCCACCGCGTCACAACCTCTTGCTTCAGGTGATGGTGGGGCAGGTTCAAGAGTGTTTGCTGGCGCTCCAGTCTTCGGCACGCAGTCGCTGAATGGCGAAAGTGGCCAGAAATTTTTCGGGCCACCCAAAGCGTCTCCTGCACGCCCCTGTCGCTTTTCAGAAAATTCTGCACCACCAAGTTTATTGTGTGAGCAAAACATGGGACATGCTGGAATTTGCCCAGATGTAATGCCCGCACAATATTGGTGGCGTTGTCAGATATCACAAATCCCCAGGAGAGTCTAAGTGGGGTAAGCCACTGGGCGATGATTTCCCTCAGTTTCTCTAAGAGGTTGTCGGCGGTGTGCCTTTTACTGAAACCGGTGATACACAGCGTAGCCTGCCTTGTAACGAGCTGGCGTTTCTGAGATGCTGCGACTGGTGACGCTGCTGCTGTTGCTGCGTAAGGTGATACATCTACCCAGTGGGCAGTCACAGTCATATAGTCCTTAGTCTGCCCTGTTCCACTTGTCCACATGTCCGTGGTTAAGTGGACATTGTGTACAACGGCATTTTACAGGACACTGAGGACACTTTTTCTGACGTTTCTGTACAGTCTCGGTATCGCCGGCCTAGTGAAGTGGAATCTAGACGGGATTTGGAACCGGGGACACACTACCTCCATCAATTGTCTAAATCCCACTGCACTAATGGCGGATACTGGATGCACGTCTAACACCAACATAGCAGTCAAGGCCTCAGTTATACGTTTTGCTTCAGGATGACTGCTGTCGTACTTCATCCTCCTCGCTAAGGACTGTTGGAGGGTCAATTGTTTAGTAAAAGTAGTGGTGTTCCTACTTCCTCTCTGGGATGATGAACGACTCCCAGCAACAGCAGCAGCGGCAGCAGTAGGCGTAGCAATGCAGGATCCTCCGGAGGAATCCCGGATAGGAGAGTCAGTCATGCCAGTGACATGGCCTGCAGGACTACTTCCGATCCTGACTAAGGAGGAAATTGACGAGGAGGGAGTTGACGGTGTGGTTTGCAGGCGCTTGGATACAACAGGACAACGGGATTTAGGTGTCCCTGGACTGCTTACGGTCTTAGCCAAAGTTTCTGAACTTGACAGTAACTTTTTATGAACGCGCTGCAGGTGCCGTATAAGGGAGGATGTTCCTAGGTGGTTGACGTCCCTACCCCTACTTATTTCACCTTTACATATGGTACATATGGCAAGACAGTTGTTGTCCGGATCTGGATAGAAATATTGCCAGACCAAAGAGGTGGAATGTTTGGTCTTCTGCCCAGGCATGACCGTGATGGGCTTTTTCATCCCACGGACAACAACTGTCTCCCCCGGAGCCTGATTTAAACAAACCACATCACCATCAGAATCCTCCTCGCCAACTTCCTCCTCAGCGCCAGCTACACCAGTATCCTCATCCTGTTGTACTTCAACAGTGACATCTTCAATTTGCATATCAGCAAGTGGACTGTGGGTGCTCCTTTCAGCACTTGCAGGGGGCGTGCAAATGGTGGAAAGAGCCACCTCTTCCCGTCCAGTGCTGGGAAGGTCAAGCATCGCAACCACCACCACACTTGGACTCTCCTTGGGGATTTGTGATATCTTCTTAGAAAGCACAGTTCTTCGCTGTGCTTTTGCCAGCTTAACTCTTTTGATTTTTTTAGTGGGAGGAGGGCTTCCATCGTCATGTGAAGCTGAACCACTAGTCATGAACATACTAGGGATCGACCTTAGCCGTTCCTTGCCACTCCGTGTCGTAAATGGCATATTGGCAAGTTTACGTTTCTCTTCAGCTGATTTAAATGTTTTTTTCAAGGTCATTTTCCTGAACTTTGTCATTTGGGATTGTATGTGCCCTCTACTATGACATTGGGCATCGGCCTTGGCAGACGACGTTGATGGCATGTTATCATCTATGTCATGACTAGTGGCAGCAGCTTCAGCACTAGGAGGAAGTGGTTCTTGATCTTTCTCTATTTTATTTTTATCGGAGAAAGTTTGGTCCTCCATTTATGTTATATCGATTTGATATATACGTGCGGCTAAACACAGAAAATATTTTTTTATTTTTGCTGGAGAGTAGTGCACTTTGTGGGTTACACCAGCCTTTAAGAAATGAGCCAGCCGGCTCTTTACTTATGGGACACAGGCGCACGCTTGGAGCTGCTCCTTTGTTGATGCACGTGCGGCTACTGCGCACACAATTCACAAACACAGAAAATAATTTTTTTTTTGGTTTGGACTGGAGTTTACTTTGGGGGTTACAGCACCCTTTAACAGTCAAGCCAGCCGGCTCTTTACTTATGAAACAGGCGCACGCTTGGCACTACTTTGTTGATGCACGTGGGGCTACTGCGCACACAATTCACAAACACAGAAAATATATAATTTTTTTAGCACTTGGGGGGAGCACCCCTGATGGACAGAGCACCCCCTGGACAACACTACAGCACCCCTTTAGGACTGGGACACTGCACAGGACTTTGGAGTGGACACAGCCCCTATGGAGAACTGACTGCACAACACAGTCCAGCCAGCCCCTATGGACTTTGAAGTAGTGGACACAGCCCCTATTAACAACAGCAGCACAGCACAACACAGCCAGCCCCTATGGACTTTGAAGTAGTGGACAACAGCAGCACTACACTACACTACACAGCCCAGCCAGCCCTAACTCCCACCCTCCCTCTTCACTGTCCACAGCCGAGTGAGAAAATGGCGCCGACGCGGGTACCTTATATAGGATCCAAAACCCGCGAGACTCGGAAGGCGGGATGATGACGTTTTGCCTCGATTTCAGATCCGAGTCAGGCGGGAAAAGTCGAGCCTGACTCGGATCGGACTCTGATCGGGGGGGCTCGGGGGGGTTCGGATTTCAGAAATCCGAACCCGCTCACCCCTACTTTATGTATCAATACAGAATCAATTTGCAAATGTAAAGTGATGACTCAAGAAGATAATACATTCAATAAAGGATTATAAGAGTACATTTTAGGCTTTTTGTTGTCAAGTTAGTGTTCTTAACAGCATGGATAGAATGTTCTTAACAGCATGGATCGAATGCCAGAAATCAAAATAATAATGTTTTGCTAATACTTTTTGCATTATGAATAAACTAAAATAATCTATTTAGATATATACTAGATATACAATACTGCATAGTGTAAAATAGAGATGTGCCTCCCTCTAATGAGTGGAGAAGTGGACAAGTAGAGAAATTGCCATAGCAGCCAATGATTTTATAGAATGTACTTGATAACTGCTAGTTAGAAGTTGATAGATCGCTACTTCTCCACTTGACCATTTCTTATAAGGTTTGATACATTTCTTCAAAGGTAAAAACTTAACTCCAGACAGGATGACATATACCTCGGCCCAGATTTAATGTAGGGCTCTGGCAATATACACAGCTAGATATCAACTTTAGGAAACTATGTACATTGCTCCAGGGTAGGACTGACCCACAGGGATACAGAAATCACAGATGGGCCCCACCACTTGCTTTAATTTCAGGTTCCAGACTGTGCACTGGAATTATACATTGTTAGTCTATTAGAAGGTCAGTTAAATGGTCTCCAATGTCTGTCCAAGTCTCTGTGGGGCTGGACTCATCCCCTGTGGTAACTCACCACACCCTAAAGCACGAGGCCCTACCACTGAATTCCCCAGGTAGGCCCTTAATGATCCAGTCCGACACTGCATTGCTCCACCTTTACACAAAGCTGATGCAGTGTTCCAGCATTGTACAGTAAATGCATTCTGAGACAACGATAGCCAACCGATGACCGACAGATCATGCTGGGATTTGGAGTTCCACAATGCCTAACAGAAGTATGAGTTGGTGATCTCAGTCTTAAGGGGATTTTGTTCATACAAATACTTTCTCACACAAACTCATTTTAATTTCTTCTTCCCTCTGTGCCACTGGTTATTCCTGACTGGACTGTTTGTTTTATTTTTAATAAAATCTCTGTTTTACTGCTCCAATCTTTACCCTGGCTCTATTAAGTGATTTCTGTTTAGTATCTACCACACGTACTGTGTAAGGAGGTATGCAGACAGGATGCTTGAATAAGTTCCTGTACTGCATGTAATAGCCTCCTTGTCTTTATCAATCTGAAGACAGAGTGTACCTTACATGTGACAAGACTGGACAGGCACACTGCTATGGTATAAGGTCCCAATCCTCAAGTTAATTAGGAAGTTACAAAATTCTCTATAAAAATTTAATATTTCTATTACTACTAACAATGTGCTGAAATACAACTGTGTAATTGACTCCTTGATCAAACTTTTTCGGTGGCCTTCATCAGGAACGGAGCCTCATCTAAAAATCAGTTAATCAATTAAGGGGTATGAAGATAATTTAATTTTCACAATGACAGACTCAGTAGACTGCAAATAATAAAATATTGTGTTATCTTTTACATATTTGATGTACTGAGCTCATAACCTTATTTAAAATCCAATTATAACTTGCCTCACAATTTTGGAAATGGCCATAAAGGGTAACGTGATTTAAATCTTGTATTACACTTGTAATCACAAAAACCTGGCACTTTCTCATGTACAAATTAGGGAAGGCCACTACCTTGTTTATTAGTCATATCTCCCAGATGTTAATAAGATGACTCACTTTCTAGTTATTTACTTTTTGTGCTGCTATCTGGTAAAAATAACTATATATTATAGTTACTGTATACATTATATATACAATATACTGTGTACATCAATCACACAATGGGGAGATGGATCAAACCTTCTAAAGAGGCCAAGTGGAGAAGTTGCTCATAGCAACCTATCAGCTCCTACCTATTATTTCTCTAGTACATTCTATAAAATGACATCTAGGAGCCGATTGGTTGTTATGGGTAACCTATCCACCTGCTCTCTTTATACATCTCTTCCAATATGTTGTAGTAAATCATATTAAACAAATCAAATAAATACCAGCAATTCTATTGTGAATAGTATCATAAAAGCAGTGATCAGTTCACAATGCTAGATTGCTTATTAATATAGCAACATAACTTCACAGCTACGTCTAAAGACTCGGACTGTATGTATCCTAATTCAGCACTGGAGGAGGAGATTTATCAATCGTCTGCTAAACGGTGGAGTACCATTCAATACTCCAAATAGTGTTCTTCATTAGAAACAATCAAATGTCCCACTGAAATTCACAGCTCGAGTATATTAGTGTCCTGGTCATTTAGGGTCAATGCTGTCCCACCAGTATTCAGATCTATAGTAAGAACATCTTACATATAGGATGATTTATGCAGACTCCTCAGTGTCTCTCTACAGCTCTCGGAGATACTTCTGCATTAATCATGCGAGACGTTCTTACTGTACATCTGAATACTAGTGGGACAGCATTGACCCTAAAGGAGCAGACACTTATACAGATGTGTCCTCATATACCAGGCCTCAATACACCATACGGCGTGAGTGAGCCGTCAGGTTCTGTAAGACAAGACTTGCGCTGAGCTTAGTTTTTTACCCGAAAATGTGTCTTAGTCACAATGTGTTGTCACTAGGCTGCACCAGGAGACTACACTGATTAATATGATATGCAAGACTTGTACATCTGTGTGCGGCTGAGTCTGTAAATGTAGCACATCAGAGCTTGGCGTGGAAAAAGTCATGGTCGTTGCATCACTGCGCTTCATGTACAGATTCAGACTCAATCACACACAGATATACAAGCGTTGCATAATAAATGAATCAGTGTAGCTCCAGGTGTATCTTAGTCACGACTAAGATGCATTTTCGGGAGAAAAACATACATAAAAGACTTTCGGAGCAAGTAGAGTCACACGGGACCTGGTGCGTCGGGAGGGACTGTTTGGCGAGACTGCAGCAGCAATGTATGAGGACACATCTGTATTCTCTAGCTGTGCATTTTAGCGGGACATTTGATTGTTTCTAATAAAGAATACAACTTGGAATACTGAATAGTAGTCCGCCGTTTAGCAAATGATTAACAAATCTCCACCAGCGCTGAATTAGGATCATTAATGTTCAAGTCATTAGACATAACTGTGAGGTTATATTGCTGTTTTAGTAAGCAGTCTAGCATTTGGAACTCATCACATGTTTTAATAATTACTGTTATTAATACTATTATTATTTTTTTTAAATGATTGTTTTTATTTGACTCACTTGGTTTACATATTGATATAATCTGGTAAATATGAATAAAAACAATTAGCGGTGATTGCTTACTGGAAATATAAAATCCACTCTGCTATTTACTACAGTGACTACTATTATACTTTTGCAGAAAAAGAGCTCACATTTGGTGCAGCAGAGTAACTTGTACATTGAAATATTGTTTTTACTCTGTAGCTGAGCAGGAAAATAAAATGTTTGCAGATAACCTACAGTACTATCGGTATCCACTGGGGGAATATAAATATTAAAGAGAACATTTGACAGGCCATCTCATAAACTCTACTTACTAATATGCTGCTTATTATATCAGCATTCCTACAAGTCTACACAAAGTGAATATGACTGTATTTTGATTAGGTACCTAACAAACATGATTTACACTGATAAATCTTTGCTTACAAATCTATAGATCAGACCCATAGAGCGGGATGTATTAACCCCAAAAATGTGGTCAAACCACCAAAAAACTGCAGTTTTCGGCGGTTTACCGCAATCCCCATATTCATTAAAGTGGTCCCACGTGAATATTGGAGATATCTTCTGTGGCCTGCCAGCACTACACACACCATAGAATTCTATGGGGCTGCAATGTGCTGGTATGCACCAAGCTCCGGAATGCTAAACTTTCCGGAGCTTGTGCCCAATAGGCATCGCCACCTAAAGATGTCGGTGGCGTTGCCTATTGAAGCCGTAGGACTCCCCGGAGAGGGATTCAGTGGATCCCTTTCTGAGCCCACACGGCACTGGCAGACGGGCACACATGTTCAGTAGAACTCCCAGGTAATGCATACAACGTTAATAAGCGTCGATATGAATACAATAAGTGCTGGGATGTATTGCATGCAATATGAGATGCATGATATATCCTGCCCATGCAGAGAACAGTTTGAAAGATCAGAGGGACAATTGGACTTGAATCTAAAGACAGATAGAATTGATTACATATTGCAAACATAAACACATACTATATACTGTAAATATATTTAGTTACTTATAGTTTTTTAATTGTACCTACAGATGTGTCCTCGCACACCTTTGCTGTAGTCCTGCTAAATAACACATCAGGCTCGCAAGGTCCAATGAGCAGGCGTGCCGACAGCAGGTCCAGGTGAAGGGGGCAGGGCCTATCTGCAGAGGCGTGGCCACGCCGCCTTAGAGAAAAAAAATATTTTTGCAGTGCCGCGTGCTGGGGAAGGAGGCGCTGTGAGCCCCTCAGCCCGTCTCATAGCCAGTGGGGGGTGTGGTCAGTGTGATCGCTCCCCCCAAAGGCATAGGAGACTGCTGCAGCTGCTGCTTAACAGCCGTGAGCAGTCTCCCAGTCCAGCTGTGTGCTGGGCTGCTGTGATGTAAGAGGGGGGGGGCGGCGCCGGATCCGGGCCCTTCCAGCAAGCCTGGGCCCAGGTAATTAGTACCCGCTCCCCCTCTCTTGGTGTGCCAGGTCCCATGAGACTCTGTTAGTGCCAGCTGTCTATTTCATGTCTTTTTTTTGCCAAAAATGCATCTACGTTGCAATGTGATGCATGGGGTTTATTCTCTATAGTGATAAATGACATTTCTATTTTAAGTTGTTTACAGTATAACAGGCTGAAGTACCCCTGCTATCTGTCTGAGGTACACCTTGATATACATAGACCACAAGTCATACCTACTTATAATAAAACAAAATCTTATGCCAAAATGTATTTCAGTGTATCTAAATTCTGAATGGAAAAAAATCTAGTTTTGCTATATTTCTTTGCAGGGAAATAAATGCATTTTTTCTTCATTTCTCTGTATTCAGTTCATTGACAAATGGCAGCTATAGTGGCCATTCTGTGTTTCCTGTCTTCTATCCTTCCTCACTCCAGACTCATGTTAATATTTCTAATTTCTAAACATCACACTATGTCTAATGAGCATATCAATCTAAATAAGATCATCAGGCATTACAATTGTTGGCAGCAATGCATGCTCTGCTAAAGCCGGCCAATTGCCTGACTTTTGCCTGCTTGACAATGATCTTAGTGGACTTCAGACGCGCTCGCGAGCGCACAGTGAGAGAGAAATTCTCTCACTCCGGGACTCACTACAAATTGGGCGGCCGTCGATGTAGATCGACAGCTCGCCCCGTTTTGTAGGCGGGGAGGGGGGGTGGCTACACAAATGGAGGCGTTCCTGAAGGAACGCCTGCCGTTTGTGGGAGGCACCACTGACATCACCAGTGATGTCAGTGGAGAGCTTCGTGCTCTCTTAGAGCAGGAAGCTCTCTGGGGCTTGCGGGAACGAGACCCTACCACAAGGGTCTCGTCGCAAGCCCCGATGGTCACAATGGTCGCGACCATCACCTGGCTGCTCGCAAATGCTGTGGGTGGTCACCCACAGTTTAGCGAGCGGCCAGGAGGCCGCAAAAAAAACAAAAAACGCCCTGATTCAGAGCGAGCGCTCTTAAAGAGCGTCCTGCTCTGCATCAGGCCCACAGTAAGCTCATTATTGGATATTTTGGTAATGTTAATTGACACAATAGAAAAATGAGGACTTTCATCAAAACTGATATAGCCAAAAATAGGATTGGATATCAGACATTGATGTGTAGCAATGATAGATATTCGTGGTGCAAAGTTTGGCTTTTTTTATTTGCA
The DNA here is from genome assembly GCA_031769625.1 of Taudactylus pleione. NCBI lineage: Eukaryota > Metazoa > Chordata > Amphibia > Anura > Myobatrachidae > Taudactylus > Taudactylus pleione. Next base: position 1,634,530 of record JAUIMM010001821.1, on the reverse strand, counting down.
TCTAGTCTCATATATTGTTTTCATCGATGATTTGGTCCAATATTATTTCCAAGGGTATACAATCGGGAAGCCGGCTGCCGGGCTCCCGACAGGCGGCTTCCCGACTGCTTTAATCCGGCGTGGGATAAATGACCGACGTCTATATCTAGATGCCTGTCATTTCCCCGACGCCGGAAGACCGGCGCCCAGCATCCTGATCGAAGGGATGCCGGGCGCCGCGAGCAGACAGCTGCGGGGGCAGGGTTAGGTTTCGGGCACCCGCGGGGGACTTAGGGTTAGGCACCCCCCGGGAGGGTTAGAGTTAGGCTAGGGGGAGGGAGGGTTAGGGTTAGGCACCCCCGGGAAGGACTTAGGGTTAGGCACCCCACCGGGGGACTTAGGTTTAGGCAGCAGGGAAGGGGGGTTAGGGTTAGGCACTTAGAGGGGTGATTAGGGTTAGGCACAGGGGGGGAGGTTAGGGTTAGGCACCCCTAAGGAGGGTTAGGGGGGGATAGGTTAGTTAATACTTACCTTACCACGATCGGGATTTCCAGCGCTGTCGAGCTTCCGCTGCCGGGCTCTACTGTTTTGTCAGGCTGCCGCTGCTGGGATTCGGACTCCCGGCCATGCGGCAGCCGGGATATCATACCGATTCCTTTCCAAGCTCTCTTCATTTGTTTAAGGTTGTACTAGCAAGTGGCAACTTCATTGTGTATTTTTCAACACAATTCCTACTTCACATCCATTTTGCCAGGAGTGGGTCAGCCCAGAACAACTCCTGTAGCAGCACCCACTGTATGTGCTCAGTGAGATGTACAGTATAGGACACCATAGCAGGCACGTTGTACAGCTACTATGTAGTGCTCAGTTGTCACATGGAGTTTGTGGCTGGTAACACCAGACTGCTATAGAGGTGCAACTTTTACAATAACAGAAACTGAATGTATGAAAGGAACTTGCTCCAATGTGTTCAGCTTTCTCCCAAATTAAGACCACCATACCCAGAGTGAGAGCCCCATGCCTCAACCAATGTCTTTGGCTGTCAATGTACGTAAGGAGATCAGTGTCCGAGTGGCTGTGGCCTGTGTCACATATGATTGACACCATGGCTGGCGCTGACTACAGCTGAAACTTGCTGTCTCCTCCCAGATGGACCTTGGAGGGTTTTAGTTCACCTTCAGCACTTTATGCGAGACCAAGCCTGCTCACATGTCTCCTTCTGCTGTGCTCGGTGAATGGAGAAGTAGATCTCCTGAGCGCATGCACAGCACATGGATATTACAAAATATGGGTGATTTTTTTTTTTTTTTAGGGATGATACCTATGCAGATGCTTTCAGTTGTCCAACCCTAAGCGATATTAGAAGATTGCAATGTTTGTGGCCACACATTGCGGAGTTAGGAGGTCCTTGTGGGACAGTGGCAGGGGCGTAGCTCAGAGAATAATATCACTGCAAAAATTCACAATTTTTGTCATTGTCCTGTGTGGTGTGGGACCATGATAATGTGATTCCCCGTGAATCGCGTCATCGAGCTCCAAGATCCCACTTTCACTAGAGAGGTCACCTGGTCCACTCTCCTGGGATCCAGGAGAGATCGACAAAATGTGGTAGTCTCCCGGAAACTCTGGCAGAGTGAGCTAGTGTGGTTTACAGCTGTATGCAATAGATTTATATATATGTGTATATATATATATATATATATATATATATATATATATAGGCTATAAAAAGTAACATGCTCATAATGTACAGTTTTACAGCAAGATAAGCAACCACTGAAGAAATGTCTCTATAACAACAAATAAATAATAAATAACAATATAGGTAGGAAATATAAGAATTTAATAATGCTAGGAGATTATAGATGCTTTCTGATAGAATCTGTAATCTTTGTGTTTTTGCCCATTTTGGATGTAACTTTTCTGGACTATACTGTAATTCTTCCTTAAGGCTGGGCAGAAATAGGAATTTAAGGAAATACCAGCTCTGCTCAAAATTGTGTTCTTTTTTTCTTATATTATAATGCATACACTTGCACTTTGTAGTTGTTTTCTTGAATGCTCTGCTTTAATGAACAGCACTAAAGTCTAGAGGAATATTGGAAAAAAATGCTATACACAATTACATACAGTCAGTGAGTAATGGTGGCTATTACTGGAGCCATGTATTCACAAATGAGCCAGATTGAAACTAATTGAAATTTATGGGAATCAATTCAATAAACTCGGTTAAACTTTTTCCGACTGTTTAATAGATTCTGTATTCTTTTCTAGGGCACATACATGGTCGTACGCCAATGTGCTGTTCTATACTTTGTGACACAGTGAACTCAGTTTTTACATGGATCATTATTCCCTCTGGTTAAACTTTAGGAGTATAACAAAGTACTTATACACAATGGACGGGGGCAAATATTTTCACTTGAAATCTAAAAAAAGCCAGTAGCCCAGTGGTCATTAGACCTGGATGTTGTGCATCATGTGTAAGATACCCTTATTTTCCTTATTTTATGTTAATTAGAGGCATGGGCATAACTACAATAGGTGCAAGGGGTGCAGCTGCTATGGGGCCCAGAGCTTTGGGGGCTTATGTTCCTTGTCACAGTTACTTGTGTTATGTAAATTCACATTTCACCATTGGTCGGTACATAGAGGCCCTTACAAACTTTTGCTATGTGACCTTCAATACTTAGTTATGCCCTTGATTAGAGGTCTAAATGAAGTAGAGAACATGGGGCCTGATTCAGACCCACTCGCGAGCGGCTGTCCGCTCGCAAGTGGGTCGATGGTCTGCACTGAGCATGCGCACGACGGAGGGAGCTCCGTCGTGCGCATGCGCCAGACACGACGAGCGAAGGACTTTCCTTCGCTCGTTGTGTCCGATCAAAGGGGGCGTGCTGTCAATGTTGATTGACAGCACGCCCCCTTTGGTGGGCGTGCCGGGGGCGTGCCTCCCTGACGGGGGCGTTCCCACGGGAACGCCTCCCGTCAGAAGCCGGCCCACTGACATCACTAGTGATGTCAGTGGGAGTGATTTTGGCTCTGATAGAGCCAAAATCACTCCGGAGTTTGCGGTTGAAAACCTCAACCGCAGGCTCCGGCTCGCAATTTCGATGGTCGCGATGGTCACGACCATCGCGGCCATCAAAATGCACGCTCGTATAGCCTGTGGGTGGTGACCCACAGCTATACGAGCGTCCAGGAGGACGCTCCATGAAAATGGAGCCCGGCCCTCATTCAGAGCGTGCGCTCTGCTCAGAGCGTACGGCTCTGAATGAGGGCCATAGTACAGAAGATCAAAAAGCATGATAGCTCTAGATCAGTGGTTCTCAAACTCGGTCCTCAGGACCCCACAGAGCTCACTTTTTCCAGATCACCCAGTAGGAGCACAGGTGTACTTATTACTTACTGACACATTTTAAAAGATTTACAGGTGGAGCGAATTATTTCACTTGTGATTCTGTGAGGAGACCTGGAAAACATGCACTGTTTGGGGTTCTGAGGACCGAGTTTGGGAACCTGTGCTCTAGATTGATTTGAAAGCCACGACAGGACAGGACTTTGCAGGAGTCAATAAAGAATGGAAGTCTTCATTTCCAAAAAGTTCTGCTCGGTTAAAACTTTAGCTCCAAGTAATTGTGGCTGCCACCTAATGCACTTTGCAAGCAAGTTGCCATTCCTGTCCAGGTCTAATCTGTCTGTTGCTGCCTTTTACACCTAGCCAGTTATACAGCAAATATTAAAAATGTGTATGATACGGACTTTAAGTGATCAGTTAATGTTTGAAGTAAATCATCAGCCTCCGATCCTGACTAATCACGACAAAAGCAGCAATGCAGTTTGATGGATGGTCCCTAAAGTATAAGCAATATTGCATTTTTTTTCTACACAGATGCCAGTGCTGAGCAATACATTATTACTATATTGTTTTTTACACAGCACCTGCATTGGACACTGCTGGAGTTATATCGCATGCACTGTAAAATATTAAATGATGCAGCCATCAGTGAACACAGGAGAGGAGTCTATGCCTCAAGGACTTTCCAATGAGAGTAGTAACATTAAAGGATAAGAAACCAATTATAGCGGTTATGCTATAAAAAATATGCTTACAGGCCAAAAACAAGCAAAGAAAGTCGTTAGTCACATTTTCTACATAATTGAGTATCACAGTGTTTGAGAAAATGCCTCAGCTTTCAGTAAAAGCAATATAAGGAGAGGGAGGTAGATTTATGTCATCCAAGAAAGCGTAAGAGTTTGTTGAGAAGTGATCATGTGATTAGTAAATATTTTACTTTTCTGGACAGTCCAGAAAAAGGATTACAAAATGTAAAAAAAAATGATTATTAGACATAAACCTGGCAATCAATGAAATTAATTTTTCTACTTGTATGATGGGATTTGATATACTGTATGCTCAGATAGCGGAACGTTTGGCTCGAAAACAAGCATGATGTCAGATAATGAGCCCACTGAAATAGATATAATCACCAGGGATGGCGTATGACTTCTATTAACCCCAGTGTGGCCTAGAAGTATTCTGGTCACAGGACATCCAGATCTCTCCCAGATTGTTGTGTGACTGGATGAAACCAACTAGTTTTTTAAATTACTAAATAAATCCAGTTTTATCTCTGAGGAAGGGAATCCGCCACTTCTTATAGAACAGAAAGGTGGAGATTTATCAAAGCTTGGAGAGAGATAAAGTGGAGAGAGGTAAAGTAACAGCCAATCAGCATCTAGCTGTCATTTTTCAAAAACAGCCTGTATAATGACAGTTAGAAGTTGATTGGTTGGTACTTTATCTTTCTCCAAGCTTTGATAAATCTCCCCCTTAGAACATAGGAGTTCTATGCTCAGTGAAAAGGTATATATCACACCCAAAGGTGCTCTCCTGCACTATTACTAAAATCTGAATTCATGTAAAACACATTTTTATTCATGTATGTTAAAGAAATATCTTTTTATACTGAAAAAAGTCAGATTTGTAATCTAAGCAATTACTAGACAAGAGCTGACTTAAAGGACATATTCACCAGAAAAAAATCACTTTGGGTGGAAATAAGCCAGGTCAGCAAAAAAGTGTACCTGCCTAATTTCTGGCAGGTGCCCTAATGCCTATATTTGTCCAAGCAGAAGATATTCTGTTTATGAGGATGTACGTATCTCAAATTCCTAGCCTCAATAGCAAGTTTCCTCATCCATGAGGATCCAGGGTTGCAGGGGAGGGTGAGTATGGCTGGTACCATCCCAGGGCATCCTGCCCTGTGCGATGGCACCGGCCACACCGCCCTTATGGCCCTGATAGTTATAGTCAGGGTAAGGACTACTTAATACAAAGTGGAACGAGGGATGTGAATTGCATGTATCACAGATCAGGGAATACAGACCATGTGAACCTTGATAGCACAGAGAACTAAGAGGGTGACTGGACATAGGCTGATACAGTGGTGCTACCACCACTACCGTGTTCCAGATATGTGATATTGGATCGTTTTCCTCCCCCAAAAACTTAGCATGTGTAACTTTTTTTTGTCTCATTTGGTTCTCTTTATCTACTTTTAGGACTTTAGAAAATCTGAGGTAGTTTTAGGCCAAATTTCAGCAGAAATATAAAAAAATTCTGAAGGGTTCACAAACTTTCAAGCACCACTGTATGTATCAAACCTTCGGAGCCCCGATCACCGGTCCCTGGACTCTGGTAAATTTATTTTTGTTCCTTTTTTTTTTGTAGCAGAGATCAGCGTGTGGTCTGTTTAGACCACACTTAGCTGATCACTGGGACTGGCTCCGGGCTCTGCTCTGCCCGTTAGAGCAGAGCAGGGGTCCGGTAATGGGGGGAGACCCTGTATAACGCCACCTCCAGGTGGCGTTATTATCACAGGGCTTTCCCCGGTATTTTTTCACATTTTATTTTTAGTAACTTTGGCCAGATCACATTTCCCATTACAATTATGGGAAATGTGATCTGTTTACTAAAAATAAGTGATACTTAGGGCTTGGAGTAGAATTTTACGAATTCTACTCCAATTGCCCTGTAATAACTATAGGTGATACTAAAATAATGTGGAAAGAGTGTGAAAACACCCTTTTTCACTTTATTTTAGTAAAAATAATGTTAATAAATAGAGCCCAAAGTAGTAAATTATAGAAGCAGATGGGCATAGAAACAGTGTGGGATAGACAGTAAGGGAACCAATCTTAAAATACCCCTCAGTATCAAAAATAGTTTAACTAAAGGTCAATTATTGTCGATTTAAAATTCAAAATCAATCATGTTGTGTTCCTGGGGCTAAATCACACATTTACCTGTACTAACACTTAAAAAAATCAAATCCAAATCCAAAATTGTCTGTTAGTAGATGTGCAATTTAGCCCCAGAAACACAACATCGATGTTGATCGATTTTCATCGATTTTAAATGGATCCACATCGATCTTTAGTAAATATACCCCATAGAATTAAACTGAGCAGCACCTGCAGCTTAGTGAAATGTGAATTTACTACTGCTCATGTCATGTATTAATAAAAGGCAGGAATTGTGAAGGAACGAAATAGGAATTGTGGTCTGAATTAGAGGAGAGACTAATGTGGAACGTGACAGCAATACATACTACCCGACATTCCTTCCAAACTGTGGAAATGGAACACAACAAGGAGGAGGCATAGCCCCATCATGATGCTGGTGTGGCCATGTTACAGTAGTGATGTTTGGTTGCATCGCAATGCCTTGTTCCTAGGCCTCCCATTGCGCAGACTCTTACATGTCCATACACACCAGTGTTAGGTGCATGTGTCACATTCTCACCACTGCTGTGCTTTACAGAACAGTCCTGAGCTGGACACACCTCCAAGTACTCCCAGTCACATACTGAAGGTTATGGATAAAAATGCTTTTTTTTTAACAGTAAATTTAGGATAGTGCCTTGTTGTAATAAAATGCCTGTACCTTTGATCCCAGTGATCCTCAGCATTGGTACAGTAACTTGAACCAGTGAGGAATCAAGTTAAAACCAATTTCTTTGAGTGGAAACTGGGAGAGACAGCAGAGAGCCTGAAAGCGCTGGGAGGCGCAGCAGAGAGCCTGAAAGCGCTAGCGCCTCCCATGCAGAGACACAAAGGATAGAAAAGGCTTCTGCATTGCTGAACAGGGCAGAGGGGGTAAGGAGAGAGCTGCGTACATCAGTGAGATTAGGAGAGCTGGGGAAAGGCATGATTTCCCTCTTGCACATATAAGGAACTAGACCAACCTCCTAGGAGTACGATGACACAATTCATGGTCAATTGCAAAATGTGTCAGCGAAGGCTATGGCGCAATTCACCATACTGCACCTCGTACCTGTGCCTGCCCACCAGAATCTCACAGGGCTTTAAGAAAATGTTGGCAACTATGAATTGACTTCAGTTTTTGTGTTAAGCTCAGTGGCCCTTTAATAAGAAAAGAAAAACTGCAGAAAGTCTAATGGGTATAAGCTATATTCAACTTTTTCCTAAACATCTTAATAATGATGAAGACAGTGACAAACTCTGCACACTTCCTGTTGTTTTGTCCATTTTTTTAAAACACAGCATATTGTCATGTGTAACAGTACAATGAACAACATATCGTTATCGTTCAGTCTTTTCATTGTCGCCTAGAGGATGTGCCCCTTAAGCGTAACAGATAATCAGTCTGAATTCTGAATAGTCATTTGTAAAATCAGTCCATGTAAAGCCACGTTTGTTAAAATACACACTAATACATATAGCTGCATCATGCTGTGTTATCGAGACAACATAATCTTGGTTATTTCCATACTCAGAAATTCCTTTCATGTTTCTTAGCTCTGTGAATTCTTTATCTGTCAAATTTACACACGAGAATAAACATAATCCTTTATGAAAACCTTTTGTTATCATGAATAAGGATTACATTAGATGTATTTGTTCTTCTTCACATAGAGTGGGCACAAACACTGATATCCTGCGTAGCTCGCTCTCCCATTTTATGACGGTGCAATTTCATCTATTTGTGGAAATATTTTGGGCCTAATTTGGACGCAAGCCCAAATACAGACAGATCCTGCGGACCTGCAAACTGCACATGTGCCGCAGAAAGTAATTGCAGACCTCGAATGTATCGTACTATGCATATAGGCACACAGACGGAGATTGAAACTGCAGATGGATTGATCCCTAAATTGACGGACATTTCTTTGCGTGAAATTAGTCTGTCTGTGCGGCAAATGGGCAGTTATTATGCGGTGCATGGAACATATCTTTCCCGTGGGAGTGTTGTGGGCATGTAGGTTTATTTGCAGGTCTTCGTTGCAGGTCGTTGCTGCAGGGGGTGTGACTTTGGCATAGGTGGGTGTTGCAGGGGCGTGGTGGCACGGTCACTTCCTTGCGGCCCCAACCCGCTATACAATGTAAAGCAGTGGGCGGGGCTACAATGATGTGATTCAGTGCAAATCACTTCATCAGCCCCTCCAGACCGCCCACTTTTGCCAGGTAAGTGGGAAAAAGTGGGGGGAAGTGGCTTAAGTTAGTGAGTATGCCGTCGTGGCCAAAGGGAAAAGATAGCTGGGCATCCACTATACAATTTTCTGTCAGATATCTGTCCAATCTGGCTGGTTGGAATGAAAACCTGGTAATGTCTGGGAGCAAATGACAGTCGATCATATGGTTTTAAACACTGAAAAAGGACAAAAAAAATTGTTCAAATTGGTTAAATTTGTGTGTTTTATCCAATTTGTCTAAACGACCATTTTTGCCTGTTACTCCCATACATTACCAGGTTTTCATTCCAACCAGCCAGACTGGACAGATATCTGACAGAAAATTGTATAGTGTATGCCCAGCATTAGAATCAGGCCCTACATGAGTAAAAAAATATTTGACCAGTAAGAGGGCGGTAGTCATGTGACTATCCCTGCAGCTGCCCATGTGACCAGCATGTGTGAAGTTTCACTAGAACAGCAGGGCGAGGGGCATCAGGAGTGGATAAACCTAAACCCACCACACCTGGTGAATGTGTATTATTCCCAACTGAAGCTACAGCTACCGGCTATATTAGAAACTTGCAGTAAGGTCACATTGGATTCTATGAGCAGATATTATACATCCTATATTAGAAATATCTAGTAAATTGTCTGTTTGCTTCTAAATATTTTGCAATTATGTAATTAAAAAATGCAATCCAGAAAAAAAAACCTGTAAATATTAGCTAGAGTCACATTCATTTCCAATAAAAAAAATTGAATGCTTATCCATTTGAGCCCTCTGCAATTAGAGAGTATGTAATTGCAATGAGTCTGTAGCTCAGACTGTTTTCCAGACTTAACTCTTTGAGGGTCAGGGATCAAGGGGAATGTTCTCACACTGAAAGTCAGGGAGATTCTTAACATTTTAGCCACATACTGTAGCCCTACATCAGTGATTCCCAACCTCGGGCCTCAAGGCACACTAACAATCCTGGTTTTAGTAATATCCATGGTTGAGCACAGATGGTTAAATCAAAATAACTGAGGTACTAATTAAGTCACCTGTGCTCAAGTATGGTTATCCTTAAAACCTGGAGTGTTAGTGTGCCTTGAGGACCATGGTTGGGAACCCCTGCTCTACATCAATGGACACTACAGGTTGAGTCTCCCATATCCAAATATTCCGAAATACGGAATATTCCGAAATACGGAACTTTTTTAGCTTGACTGAGAAAATTAAACCTTTGATTTTTGATGGTTCAATGTACACAAACTTTGTCTAAGGCACAAATTATTAAAAATATTGTATAAAATTACCTTCAGGCTGTGTGTATAGGGTGTATATGAAACATAAATGTATTTCATTTATGTACACAAACTTTGTTTGAGCCACAAAATTATTGAAAATATTGTATACAATTACCTGCAGGCTGTGTGTATAAGGTGTATATAACACATAAATGCATTCTGTGTGTATATTGGGGGCCTATTCCCAAGATATTTCATTATGATATGCAGTTATTCCAAAATACGGAATATTCCGTTATCCAATATACCCCTGGTCCCAAGTATTTTGGATATTGGAGACTCAACCTGTATTACTTATTAATCGTTGTACATTACATATATTACATGGGTTCTAATGGTTTCTTCATCCTTAACTAATGATGTTTGTTTTGTGTGTTGGTAATTTGTGAGAATTAATGGTCTCACTACATTACATTATTATACAAGAATAATGAAACTAACAAAGCCACCTCTGCTTAATGAGCCATGTCTTAATATGTGAATGTCCCGCACAATGCAATATTTTTAAGAAATCCCTCATCACAGACTTAAATCAATTAATAAATATTGCAATACTGGCAACAATGTATCCTGCAGGTTTTTTTTTAACCATTTCTCACTATAAACTAAAAAAAAAAAATGTACCTAACTTGGAGTTTGTTGTGTGTGAGAGGTATAAGAATATTATTTCCGCTCACTCAGGAATACCATTAATCATGTATGTTATCTGTTCCACTCACTGAGCCGTATTCAATTTGAGCGGACCCGCAATACTTTTCGCCTCCCGGATTTTTCGCATACATCGCCTGTTTTGCAGGCGAAAAAGTATCGCGCGCGAGCCTGTGTATCCCCGTATTCAATTTGAAAGTACGCAAAAACAGGACCCGGCGAAACTTAAACAAGCGGAAAGTCTTGTCAGATTTGGGAAAATCAGCCTGTCACTCCCCAAAATATGCTCTGACATGGGGGTTAGCTATGGTTACCCCCAATTTGGCTTGCTGAAGGTATTTGGTGTTTTTAAATGGGCTCAATAGCTGCTAAATAGCGTTTTTGTACAAGTGGTGCAGAATAGTATTCAGGTGTTTTTTTTTCAGAAAATAACTTATCCCAGTAAATTTGGGGTACTTGAAAATGGAGGCCATTGTTTTTTTTACGCAGTTTACCTTTGGGGGACTGTCTGAAGGCTGCTCGGGGGTCCCGCAACGTTGCACCCCAAAAGCCCAAGTCTACAATTTTTTCCGCCTGCTATTCATAGGCAATTCTTTTTCACCTATTACATTGCATTGACTTTCCGCCTAGGCGGAAAGTCTTTCAAATTGAATACGGCGATACTTTTCCGCCTGGCGAAATGATGTCATCGGCGAAACTTTTTCGACGATTCCGGCTTTTCACTCCAAATTGAATACGGGCCACAGTGTATTTCCAAAGTCAAGACGTGCCCCTTTTAGCCTTAATTAGGGCAATCTAATTTGTCAGTTGGTCTTTAATCTGTACATACCTTCTTTTCTTTTAACCATAAAGACTTGTAATGGAGTGATACAGTTTTGGGCTGCTCACAATTAATAATTTAACAGTGAATCCAGCAGACAGCAGCCTTCTGAGTAAGTCTAAGGTGCCGCAGACACAGCTGTTCTCCAGACACGCAGAGGACTCTCCTGCTGCGACCAAGGAAACAGTGGCTAATTTATGCACGCCAAGAAAATAGTGTTTAAATGGTCCGACATGCCTGCATTTTTCTAACCACCCCCGTTACCTCCCACAAACGCTGATCACCTGTCACTTACTTTGTGAGAGAAGCCTCTGTGTATGCATGATTGCAAACCAATCACTGTACATACAGTCAGGTGCATAAATATTGGGACATTGACAGAATTTTCATATTTTGGCCTCTATTCACCACCACAATGGCTTTGAAATGAAACAAACAAGATGTGCTTTAACTGCAGACTTTCAGATTTAATTTGAGGGTAATTACATCCAAATCAGGTGAACGGTGTATGAATTACAACGGTTTCTATATGTGCCTCCCACTTTTTAAGGGGCCAAAAGTAATGGGACTATCAACTCAAAAGCTATTTTATGGACAGGTGTGGGCTATTCCCTCGTTATTTCATTATCAATTAAGCAGGTAAAAGGTCTGGAGTTGATTCTAGGTGTGACATTTGCATTTGGAATCAGTTGCTGTCGACTTTCAATATGAGATCCAAAGAGCTGTCACCATCAGTGAAGCAAGCCATCATTAGGCTGAAAAATCAAAACAAACCCATCAGAGAGATAGCAAAAACATTAGGTGTGGCCAAATCAACTGTTTGGAACATTCTTAAAAAGAAAGAACACATCGGAGAGCTCAGCAACACCAAAAGACCCGGAAGACCATGGAAAACAAATGTGGTGGATGACAGAAGAATTATTTCCCTGGTGAAGAAAAACCCCTTCACAACAGTTGGCCAAATCAAGAACACTCTCCAGGAGGTAGGTGTATATGTGTCAAAGTCAACAATCAAGAGAAGACTTCACAAGAGTGAATATAGAGGGTTCACCACAAGATGTAAACCATAGGTGAGCCTCAAAAACAGGAAGACCAGATTAGAGTTTGCCAAACAACATCTAAAAAAGCCATTACAGTTCTGGAACAACATCCTATGGACAGATGAGACAAAGATCAACTTGTAATGGGAAGAGAAAAGAATGGAGAAGGAAAGGAACTGCTCATGATCCAAAACATACCACCACCTCATCAGTGAAGCATGGTGGTGGTAGTGTCATGGCGTGGGCATGTATGGCTGCCAATGGAACTGGTTCTCTTGTATTTATTGATGATGTGACTGCTGACAAAAGCAGCAGAATGAATTCTGAAGTGTTTCGGGCAATATTATATGCTCATATTCAGTCAAATGCTTCAGAACTCATTGGACGGAGCTTCACAGTGCAGATGGACAATGACCCGAAGCATACTGCAAAAGCAACCAAAGAGTTTTTTAAGGCTAAAAAGTGGAATGTTATGCAATGGCCAAGTCAATCCCCTGACCTGAATCCGATTGAGCATGCATTTCACTTGATGAAGACAAAACTGAAGGGAAAATGCCCCAAGAACAAGCAGGAACTGAAGACATTTGCAGTAGAGGTCTGTCAGAGCATCACCAGGGATGAAACCCAGCGTCTGGTGATGTCTATGCGTTACAGACTTCAGGCTGTAATTGCCTACAAAGGATTTGCAACAAAGTATTAAAAAGTGAAAGTTAGATTTAGGATTGTTTCGTTTGTCCCATTACTTTTGGCCCCTTAAAAAGTGGGAGGCACATATAGAAACCGTTGTAATTCCTACACCGTTCACCTGATTTGGATGTAATTGCCCTCAAATGAAATCTGAAAGTCTGCAGTTAAAGCACATCTTGTTTGTTTCATTTCAAAGCCATTGTGGTGGTGAATAGAGGCCAAAATATGAAAATTCTGTCAATGTCCCAATATTTATGCACCTGACTGTACACAATGCGGCTTTCACGCATGTGCAATGACTAACAATCACTCAAACTGCGTGGATTTCGGCTGCAATACACAGTGTTTTAGTAAGTACAAAACATTTACTATCTATAGGGGATGGGGGGGCTCATTCCATGGTAACTCACATTACAAAGTGACATACAGTAGCAAGTATATGCATGGCTATCGACAGCAATTGGAATTTATGTGTAATTTATTTTATTTACTGAGAAAATAATAAGATAGATCATGCTTTAAAAAACTGTATACGGGAATTGCTAATTGTTTGCTATGTCACTTTGTAACGTGAGTTACCATGGAATGACCCTGGTCCCTTTCAATGGCTAGTGTTTTTCAGATAATTTTTTGTGGATCTTTAGAGAGCCTACTATACTAATGTATCAGAAGTGGCCATTGTTTTCCCAAAAGCTTGAAACTCTACGTAATTACACATTGAAAAGGGCTAATTTTTCTAGTTGTTTTGGGTGTCAAGTACAAAAATGATCCTGCAACTAATAACGTTTGATGCTCATTGCATTTTGAATTGGTAGCTGAAGGGTGGACTGTATGTCCAATGATTTAGTATGGATCCTTTCTTCAGAAGCAGACTGTACTTTTTAGAAATGAATTATACTTTTCTGTGCTTGTGACCAGGCTCTGTCTTCTGCAACAAAAGCAACAAGGGCACAAAGAGCTATAAAATCCACAATGTGCACTGATCCAGAGCCATAGCAGGGAGATAATGCAGTCCTACCCGGAACCACCCCCTGCCATTACAGGCACCCTGCAAGCCAACAGGTGCCACAGGGCAGCAGCACCGCTCTCACACCCCTAGTTATGGTCATGCACTGACCCATAATCTAACTGGATAATATTTGGATCTAGACATGGATTATAGTCTGTAAATATACAATTGTGCGATAGTCCTAATAGTGTAAATAGGCTTGTTCCTATAGTAAGGCAAGCTGCAAGCTGTCCAACACTCTTCTCATTTTCCTGTTGCAAAAGTCTGAATTAATAGTTTCTACCAAGGATGTAAATGGTATATATATATATAATTTTTATTGTTTTTGAAAAGCTAGAATAGGGAAAAACTTTGCTTACATTTATTATACCTGCATTATTTTGTCTATTTGCGGCGCCTTATAAAAGATACAATAATACAAATAATAATAAGCATATTCAGTATATCAACACTATTTGTGCTTTGTTTTGTACATTACACTAATGCAAATGCTTGTGCTCTTTTTAAAAACTCATCATGTTTATTGACAGCCTCAGCATTAGCGTGAAGCCCTGACTTCTCCCTGCATCTCTCCCAGTAATCTCTGTAGCTTGTGCATTTAGAAGAAAAATCAATTTTGGAAATGTTTCCTGCATTGATGTGTGAGTTACACCTGATACAAAAGCACAGTAAACCATAAACCAGAATATCTTTATATAAGCATCATTGACTCTGCTAACGAGTGAATTACAGTACCTCTGAACAAGGAAGGGTGGTCACAACCTAACTTACATTAGCATGATAGGAGTAATAATGTCACTAATTTGGCAGAATGCTAATTTGTCAGAACAGAAACAAGGCAGGCAAAATTGTAATTACAGTGAAAGGTCGCGCTTCAAATTCTCCAGCTTTTCCGTGCTCCTATGGAAAAATGCTAATTAGCCCTTTGGTATTATCATAATTGTGTTACAATTGCTGTACCTGAAAAGTTATCTGCCGTTTAGAGGCAGAGGAGGAGAGAGGGCAACAGATAATGTTATTTTTTAAAGACTATTTTAAATCATTGAAATACATTTACGTATGGAAGGTGTATAACCCACACCAAGGGCTACCATGGCTAGACTCTTTAACAAAAGAAAGAGTGCCACGCTTTTTTAGTGCCGACAGTCATGTAGTCATACTCAAGATTTAATAGACACAGAGAAAGTGGGTTAACTGTGGGAGATTATATAGAGCAGGTTTCTGCAGGAAGGGAGATAGCAATGATGTGTTATAGCAGCAGCCAAGGTCATTTCTGTTTTTGCTGTTAAATGGTCAGTAATGCTAAGATAAGTGGAGTTCATTAGGTACATGCCAGACAATCAGCTTCCTACATGTTATCATTTCTACCTGTAACGTCATTAATTGGTTGCTTTGCTAAAGGTTAGGTGTTAAATTGAAATGGTGAGGGACAATGTTTCAACTGAGGCAACTTTTGGTCCTTTAGCAGCTGAACTACAACAACGGTGTCAATCTATAGTTCCAGCAGCAGCTTGAAAGATACAGAAAATTGCCTTCTCAAATTCATATCTACTCAGTAATGTTTTTTTTTACCTTTAGGGAATACTGTTGAACCAAGTTGTTATCTAGGTGATTTTAGTAGCAGCACACCGTGACACAAGTCTCCTGTACTTTCACTGTAGTGTGCTAGCTAAATATTTTCCCTCTCCTGCTCTACTCCACCCACTGTGCAGACTGGTGACCAGGTCATTTGGGGCATGGGTGGGGTCAGCAGATTGCTGAACCACAAGATTGCAGTGTAAAAGAGGAATATACAGCTACATGGTTGGCAAATAACCCTCTCTACTCAACAGGGGCCAAGGACTAACCTTATTTTCCACTCTGAGGTGTCTATTTGTTAAGGTGAAAAAATGCGGCTTAAAGCATTTTAATGGTGTCGGCAATATAACTGTAAACATATTATTGTGGAAATAAGATATGTATTCCGCCCTTTACACATGTGGAAACAGTGGTATCCACATGTTTTATGTAAAAGGCCCATCCATAATTGGAATCTCAATCATTTATCAGGCTCCAAAAACTGAGAGTTTTCAGAGCTTGATAACGTGTACTAACGCTCGGTGGCACTGGCCCCCGCAGCCCGCTTCTTCCTATTGATAGGAGGTCCAGAATGCGAAGAGGGATCCATTCAGATTCCTTGGTCTCCTCTGGCCTTCTCTGTGTGCATGTGTGAGCTAAATTTGCCATGGCGTCACTGCATATTTATAATAGGTCGCCCCTGAGTAGTCAAATCCAGTCCCACTTGAATCAAAATTGGTGTAGTATGAGCCACAAAACACAATGCATAGTCACATATGATAATTCATATGATAATTCTATACCAGAAAATATTTTATCCTATTTACAGATATGTGATGATTGTAATATGTTCACCAAGAATCTAAGTAATAATAATATTACTAAAAAAAGTGACATGATATTAATAATAATAAAAATAATAAAAACATTGATTAAAAAACTACCTGTAAATAATACATGCTGTGCTCTGGCAAGTGCTACAGTTGTTTAGGTCTTGTCCAGTTCGATAGAAGTTGCGCCTGTATAATAAAGTCAGAAAATAATTATTACATAGGCTACATATATTTGCACAAAGGTACTACATATTGTATGCACAGTCAGTATATAATACAGTAGACTAATCCAGTGCTATCCAGTAGAGGACAGCAGGGATAATTTGCAATGAGATGACACAGCACAAAAGCTGACATTGCATGTGTTTGATGTTATTTATTCTGCTTCTGTACCAGGTTAAAGGTGGCAGTTAGCAGACATATACAGTAATTAATTAGGCAATGGGTAGATTAGGATGGTCAGCAATCAAACCAGATTAGTGCATATATTGCTTTGTCACAGCAAAAACACAAAGCCAGAATTGCAGTGTTGTCACCTACTTATTTAAATTAAATAAAAAAGGGAATATATGAGTACATTTACAGGTAAGCAGCATAGGTTTAAGAAAAACAAATCTAGTCAAGGATATTAGAATATTTGTGCTGCTAAGCAGATGCAGTGCGTCTGATTGTTACTGAAAGAAAATTTAGGTTAGTTTTAAAGTACTTTAATATGAATGTGCAGATCAGTCTTGCCGTAAACGTATAGTAACGGGATGATGTGCAATGAGTGAGGTGAATGAAGACAACACAGAGCTTAGCCTGAGGTTGCAGCTGGAGCACAGGATTTGTACATATTCCGGGCACAACAGACCTGCTAAGCCATCTGAGATACTGTATATACACTTTGAGCACATAACGTACAGAATCATGCACAATGACAGAGACAGAGAAAGACTGTGCCAGGAATATGTCATTCACCCTGAGGTTTATCTATCCCCATTTTTTTGTTCTTTGGTGACCTATGAGGTAAATAACCACCCAAATTCTAGTGAATAATAATTATGTAATAGTACTTTAAAAAAAAAATATATATATATATATATATATATATATTAATTTAGTTTAATCAGATCATGCATCTCCTCAAACTGAAGTAAGTCTACATGAAAACGATCAGTATCATTATTATCTGTTAACAAGTTTATTTGCAGCTGTAAACAATTGTGTTAAGTGTGATTATTTTCCTTAAATATATTCTGTCTTCATTGGTTCATGCATGGACTATTGTGATAAGCATTACAGTCACATGGTACAAAGTAAGTACACAGCAAAAAAGGTAATACAGCTGTGTGTAACGAAACTGTAATCATGATGGTTATAATGTCTCGCTAGCCAGTGCAAAGACAGACTAATAGGACATGTTGTGATATGAATTTATAGGTGTTAATACCACATATACTGGTGAATAGATTACATGGGTTCATTACAAACAAACTGATTTTTTTTCCCCGTGATTAAAAAATAAACTGACTGACTTATTTGGTAACAGATAATTTATACAACTTTTAACTAGACCAGAATTTTGAAACATTTTAACTAAACACGCTGATGTATTTTTCAGCTCATTAACAGTATATACACTACCACAGACATTCACTGCTGTCTAGTGTTTCATTTCCACATTTTTATAGTTCATTAATTCAGGAGAGTCTGCTCTGCAAAGCGCTGAACATTATGCATGCTTTCCAGCATCCCACTGATGATTTTTGTGTCATCTCATACAGCCGTTTGCTTACAGTGTAGCCTAAATGTATTCCTCCAATACCACAGCAGCAGTGATAAACCACCCGCTCCTATGATAATGTTCACAGCAAGGGAGAGAAAGTTATTGGCAGGTAGCTGAAAATTATCTTGTCAGCCATTGTGC
Organism: Taudactylus pleione; assembly: GCA_031769625.1. Taxonomy (NCBI): domain Eukaryota; kingdom Metazoa; phylum Chordata; class Amphibia; order Anura; family Myobatrachidae; genus Taudactylus; species Taudactylus pleione. The sequence goes on along the minus strand of JAUIMM010001821.1, from coordinate 1,616,278 downwards.
TTGTAAATATAAGTTACTTGTTATAAGCGCCCTCTGGGCCTGATTCAGAGCCGCTCGTAAGCGCCGCTCGTTCGCTCCGAGCGATGTTCGCACATCTGCCCATGCATATGGGTCGTAATGCGCATGCGCCAACCAGTCAGTGCGGTCGGAAAACGTGTGTTCGCAAAATTGCGAGTGCCTGCTAATTTGAGTGACAGGATGAGGCGTTTGTGGGTGGTAACGGGAAGGTGCTTGAAAACGGGGAGTGGAGATCCGAACACAGGCGTGCCAAATGGTCAAAACGGGCGTTTTAAGGGTGTGCATAATTAACAAAGCAGCGTCATCGGCCACGTCACTTGGTTGTCTCTTAGCCTGAACTGTTCGCATTATTGCGGTAGGAAAATCCAACCACAAGCACTGTGAGCAGTTCAGATGCCTTTCGATGTACTCGATTAATCTAATAAATAGCGGAGATGACATATGATGCGAGCGGCCAGGGGGCGTCTTTTCAAAATAGCGAGCGCATGTTTCGTTCGCTCGCTCAGACATAGAGGCGTCAACAGACCGCAAAGAGCGAGCGCTCAATTTAAATAGCCGGCCCCTTTTTCTGAACAAGCGAGCGCAAATAGCGTTCAGCTCTGAATCAGGCCCTCTGCGCATATTTTGTAGCATTTTTCTCCAAATAAGCTGTCTTTTTTTTTTTTTCTTATTGGCTCTGCCACATTGGTCTTAATGCCTCACCTAAAGTTACAAGCTAATACAAGATTTATAATAGCTTCCACATTTATACTGATGCTTATTTTTATTCATTTCTGAAATTATTTAACGGATTTTTTTTCATGTTTCTGAAACTAGTTATAAGAATTAAAAATGAGACCAAAACTAAGGTGCTGATACTGCATAGCATACCCCTTATTAACACAACTATGGACGCCGAGGGGGGATATAAAATTAGTAATTACTTGGCCCTGCCATTGTCTGAAGGGCCGGGTGGGCTGTGGAGGAATAGAAATATCCCCTAGCGCAGCTTTGTGGAATTTGGCCATACCCCCTGACTCTTCCGTGGCCGCAGTTTGTCTCACCAGCCCTGACCACCACAAGAAAAGCACTGGTCAGGACACACACAACATGCCTCCCATGTAGAGATAAGCAAACATTTACAGAGCTGTTTTGTTTTCACCTTGGTCTGCATTTGGCTACAAAAGTGTTCGCAGTCTTACACCAATCACACTACACAGTAAAATTTATATACAGCTTTTTTTCATAGGCTAATGCCGATTAAACACTGAGCGATGTGTACTGGTACACATTAGAACAATGTATTGAACGACGGAACAATCCCTCATACCGTCCTTCATTACCTGCAACGAGGCCACATGTGTTATCATGCAGCATGGCCGATCGGACGATATCGTATGGGAGCAAACATATTGGCCGTACACACTAAGCGATGCGGCCGATATGTTGGTCCGATTCAGTCAGAAACTACATATTGTGCCAACATCGTCTCAGTATGTACCCAGCTTAAATGTGACTTTAAAGATACAGGACCTGATTCAGGCCCGCTCGCTAAGGTGCGATCGCTCGCTCTGAGCTATTTTCTCCCATCTGCGCATGCATATAATTCGCAGTGCGCATGCACAAGCCATTCATTGCGATCTGATTTTGGTAGCTCGTAAGCCACTATCAGGTCGCTACTTTGAGTGACAGATAGTGCCATTTGTGGGTGGTAACGGGAAGGTGCTTGTAAACGGGGGAGTGGATGTGCAAATGCAGGCGTCTGGCCGCCAAAACAGCGTTTAGGGTGTGCATAATTAGCAAAGTAGCGTCATTGTACACGTCACCTGCATGTATTTCAGCCAGCGCTGATCGCTGTGCTTGCGGCAGGCTAAGGCAACCCCAAGGGCTGCGAACAGCCCCGATGGCTCTTAATGGTCCCGATTAATCCTTCATTTCCCAGAGATGATGTGTGTTGTGAGTGGCAAGGTGGCGTCTTCAGACATTTGCGAGCGCACTTTGCCATAGCTCTCTAAAACATAGTGGGCGTCCTTACACGACGCAGTGCGAGCGCTTCATTTAAATATCCGGCCCCTTTTTGCCAGCGAGCGATCGCATCTTGTGAGCCGGTCTGAATGAGAGCCATAGTGCACAGTGGCATTTCACAGAATCTTGAAGCACAAGTGGAGGTCAAATACTTTAACGCTTAAACTATACGAAAATGTATGTTCCACTGCCAAACTCAATTTGCTTGATGCTTTGGTGCATTTTTGCTTATCTGTACTTCCATGTGATTACATATAAATATTTATTTATTTTTAAACATTTGCTGTTCTCATTTAGTGGCAATACCCTATTCATGATTTTTGTACAGTACGTATTGTGTTGCCTAAGTTCTGAGTTTCAATTGTTAAAGGTAATTTAAAATGTTATTAGAAAGAGATTGGTTATCTCTGGAGCTGGAAATAGATCCACAATATAAATTTACACTGTCAAATTTAAGGTGACAATCCACAAACCCTTCAATAATCTGGGTTCTAACTAATAATGTATGTATTAGCCAATCACATGTATGGATTTGAGGCTGAAGGTAATGTAGGAATTCCTTGATACAATTATAAATAGCTCGCTCAAGTAATTAAGGTGTTTCTCCATTACCTATGACCTCGTATCCACACAAGTGACAGGCAATTTCCAGAGCTGGCGCTAACCAGTCTCTTTCTGATTATACTTTGAAACTTATTGGGACATTTCTTTCTCTTCCACTGGGCTGTAGAAACCACCAGATTGATTTTGTCAGCTTTTTGTCTCCTACATGGCCCCCATCAATACTCCAACATATCATATTAAATGTTACTACACGTACCTATTGTATGTGAATGTACCAGTACTGTATCTGAAGCATTATTACACACTGGTGCCACAAGTAAAATAGAATTATGATCCTTTAGATTAGAAACTGTACCATACCCTTCACTGAATGCTCTGGCCTTTTCCATGTCTTGGATTACATTCAAAAGGATCTTAATCTTCTCTTGGTTTGACTGTAAGGATTCTTCTATGGATTGTAGTTTACCTTGTAGGGAAGAAAAATCACCATGCGTCTTATGTCCTGGGTTTTTTGATTTGCTCTCATTATTGGTACCATGTTGCATTCCATGCTTTTGCAGGGAAGGAGTACCCTCTGTGCAACATTTGGTCTGTGTCGGGTTCCTCTGCGATACATTGCTGTCACCTTGCGACGTTTGTAATCTGTCGCTATTAATAAACGATTTTAATACCTGACTCTCATTAATATGAGATGCAGATTCTGAAAGTGTTTGTAATTTGTCAGGCTTTTGGTGTACTGAGTGAAAGCAGTATGATAAATTTCGTTTACACGTTGGCGTTAAGGTAATAATCCTTTTGCAATCAAAATTGGGCTTTAATGGTAACAATTCCTTGGACTGTTTTAGTAGGCAGGGAATCTCTGCTTGTTTGGAGTCATCACACATGTTGGTCAAACCCATGCAGATGTCTGAAGGTCGCTCAATGGTAACATTGTGTTTTTCTGGACACTTTACAGAAACTTCAGTCGTGTGGTCAGTTGCAGTCTCAGGAGGGTGGTCATTTTGCATATTTATATTTGGCTCCTCAATCTCCTCCAAAGGGCTCTCAATAGTATTATCAGATACTTGGGTGGAGACTGTGACCCTTCCAAGCATCTCAACAAATTCCTGTCCTGAGCTTTCCCTTTTAGGTCCATTGCTTTGTGCTTTAAATACAGTATGTCTTACAGGACATCGCCTTCTTGCCCATTTTAATCCCTCTTCAAATTGATCAGTTAACCTAAGGTGACATGCTTCAGAAACCGTGACTTCATCTGAAAGGTCCCCATTAATCTGGTCACAGTTAGACTCTGAGGACATTAAGTCTTTTGGCTTATTGGCTGATCCTTTTTTTGCCTTAAAGATTGGAAAGTGTTTCCTGAGACTGGGGGAAGTCTGAATCGCAATGTTTTGAAGACCTTTTTGGGAATGGGGGTAAGCCAGCAAGCACATTGCTCTGCCGTGGGCCTTTTCAGCCTTTCCATTGACTAGCAAGGTGCTAACACATGGCTTCATATCCAAATCCGCAGAGTGTGGCGCATGTGTGTTTGTGCTGTCCTCCTTAAATCGGACTTGCTGGGATTTGTTCCTCCGGTGGTTGGGCGGTTTTGCCGGATCCGAAGTGTCTAAACTTTTTCGCTTGAGAAGCACAGGGCGCACTTTCATGGTTTGCTGTTCCATTGAGTCGCAGGATACGTTTGGTAGGCAACTAGTTTCTTTGCGACCCATTTCAATAGGTCACTTAAAAAGGATTCGGAAACTCCGGCCTAAGTTAAGAACGTCCTTAGAATGGTTAGTAGCAAGATCCATCTTTGGACTGATTTTCTTCGGTATTTCCAGACAAATCCTTGTAATGTTTTTGTTTTTCTCATATAAACTATGCTGAAGTAATTAGTTTTATAGGCATAAAAATGTCTAAACAGTTACGCAGTATATATGTGAGCCCAGAACACTTTGCTTTTCTTATTTGATTATTTTTAAATGCAAGAAAATGATGGTGAATTTGACCAAATGTGGATTCTTTTACCTTGTTATCTTCTCTTTAGTAATTAAGATTACATTATTTTTCTTTTGCTTTATCTGTATAAATGTCTTTTTTTAAATTTTCCTAGAAATTTTCAGTAAATGACTTAAATATTTCTTCCTTGCTTGTAGTATAAGCAACAAAATGTACTGTAGCAAATATTCATTGGTTGATTGCCGACCGTGAGTCTAAAAACATATTTTGTAGCAGGAAGTGCAGACTTTGCCCGTAACATAATTCCTTTTTCTATTGATAAAAAGTAGTATTCACTATCGTAGTGTATAAACCACTGAGAGTAGCAAAATGTGTTCTTCTACAGGTCACCTTTTCAGTGGCTATGGGACATGCTCTGAAATACAAAATACAATTTTAATATAATAATATAACAACTGTTTACAATAGTTAATTCACAGAAGTCTATGTAGATATCTCCATCTTATGGTGCATACACACGGTCAGATTTGTTGTCAGATATGAACGATAATGATTAAAAATCATTCAATCGTTCATATCGTTGACATGTAGGGCATGCATCGACCAATGATGCACGTGCCCGCATGTCAGATAATAATATCTGACATCAACTGTGTTTGCAGACAGATTTGGACGATTTCATTCATTTTAAGAAATCATTCAATCGTTCATCGTTGATGAAATCGTTCAACCGTTCATTGTTATCGTTCAACGAAATCGATGACCTGACAAATCTGGCCATGTGTATGCACCATTATAGTTCTTACTTACTCTTGAATTAAAGGGCTTGAATGGATTAAATGTCTTATAAGATAAGGATTTATGAAACAAGCAGTGAAAAGAGTGGGGAAGTGGACTAGTGGTAAAGTTGACCATAGCAACCAATCAGCTTTTAGGTAGCATTTATCAAGTACATTCTATAAAATGATAGGTAGAAGCTGATTGGTTGCTATTGGTAACTCATAACTGGTCCACTTCTCCACTCTTTTCACTGCTTGATACATCAACACCAAGGTTTGTAAAGTCTGTTTAATAAATAAACTTTTCTTATTAGTGTCACACTACCAAAAGGATCCTTATAAACAAGTACAATACTTGCTGACTCCTTCTCATTTATTTGTAATGTCTCTGGCATTACATTGTGCTGCCAAGAAAGAAATAATAATAACTAGCATAAAAAAATATGTAGATAATATGTGAACACTCAAGAACAGGTATTTGATAAGTAAAGTACAATTTTATATACTAAGTAATAAAATATCACTACATTACTTGTACCTTGTGTTTCAACTACATTTTTCCTATTATTAATCACTAAAGCATTATGACTCTAGGTAAATAATTAAAGGCAGACATACTATTTCAGCTCTAAACCTCATTAGCATTCATTAAAGCTTTAAAACAATCCATGCAGAAGGTACTTTATGAACTTTGTAATTTTCCATCAATTTATTATATATTTTTTTTTTTATTTCCATTGTCATCGGCCTTGCGCATTGTACGAAAACAATGATCAGCACGTCACTGAAGAGATCTTAAAGCTAAAATAAATTTGTAAGTTTTGCCACTCAGCCAGGAGATAGGCATTTCTATCAGCTAATACAATCTTTATATAAGGGGACCTGATAATTGTGTAATCTTGGTCTTCCTCACTAGTATAATGTTCTTTGGTTTCTGGGCAACTCATTTACCCATTATTATAGGTGAAGATAGCAGAAATGCGTGTAAATCTCTGTTGCAATAACTTGTGCTCTAAATACTAAACAAGCACTTTCTAAAGTGTCTGTAGCATAGAATAAAACGGGAAACTTCTATTTGCATACTTTGATATGTGAATATGTGATTAGCTGCTGTCAGAAAATTGCTAGTACTAACGATAATAGTGCAAAACACTGACACTCCTCCAGATCAGTCTCATGTGTCATAATTCACTTGTGACCAATGGCAGATTTTACCTGGGGGCTACAGCCCCCCACAGTAAAATCCACCACCCCCAGTGAGTCTTCTGGCAGTGACTTTCTATTATTACCGCTATCTGCCAATCAAATGCAAGACAGGCAGTTTTAGGGGGAGATGTTTTCTCTCCCTAGGACTACCAGTCTAGAGAGAGCGCTTCCCATGGGAAGCCACTTCCTGCCTTTCCATCAGCCCTAGCCGGATTTTAGATGCTGCAGCTGATGCAGTCCCTAGAAGCTGGTGCTTGTGCGCATGCGCCAGTCACGGGCCCTGAGGGATGCATTGTGCATATGTAATGCACCTGGCTGGCAGGCGTCTTAGAGAAGAGGGACCGGATTGCTGCTCAGACTGCAGCACATGGACAGCGCCGCCCCCCCCCCCCCACATAAAAGGGTAGGAGCCACCGCTGCTTGTGACTGTTCATCTTCCAAATAATATCAATAAATAAATAAATCCACCACCTGGACATGGGGACGGACAACCATTGACATGCATGGCTAGTCAACTCATCAAAAATGGTTCAGTTCCACAGTGTCATTGAGACCATGTGGAACTAATGTATTCAGTTAGAAAATCCAAAATGCTTCCCTTTTACACAACAACCGAAATCTGTCCCCTCCACTATTCGTGCGATTGATCTGTTCTATAGCTCTAATGGAAAGACCATCACATGGGTTCATCTGACAGAAGTTGAGATGTCGGGAAAGGTTATGATTTTTGAATTGACCTATTACATTGCGTCTATGTTCAGCAAATCTTATGTGTAAAGGGCACCTTGTCCTTCCAACGTACTGTAATCCACATTTACATTGGATTACATAGTTCAGAAAACTGTCTATGGTAAATTACTCTTTAGTGTGACTTTATATAATCTCAGTCGCTCTATTTATTAAAAATGTACATGTCAAACACCTTCTGCTGCCGCATCTATAAAATTCAGATGGTTTAGGTGGTAACCAAGACACGGAGGTACCAGACATTTTATTAGTATCTTTCGATTTATTAAATGGACTTGGTGCCAATTTTTGCTTAAGACTTGGAGCCTTTCTGAAGACTACCTTATTTTGTCTGATTTTAGCAATGTTGAGTTTTTCATAATAATTTTCTTGATTTCATATGCAGAAGAGTTATATTGTGTAATAAAAGGTATTTGTTTTTTGACCTGTATTCTATTTGAATTTGATGATAATTTATCTTGAAATAATGATGTTCTATCTACCTTACTCAATGCCTTGTCTAATAGGGGACGGGGATACCCATGGTGAATTAATGTTTCATATGCGCTTTGAGATTGAGTCCTGAAAGTATCAAGTGAGGAGGAGTTTCTCCGAAGACGGAGGAACTGCCCCTTGGGGATATTATCTTATCAGGGTCTGTAATGACCATTGGAATAGTTGAGATAGTTGCCACAGTCCACTTCTTTCTTGTAAGTAGCCGTCTGGATCTTATCTTCGCATACTGTAAGTGCGATATCCAAAAAATTTATCATACATGTGCCGTGAGTACTCATGAATTTTAAACCAAATGGATCCCTATTCAGGTATTCAACAAACGTGTTAATAGAGTGATTGTTCCCATCCCAAATAAAAAACAAATCATTAATATACCTGCCATAAAGAACCAGATTCGCCCAGAATTCAGCACCCCACAAGTAGTGGTCCTTAAACCTACCCATGTAGAGGTTCGTTAAACTCGGGGCAAACCTGGTTCCCATGGCAGTCTTCTGTGTCTGTAAGTAAAACTGTAAATCAAAGGTGAAATAATTGTGCTCTAAAATAAATCTAATACTATTGAAAATGAAATCACATGATGTCCCTTTCACCCAGAATCCTTACTAAAATTTTAATTTACTGCAAGTAATCCCAACTCATGTGGTATATTAGTATATAAAGATTCTACATCACAAGTTAAAAATCGAAAGGAATGTTTCCACTTAACAGATTGAATAAGTTTCAAAAAGTGGGTAGTATCTTTAATGTGGGATGCAAGGTACTTCTGTAGGTGAGAATCAACAGAAAAGGATAAATTGCTGGTGAGGGACCCAATACCCGAAATAATGGGATGACCTGATGGATTAGAAAGTGATTTATGAATTTAAGGTAAGTGATATAAATAGGTGTGATGGGATGAGGAGTGTAAAGGAAATGAAAGATATCCTTGGATATCACACCCTCGGATAAAACTGTTTCTAGTAAAGTACCTAATTGTACTTGAAATTCACAAATAGTGTCTTTATTAAGTATAGAATAGAAATATGCATTCGAGAGTTGCCGCTAGGCTTCTCTCAAATAATCACCAGTACTCTGAATGATCAAACCTCCCCTTTATCTGCCTATTTGACGATCACATCTTTATCGTTAGTCATTTTTTTTAGAGCTGCTCTTTCTGCTCCAGATAAATTATATTCAATACTTTTAGAATCTGCTTTCTGACATAATTGTCTGAAGCCTCTATAGTTGTACTATAAAAGCTTTCAATAAATGGACCCCGATACTTCAAAGGGTAGAAATCAGAGGTTTTTTTTAATTTGTAAAGATCTGTATTTTCGATATTAAAGACTTTAACTGTAGACTATGGCACAATCTCAACTATATTCCCTTCACTTCTACTACCAAGTTCAACCTCACCATTAGATTCACCTGCCAAGGATTCTAAAAGATGAAGGGGAATTTGATCCTCACTATCCAAAATGATAGGGGATCCTTCAACATTTTTTTTGTTTCAAAGCAAATAATGCTTACGGCTTAAGTTACGTACATATTTATTTAAATCAATGAATAATGTAAAGAGATTAGGTTTCGTAACGGGGATATTTGAGACCCTTTTTTAATAAAGATAGTTCAGAATCATTTAAAATTTTATCTGAAAGATTAAAGATCCCTTTAGTATCTATTATCACCATAGTATGTTTTTGTTGGGATTTCTTATTCCTTCCTCCTCATTTTCCCCTTGATCTTCCTCTCTCCCTCTTTTTGGGGGCCTCTGGGACCTGGTTATCCCTTTGTATGTGTGTGGAGGTGAATCGTATTTCTGATTCTGTTGGCCTTTCCCTAAAAAACTCTGTGAAGAGCTACAATGTAAGTAATTTGATGTAATTCTATTAGTGTGCGAACTAAGGCCCTGATTCAGAGCTGGACGCTGTGACCAGAGCGCTCGCTCTGAATCAGGGCCCACTTCCATTAAAATGGAGCGTCCTCCTGGACGCTCGTATAGCTGTGGGTCACCACCCACAGCATATACGAGCGTCCAACAAGATGGTCGCGATGGTCTTGACCATCGCGACCATCGGACTTGCGAGAGAAACCCTGTGGTCGGGTTTCTCAACCGCAAGGCCAGGAGTGATTTTGGCTCTATCAGAGCCAAAATCACTGCCACTGACATCACTAGTGATGTCAGTGGGGCCGGGTTCAGACGGTAGGCGTTCCCATAGGAACGCCTCCGTCTGGCAGGCATGCCCCCGGAACGCCTACCAAAGGGGGCATGCTGTCAATCAACATCGACAGCACGCCCCCTTTGGTGCGAGACCCCGAGCGATGGAAAGTCCTTCACTTGCCGGGTCTCGCGGCATGCGCACGACGGAGCTCCCTCCGTCGTGCGCATGCGCAGTGGGGACCATCTACACACTTGCGAGCGGACTGCCGCTCGCGAGTGGGTCTGAATGACCCCCTAAGATCTCTGATAATTGGAATATCATCTAACTCAGACAGATTTTCAAAACTATTAACATGTTGGAAATCTGACCAGGAATTTTTTCTTTTGTTCGTTATTTCAGTGTGTCTAATATTTTGTTTAAAATACGGCTTTCTATAGGAATTATTTCTCTTATCAGAGTATTCTCTTCTATGGTTATGATGTTGTTCCTTTTTAGATGGTGTAAAAGGAATTCTGTTATACATTCTAGTTGATGTAGAATTAATTCTGGACTTATTATAGCTCCTCATCTGTCCCCTATTATAGTCATTCTGGTCTCTTGGTAATTTCCTATTTTTGGTCTCAATCAAAGATTTCTCAAAGTTTGCAATTTTTTTATTTACTCTTATGTCTCTGTTTTCGAAATATGGGTGATTCTCAAATTCTTTAAGGGACGTTTGAATATCTTCTAATTCCACCTGTATTTCTGATATTTTCTTCTCTCTGTGTTTTATAAGCAATTTCATCAAAATAATTGAACAATTATCTAAGGCAGCGTTCCATTCATTCGAAAATGAAGCATCATCTATAAATAAACAGGATTTGAATATTCTTAATCCTTGAACAATAAACCCTTATCTACTTATTTCTGCAGTGTTATACTATCCCACCAATGGGGGGCCTCTGCCATGGATAGGGATTCAATTTTATAAAATAATTGACGCCTCTCAAGGTGGCTTTTCACAGCTGCCCCGCAACAGCACACTATACAAAGTAGAAAAGAAAAATGTATATGCCAGGTGCTGGAATATATCTGTGTATCCACCAAAATATCCTTAGAAAGAATCTGAAGCACTTGTATAAACTACTTGAAACCTGCAGCTCTCTTAATGAAATTGGGGTGCTGGTCCCCACAAACAACCACAATACAAAATAAAAGAGAGCACTGTGAGAGAGCTGTGGAGGTAGCTATACTGTTAAATCAATATAAGCTTTGTTTACAAAGTCATTCAAAGCAAGCCATCACATAAAAACAATCCAAATAAATTGATGAATGTGATGAATTTCCTTATAATTGTTAATCTGGAGTGTCAGTCCCATTCATTACTAGTTACTTTTGCAGCCACAATCATTTCCACACTCCCTCCCCCTTCTGCTCTCCATCCTCCCCCACTCTTCTGCTCTCCATCCTCCCCCACTCTTCTGCGCTCCATCCTCCCGGCTCCCTACTCCATTACTGCATGCTGCTGCAGCCTGAAGCGGCTCTCCCCACATGTAAGTGCTTATTTAACTGTTTATTTACTAGAAACGGTTAATTCATAAAATAACGCAATTGAGGAAGCACTTACAAGTGCCACCAGGGAACAGACAGAGGGGAGACACCGCAGGCTGCAGCAGTATGCAGCGGCGGGAAGAATATTGAAAAACAATTTAGTTTCTAATTTAATATTATAAACACTTACCACAGCTGTAATCAGCGCTGCACATGCGCTGCTTCTGTGAACGGCAGTGACGCATTCGCAGCATGCATAACAGCAGCGGTAATGTAGGAGCAGGCAGAGAGAAGTATCTCTTTTCTTTCATTGCAAAAAATTACAGCTTTTTGGTAGAGACACTTATGGAGAGAAGGAATGATGAATTCCCCCGGTAATTAGGTAGCACTCAATGAGAGTTCAAAACCTAATTATCTCCAAATTATTTTATGTAATAATGAATGGTCCCCACAGACAGACAGACAGACAGAGAGAGAGAGACACTGATAGAGAGAGTCTGAGGAGAAAATAAGGGAAGGTGGAAAACCACTAGTAGAGAGAGACTCATTGGTACTAGAGACAAAAGCCCATGAAAGATGATGCTTGATAATAAAAGATCCCCGAATTCAATTTCTGAGGAGGTGAAAACGGGACCCGGCAAAACTGGAACAGGCAAAAAGTCCTGTCAATTTTTGGGAAATCAACCTTGCACCCCTCTAAAGATGTCCTGACATGGGGGACCACTATGGGTACCCCCGTCTTTGCCTGCTGAAGGGAAGTCGGGTTTTTAAATAACCGCAGCAGGTGCATAAATGCGGCTCTGAAGAAGGTGATGAAGAAGAACATTTAGCAATTTTTTTGGGGGAAAATAACTATGCCCATCAAATTTGGGGTACATTAAAATGGGTGCAAGCACATTTTTAAGTCCCTAAAATGATTTTTAAAAATTCTTCAAAAATGCATCTGCCGCTACCACATGCAATGAAGAAAACACCTGCCACATATTTGGAAAACCCTCTGGTATCAATTTCGCTACTTTAGGATTTTGTCCCAATAATTTTTTTTACCCCCAAAATTAAACTTCATTTTTTGTGGTGTTCCGATTTTTTTTTTTTTACTTTTTATAACACACTAGAGTTTTACGGGACATACCCAGGGGTGTAAGCTATTTTTTTTAAGCCTGCACCCCTAAACCCCAATTCTGCATTTTTTCTCACCACCTATTGTGTGGATAAAAGTTATACTCGTTTTTTTACAAAGACTTTTTGCACCGGTGAAAAGTCTTTGAAATTGAATACGGGGATAATTGAAACAGGCGAAAATGACGGGTTTTCGCCTCAAATTGAATACAGGCCTTAATTTCAAAGATTTTTTTTCAAATAAATATTTTTGCTACTTGGCCTCCCAAAACAAATTATTCAATTAAGATCGATGTAACGCAAAACATAGTAGTGAGGCTCGGTTGCGCACATATTTGCCTGTTATGCTAGCTGCTACACTGCCTATATTCCTGACGACTCCTTCAGGCGCGATGCAAAATCGTCAATGTAGGGATCCTACGATGTGCTATTCCGGGAATACAACATATGGCATGACCTCCAAAAAGTCTAGACACATATTTTTGCTTTCTTTTTGAGAGTCGGACCCTACTTTTGTTGTAGAATATGATTGTAGTCTTTGGACGCTTATTTTATCTCACAGGAAACATTTTATGTAACAGCTGTCACTAAATATTATTAGATTGCAAAAGCGTTTCTGTAAAAAATATAAAAAATAATAGAGAATAAAATATGTAAACCAGGCTAATTCACACAGATGACTAGACTATTTCTGCACAGGTTATTTGGCATACTAAATGTGATTTTATATTTTAATTATGTATTCTGACTTGTCAGAATTAATTTTCTATTATTGTAATTAATCCTGTACTTTATGATTGACACTGATTCTGTAGACCGTAAAATGATCCTGTACCTAAGTAACAGGATTCAGCACAACATATTGGGAGCTGCTCCATCCTAAGTTCTTTGATGACATAATACATAAAATCATGTCATCAAAGGATAATTTAGGGCTCATGTACTTTAGATATGGGTGCATTTTACATAGAAAATGGCATGAAATATGTCTGGAAAAAACACAAGATAGAAAAGTGTTTGCACAGTGTTATTATAAATGCAAAAGTCTCACACTGTATTTACAAGCACAAATACAAAATAAATGCACATAATTAATACAATTAAATACAGACATTGGTTATCTTGCCCTTTTAAAATCACATAAGAATATTCTTAACTGCCAGTGTCTGAATACAATTACCGATAAAATAATGCACATATAGAGCCACAACTTTATAAAATATAGCACCCACACTCATAATTTATATCACTGTAAGGGTCTAGCCACAATCAGGTAATCGGAAGAGGCTGCCGATCGCCATCATCATTAGTGCATATTTTGCACTGGGGTCAAGCAACCAATCACACGATATTGCATGCGACCTGCGGGAGTGTGCAATTGGGCATACACACTGCATGATATGCCCGATTTGTCATTCCGATTTGGGCGATATTGTGCAAGTGTTTACCAAGCCTTAGGTGAACCCACCCTTACTATCATAAACTTGTCTGTCCGTCACACCTAAGTTCCACCAGTTTAAACTTGAGTATCTTTAAATGTAATATTTGACTGAATCTGCATATGGATGCAAGCGTGAATCTTTTTATGTGCTATCTAGAAAGTCATAGATAGAAACCATACATTCGTCCATTTGTCTCAGACACCAGATATTGAAAGGCAGCAAATATCAGGGAACATTTTCTGTTGTCTAGAAAATTATTATTAATATAGTAAATGTACCATTTTCCTATTATATATAGGACAAGACAGGAGCACTCTGGCACTAAAATATATATACCGCAAAAAATCTTTCATAAATAATATTAGTGATACAGTATTAGTTAATTACCTCCAAGCTGCTGCTCAGAGAAAGCTATTTATATACTGAAAATAGCAGATAATAACAGATACAGTATTAAAGAGAAAACAATCAATATAAAACTAAGGTACTTTGCAACAATAAATTCACATCCAATAATGGAGAAACAAATGTATACTCTTTCATAAATACAGTAGTAACCTTGCACAAGTTAAACAAACTTCCTATTATTTAGCTACCGTTCTATAGGGTCAGGTGAGGTGAATAAAAGAGTCACTTTGTTTTAGAAACAAGTTTCCTAAGTAATATGTATACTCCTTAGATTCATGTGTAAGGTCACCAATCATCTCTATATAAAATGTCCTCAATGTTAAGTGAGTAGTGCTGAATCTATTTAGGGAGATGATGCATCTATCCCCCCTGTTTTTTATAATGTAACTATGCTGTAGATTTATGGTATCTGATGCTTTACTATAATTACATTATGCAATTACCTGACTCTCACTTTAGGGCTGGTATTGAGTCGCACACAAAAGCGCACACAGCAGCGGCTATTGGCGGTCGCCCGTCTGCGACTTTATGCAAATGGTGCTACAAACCCTCTTCCTTGTGTACATCTGTTTGGCTGAATATACAAGGATTGAGATGCCCATTTTTAGCATCCTTATACGCCATCCTCTATCGCACCATCAAAACTTGCCCCAGCCATATGGCAGGTGCAGTTTCTCCGTCTGACCATGGCCTCCTATGCCGGCAGCCACTTGCATTTAAACGCCCGCGACTTTCCCATAACATACCCACTAAACAAAGCATTTTTGCATGCACTACTAGTCACCGCACAGGAACGCCCATCACTTGTCCAGCACATTTCTGATACCATCTGTCCCAATCGCCACAGCCGCTTTCTGTGTATACTCTGTGTAACACATGCGCTATGGAGGTTTTCAGAAATTTTTGCGCATTTACAAAAAGTCACTTGACTACATGAACATTAGCATTGCATGCAGCTCTGAATCAGGCTCATTATATTTAATTTAGCGGAAGCTATGGTTTTGTTGTCAGGAGTAGGAATGGCAAATCGATGATCCCGTATCAATTTTGCAAACTGGTATGGAATTGGTTATGTCATGCTGGTTATTTTGATATTCATAGTCGTCGATATATCGTACTGCGTGTGTGCAGTAGTAATATGCTTTGGGGCTAGATCTACTGCTCTGAGATTCTCTGAGAGGCTGAGGGAGCCTATCAGAAGAGCTTCAGAGAATCTCAACATGCTGCTGGTCAGCCCCAAACAGCTGCAGTAGAGTAGTGTGTGGGAAGCAGCAGCTGGGTGACAGTTAAAGATATATGTCAAAAGCAGAATCAATCCCCTGATACATCGCCAAATGCTTATTGAGCTGAATATAGCCTCTTAATATATTGATGTTTTTGAAATATTATGGATCGATGCCCATCCCTAGTCTGGAGTAACTACCTATCCTAAAGCGCTGCACAGTATGTATTATTTTATACTATAGGTAGGCTTGGCCCACCAGAGTATGCTTGCTGCTACCTGAGGGCCCGTTCTTGCTCCACAGACTTCAACTAATGATGTACATGAACAGCTAGTGCAAGAGAACACAAAGAAGCCAGCCCACCCGCAATAAGCAGCTGCATCCGAAACAAAGAGGTGGTTGTGACGGTCTCAAGGTATGTTATGGTACCACACATGGGGGCTGGCTTCCAAGAGAAAAGGGTGGAGAGACACTGGCCTAGAGAGCCTACCTGCTTGCCAGGAAAGGGGGGGTTGAAGGGAAAGTAAAACACCCAGAATTCCATTGGAGAACTGAAGGATGGAGGTGTTAATTATAAACTTATAACTTAATTTATTCAAGTCATAATATATCTAATAGATATTATTTAGATATATTGAAAAGATAACGTGGTTATCATTGTGATTGGAAAAAAAAATTCTTATATTGTTGAACAGATAGTAATAAATGAAAAATATTCTGAAAAAATTGTAATGATGCTAATATTACATAAATAAGACATATTTCATATATTAATATCCAAGAAGGGTTCACAGCTGCAATTCATTTACAAAGGAGATGCAATCAATCACATTAACCCAAAATACATTATTTTGATCCTAACATGTGATATGATAAAAATATTGTTATGTTAATAGGAATCGGTATGTAATACCGCCGGCCTCATGGCCGGCAGTTCGAATCCCGGCAGCGTCAGGCCGACAGAGGAAGAGATCCCGGCAGCGGCAGCCCGACAGCGCTGGAAATCCCGATCGTCTCCAGGTAAGTACTAACTAACCTAACCTATCCCCCTAACCCTACCTTAGGGGTGCCTAACCCTAACCTCCTCCCCAAGTGCCTAACCCTAATCCCCCCTCTAAGTGCCTAAACCTAACCCCCCCTTCCCCGCTACCTAGACCTAAGTCCCCCGGGGGGGTGCCTAACCCGATCCTCCCCCCAGGGGTGCCTAACCCTAACCCCCCCTTCCCCTAGCCTAACCCTCTCGGGGGTGCCTAATCCTAAATCCCCCCCAGGAGCCCTAAACTTAACCCTCCCCCCCTGCGGCTGTCCACTTGCGGCGCCCGGCATCCCTTCGATCGGGATGCCGGTCTCCCGGTGTAGGTTTGAGGTTAGATTGAGGAGTCGGGAAGCCGCCGGTCGGTATTGCGGCCGCCGGCATCCTAAACGTATACCTGTTACTATTGTGTGTGTGTGGGGGGTGTATTGGAGAAAACCATAGGGGTGACTGGATAGACCACTGGCGCTGTACACATAATAGTATTGTTTATAGATATAGCACTCCCAATGTCCCAGCACTGCACAGCTAAAATTTATAATTCACATAACTTCCAGCCCCATGGGAGATTACTTTCCAAATGCCCTAATACATATACGCACTCATACTAGGATCCATTTTAGTGATCAGTCAATTAATTTTCATAGGGAGAACATACAAACTCCACATTGATAGGGCCTTGGTTGGGAGCAGATTACACAGGTACATAATGAAGGGGGTGTCGGAGTGCATATTGTTATGGACAATGGTATATGGGAAAAACTACACAGCAACTAAAGTGCACAGTATTCATATTATTCCCTCTTCATTATTACAAGCAAAGTCATGTGATCATGGGAATTAAATCGGCACTCACCCGTCTTATTTGTGTCGGCTGGTAAAACATGCACCGTCAGGGGCACCTACAGACAGGTTTCAAAAGCCCTGCTATAGTACACCCATAAAATGACTGCAATAATATTGTACTTTATTATTATTAATTAATTTTACTTATGCCTGGAAAGCACATATTGACTTTGTGTTGGAAGTGACTATAATGTTGCACCTAAAATACATTTAGACTAATTTCCTTAAAATAACCAGAGTATGTTTTCTTTTCATTTCTTTCCATTTCCTTTTCCTTGGTTGGTCTCACGGTTGGAGTTTTGTTATAATCGGATCAGAAGCAGCTGGCTCTAATATGTTTACTATCTGATTAGAAATTGGCTACTGCTGTGTGACAAAATTAAAAAATAGGTAGTAAGACAGGCTATTAAGCAGAATATGACACTGTATGTAGTTCATTTAAGCAAAGTAGCTAAATTATGCTTAACCAGAGGAAAGGCTAACCTCAATACTGTGCTCACAGAGTAAAATGGGTTTGCTAAATTTTGCTGTAGTTCATCATGTCAAGATTTATCAGATTGACATGAGAATATCGACATTATGTTGACATTGAACATGTCGACAATGACCAGCTTGTCACTACTGATGAAATATGGGATGCTTAACTACTCTCCCTGTTTTGGTAGCTCCCCACACCTTCGCATCCGACCCACTTCCTAGTTAAGTGTGCAGGATGGAGAGATAAATACTGGGAGGGGGCATGGCTAAAATGTTCGTCATTTTAGCCCCACCCCACATAGACCCGCGAATAGCATCATTTTGCAGCAACGGGGGTGGGACCTAATGATGTAAAGGGCCCAGCCCCTAAATGGTTAAATGCATCTCCTTTCCAGGCTTCTCCCAGAGAGGAGAATTAAAATGTCAGTAATTATGAAATGTGGACATGGTCAGAGTAATTGTATTGTCAGTATATCCCTAACCCAGGGGCATATTTATAATGGGCACAGGTACACGGGCCCCCGCACCCATATTATCTAATACTTACCTTTCTGAGGTCCTGCATCAGGTGTCTCAGCCCTGCACAAAATGCCGGAAAATGGCTGCCACCGCCATTTTCCCGCCATTTTGCGCATGCGCAGTGAGGAAATTGCTGGGAAAATGGCGGCCGCACCATTTCCCTGGCGACTTGCGCATGCAAAGTAGACCCTAGGCACAGACTAATGCCCAGAGTCTACTGATGCTGCGGCCGCCGGGGAGAGAAGATAAGGCCCCGGACTGGGAATGCACACGGGCCCCCTCCTCTTTTAATATGCCCCTGCCCTAACCCTATTGCAAATTTAGACAATTGTAAAATTTCATATGTCGACATTCGGTCCACATTGACACCTTCTGGGGTTGTTATACACTGAGGGTGTATAAATGTTACACATGCACTAGAGCTTTGCTTATTGTTAGCATGGAATTTGTGCTTTTTTCATTTAAAAATGGAATCTATGAGCCCACAGAAATAAATAGCCTTATTACATAGGGACATGTTTATCATAATCTGCATATTTAATGCGGTTGTGATAAATATTTTTCACATCAGTTTGCAACATGCAAATAAGGATTTTCACACAAATTTACTATTCTGCTCTTGCCAAGAGACGGGCTCGGGTAAGAGCCAGTCCTGACAAAGAGCAGGATAAAGTGTGATAGCAAAGAGCTATGTGTTCTTATCATACGGTATCTGGTAATAATATAGACAATAATCTTTTTTAGCCTAAATTAGTCTTACTAAATGTAATACATCCCTGTGTCCCACATTACTGTCACATTTTAAAATAGTGACTTTTTTCGGCCAGATGGAAAATTATCAGCCCTGACTGAAGATGCACAATTTATTTCCACATGGTATTAAATATGTGACAAGTCTGAGGTAACATCACAGAACGAGCATATGTTTCCCTAATTAGTGGAAATAAATTATGTGTACACTTTGTGAAATGTCACCTACTGCTGTATAAAGACTATAAAAGAAGATGCAATACAGTATTAAGCACATTAGAAGATATAAAATATTCCCATTGATCCTTGTTTTTTTCCTTACATTTATTTTGCTATTACAATATAAAGCACAAGTTGCATTAATAGATTAACTACTGGAAGCATTATTCTAATATTTGGTATTTCATGATGCCACGATCCTTACAGTATTTGTTGTTTAGTGATCTCCCTTGTGTCATATTGTGAGAAGGACTAATGAAGAATGTGGGTATAATGTAATAGCCTCTGATTTTGGTAAAAATGTTGGGGGTCTGTCAAGTTAGGAAAACACTGTATGTGATAGAGGGAAATTACCAGAAAAATCACCAGAAATCCGCCATTTTCAAACAATAGTTACCGCAAGTCACTGTCACTTTATTCATGTTACAAATGCAAAAGCTGAATGTAATATCTGTTGTGTGCAAAAAATGCTGCAAACACTGCAAAAAAAGGGCTGCAAACAAAATATTAGTCTCCCTATTTCTACTGGTGTGTGATTCAAGCTACCCTCAGTGTAATACACCTTTCAGACATACCGAGAATCCCGGGAATTTGGTAGGCAGCAGGTAGCGCAGCGGGGGAGAGGGAATGTCAGGATTGTCATCGGCGGCTGGTAGCCTATGACAGCCCTGACACAACCCTTCCCCCCGCTGCGCTATCAGCGGCGGCAGGTAGCACAGCGGGGGGAGGGTGTGTGTGTCAGGGCTGTCATCGGCTATCAGTGGCGGGAGGTAGCGCAGCGGTGGAGGGTGTCAGGGCTGTCAACGGGCGGATTAGTGTAGGGGCTCTCTCCCTATCAGCGGCAGCAGGTAGCACAGGGGGGGGATCAGGGTGTCAGGGCTGTCATTGAGTGGCATGCAGGGCTCTCTCCCCATCAGCGCAGGCCGCAGCGCACAAGGGGGGGGGGGAAATCAGGGCTGTCATATGGCTGCCATTGAGCTGGTTAGTGAAGAGGCGTGCAGGGTCTCACCCTAACAGCGCGGGCAAGCAAGCAGTGGTGGCACAGCAGGGGGTGTGTACAGTCAGTGCTGTCATCAGGCTGGTTAGAACTGAGAGGACCCCAGGGCTGCCTTATCAATCTGCCTGTCACACATCCATAGGGACTGCCCCTCCAGACTCTGCCTGGCAACATACCAAAGAGAAGCAGTTACTTACAGCCATCGCATTAAGGGTGAGTTAATAACGTTTTTAACCAAATATAGGAGGCAAATTTTAAGTTAATAATTTTGTATGGCCCCCGAGTGATTTTCTAAAAATCAAAATGGCCCTTGGCAGAAAAAAGGTTCCCCACCCCTGAATTAGAGGCAAAAAGCGCAGTTTTCAACTGTTTTCAAAATATCGCCGTATTTCCAGGACGTTTTCGTCTAGGCGAAACTCCATAGGTAAAAACAGGCGAAAAAGTTTATCCAGCAAAAGGCAGGAGAAAAGAAGTGCAAAATCCATATTTTGGGGTAAAAATGGGGGGACTTGGGGCCTAATTCAGACCCTAATTCAGACCCTAATTCAGGTCGATGTTGGCCCAGTGCGCATGCGCACGACGGACCCGGCTCCGTCGTGCGCATGCGCGAGACCCGGATAGCGACGACCAAGCCGTACCAAAGGAGGCGTGCTGTCGATGGTGAGTGACAGCACACCCCCTTTGGTGGGCGTGCCGGGGGCATGGATGCCCAGACGGAGGCATTCCTCTGATAGAGCCAAAAGCACTCTAGGGCTTGCGGCAACGAGATCACAAGGGTCTCGTCGCAAGCCCAATGGTCGCGATGGTCTTGAACATCGCGACCATCTTCCTGGCCGCTCGCTGTAGCTGTGGGTGCTCACCAGGAGGCCGCTCTAAAAATGAAGAAGGAACGGCCCTGATTCAGAACGAGCGCTCTGTCAGAGCGTCCGGCTCTGAATCAGGGCCTGTGTGCAAACCTGGTAGAAACTGACCCAACAGACTTAAAGCTGTAGATGCAGCAAACAGTGGTTCTACCAAGTGCTAGTTTGCAGTGGTGGAATACTTATGCAATCAACATTTTTCTTTTTTTTTTTGTTTTAATACATTTTTAACTATATGGAAAAACAGCCATTTGTCAATTGTAATACAGTGTCATTTGTAATACAGACAAACTTGTTGACTTTTCAGGGGGTGTAATACATTTGCAAGCCACTCTATGGGGTATATTTAATAAAGTGCAGGTTTTCAAAAATGGAGATGTTGCCCATAACAATCAATAAGATTCTACTTAGCATTTATCTGCTAGAAGATAATAGAGAGAACTCCACTCCATTCTCAGTCACCAAACTCTGAAGCAGAGGTGTATCTAGGGGTGCAAACAAAAAGTATGGTGATCGCTCACATCAGCTTAATGACATACTACAGGTGCTTGTAAAGGGCGGGGTTTACACTGAACTACAGAAAAAAAAGGGATTTTCCCTCCAGCACACTGCAGCAATATCAGCAAAAATACTTGAATCCTACATAATAATAGATATTCAGCGGTATTAGTTACATACATTTGCAAATATATGAATAAGTGCCGGGCGAAACGTCAAGGCTCCTCTATACCGGCGTCCCTAACATTACAGCATTATGGGGTTCACGTCCGAGGCACAGGGAACCCCAAAAGAATCTAGCCAATGACGATCTCCAGGGCATCACACGAAAAAGGGAAAAAGGGTGATAGTGAAGTGTAAAGTGTAGATGTGTAAAGATAAATCAATAAGTGTTAATATAATGAGAAAGAGTTCAAATTATATGACCCAAGGTGGGTGCTACTATTAGGTAGCAACAATTATTTTGGGGTGAGCGTTTGGGCGTGTGGCCCCTGGAGTTGCTCTGGCTGGGCCTTTTTCTTGGCATCACCACTTAATTCACATGTGTATCTAGGGGTCCAAGCGCCCCTGGCAAACTAAGGGACTGGCACCCCCCCCCTCCAATGACTGTTTCTACTGCAAGAAAACTAACACACACTGGGGGTAGTTTAATTCACACACCTGTAGAAATAGGGAGAATATTGTTTTTATTTCTCTTTTTAATATATATATCTTTTATAGAACTTACTCTATTGCAAAGCACTATTTATTAATTTATTTATGCAAAAAAACACAGGAAAAGACTTAAAACATTGCATCAAAAATAAACAAAATGCATTATGGGTAAAATAATTTACATATAGTATATTCATATTGGGCTGTCAACACTGCATTATGCTTTCTAATAACTGATAGTTACACACCACCATATAAATCACTGGGATGACAGCCCATATGGGTACTGTCCAATCTCCCCCATAAGAATAAAGACAGTCCATAAGGATCGGAATCGGTATGATTTACCGCCGGTAATCCCAACAGCGGCATCCCGGCAAAGGAGGAAATCCCGATCATCCTAAGGTACATAGGCCCTCATTCAGAGGCGGTCGGAGGATGCAAGCGGTCGCTCAGAAACTGGGCGGCCGCTTGCATCCTGACCGTCCGCCTCTGTTTCGGTCGTTAGGCTGTGGGTTTACACCCAGAGTTCTAATGACCGCTAGGGTGATGGTCGCGATGGTCATAGACCATCGCGACCATCGGGGCTTACGACGAGACCCTAGGGTAGGGTCTTACTTGTCGTAAGCCCCGGAGAGCTTCTGGCTCTGTCAGAGCCGGAAGCTCTCAACTGACATCACTAGTGATGTCAGTGGGGCCTCCCCCAAACGGCAGGCGTTTGGGCTGCCATCCCCCCGGCCCGCCTTCCAAACGGGGCGAGCTGTCAATCAACATCGACAGCTCGCCCCCTTTGGAAAGAGACCCGCTACGACCGGCGCTGCCGGTCATAGCGGGTCTCACGCATGCGCACGAAGGAGCCGGCTCCCTCGTGCGCATGCGCACTGGACAAACATCGAGGCGGCCGTGCGGTCGTAGACCGTACGGCCGCCTCTGAATGAAGCCCATATTGACTAACCTATTTCTACCCCCTAACCCTAAACCCTCCTCTAAGTGCCTAAACCTAACCCCCCCTTCCCCGCTACCTAAACCTAAGTCCCCCGGGGGGTGCCTGACCCTAAGTCCCCCCCCAGGGGTGCAAAACTTTCTTTGTCGATGTTTACTATTTTTGCTATCATTCGGATGCTGAGTCAATGGTTTGAACATTTTTTTACATATTTTATCCACATTTTCATTTGTGTGTGATGTGCACGGCCTTCCATGACTTTCATCATCTTTGACATCCTAACGACCGTCATTAAATCTTTTGTGCCACTCAGACACACATGCACGTGACATGTAATCTGCCCCATAAACCTTGGTTAGCAAATGGAAAGATTCGGTTGGCGTTTGTTCATTTAACAAAAAATTTTAAGTTAATACGTTGCTTCACTTTTGAAATAAGTGTTATGAGAAAAACTCAACTTCTTTGAACGCTGCTTGACAGCAAACTATCTATGCGAGAGGTGTGAAACTTGCAAAACCGTTTTGGGATAGACCAAGGTCAGTGTTCCTGTATTCCCTTTTAACTCACGCAGTATGGTTTATATTTTACAAGTACAGTCTTGTTATGTAATAGGCTTAGCCACACCTCATACTGTATGTTGACATTCTAACTGCCGACTTCACCATGTATCCCACCTGATGCATCTTAATTTTTTCACAATTGCTCCAACAGTGCTCACTGGGATATCAAAGAACTTGGGTATAATTTTGGAGTCTTTTCCTATCTTGTGCATGTCAATAACTCATACTTACCTACTCTCAACAGCAAGTTGCGGAAGACTGCGGTTAGTTCCTCGCACCTGCGGAAGAGTGGTTGGATCTCCCACATCCTGTCCACTGTCTACTGAAGTGTGAAGGATAGAGAGATAATTGCCAAATTGCGGGTCCGTAGGGAGGGGCGGAGCTAAAATCACGCTAATCGAGTCACTTCAGCTCCACCCCACCTCCCAGACCCGCGTATCGATGGGGCATGACCTAATGTTATAAAGAGCCCACCCCCTTAATGGTCACCTGCATCTCCTCCCCAGACCTCTCCCTAAGAGGAGAATTAAAATGTCGGCAAGTATGTCATTGATGCAGCCAAATGTAAAATGTTTGGGTATGTGAGGCAAGTGTGTGAGTGTGCTGCACCCACTGGCCCCATCATTACAGGGAGTATGAACAAAATGGGGTACAGGAGTATTGTCATATATATATAATTATATATATAGTATACTATATATAAAATGCTTAAGGCAGATAATGTTTTACCTCTTGACACAACACGCAATGTAGAGCTGCAAAATTAAACTTGAAAAGCAATTATGTTTTACTCTCTCTGCATATTTAAATATCTAATTTAGAGAACTGTTTTTCTCCCAAAGTGCTTTAGATGCAGCAGACGTGCAATTGAAAAAAACATTGCAGGTTATTGTCTGTGCTCTTTTGGGACATGATGGAGATACAGTAGGAAAAATTAAATTCACACAATGGCAGGTAAGATATGCAGGCTTACATTTTGCCAGCTTTGCATTACTATCTGGTCTTATGTAACTTGTTTATTTGCCTGCAGCTTCACAAAGGGCTTAGAGGTGGAAAGTTTCAAAGCAACTGACTGTATGCCACATAATTCTTGGCTCAGAGGACAATGGCACATTAGGTGTTTGACAGTGAGAGTACAAACTGTCACACTGCAGTGCACGTTTTCTAGGGAACATTCAGTGAGGTGTACAGTCTGTAACCCTTGAACTATACACATTCATACTGTCTGGCTTAACTCCTCAGTGAATAGAAAAATAGATGTTAAACTGACAAACCCTGCAAATAATGAAAATAACCTGGTGTGGGGATACTTAGGGACACCATTACTATGCCAGATATTAAACACTGTACAGTGAGTAAAGGTCCCCATACATCTGCAACGTATGGTCGTGATGTAGTGATCCTGCAACCCGGCATCACAGGATCACTGAAATCCAACATGTTGGATTCCACAGATATGCTGATCACGATCAAAAATGATCGTGATTGACAGATCGGTGAAATTTAACATGTAGAATTTCACAGATCCTGCAACGGATCGCGGAATATCGATGGCCGCTGGTTGGCAATCCCGACCGGCGGAACAGCGTTTCCGATCCCATCGCTACATCGCGATGATCCGACGCAGATGTATGGGGGTCTTAAGTTGTGTATCAACTACTCATAAACAGACCTATTACAAACAATATTAATAAGATCCTCTAAAACTATTAAGATCCATATTTTTATGTCACTTTGAAAGTTGGTAATATGTTCTACATTATGACATTGTATTAAAGATCTATATCATAGCTAGAATAGAACCATACTATTATATGAGAATTAATTATTTTGAGCTGATGTTAATAAGTAGGCAACAATTGTTTTGTTTGCTACTTCCTGTGTTTTGTCTTGATACAGAGTTTTAATGTGTTTACATAAGTCAATTTAATGAATCATATACATATGAGTCATTTCACAATTTAATAAATATAGAAGAATGTACCTTTCACTAATTGCAAGCAAAAACTACTAATTGAATTATGTTAAAAAGGGAGAGTGAAGTGTAGTTATTAGGCAAACCTATGGTAAGCCTGCTTACCTTATCAATATATGTGCACAGAGCTATATCTGGTGCCAAAACTAATGTACAGACCTATACCTGGTGCCAATACTAATATAGAGAGTTATACCTGGTGCCAAGACTAATGCAGAGAGCCAGGGATGGACTGGGGCTGCTGAGCAGCACTGGCAGTCCCCCTGGGTGCAACGGAAAAAGGGACGTGGCCTTGCCTCAAAAGGGATGTGGCCTCACTGATGGGGGCGTGCTGCGAGTCACGGGGGCTTGGTCTCGCGACACGCCCGCATCTTTCAGTATCCTGGGCCGAGCTAATAGTAATATACAGAGCTATATCTGATGCCAATATTAATGTGCAGAGCTATACGTGGTGCCAATACTAAAGTACTGAGATATACTTAGTGCCAATATGAATACACAGAGCTATACCTGGTGCCAAGATTAATTTACAGAGTTATACCAAGTACCAGTACTAATGTACAGAACTATACCTGGTGCTAATACTAATGTACAGAGTTACATCTGGTGCCAAAACTAATGTACAGAGCTACGTATACCTGGTGCCAATACTAATGTAGAGAGCTATACCTGGTACCAAGACTAATGTACAGAGCTGTATCTGGTCCCAAAACTAATGTACAGACCTATACCTGGTGCCAATACTAATATAGAGAGCTATACCTGGTACCAAGACTAATGCAGAGAGCTATACCTATTGCCAAAACTAATGTGCAGAACTATACCTGGTGCCAAGGCTAATTTATAGAGTTATACCTAGTACCAGTACTAATCTACAGAGTTATATCTGGTGCCATTACTAATGTACAGAGCTATACCTCGTGCCAATACTAATGTAGAGAACTATACCTGGTTCCAAGACTAATGTACAGAGCTATACCTGGTACCAAAACTAATGTACAAAGCTATACCAGATGCTAAGTTTAATGCAGAGCCATACCTGATGTCAAAATTAATGTGCAGAGCTATACTATATGCCAAGACTAATTTACAAAGTCATACTGTGCCTGATGCCTAGACACGTTCAGAGCCAAACCTAATTCCAAAGCAAATGTGCAGAGCTATATCCTATGCCTAAACTCATTTACAGAGCCTTACCTGATGCCAAGATTTATGTGCAGAGTCATAACTGGTGTCTACTAATTTACTAATCATATCTGTTGCCAAGGCTTATATCCAGAGACATAACTGATGCCAAAACCATTGGTGCTAAGACTGATATACAGAACCATACCTGGTGCCAAGATCTATGTGCAGAGCCATATGTGATGCATAGGTTTAAGTTAAGATCAATACATAATGCCAAGACTAATCAGATCTTTTGCAAATATTTGTTTGCCTAGCAGCATCTAGTGCCAAATATACTTTCCTGCTATGATGACCTCTCATGCTGTCTCCCCATATGATGATAGTGTGTTCCTTCCCTGTACTGATCTCTGACATGCAATCATAGCTAAGTGTATTAAAGATACTGAATCAGACAGTGTTGTAAGACATTCATCACAGCAGAAATAGCAGCTAGAAGCAGGGGATAGAATGAGCAGCATGATAACAATTTTCTCATTTACAGTAGCCATCCACACCAGTGTATATGGTGGGGCTTATAGCTCAATTTAAAGGAGGTGATCTAATTTGGAGGTGGCATGTCCGTTTGCAGATGATTTGAGTGAAGTAGAGGGGGCACACTCATTCTCTATCCACTTCTCAAGTCATCCACAGCTGGGCTAGTGCAGTTGGCATGGAGGAGTTGGAGTGTGGAGGGGCTTAAAGTTTAACTTTTTTTTCCTGACTTATCAGTTTTCCGTAGTAGTTTTACACAGTACTGGCACCTTTTCTTACAAAGGCTGGAAGAACTAGGTAAAATAATTTCATAAATAAATGAATAAAATAAGAATCTGAAGACATGCAGAGTTTGGAGGTTGCTATAAATCTTGTATTAAGTATGGTAACTAGGTGAGAGTAACAGGAGCTTTTTCTGAGTATCTGCACTTTTTTGTGAGGACCATTACCTTTTTTTCACAGAAAAAAAAAGCATTGGTCAAAACCATTGCTAAAGTAATACATAAGGGCCATAAAGAAGTTATTTTCACGAGGTGCTTTAAATATATTGGTATGTTTTGCCTTTAACTGTTGTACATGTCATCTTAGTAAGCCCATAAAATTATGCATGTGACACAATAGGGTGAACCTGTTTTAATGTTTCCATCATTTAATTATACTTTCAAGGGACACTCTACTTACATTATGGAGTCTGCAATGCAGAAAACCATTCTTTGTTAGGGTGATTACTTTATGTCAGTGTCACCAGCTGTCAGCAGGGCCGACTCGAGACACGTTTGACCAGTGAGGTCAAACAAGGGCGCCACCCCATAGAGGGCGCATGCCCTACCAACCATTCCCGATTTCAGCGGGACAGTCCCGTTTTTCGGGCACTGCCCCGCTGTTCCAACCACGGCCGAAGTGTCCCGCGGGTGCCAGACCCCGGAGAAGAGAATGGTACACAGCATCCATTCAGTGCAGGAAGAGGGCTGGGGGTAGCCCAGCTACTGACAGAGTGCTGAGCTCACCCCCAGCCTGACGTTAAACGGGAGGTGCGCCATATGGGCACGCCCCATATAATATAATTTAGGGGTGTGGTCTATTGTAATTAAGCCACGACCCCATTTTTGGTCGCTGGGGCTGTGCATTATAGGAATAGGCTGCACGGTCCCTGCACTGCACGGAGGAGCAGTGCAGGGGCCGGGCACTGCTGAACGTCCGCCCCTCCTCCATCCAAGATCACTAAATTGACTGAGCCCCTCTCAAATGTTTGGGAGGGGCTAGTTGCCTCCTTGCCCCCCCCCTTTGTTCCTGCACGTTTGTTTGATTAGTAGTAATAAAGAACACCAGTAAAATGTGCTCATTAACACCAGCGGACAATGCTGACATGCCTGATTTAAAGAATATTTACTTGTATATTACATACTCTTTTTGATTTAAGGGCAGCAGTCCGAATTGCCATTCATTTAAATTGCCCTTTTTAAATTAGATTTTATATAATTTGACTAAATCAAATTAGGCACTTTAATAATTTATATTGCTTTCATTATTGTAATATTGAAATGTTTCTTGCAATGTTGTTTTACTTCTAATCTGCTTTGTTCTCCCCACTGATCGCACTCAGTACATCTTGTTTATATCTCGGTGGACAATACAGTTTTCAGACTGATTAAACAATCAGCATTTCCCTTTGGCCATAATGGTGATCTTTGTATGTTATTAATTAATTAATTGTAATTTACATAGTTTCTGAAACAATGCTTACATTTGCACCATGCTCTGAGATAGTGTTTTACCCCTTTAGGGTGTTTTCACTGCATTGTTAACAAGCATGCTATAAACCTCATTATATGTATGTAGAAATGTAATATGAGTTTTAGATGCCTTTGTGACATACTTACCTACTTTAAAGTTGATTGGTCTGGCAGATCCAGAGAGATGAGAGGTGTGTAAGACATGGCGTGGTTATCTCGTCATTGCAGCAAGATGATTCACCAGGAATTGCATCACCAAGCCCCTGGACCACCCACTTCAGCACTGAAGTGATCTACTCTGCCAAAACATGGGAGAACTCCACAAAATCTGCCTATACAATGCGCCTCATTGAGATGGATGAATGTTTCAACCATGTTGATGCATCCTAGACACCCTGAAGCGGAACATATTATTTCAGTGCAGCCTAGTGACATAAAATAAAAGTAGACTCGATGGATAACTTTATATGTTTTACAGCTACTCATCTTTTATTTCTTCTACTTAGATTGTTTATTTAATTGCTGATTTTTCAGCCTCTGGCTGTTTAGATGACAAAAGAACCATTTAAAAGCAACATGAAGGGAACCAATCTTTTTCTGAGTATTCAGTGCCTCCGGTTAGCAAGCAGACCAACAAATTGGAGGGAAAAATGATCAATATTTGTTAGTAGCTCCATAGGGCAATATTATGTTTTAAGATTCATTGGGAAGATGTAGAAGTATTATGTAATACAGCCTTGAGAAGTGAAGTACAGCATGACAGCTCAACAGGAATAATACATATCAGTAAAGTAACGGGATCGGTAGCCCAGTTATTATTTCTGTACTGCTTATATGCTCAACAGAGTTTAGGAAATTCAATAATAGTCAATATGCATTTTTTGCTTAGATTAATATAATTATGTTCTATATACAGTAAGAATTAACCCTTTGATTGTCAGTGAATTTATTTTATGAGGACTGAACCCCTTGCATTCTTAGCTATGGCCTCTAGCCACAACACAGCCAGGAAGCACCAAGCTCACATCTAGAAAGCCAATGACAAAGACACCTTGGGCCTGATTCATAGTCGCACACAGACAGGGCTGCGTCTTTTGCCGCAGTTGCGTCTGTGTGTTATGCTATTGCTATGCCAAATTTCCTTAATACTGAAACACCCACTTGCAGGGTCTTGCGGCGGTTCATTTCCATTTCGGTACACCATTGAAACTTGCAACAGCCCTAGGTGCAGTTTCTCTGTCTGACCAGGACCTCCTGTGTCTGTGCGCCTTTGGCTTAGCCACCCTCCTGTTTCGTTCCAGAAAGGGAACTAAATTCCACAGACCAAATCTGTTCTGCGTTTCTGTGTGGTAATAATTGGGACATGTGCATAAGAAGAACATCGACCGTTTGTATGAATATAGTTTGCAACTCTGCACCTTTATCCCTTCCTGCACCCAGGGAAATACAGTCTCTAGGTATCGCTATCCACATGTGCCATAACAGTCCCAGTGGTGTACAGGAAATGGTGGGAATGAGAACCACAATGTCCTTTAAGAGAGAGGTGGTTTTGGTTTCAAATTAATATATGTGTTTGTATGAGGTGACATAGTCTTGGACATGCCAAGAATAGTGTTAAAGGGTCTTAGAGCCTGACTCAGAGTTGCACGTATTTAGTGTGCATAGCGAGCTCAGAACTAGATGCAAATAATCTCCATTGTTCAGAGTTACAGGCATCTATGAAGCTGCAGAGCTCCCATCCATCTACTGGTGACAGTATCCATCATAAGTATCATCAGACATTTGTACCAGCCCTATACCAAGTGCAAAAAATCTATCTGAAATCAACTGGATCTCTGCATACCCTCACCTCGTAGTAGTCTACAAGTCTGTCTACACGCCCCTGGCATGCTTTACTCACATACAAAAGCTCCATTGCTGGCCAGTTACGCCCACTCAGCCACAAGTGGAAATGTGACTGAGTTAGATGTCACTCTGTAGTCGCTCAGCAGCGTATGTAAGCTCTGGCGCATACGTAGTTGCTAAAAATCACAATATTGGACCATAGAGCAGATTTGTGTGCAACTTGGAAACAGGCTGTTAACGTTTTCAGGAAATATTTGTACATAGGAAACAAGTGACAATTTATTAACACTTGTGGCATATTGTTGAAGTATATTAAATAATTTGCTCTAAATATTGTACAGTACATATAATTGTAATGAATAATTAACATTTATCCATGGGTTATATTTGGATGGCAAAATTATGATAGAGATTATGACAGATGACCAAAGTTTATTTTTAAATTTTCAGCCCAAGCAAAGCTTAGTTGGCAGGCAGCTTTAGTATGCCTGAAATCCCCAGTGATAGAGATCCACTCTCAGGCCAGACACTGTGTCAGATTAAACCTCACATAAACAACTCTTTTCTGTCTGTCTCTAGGCCTTATGGGCACGTCCCTGCTTATGTTTTTAACAGTAATAAATATTCACAACATTATTTTATAGAACTGAAAAGCCACTTACTATAAATACTTGTGCTAAAGGGCGAAGTTGCCTACATCTCACTGGGGTTATTTTAAGTGATAGACAAGACAGATTGAGTCATTTGTTAGTGAAATTAAACTGGTAGAATACCTAGAGTGTGTCTGTCACTGCAAGCAATTAACATTTTACCAGGAGAATTCGCATCCTGTCTCCAAGGAGATGAGAAATATAGGAAGATTGTGGAATTACTCTTTAAGTTATTTTCGGGACCATGCTGCTGCTCATTGAATGTTACCGGAAATACCAAGTCATTATTTAATAAGAAACACCAATTTCACTAAGCTAATTAGTTTTGTCACTATGGAGTCAAGTAAGCGCACATACAATAATAGAAGAATGTATAGGTTGTGTACATTATAACTCTTTCATTCAAATATATTCTCAGGTTAGCTTGAATAGTATCCCATGTTATAAATAATATTGCTATCAGTTTATTATTAATGGTTTATTATTATTGTTAATAATAATAATAATAATAATAATAATATGTTGTTAATAGTGGGATTTTGTTACATTTGGCCTGTAGACCGCAGTGGCTTGCACTGTAAAAGCAGAGTATGAAATTATGCTGAATAACTGAATTATACATATCTGAATAATGACAACCTTTTTCATTGGACTCAGTCAGAAAAAAGCATCAAGCAGTACTGTCTATTCTGTCTAAAATGTTTTAACTGTAGGCTATGAGGTATATAGATACAATATATTTATTGAACATCTATTTTACACAGTAATACTATAGTAATACTTTGGTACAATGTTTAATTTAAACGACTGTGAAAGGGGAGCCAGCTGCCGTAGTTCTACAACTATGATTTCCTGTTATTGTCTCATTTTATGAATTTGCTCCACTAATTGGATTTATTTTGCCCTGCAGTGCCAATTATGGACAAAGTGATTAGGGATGTTTACATTTACATTTGTTTCAAGTGAGCTTTGAAAGTTACAAATAAGTAGAATGCCAGCTTGTGTGTTAACTGTGAGTTGGTACTTAGTATGTGTCAGTATAGTTGTATTTATTGATTACAATTGGTACCTGGGATTCACAACGTTTCAACATTTCTCCAAGTATCTCTGACTTCAATTAGCCCTGTTAATTTAATGGGGGTGAAAAAGGGTGGTAGGCTGTAACGTCTGGGGCTACTTAATTCCAGACCCTTTTTCACCCTAGCCCCTTTTTAACGCCCTTTAAATTAACAAGTTACCGGGCTCACGGACCTATGCGTTAACTGGGTTGTGGCACCCATTAACGTGCTAGTAATCGGGCTGCGTTCGGGGCTAATTGAATAGGCACAGGGGATCAATTAGGCCGCAGTAAATTACCACGGCTAATTGAATTCCCCCCAATGTCTCTAATTTAATATCCTGACTTATTGTTCAATACTATTTATCTTGTTGTCTGTGCTAAATGCAGTTGTGTATTTTCTTCTTGTTGCATGCTTTGTATGCTATGATGTATTGGAAGAATTCCATTTCACTACACTCCAATTCAGTTTTACTTATGTCCATGGTTCATGTCCTGTAGGCAGGTTCTGTACATAGCAGATATGCTGCACTTGCCCAGCAGTAGAGGGTCTCAAATACTGACTATTGTAGTAAACACTCCTTTAGTTCACCAAAAATTGGGAATTTTGACAGGAATGGTTATGTAGGTGTGCTGAAGTGGAAATCCCTTCTATACTATAAATACTGTTTGTAATATGCAGAAATTCTGACTTCTTTTTGCAGATCAGTGTGAGTTGTACATGTTCTGGAGTAATGTTGGCCATACACATGCCAGATAAAATGCCTGTCAGACCGACAGCCATTTTATCAGGCAGCTTAACATCCAGCAGTGTATGGCCACGATATCTACTTTCCATCCCTGGGGAAAAAACATTTCCCTGTTTTTCCCTTACGAAAGAACAGGGGAAATGTTGGGCAGTTGGCTGCATTGTGCATACACTGCCAGAGGTGGCTGACCGATGATCGAATCAGTCAGGCATGTTGGAAGATTTTTCATGTTCGACTTTCTGACAATTGCTGATTAGCAGAGGTGTATCTATAATGGGTGCAGGGTGTGCAGGGAACACGGGCCCCTGGGTACAGGGGGGCCCCGCACCGCACACCCTGCACCCATAATATTACTTACCTCTCTGGAGTCCCACATCGGCGCGGGGGTCCGGCGCTGTAAAACGACTGGAAAATGGCCATGGCGGCCATTTTCCTGTCATTTGCGCATGCGCAGTACAGGGAAAATGGCCGCTGTGGCCATTTTCCTGGTGACCTGTGCATACACTATAGACTCTGGCCGCACTCTAGTGCCCAGAGTCTATAACTCCGGCGCTGGCCATGCACAGCTCAGTGCGCTGCCGGCCGCCGGGCGGAGAGGAGGGGGCCCGTGTTGGAGACTGCACGTTTCTCTCTAGAAACGCCCCTGCTGATCAGTCGTGGTTATTGGTCTGATCCGCCAATGATCCGAAAATTGCATAAGGTATGCTTGGCTTAAGATAAACATAATATATAATCAACACTATTTACCATAGGGGCAAATTTGTCACATGCACTGATATGGGGAGAGGTACTGTAGTGTAGAAATTGTTTGTTTTTGAAAATTTTGTTTTTTACTGTTTTTTGTGCTTTTCTTTAGTTCCTACACTTAGGGGCATATTCAATTAGATGCGAAAAGTCCCAGACTTTTCGCATGCCAGTGTTTCCGCCGTCATCGCTGGTTTTGCATGCAGAAAAGTATTGCGCTCGTCCCCACTTATCCCCGTATTCAATTCGAAATCGGCAAAAACGGAACCCGGCGAATTCGGACCTGGCAAAAAGACCTGTCAGATTTGGGGAAATCAGCCTGACTCCCCCAAAAGATGCACTGACATTGGGGATCACTATAGATACCCCCGAATAGGCCTGCTGAAGGTATATGGGGTACTTTTATATTTTTTGTAAATTTTTGAAACAACTCTGCATCAGCCCCAGAATGTCAGTATTTTGTTTAAAGACAAAGGTGAAATTACCATTCCAAAATGTTTACACATCATTATACATACGTACTGTATACTGTATCTCTTTGTTGATTTGATTTTAACTTAGACACTAAGGCTCCTATTTACTACAATTTGAATTTAAAATGCAGCTGTACCGTGACATTTTTTACTAAGTTAGGAAATATCACCAGGATGTACTTGCAATAAAGCTCTGTCCCTGCGAATCCTCTTTGCACATTTTTCATGGTATTTTTTGCACAAAATACTGTGAGAAAGTGTCTGTGCATACCCTGTTGCCGGCTACTGCTACCACCCCTGCAACTCCTCTCCCTCTCTCCTCCACTAAGAGCTGACACTTACTTTAGTGATCAGTGCTCCGGTGCGCTCCTCTGTGCTTCCGGTCAGCTGTTTGCCAGGCTCCTGCACTGTGACCCCAGTCATCTGCTGTGTGCTGTACACTGAGATGCCAGTCTGTAGGACACAACAGCTGACCGGGGATCACAGTGCAGGAGCCCGGCTACCAGCTGACCAGAGGCACAGAGGACCTCACTGCAGCACCAATCACTGGTCCCTGGATGCAGGTAAGTGTTGGGTGTTTTTTAACCAAATTTTATTTTAAAGTGATCAAAACCACAAAGCTTATCACAGGAGCTGGCTCCCGACTCTGCTCTGCCTTTCAGATCAGAACGGGAGTTGGGGAAACAGGGGAAAGCCTGGATAATGCCATCTTAAGATGTCATTATCACAGTCCTTTCCCTGTTATTTTTTTACACTTGAACTTGAGTAAATTTGGGCAGATTACATTTAACATTACAAGTATGGAAAATGTGTTCTGCTTAGTAACAATATGTGAATTAAAGGGCTTGAAGTCGTTTTTCATGAAGACCGCTCCAAAAGCCCTTTAATACATTTATGTGATACTAAAATAATGTGAAAACATGTGAAAACATCCTTTTTCAAAAAAATTTTGTAAAAAAAAAGAATAAATAGGGACCTAAGTCATGATATCCACACGTCAAATGGAAAATCCGAATTTACTGTAGCATACTTGCCTACTTTTGAAAAAAGGATTTCAGGGAGATTGTGAAGGCAACACCTATGAGTGCGGCAGTAAAACAGACATGTAATGCTCTGCCTGAGAGGGGTGTCATAAAATTGACTTCCATCCAAATGTACACAAGCCCCAAAGCAGTCAGTAAGATCTACTTGATGATGAAAACACACTGACACTTTCAGGGCTTGCTCCTTGTGTATTACAAGGGGTTCCGTATAAGTGCCCAAGAGAAACCTTATATGAAAATGCATGTAGCCATAGGGATCATTGTGCCTTATAACCAATGCAGTCAAAGGCATTGATTATACCATTTGAATGTATATATATCTCTATTTTCTTTTTTTTCCCAAGTACATAACAGCTACATAATCAGGGAGATTGTAGACTCTTCAGGGAGTCAGGGAGATTGCTACTATTTCAGGGAGTCTCCCTGACAGGGAGAATTGGCAAGTATGTACTGTAGTTGTACTTTGAAACTGTCAGAAGGAATCTATTATAGAAAAAAATGAACAATTCACACAGTTGCAATACAATGTAAACAATTTTCTTCCATTTGACGCAGGCTGCTGGCTAAGAATATGCCTCCTGAGGGCTTACAGGATCTGAGTGTGAAAGCAAACGTCAAACTGTATTATTAATTTGGCATGTCCTGTTTTCTTATGTGCCTTGAGTATATCTCTTGTATCCAAAGTGATTTATACATTAAAACTATTCATTCTAAATAGGACATTGCCTTGTGAATAATATTAATACATAAATGCATGAAATGAAAGAGATCAAGTTCCTTCTTTCTAATTATATCGCTCTGTAATTCTGTCCCGCAATAAGCAAGGAGAAAATAAGTTCCAGACACAACAATGAAAGCTTTGGAAAACCAGTGGGTATTTCTGCCATAAATAGCATATTGCACAGTTGTATCTTCTGTTGCCTCTATAATGTTTTGCTCCTGTTTTTCTGATCTCAGCGGGTGGGTTTCAATAACATTTTCTATGATCTGAATGTGCCAAGAACTTCTAATCTCATTGCTTAGTAGATCTGAGCATCTCGCTACCCTGAGAAATGTCCTTCTGATTGGATGAGTTTAAATGCTAAACTAAAAACATATTTATAACACTTATGCTGGCCATACACCTGCACGACCAGCATACGTTCCGATTCAGCATCTGATTCCCTGGAGCTCCCCGGCAGTCCCAGGAGCATGTTTGTTGTTTTTCTTAGCACAGGATCTGTCGTATGATCGATCCTGTGTCTTACAGGCTCATTAGGGAAACTATCATTGAAATGACTTGAATTGCTGCACGATGGATCGCATGAACAAAATAAACGGCACGATCTGCACACGATACGATGGAACATATGAGCTGCACATCTGATCATAAGATCCAATTTTAGGAGCTGCTGGAGCGCGCATCGGATCTTATCTTACTAAAAAAATACACGATTTTCACAAGATCCATCATATGACGCGTCGAAAATTGGGCAATCGGCCTGAAATCGTGCAGGTGTGTGGCCAGCATTACTCAAATCGTAATACACACCCTAATCCAAGCATAACTCCTAACCAGAAACCATGCTCAAGATCTACATTCACGCCAAGTTCTAGGAGATCACTGCAGTAGCGTCACTGGTGTTGGTGACACCCAGTGTGCAAATAGACCCCCTGTGTGCGCCTTCGACATGTGTGTCTGAGAAAAGGTGTTGTCTTGCAGGGAAGGGCATGACCTTGTAGCACGCCTGCAGTTTTACCACTCTGGAGGAGCACTCACGGAAATGCCAGGCTATCCACATAGACTCTCACAGCAGCACAGTATCGTCAGTGCAGCGCCCGACTCCCGGTCACTGAGGAGATGGCATTTTGGCGTCACCCCCTTGGAGGATGACACCCGATGGCAGCACTGGATCACTGATGTTATATACCCAAATTCTAAAAATGAAAGATATTTTGTCTACTGTAGTAGAGACAGTTGTATGTTGCACATCATGTTTTGTGAATACTGAGAGGTAATTGCAATAGCTGCAACTTGCAGGCATCGGTGAGATCCCAGCGAGTGTGCTCAAAGTTTTAAAGTGGCAATCATTTAAAAGACAAAACTAACCTGGTGTACAACAATTATTAAAGCCAACTAAAGATGGCATTAATAAATAGAGCCCATCTCCGAAATGTTAATCTTATTGGAGCCTGGTAAATCTGGCTTTTACGCAATCCCCACAGAAAGCTAGAGGGACAGTTTTGATGAGCATAAAGTAGCAGACCTCAGGAGATGCAGTATTTTCTGATATGTGCTGCAGTACCACCTTGGTACATGGCCACTCTAAAATGTAGCATTTTCTTCCCTTAATAAATAAGCCCCCAAACAAGTATGAGAACATTTCTTAAATTAATAAACTAAATGAGGAAGTGGAACATTAATAGAAAATAATGCATAACTTTTCCTCCGTAATATACTGGATCAAGCACATTTCACAATGCGCAGATGGAGTGATGTATAGGAACTAAATTAC
Source organism: Taudactylus pleione (assembly GCA_031769625.1). Lineage (NCBI taxonomy): Eukaryota > Metazoa > Chordata > Amphibia > Anura > Myobatrachidae > Taudactylus > Taudactylus pleione. The sequence continues at coordinate 1,577,888 of JAUIMM010001821.1, read as the reverse complement.
AGATGTATTTATGCATTTATACAGTGAAACATTTAGGTGCAGCATCAGGATATTTTTAGCCTAGAACAGTTCTTGTCAAGAGCATCGAACCTGGTGAGGTAAAGGAGAGCTGAATGTCGGAAAGGAAGATGCTGTTTTATTGACGGAGATTAGTAGAAAGGTACCAAAGATCATTCTATCTCACTGGATATTTAACTCATTTTACTGCTTTTAAAGTTATTCAAAAGAAAAAAGAGTAAAAAAAGAAAAGGGGTTTTCTTCTTCGCTGCACCTATCCCTTGGTAACAGGATGCGGTTAAATTACCGCCGCCCGTAATGCCTATCTTTAGCCTCATGCCGAAATGCAGATGCCCGGCATCCAGAATTAGGTAAGCCGGGGATACTTAGGGTGTTGTAGCCGTGGGGTAGGGGAGTTTAGATGCTTTCGGGGAGGACTTAGGCCCTCATTCAGAGCCGTACGCTCTGAGCAGAGCGCACGCTCTGAATGAGGGCCGTCCTCCATATCTATGGAGCGTCCTCCTGGACGCTCGTATAGCTGTGGGTCACCACCCACAGCCTATACGAGCGTGCAGTTTGAAGGCCGCGATGGTCTTGACCATCGCGACCATCGAAACTTAGAGCCGGAGCCTGCGGTTGAGGTTTTCAACCGCAAGGCCCGGAGTGATTTTGGCTCTATCAGAGCCAAAATCACTCCCACTGACATCACTAGTGATGTCAGTGGGCCGGCTTCTGACGGTAGGCGTTCCCTTAGGAACGCCCCCATCAGGGAGGCACGCCCCCGGCACGCCCACCAAAGGGGGCGTGCTGTCAATCAACATCGACAGCACGCCCCCTTTGATCAGACACAACGAGCGAAGGAAAGTCCTTCGCTCGTCGCGTCTGGCGCATGCGCACGACGGAGCTCCCTCCGTCGTGCGCATGCTCAGTGCATAACATCGACCCACTTGCGAGCGGACAGCCGCTCGCAAGTGGGTCTGAATCAGGCCCTTAGTGTTAGACTAGGAGGGTTAGGCTAGGGGTAGGGGAGGTTAGGGTTAAAAACCCCCGAGGGGGAGGATTAGGTTTAGGGTTCGGGATGGGGGGTTAGGTTTAGGGGGTGGGTCAGCCTACTTACCAGACACTGTCGGGATGTCCTCCCTTCTGGCGTCCGGTGTCAATATGAGAACCGGTGGCTATTCAGCCGTCGGTATTTAATACCGACTCTCTTGGTAACATACAGTATTTATCTTTTCTTTGTTTTGATTTGTCAAATATTAAAAAATAACCTTTAATTATTTTGTATCTTAAAATTAGAGATGTGCGGTTCGGTTTTACTCGGATATGTTTGGATCTCAAAAACTGCATCATTTTGGCTATCCGGCTGTCACTTGTTTTGGATAGCCAATAAGAGAAATCCAAACTAATCCAAATTTGCGATAATTTGGCAATAAGAACCGAATAAAATCAAACCTGCACATCTCTAATTAAAATATAGCAGCAAAATGTTTATATAAAGGTTAACAATAGTAAATATAGCAGCAAAAATATATAACACTAACAGTAGTGTATATAGATAGAAAAAGTGTTTACAATATTTTAATTGAAAGGAGTGCCCTTTAGTACCCAGTTCCAATTCAAGCTCTTATGAGAGATTATTATTCAACTCGATCCCAAGAAATATGTTATTTATTTCATTGGTCTAGTTAGTAAGGAATCTATTAATTACTCCTTATATGAAATATCTTATATATTTAAATTATTCCATAATAGTTTTTATCCGTGTACAGTATAATGTGGCTCAAGCTATTGTTAGTGATGTATCCTCATGAAATAGATACTTTTGTTTAACGTGCTGCTCTAAAGATTTTTTTAAAATCTTGAGTTTATTAAATTATTCACATCATACAGTCACTGCATGCTCTGCATTAGTTAGATCGTCGTTGTATGTCTGTATATGTTACTCAGAAAGTTAGATGTCCAACCAGGACATCTAACTTTCTGAGTAACATACAGACCTACAATGACGATGTATGTTACCAAGGGATAGGTGCACCGAAGGAGAAAACCCCTTTTCTCCTTTTTTCCTTTGAATCAGTTTAACTAGGGATTTGTTTAAAAAGTAAACTGATATTTGAGACCTGCATATAATACAGAAATAAATATCCCTAGGACACCACTTATATAAATAAATAACAAGTAGGTGACTAGTGTTTGACTACAATCTTGCTTTCTCAAACTGCTTTTAAAGTTAACAAGTAAACATTCATATTATTGATATAACATTGGTAACTGTAGAATAAATAGGGACCATACTTCAATTTCTAATTAAATCTGTAAAGAGACCCTGGGCGGGCTGTACCAAAGGGTCAAATGCAGTCAAAACTCTGAAAACCCCTGAGTTGTGGCTGTATTTACATATGTACCAAGCTTCAGCATGTGATACTGTACATTCTGGAGCTTGGACCCGGTGGGCATCTTTAGATGGCGTTACCCAATAGAAGCCTTTGGGCTTTTATTTGGAACTCCCGCTGAGAGGGATCAAATCGGATCCCTCCAGCATCACCCGTGGCGCACGTGTCCTTTTGCGCATGCGCTGAAGGACGCCAGAGGGACTTCTGGGTCATAAACCTCAAAATCCCTCTATCGCAAGGACAGCTCTTATTGGGAGAGCTGACCTTTGCGATTTTCTAGGTACATACCGGTGATATTATTGCTTTTATGTACCTGATAAGTGACGAAGTGTACATCAGATGCAATGCTTAGTACATCCTGCCCGCTATGTGTATATAAACACTGATATGGGGAAGGAATGCGTACTCATTTGTGCTTGCAGTTGTGACTTGGGAGCATTGGTGCAGCAAAAGCTCTTTGCCACCTCCTGCTCTACAGATCCTGTTCTCATAAACCTACCCTTTTTGTGTCATATAGGGCAAGACACCTGGCACGACCCACAGGGAGTCATTTTTATTCCATATTGATACTTTTTCCTTAATTTTGCATCTTAGTTTGCAGATAGGGCGGAAAGAATGCATCATACATCACATTTTGAATGTATAGAGATGATTCTGCGTCCGCTGGGATTGGGTAATCAGTTTGTTTTTTTGGCAAACCCCAGGATGCCTCATGTACATGGACAAGAGGACCAAACAGCACCAGGGAGTAGGTAAGTATGTGAGTGCATGTGAGTGAATGTGTTATATAGTGTTAAAATATGCGGGTTGTGTGTGTCCTTTCTTTTTTTTATATATATTTTCTTCACAGTGGCGGTAAAGGTGCCAGCGGCTTGCTGGCACTTGTGGTTCTACAAGTGCTGCAGGGCAAGTTTGCTGGGACCTGTACTCCCACTGTGAAGAACAATATTAGTACTATATTTAACCCATTAACCCTGCACCCACCTCCAGGAAGGAAGGGGGGACCCCATTTTATTTTATTTTTGGGTTCCCCACTTTCCGAGGATTGCCCTGGGCTGACCAGTTTGGGATTGGTTTACAGTAAGGCAGGAAGAATCCACGCTGTGTGTCTCCCTGCTATAGTGTAAGCCGCTATCTCGGTGCTGACTATAAGAAAATAGGGGAACGCCACTTCTGTTCTCCGGATTTTCCTGTCCGAGACCGGGCTCAGAGGTCCTGGGCTGGTTATGTTTTTTTTTATTGTAATTTTATTTTTTAACCCTTTAGCACCTAGAGCACAGAAGCATTGCACAGATCACAGTGATCTGTGCAGTGCTTATGGTGAACATGCTTCTGAGGGGGTGGTATTTAAAACTTCTATTATGGCTCGAGTATGCTCAATTTACGATCGTTTTTGCAAACACGATTCTGGTGTATCCCTTTCTTGTCTGTTGAAAGTACTTGTATTTGTGTGTTCAGCCATGTTTGGCAGATCAACACATGCTTTAACACGCGTGTACGCCTTTCATAAATATCCATGTTTGAAAATCAGGGATAGAATACAAAACATTATTAAATTAAGTAAATTGTGTTTATACAATATGTCATCCTTAGGTTCAGTTATGTGGTGGTGGACATGGTTGCCCTTCTCTTGGTATATGATAAGGCAGATGTGGGGCGTTCCCATGCTCGGCTGGGTGCTTTAGCAGACATTAGCATATTTTAGCAACTGCGATCCGTGTGAGTATGCAGTTGCGTATTCATTACTGTCCATCTCTGAATCAGACCCATTAACGTTACAATAACTTCAGGAGATATGTGATGTCCTTAGATGCCCCTGGACAAAGGTCCGGATACATTATGTAAAAATGGTGGCAGCTATGTATCACAAGCTTTTTTTTTTTATGATACTCAACAGTACACAGTAACTGCATAGTTGCCGACATTCAGCTCCTTCCTTCTGGGAGGGAGCTGAATGCCTGCACACAGCGGGGGGCGTGGCCGGGAACTGACTGCACATGGGGCCCCGCCCTCTCTTCACAATGCTGGAAAAAAAGGCATTGTAAAGCAGGGGGCGGAGCCACGGTGATGCGACTTAGCGCGAATCGCATCATCGCCCCCCCGCCCCCGCTGCGGGGGTTTCTAGCTGTAGTCGGGGGGGGGCAGGCGGCAGCCGGGAGGCGTACCTGCCTTTCCGGGGGGTCGGGAGCGGCACTCGAAATTCGGGAGGCTCCCGTCCAAATCAGGAGGGTAGGCAAGCCTGAGTAACTGGCAGGTTTTTTCTTAGTACTATTTTGTATTCTTATAACTAGTTCTGGAAACAGAAAAAAAAGATTAAAATAATTTCAGCAATGAATGAAATAAGCATGTGGAAGCTGCTATAAATCTTATATCAATGTGTAACTTCTACCTGTTCTCTGAGCACAGGCATTCATTTATATAGGACAAAATGTACTGTTTATACTGTATAAAGGATATGGTTGGGATTTCATACATAGTAATGTGGAATCAGTAAAAAGACAACAGCAATAAAAAAACAAAAGCAATTTGACAATCTATGTTTATGACAATGACTATATGGCAGCGGAGCATGATGGAAAGTCATCCTTCCTATCATGTGGTTGGCTCCACCAATGTCATTCAGTGTCACTGCTACCAAAGATAAAGCTAGGTTGTTCAACATAGAAGCATAACAAGCAAGCATAGAGTCATCACTCTTCCACAGCTCATTCTCCACATCCTACTGTGTTAAATGTTAGGTATCCAAATAAATTGATAATGCCATTTAAGCTGCATTTCATGTTGTACAGTAGGCACATAGCAAATACTTGTAAAAATGAAGACTTACAATAGGACAGTGGTTGCTTTTTTGAATCATGGCACCCTTAGGTATGAGCATTTTTTTTACGGCACCCCTATGCCAAAGGTTTCAGATTGAGAAATTCTGCAAACATTATTAAATTAATTAAATTGTGCTTATACACTATGTCATCCTTAGGTTCAGTTATGTGGCGGTGGACATGGTTGCCCTTCTCTTGGTTCACATATTTTATGATAGGCAAAACCAGAGCTTGTGGCAGCCAATCACATGGATCATAAATAATTTGGTCTTGGTCCGCCAAGTAAAAAAACATCGGAAGCTCTGTACCATCAATGGCGGAGAACCAATGGATCTCTGCCACCTATGGCAAACCATGTACCATCAGTGGTTAACCATTAATGGTCAGTGCCAGATTAATGTCCACATGGGCCTGGAGCTGAAATTTATGAAGGGCCTATTGTGTGCCACTGCAGGGGATGTGACAAGCACTGTGGCGGTATGACTAGTGATGTGGGGGCGTGAACAGTGTTATGGGTGTGGTCTACAGAAGGAGTCTAGCGTGTGCAGTGGGTGTGGCTAACTCCACAGCGCTCATTGCTATTGTCACTGTCATATAATACAGAAAGCATCTCGGTGACTGCCATATAATAAAGACATTGTAGTGACCACCATATAAAGCAAAGAGCATCGCAGTGACCACCATATACAGTAATACAGAGTGCATTACAGTGACCGACATATAAAACAGCATTGCAGTGACTGCCATATAATACTAATAACACCAGTTCCCGCCATATATTACACCATGGCTCCAGCAGTGGGATAAATCAAACAACAAGCTGCTGGCAGATCTATCTATCTATCTATCGATCTATCTATCTATATACGGAGACAAACGCAGGATTTCTAGAGGGGGGTTTCCATGTCACGACATCAAAGTGGGCATGACCACCATCCAAGGGGGTTTGGCTTTCAATTTAGGTAATTCTAGGCCACATCTACATTAAATATGATACCTTAAGCTGGGTAAAGACTTAAGCGACCCAGTGGTCGACCGGCATTCCCACCGACCATGCTACACACTTAAGAATGGGCCGCTTGATGTCTGGAAAGACATCACAACTGGACGGGCATTTAAATTTGCTTGTCTTGTTGTGATACCAGTGTCGGCGGTTTCTGTCACCAGTACACACAATAAGATGTACCTGGCTGTGCTGCAGGGCTGACCTGATATGTCTGTGAACGGAATGGCTATGTAATATATCCCATCAGGGACAGGTAAATATACTTACCCTCCCACTTCCCCCCCCTAACCCTTACCCTCCCTTCTTGTAGCCTAACCCTAGCCCTCCCCACCTCGCACCCTAACAATCCCCATTAGTGCCTAAACCTAACCCTCTCCCCTTAGTGCCTAACCATAACTCCCCCTCCCTAAGTGGTGCCTAACCCTCCCCCCTAGGGGTGCCTAAGCCTAACCTCCCCCCCCAAAAATCTAACCCTAACCCCGCTACGCTCCCTAAACCTAACCCTCCCGCCCGCAGCTAACGCTAAGGATGCCCTGGACTTACCACATTCAGGCTGGCATTCCGGCGTCGGGATTAAGTTCGGCGTCGCAATTTTGATGCCTATCTTAAGTTCCTTGTCGGGATTTCCCTGTCAGTATTGAGACTGGCGACATCGCGGCCGCAGGTCTCATAACTACATCCCCTGTGAACAATGGCGTTCACAGACGTATTGTTTATACACATCTGCATATGCACTATGCGATATGTTGTTCACTGAACGACATATTGCCAGGGGCATAGAGAGCCGGCCCTGGCTAAGGGGGGGTGGCCTAATTGTGGGAGGCACGGCCATGCCCCCGTCAGGGGGGAAAAAAACCATTGCGGCTCTGCATGCTGTGGGGAGGGGAGTGCTGTGAACCCCTCAGCCAGGTGCAAATCCAGGGGGTAGGCGCGATAAGTGTGATCGCTCCCCCTCACAGGCAGAAGAGACAGCAATCAGTCTCCCACTGCAGCCCAGCACACAGCAGCGTGTGCTAGACTGCTGAGAGGTAAGAGGGAGGGGGGACGGTGTTGAACTCGGACCCCCCCCAACAAGCCTGGGTAATTAGTACCTGCTGCCCCCCCCTCTCGGTGCCCCTGCATGTCAAATAGTGTGTTCCCAGCATAACACTCTTTAGACAGGAATAATGCTTAAATGGACAGTATTCTAATTTAAAAAAATATAGATAAAAGACACTTACTGGATTCTGCCCCAGTGCAGGTTCCACTTCTCCCTGCACCCCCAGGACTGGACAAACCAGCAGGCACTGTTAATGCTCACCTTCTCAGGTAGACTCCCACTCCTTGCACATACTCTCCTCTTATTGGTGCCTTGAGCGGTTCTTACACGTCGGTATGTCCACTCCTCTTTTGCTAAACGCTGACTCCTCCTTCCTATCCCTTTCATTGTCCCCTGGCAGAGCTGCTATCAGCAGACTGAGAGTCCTGCGGGCTGCTGTGCTGTGAAAGATGCCATCTCAGGCTGTCACAAATATGTTACTGCCGGGACCCGTCCGCCACAATTAGTGACAGCCAAGATTGCACTACTATACCTTACTGCCTCCTTGCTACACTGCCAGACCCAGGCCGGTAGTGGAGTTTAAAAGGATCTGGGGAGGCAGCGCTTCGGGTGGTATGGGGGCAGAGCTTAGGATGGCTCCTGGAGTAGGCGGGGCATCAGACAGCTGGGGGTTCTGAGTGAATGGGCGATGCTTCAGCCCAGGCACCCGGGAGGTAAATGATTGGGGTGCTTGAAGGCTTAAATGGGCAGTATTCTAGTTAAGCATTAGTGGTGACCAGGAGGGAAACAAAATCCTGTCAACACTATCTGAGGATGCTGTGGGTTTATTTGCATGGGTGGACCTGGAGCTGCAACTCCATCCGCCCCATTGTTAATCCAGCCCTGTCGATGGTTTTTAACCATCGATATTCTATGGCTATCTGTAACCCATACTTATTAGAGCTAGTTCTTGGTTCAACAAAATACTTTGCCTTTTACACTGTGGCACTAGAGTTAATTATATCATCCTCTGATATTTCGCCACTCTGTATATGTTCCACCTTAGGTGGCTGCTAATTTCTAGCAAGAAGTATCTAAAGATGACTGTCAGCGTTACATATTTAAAAATCTGTCATCTGAGAGATTCAGTACATATTTATACCTTGGTTAAAGAAAATACAAATAAAATCTATTTATTGTTATTTATTATTATTAATGTTATTAATTTTATTATTACAGATGAGCGGTACGGTTTTGACTCGGTTCTTTACGTCAAATTAGCACAAGTGCGGATTTATCTTATTGGCTGTCCAAAACACGTGATAGCTAATATAATGCCGCTTTTTTAGATTCGAACATAACCAAGTAAAACTGGACCGCTCATCTCTAATTATTATCCTATATTTATATGGCACTACAAGGGTGGTTGAAATCCTCCTTTACAATAATAAGCACACTGAGATGTGAAATTTGGCAAAATTATTAAAATTTTATTGAATTACATTAAACTACTAGGCTGGTGGCAAAAGAATCGTGGCAAGCACTGAAACTTGCACAGGTTTCTTTAACCTCTCCTTAAAGCAGGGGGATCTTATGAAGCACCTCAGCATGCAGCGGCCTAGGGTGTAATAAGGACACACTCCCTTTATCTTTACCACAAATCTCATGGACCCCCAAAATGGCAGCGTCCTACACCACCACATGGGTAATATCAATGATAGCAAACTTATCCCAAAATATCTCAAAATAATGGAGAATGCCCAAACTATCTCTAGTGGCTTGGCCGTGCTTGTCTGTGGCTTCATGCCACTACAAAGGAATGCATAAACCAAGGTTGGGAATTTTCCAGTTACTGTATACACCTAACAGCTTAACTCTTAACTGACCAAATGTTATTACATGCCAATACAGATTCAACCTAGGTGTTTATGCTTAGTTTACCCTTCTGCCTCACTTTTATGTATTGTGTATTTGATCTCCTTTTACATTTGTAAAATAGATTATTGCCAGATTGTTTAATGCATAACCACTATAAGAGGAGAGGGAAAGAAGGGTTTTTATGTCAGGCTGTATTTTGGTCTCTGTGGTTAGTTGGCTTGGTCCTGGAGCAGCCCAAGTGAAAAAATCAAACTGACTATTCAAAGAATTGTATTCTTTCCTGGTAGATGTGACCCTTATTGGTAGAAAACAGTAGATACTTCTCTAATCTCTTCTCACTCTGCAATAAACCTACACATGATTTACCTGTTAGGTACTTACAGTTCCTTGCATGTTCCCAGAGTCCCCATCTTGTGAGAATATCATTTCTCTTAACGTTTACTCTGTAGACACTGTATAGGTAGGTTACCATTAAAAAACACATTGCTAATACATTATTAGCTCGTGAATGGGTTTCACAATGGGTACAGTATCTCAGAACTCATTGGATTAATACAACACATTACTGGTCACAGTGTGTCTGTTCACTTTTATGTTAGTTTTATTAGGTGTTTTATATCTCCCTCATAACTCAAGTGTAGAAAACAATGTGGGAAATATTCATTCTTTAGCATACAGCAGGGACTTCCTTAAGCACTACGAAATCTTTCAGAAATGTGCTTTTAGACATTTTGGTGGCATTTAAAAAGCGTTCCCAGTCACCTATTAACACATGATTAAAGTTTAACCTCTATCACCTGTTTCTCTTTTCACTGTCTCATTCCAGTGATATATATTGTGTGGTGGGGATTTTTGGCAGAAAGGCAGCTTCAATAAACACTTGTCTTAATAGAATCTCAAGGCTGAGAGAATCTAACCATTGTAGCATGAGACTAAAGTGACCAGAAAGATATGAACTGCAGAGGAAGGATTTGAACATTTCCTGTAAGAAATTCTATTCTGTATTTAATGTATTGTATTGAACAAATACTCTTCGAAATGTGTCTTGATGTGGGAAGGAACTGACTAGATTTATCAATAACAAACTAAATTAAAACCCTAAAAAACAACTTAGACGATAGTAGCCTTGTAAGGACACCACTACAGCAAGCGTTAGCTTGTTTTGTCTAGGGATGAGCATTTTTCTGCAGCTACGGATACCGGGTCATGCTCTGCATTTACATTACTCTTATAAAGGGTTGCTATGAGATTGTTGTCTGTTCCAGATTAGGGAGCTTCTCAGCAGTTATCCTTTGTGATTGCTACTATTGGGGGATGATGGGTCATCCCCGTTAACCCTTTCCACCCGTTAACCCTTTCCACCCCACCACACACACAGGACAGATAAGACCCACACGACCAACCTAGGGCAGTATTCAATTAGTGGCAAAGACTGCCTTTTTTGTGCCATATGCGAAAACAGCCGTTTTTCGCCAAAAAACTGCGATATTTTTGCCAAAAAACAGGCGAAACTTAGGCGAAAAACAACCGCAGACTTTTGGGTGAAAAAAATTTTGAAAATGATAGGAAGCTATTTTTTTCCAGGAAATTACTGTTCCACGCAAATTGGGGGTACGTTAAAGTGGGTGCAAGTATAGTTTCGTGTCGTACAAACGCAATTTTAAAAAACTTAAAAAACCGCCTGCTGCGACTGCATGCGATGTTTAAAATACTTCACACATCCATACCATCCCCCGAAAAATCAGACCTAATACATTAAAACCATTTTCAACGTCGTTTTTTCGCCAAAGTGCGCAACTTACAAACTTTTTGGGGGGTCATTTATCATTAGGGGGCTTGTCCAAAGGGTTCTGAAAGAAATCCTCAAATTTTTTGCCAAAAATGGGGATTTTGCATTTTCTTTCGCCTGGTCTGGAATGGAGAAAACTTTTCTCAAGTTTTTTTTTGCCAATTGCGTTTTCGCCTGTTTTTTGGCAAAAATATCACCCTTTTTTTTGGCTAATTGAATACGGCCCCTAGTATACTGTATGTCCAATTTTATTCTTCAAAACCTCAATCCATACTGCTCAGTGCCATCACCCTGACAAACTCCATTCCTCGTCTAGATGAATCACAGAAGCTTGTTTTGTAGATCGGTGAAAAGAGATTTCTTTTTTTTTTTTGCATCTTGAGCAATACATTTTATATACCACTCTACTGCCCCAATTTAACCAGGACAGTCCACATTTGTCCTGACTCCAGGGTAGTGTGCCCCACTTACTGGTGTCCCTTCAATGCTGCACATTTTACAGACAGGGTAAGGGTAGGATGCCAGGAGTTGAAATTGCAGGGCATGCTGCCGGACAGACGTGGCACGTCCAACAGGATTTCTTTGTAATGTACCCCCCTCCCCCCGTGTGTGCCTCAGTCAAGATTAGGGACATCTAAAATTGTGAAGTAACTGCATATAATAAAAAGGGGGGGAGTGGGGCCATGCTGCATTCGACAGCATTGCATCGCTAAAGATATACCCAGATTGTACTGCAAGTACAGACGACTGGGGATATCGTTAACGACCTGCAGGAGCGTATATCTAATGCGTACACACTGGACGATAAAACAAAATTGTCGTAACAATGTGTCGTCGTTATTATCAATATCGATTAAAATATCATCTAGTGTGTACGCACCTTAAAACTTCTAGTTCTCCAGGCTCCATTTCATCCTCCAGCGCCAACGGGAAATGTAGCTTAGGCAGACCCCCTGACTGAGAAAGGTAAGAGCCGCCACTGGTCTAGTGTGTATGCAGCTTAAGTCTTCCTAAAAGTCTTACATTTTATGGAAAAAACGGTAAAGCATACTTGCCTACTTTTGAAAAAGGATTTCAGGCAGAATGTTGAAAGCAACACTTATGATCGTGGTGGTAAAGTGGAGATGTATTGCTACATCTGAGAGGCGTGCCATAAAATGGAATTCCTTCCAAAAGTGCCCAAAAGCAGTTAGGGGCCTGTTCATTATACCTAAATTACCGATGGAGGTAATTAGGTTTAGAACTCACATGGAGTTCTACCTAATTACAGGAGGAATTCATCATTCCTCCTCCCTATAACTATCTATTCCGAAAAGCTGTCATTTTTGCGATAACAGTTTTTCGGGAAATAGATACTGTTCCCTCACTACACTGCATTACCGCAGCTGGAAAGAGTGCTGCGCATGCGCTGTAACATCTGTAAAACCCAGCGCATGCGCAGCACTGCCTACAGATGCGGTAAGTTAGTGTCCCCCCCCTGCTTCCCCCCCCCCCCGTTCAGCACTTACCGGTCCGCGCAGCAGCCTCCGGCTCCGTCTGCTGTGCTGTCACATGGTCTCCCAGCAGACCACAGTACTGTTTAGTACTGCCTGGAGAACACAATGTCAGCATAGCAGACGGAGCCAGAGGAGAGACCAGAGCGCCGGAGGGAGACGCCGGGGGACCTGCACATGCTGATACAGGTAAGTGTTACCTGCTATTCGCCACCTCACAGTGGCGAATAGTAACTCCATCAAATTCCGAAAATACATAATTTTCGGAATTTGATGAATACCATAATTTCCATATCCCCATAGTAATGTATGGGGAGTGTGGAAATTAACGCAGGGGGGCTTAGCAAGGAGATATCAGTGATATCTCCTGTGCTATGTGTGTTCATGAATACCAAAATAACGTTATTTAAGGAAAATGTCCTTAAAAACGTTATTTTAGTGTTGATGAATAGGCCCCTTAGTGAGATCTACTTGTTGATGAAAACACACTGATACTTTTCAGAAAATGAATGTAACCATAGGAATCATTGTGCCTTATATCCAATGCAGGGAAATTATACTAATGATCCCATCTGAATGTATACATCTCTAGTTTGTTTTTATGTAACATCTTCATAATGGGGGTAAGGTGCAATCGGGGTGATTGCTAGACCTTTCAGGGAGACAGAGAGAATGCTACTATTTCAGGGTGTCTCCCTGACAGTCAGAGAGAGTTGGCAAGTATGCTGTAAAGTTTATTATAAAGGTGCATATGCGGGCTGCAGTGGTTTTCCTATGAGCAGAGAATACTGTAGGTGTGCACCATACTGTGTGACGAGTGGCCATCCAAGCGCACACATGCTCTACCGCCCAATGGGAATTACCTCACTTCTTACTTGTTTTCTTTCATGTTGTTTCATCCATGTCAACATAAACTGATGATTATGGTGTTTAGATATGTAACTCTAAACATGAGTTATAATGTGAAATAAAGATTGGCTTACTTTCAATTTAGAATATCTAGTAAAATTATTTTATGCCAATTGTAGTATATTACGATTGGTAAATGATCTCAGTGGAGCAGATGCTGATTTTATAGATACATAATTAGTTTACAAACCGGTGAAGAGTTTCCTTATTGTATGATAAACAAGGTTTAATAGATATAGTGGTGCTGTGACAGTATGCATACATTTCCATTAACTGTAGAAAAAAAGGATCTTCCCTCCAGCACACTGCAATAATATCAGCAAGAATACTTGAATCCTACATGATAATAGAAATTCAGAGGTATTTGTTTCCATTAACTGTGCTGATGTTATGTGTCTTTAGGTGTATAGAAATGATCATAATTACAGGCACATTTAAGCATACATTTAAATATTACAGATCTAGTCATATTTCTTGTCTGACGTTTTGGGGTCACCAGTTATGATCATTTAGAGTTTGAACTCTATTTTGTGCATAATCTCATTTTTAATATTACCTTTCAAATACAAGATGTGATCCATTTATGTTCTGTTGCCAAATAGTGGGTAAAAATGTTACTTAAGATGCATAAGATTGCAGGACAGCTTCCTAACAAATGTTTCCAAATTCTCTACCACTCATGAACTATTCAAAGCATATCATGTCAAGCGCCGAGAAGACGATCAAACTTGACTATCTAGAGGAAGTAAAGGTCATAACAAGGTTTCCGTAGGTGAACCTGCAGAAGGATCATTATTCATTCAGGCTTGCTCAAATTACTCAGGAGCATTTAAAAAATAAAATAAAAAAAGGACTGAGCTTATTGAATGATCCATGGGCTGCCATGATACCTTGAGAAATACATAGTATATACCACTCTACTGTCCCAATTAGCCAGGTTAGCCCACATTTGTCCTGACTCCAGGGTAGTTGAAAAGTATGCCCCACTTACTGCTGACCCTTATCCGGTTAGCATTATAGTGACAACATCTGAAAAATTCATAAAGCAGTAACTAAAAAAAAAATCAACTTTAAAGGGACAAAATAAGTACAAATTGTTTGAATGTTAAAAGGCATCTGGTATTACTTACACATGCATGCATCCACTTATGCACACACATATGCAGATATATATAGACAGACAGGCAAATAGATATCTCAGTGGCTCTTTAACATTTGTTTGTGTAACCTATGTTGATTTGTTGAAAGCATAAATGATACATGGATATCACTAGACCTGCCACTGTTTGGATTTAACCTATAATTTAAGAAATGCTATGCATGCCCCCAGTGCATGTGACCAAACCTCCGGTCATACTTCCATTGTGACGTGACCATGCTCCCATAACCACTTGCCTGGTGTGGTCACATTGTTTGCAACCACGCCAGGCTGTGCATTACCTAATACGGTGGCAAACAATGCAACCAGTTGGAAAGGCATATTGGCCGGCGGCTAGAAGATAATCCCTGCACACTCCCCCAATGTCTGCCGTGCTGCCGATCACTGCTGATCGGGCAGCAAGGCAGAACCCTCCACCTGGAGAGGAGCACCCACTGGGGAAATGTAAATGGAGCAGCCCTCACCCACCAGTGTATACCCGGTGGCTGCTCACGTTAATGCAAAGTCATATTGTTAAGATCGTCAATAGTCTCGATATATTGATGACCAATATTTGAAAATCAATATTAATGTGTTTAAAAAAAAAATGTGTTTCATTTTTTTTTTTTAACTAAAATTGTGTAAATAGATATTCTTGACTATCATAAAGAAAAATTACAATTTAGCCAGAAAAAATTTTCGGACGCAAAAAATAATTGGGGTTTTAGATCTATTTCACTGATTGTTTTTTCGTGCTATCCACTTAAACCCTGTTTTGTACGTCCGAAAACACATAGGATTCATGAAAAGTCGCGGACCTATGTATTTTCACTGCCGTGATCGGGAGAAAAAAAGCCTCTTGAGGCAGGAGAAACAAAATCCCCGATAAGTGCCAGCATCGGGGCCAATTGGATAGCACTGACCAAGGTAATTTGCCATGGTCATTTAGCGCGGCTAAATGGATACTGGCCTTAGTAGTTAATGGAGCATTCCAGTTCCAAAATGTGTTTTGTTGGGAGGTATGAGGTCTCTCAGTGACACTATGGTATACATGCAATGAATGTGCTATGACCAAGTTTTATGGATAGCGACATAAATGCAGAAAACTTAATGCATGTTTTCTGCAATAGTTCCCTGCAGTAAAAAAACACTACTCCAACTTGTATTTTAAGGTATAGATAGAGCAGCATGCCATGAGCAAGCAGCACAACAGTGCGCAGGTAACAGAACATTGGCTGCTCACCTTTTGTCGCACCGCGCTCCCATAGAATAATATATCACCATCCGAGGCTATGTAACATGATCATTCTCTAAAAGATCTCTGCCACTGGCTCTAAAAGATCTCTACTCCATCTGTATATGAAATGAAAAATCTCTCAGGTTAAGTTGTATGCTGTTATTAAAAACAACAGCCCCTTAAAGCGCAGGACAAATCGAAATAAATGAATATGCATGTGTCTAACATTTATTTCTTGTAATGAATGTTATATAATCTACAAGTGTAAAGTGAATATCATGCCTTATTTTACTCTACTCTTATTCCAAATATCTGCAAGTACAGTAAAATCAATCTCATTAGATTGTCTATGGTGTGTCAGACTACTTGCTGACAGAACAAGCACCAAAACACACACACCTAGGCGCCTGATCAGAATATGGAGATATCGATCTTAGTACCCAATCCACGCTGCAGCTTCTTAATACAGGTATTTGCCGCACCTCTTAACAGTAAAAAACAAGCAAAAAGCATAATAAAAAGCCGCTGAGGTATACCACAAGGCGGGGAAACGCGTTACAGGCTCCAGCTCCACACTATCCTCCACCAAAACAGAGCGCTCTGTTGGATCAACTTCACTGTGAGTAACCACATCAAGATAACTCTCAGTGAACACCATCACCTGGGCATTAACAAGATTCTTGCCAATATCTGTTTACAAAACGGGTGAAGGATAGCGGAGACTACTTGTACCTGGCTGAATATATATATATCCCATTAAGGGAAATGGGAGGATCTTTATCTCTCTATGAGAAATTTCCCAACTATTAAATGGACATTAAAACTTGAGATCGTGTACTCGCATATTTATAATCAAGTCCTATCCAACCATCAAGGAACAAAAAGTACTGTTATTCATTTGGTCGTTGACCTAATAAAATGGTATGGATTAAAATACACTTGGAATCTTGAAGTGTAATGTTGGGATATAATCCAGAAAAATGTCTAGTGAAGTGTGGAACTGTTCCATTTATTATATTGTATTTATATGTTTACTTCCACATCATAGTAACATATGTGGAGTTGTCGGCAGCTTGCTATTATCTCGGCTGCTTTATATAACCACATGCTCAGATATTAACCTGATATTCCAGAAGTATTTATACCTATGCATTGTTATTTATGTAAATTGTCTTGTGTTTTAATTGTATGTGTTTTATATATGGTCATTTGTATGTTATATTAAACTGTATTTATTATTATTAAGACAGAAGGTCTCCAATCAGCAGCACTTTTTATTATTCTTTTTTCTTGGTTTTTACTTGCTGACAGCCCCAAGTAAAAGGAATACAAATGGCGGATTGTTCAGAGTCAGAGATGTACGCTCGCTAATGCCATCTCAGCTGGGATCCCGTGCGCAGCTGCTGTGCGACAATATGCAAATGTTGCACATGTCGAGGATTTACAGCTTTGCAAATCCAAGCACCTCCATACTAAGATGCAGCATCTGTCGCAATCAGTGGCGGCTCCTACCTTTAGAATTGCTGCAATTTCCTAGCTACTGCTGCTTGCTCACGGTACACCACATACAGATAATCTTTAAATCACCTTAAGCTATGGCATACAGCGACACTCCAATAACACGCCCATAAGACAGTGCATCTCCATGCATCTGAATAGCCATCACCCAATAAATTGCCAGTATAATTCTGAGACCGCACATCTCAATCACTACTACGCATCTGTGCGTACACTATGGCATACATGCGCATTGTGACTTTGCAGTGACTTAGACGAATGCACATTTGAAAACAATCGACCGTTTGCACGTTTATCGGCATTGCGTGCGACTCAGAATCAGGCGCAATGTGTTTGTGCGCTATCTGGATAGGGTACAGTAATTCAGGGTTCACTATATATTCACTATTATATAAAATAACTAAAATCAATTAATGATCAATTGTGCTGTATAAATACATAGATTTTTTTTTTTAATAGTGGCTTAGTATTCTATATTTTTCTTTACTAAAGTTATAGGATTCATTTTCCATCAGCAACATGTGGAATATTTATCCTATAACATTAGTAAGGAACATTGTTCTATTACACTAAGCCACTGTTATAAAAACAAATCAATGCATTTATAGCAGTAAAATGATAATTATATCCGATGTGACTTATTTTATATACTGTAATAGTGAATAGAGAGTCCGTCAGTGTCTGATCATGCACAGCTGCAGTGAAGCAGTTTCTAGGGCTGCACAGTCTGCAGCCTAGAAGCACATTATGGCCAGTGAGTAGCACAGTGTGGGCTTCCTGCTGGAAGCTCTTACTGCTAATCACACTCTGAAATGGCAGTACCACAGGGCATACTTGCCTACCCTCCCGATTTGGTCGGGAGCCTCCCGAAAATCGGGTGCCGCTCCCGACCTCCTGGGAAGGCAGGCAAGTCTCCCGGGCACCAGCGAACCATTCGCCCCCCCCCTGCACTCACCATAAAAATCCCGGCAGCGGAGGGGCCAGTGATGCGATTCGCGCTGAATCGCGTCATCACGGCCCCGCCCCCTGCCTCACAATGCCGTCTTTAAAGACGGCATTGTGAAGAGGGGGCGGAGCCGCAATGACGCGATCGCGCTGCCACACCCCCATGCTCCGCCCCAAAATGTTCATCATCACCGGGCCACGCCCCCTTTTCGCTGTGACCCGCCCCCGCCGAGAAGCCCGACAGCTCCCTCCCGGAAGGAGGGAGTGAAATGTTGGCATGTATGCCACAGGGGGAGTAGCTTCCTCCTTCTGACACTGCCTGCCCTGTGTGAGATAATGAGCACAAAGAACTTCCAATCAGACTCTACTACAGAGATATCTCCTGCTCCCTGCCTAAACGTACTCATAGGGGTAGGACCGTGTGCTGGGGGCAGGGGAAGAGTGTCGGAATATTGCTCACTGCAGCACAGTGGTGGATTTTTACTGGGGGGTGTAAAATCTGCCACTAGTCGCAATTATTTGATTATCGCATTTCTGCATATGGGATCGCGGATGCAGGCTGTGACATTCCCCGAAAACGGTTGCGACATGCATTTATTTGCTTCCATTCCCCATTACCTCCAACAAATGCCTCCTGACTGTCAATCACACTGCAAGTGAAAAGTTGCTGTGAGCAACTACGGTATAGTACCTTGGCAGATGACTGAATTGTATAACTAACGTCATTGCATCTACTGTATCTCTGAATCAGGCCCTCAGATACTGGGATCAGTTTGGATCCTATGTACTATAACATTTTGTATAAAAAGTCCGCACCTTTACGTTCATTTTACAGCATATGTGCCCCTCAGGTTTGGAGACAGATTTGGTAAATAAAGTCCTCGGTTTGTAAGATATACTGTAGGATACCTAATTATTAATACTGGACTCACAATTACAAGTGTTCTATGGAAGTTGGATTTTGTCACACTTAAAGCTCTCCATGCATTGTTTATTCTGGGCATGGCTCATTAGCGGAAGCTTGCTGTCCTTGAGAAGAGCAGTCATGCAGTCCTTTGGACATTATCCAAAAGAAACGTCTAAAGGCTGTCTAGTGTCATAACTACATTTAGCTATAATAAAGCACTTCTATATATGAACATTACTTATGGTGAGGAATATAACCTGCTCTGCTCACTGTATATTAAGGACCCTGGATGGAAATGGATGTCTTTGATTCCACACTTATCTTATCCAAAAAATTAGTCCTGACCTAAGCCACGCTTCAATCATATAAAATGCATATGTCAATTTCAGGGTAAAATATAGATTATATGAATAAGGTACATTTCAAGGTCAATTATATAGTGTCAAATGTTCTCATGGTAATATACTCCAGCTTCTATAAAGTAATATTAGACACATGGTCAAACATTTAACCAACTATAATTATATTAATACTAAAATGTCAAGACAGGAGGAAATAATCTAGTGATAACATAGGACAGGGGTTCTCAAACTATTTTGCTCTGGGACCCTGTCTGACAATAAAACTTATTACAGGACCCCAACATGTTACTGCAGGAAGACCACCACACATGTAGTCTGCAGCCTGCACATGCATAGTAGCTCTGAGGACACTGGCTTAACTACTGTAGGTGCAGGGAGTGTGGCTGCTATAGGGCCTGGACCGATCCGGGGCCCAGCCCTCCCCCTGCATCTACGGTAGTCGGTAGCAGGCCAGTCGTGGTTGAGTAATACCCGGGAGCGCCAGGCTTAAGCTCTGCCCCCGCAATTAAGCCCTGCCTCCTAGTGATGTCATCCATCAATCACCGGGAGGGCAGGGGTAAGCAGGCTAGCTAAGAGTATGGTATCGCGGGTCTAGAAGGTGGCTTGGCCTCTCAGCAAGCGCAATCACGTCCCAGCCATGGCTGTAGCGAGTGACGATGGGGCATGAGTTTATAAAGACTCTGGTTCCTGGCAGAGGGGACAGGGATGGGGGGACCGGTGAAAATTTTGCTATAGGGCCCCCCTAGGTGTAATTACGCCCCATTCTGAGGAGGTACAATACAGAAGTGAAATTACTTCCTAATGCGATCAATTGATTTCTTACACATAGCAGGGACAGAGCCCCTGTACCTGCATGTATTTTTGATACATTCAAGGTTCTGTGAAGGTTTTTGGGGTGTCTGCAATCTTTACCTGTACCTCGCTATTGAAATTTTTCTCAGACCTGGTAAAGCCTCCAGTGAAGTTATATCCATACTTGCCTACTCTAGTGGAAGTTGTGGGAAGCTCACGATTTTTCAGATAGCCCCCTGCACCCCCAGAAGAGCAGGTGGATCTCCCACATCCAGCCCATTTTCTAGTAAAGTAGGCAGGAAGGGAAGACAATATGGGGAATTTGCGTGTCTGTACAGAGGGGCTAAAAAGAAGTGAATCGCATTGTTTAGCCCTGTCCCCTCCTCGCGGACCCGCACATTTTGCCATGATGAGGTGGGGCCTAATAACGTATAGAGACCCGCCCCCCAAAGCTGTCAAGTACATCTACTCTCAGGCTTCTTCCGTAGGGGAGTTAAGTAAAGTAGGTAATATCCAGTCACTAATGATCTCACACATATCCCTGACATTAAGCATGACTTCCAAGCTTCATTATTATGAAGCAAGTTTTATCACATCTCTATTATGTTGGCAGAAATGATCTGGAAGGGGAGGAAAATGTGGGAAGAGAAAGCAAACAAATTAAGTGTAACCAATGGTGAACTCTGATATAGCCTTACCAATTCCACCATAGGGTCTATATGGTCTCAAACGGCTGGCAGGTGCAGCTCCTCTCTCTGCGCGCTCACTAAATCAGTGTTGGGACGTGATGACATCATGCCCGACATTCAGTTAGGAGATGGGAGGAAGAGGCAGGAGGGAAGAACAAGGAGCCGAAGGGTTGTGTTGAGGCACTTTGGTTACTGTGCATCAGGACTACCTGCCCATGGCACTCACAACTCCATCCTGCACTAATCTCATCTTGTCTTTTTTACTATATAAAGGTTTTGATTTTTTAAACAAATACAATTAGAAGTCTGTTAGAGGTCTCTTTTCTTTGATAAAATGTACCAGTACTGATGCTCACCTAAAGTTATAAGGTGATGTAAAATTTATAATAGCTCAAACTCCACACCTGGGCTTACATGGGCCTGGGGCTGAAAATGTTCAAGGGTCTATACTGAGAAGCAGATGAGCTGTGATCAGTACTGTGTGGGTCACATGGGCGTGAACACCCCCTACTCTTTAAGCTCCAATGTCTCCCAAAACACATAACAATAGGAAAGAAAATGCAGAACTTTGTGATCAGCTAGGAAGCTGGTCAGCATTATGCTGCCATAATAATAGACCTGGAGCCTCATCCTCCCCATTGCTAATCTTGGCCCTTCTCCGGACAAGTCTTCAGATACTAATTTATTAATTTCCAAAATAATATGAATGATTTGTTCCTATTTTTGGAAGTTCTAAGAATTAGAAGTTATGTTAAAATAAAAAAGGTGCCAGCACCGAGTACTATTGTGTATCAAATAAAAAGCACTGGTTAAAAGAATTAAAATGAGCAAATACATTAAATATATGTCTTAGCAGCAAAAAGAGAGGTCTTTAAAAAAAAATTTAAATAATAGATTAACAAGTAATTGAAGCTGATTTCTCCCAAGTGCTGCAGCTAGTACGTTTACATTATCCCGACTGTTAGTAACTAATGACTCTTCTCGTTTTAATTCTGACTTTCGAATCTAAACAGATATTGAACTAGAACAAATCTGAATTTGTTAAGCCTGAATATCCCCTGGCTAACCCATAAAAGACTCCTATCTTCATGCACAAATCTGGATTTGGCTACATGAAGTCAGTTGCTATATTTGTGCGTAAGCAGTCACAGCGTTTTTTCAGAAATTTGGGGCTTTACTGGGCTTTCATAAATTAGTATCCCATTAAATAACCATTTTATATTTAAGTTATAGCTACGGTAGTTTATTGTCAGGGCACTGCAGATAAAGGACAGACTATCTGAGGATGATAGTAATTCATATATTGATGTTAATGGTGTGTAAAAGCTATGCCTATTATATAGGTCATCTCTCTTACCCATGTCATTTAAGCCATAATCTACAGCGATGATTAATATTTCTTTCAACACAGCGAGTGTATTTGGTATAGTTCAACATTACGTAATGTACTCATATTTCAAATTAAAGAAAATCTATATATTATAAGCCAAATAATAAAAACACTGCAGGCAGTTCTTGACAATGTTAGTATCTAGGTCAAATTTAAAATAGGTATTAATCTACAGTCTTCCTGCCATTTATTTTTATTTTTACTTTCCATAAAAATCGTAGAACATTTCAGAAAAGAGGTAACCGGACATATGGGCACCATAGCGATGACCATCGACACGTTTCTCTAAACATGACCTCTGTGGCTCCTTTTTTCTACATGAGTCATAAATATATTTAAAAAATATAAAGAGCGTCTCCTAGTGTGTAAACGGTATAAATAGGGTTATAACAATCACCCTGTGAACAACATATAGAAGCTGACGATTAGATCTCATCTCCATGAGCAGTAAGTATGGGTATATGCAATAAAAACAAGAGATTAAACATAGTGTGTACCGCTTAAAACCGCACATATAATAAACACTGTGATAATTAGGGAACATTATATGCTGCGCTATATAAGAAACTGTTAATAAATAAAAAAATAAATAACAGTCTAGTTCCACACAAGAACCCTTTAGTGCAGGTTTTTTAAGATAAAACACAGTTTTTTAATTAAAGCGATATAAAACATAGAGCAGGTAACACACGT
Organism: Taudactylus pleione; assembly: GCA_031769625.1. Taxonomy (NCBI): domain Eukaryota; kingdom Metazoa; phylum Chordata; class Amphibia; order Anura; family Myobatrachidae; genus Taudactylus; species Taudactylus pleione. Next base: position 1,554,915 of record JAUIMM010001821.1, on the reverse strand, counting down.
ACAACAAATAAAAAACAATAAGGCTTATCCGCCCATTGGGGAGGGGATGTGGCCACGCCTCCTGCGGTTAGGCCACGCCCTAGGCTGGCACGCTACAGACCTGTATATATATATATATATATATATATATATATACAGTGCATCCAGAAAGTATTCACAACACTTCACTTTATCCACATTTTGTCATGTTACAGCCTTATTCGAAAATGGAATAAATTCATTTTGTCCTCAAAATTCTACACACAATAGCCCATAATGACAACGTGTAAAAAGTTTTTTTGAGATTGTTGCAAATTTTATAAAAAAAACACTAAGAAATCACATGTACATAAGTATTCACAGCCTTTGCTATGAAGCTCAAAATTGAGCTCAGGTGCATCCTGTTTCCACTGATCATTGTTGAGATGTTCCTACAGCTTAATTGGAGTACACCTGTGGTAAATTCAGTTGATTGGACATTATTTTGAAAGGAATACACCTGTGTCCCACACTTGACAGTGCATGCCAGAGCACAAACCAAGCATGAAGTCCAAGGAATTGTCTGTAGACCTCCGCGACAGGATTGTCTCAAAGCACAAATCTGGGGAAGGGTACAGAAAAATATATGCTGCTTTGAAGGTCTCAATGAGCACAGTGGCCTCCATCATCCGTAAATGGAAGCAGTTCAGAACCACCAGGACTCTTCCTAGAGTTGGCCGGCCATCTAAACTGAGCGATCGGGGAGGTGGGCCCTAGTCAGGGAGGTGACCAAGAACCCAATGGTCACTCTGTCAGAGCTACAGCTTTCCTCTGTGGAGAGAGGAGAACCTTCCAGAAGGACAACCATCTCTGCAGCAATCCATCAATCAGGCCTGTATATTAGAGTGGCCAGACGGAAGCCACTCCTTCGTAAAAAGCACATGGCAGCCCACCTGGAGTTTGCCAAAATGCACCTGAAGGACTCTCTGGTCAGATGAGACAAAGATTTAACTCTTTGGCGTGAATGCCAGGCGTTATTTTTGGAGCAAACCAGGCACCGCTCATCACCGGGCCAATACCATCCCTACAGTGAAGCATGGTGGTGGCAGCATCATGTAGTGGGGATGTTTTTCAGTGGCAGGAACTGGGAGACTAATCAGAATAGAGGGAAAGATTAATGCAGCAAATGTACAGAGACATCCTGGATGAAAACCTGCTCCAGAGCGCTCTTGACCTCAGACTGGGGTGACCGTTCATCTTTCAGCAGGACCCTAAACACTCAGCCAAGATATCAAAGGAGTGGCTTCAGGACAACTCTGTGAATGTCCTTGAGTGGCCCAGCGAGAGCCCAGACTTGAATCCAATTGAACATCTCTGGAGAGATCTGAAAATGGCTGTGCACCGACGCTTCCCATCCAACCTGATGGAGCTTGAGAGGTGCTGCAAAGAGGAATGGGTGAAACTGTCCAAAGATAGGTGTGCCAAGCTTGTGGCATCATATTCAAAAATACCTGAGGCTATAATTGCTGCCAAAAGTGTATCAACAAAGTATTGAGCAAAGGTTGTGAATACTTATGTACATGTGATTTCTTAGTTGTTTTTTTTTATTTAAATTTGCAAAAATCTCCAAAAAACTTTTTACACTTTGTCATCATGGGGTATTGTGTGTAGAATTTTGAGGACAAAAATGAATTTATTCCATTTTGGAATAAGGCTGTAACATAACAAATTGTGGAAAAAGTGAAGTGTTGTGAATACTTTCCGGATGCGCTGTATATATATGTATATATATATATATATATATATATATATATATATATATATATATATATATAAATATATATCTCGTCAATCAAATATATTAATCTATTATATAGATATTCAAATCCTTCTCCATGGCAAATGTATAAAATAACTTTATTTAATTGGAATCACTGTAATAATAAAACATCATAGTCTGGAATAATGTTTTGTGATCTGTGTAAAGCTTTTAATCGGGTGGTCACCCTAGGTCCATGTAACATAATATACAAAATTTATCAGGCATAACTTTAGAATACATAATAATAGATTAATCAAAATCTAAAATAAATGAATGATAGCAGCTCCTAAAATAGGTGTCAATCCAAGACACCCCAAAATACTTTTGACTATCTAGAAATGGATGAAATAATTATCTATACAGTTTTGTTAATGCTAATTGCATACCATCACAGATAATTTATCCAACAAAGAGCGCTAATCATAAAATTGGGATTATAGCACCCAAAAAAAATAACAACAATAAATTCAATACAAAATATATAGTAATATAAACCTTCAGTCATCTGAGGGGTATCCCATGCATACACCATATAATCAAAACATTCATAATTAAACCATAATATAAATAAAGACTCTGAGACATGAATTTGGCAGAATAAATTTGTTTGCTATTTATTTAAAACATATAACAAATATTAAATAAGCTTACATGAGGGAAAGAATGGTGGCAAAGAAAGGACGGCCAGAATCAGCCCACTTCAACAATGCACATCAAAACAAACGACATGCATTGCTGGCGGATACCGCCAAAGGTGCACACAACCCAAAAGATCAACAACTGCCAACAATAGCTATCCACTCAACCTTCTAACATGACTACCCACTTGGTATGGTGATGACGCAGCCTCCGTCAGAGTGGTCCAGCGAACTAACAAGTCAACGAAGGTAAGCGCACCCAAAGACTATAATATATAAACAATGTTCTTTCCCACCACAAAAACGGCGACAAAAATCCCTGCCAAAAAACAAAATCTGGGGTTGGAGGACAGGAACAAATGAGGCTTTGTATCAGCCCACAAAGCCTCACATACAGCAATAAAATACACAACCCTAGCAACAATAGACCAATTAATCACATGATGTCACAGACTTGAGGTTTAACCCACTCCGTTCTTATTCAGTAACTCTGTTTTTTGTAAATAAAACATATAGTAATCACATTCAATACATCAATAAATAATATCAAGCCTATATCAAGCCTAAAGAAAATGCTTAAATTGTAAACAGGAGTAGATCCTCTACTGTAGGTATCTTTCTAGGAAGAGAGATACAGGTTGAGTCTCCCATATCCAAAATGCTTGGGACCAGGCGTATTTTGGATAACGGAATATTAAGTAATTTGGAATATTTGCATATAATAATGAAATATCTTGGGAAAGGGACCCCAATATACACACAGAATGCATTTATGTGTTATATACACCTTATGCACACAGCCTGCAGGTCATTTTATACTATATTTTCAATAATTTTGTGGCTCAAGCAAAGTTTGTGTACATACATGAAATTCATTTATGTATCATTTACACCTTATACACAAAGCCTGAAGGTAATTTTATACAATATTTTTTAATAATTTGTGCCTTAGACAAAGTTTGTGTACATTGACCCATCAAAAATCAAAGGTTTTATTATCTCAGTCATGCCAAAATTATTCCGTATTTCGGAATATTTGGATATGGGAGACTCAATCTGTACTTACTTTAGAGCATAGCTTCCTGTTTACAATTATGTTTTTATATAATAAATCTGTATATTTTTTATTTAATTTATGGTTAGTGTTTGGATGCTATAATCCCAATTTTATGATTAGCGCTCTTTGTTCGATAAATTATATCTGATGATGTGCAATTACCATGTAACATAACGCTGGAGTAGAGCAACTGATGAAACATGTCACAGGTTGTAGAAATGTATTATGTGTAATTGTGATCCCTAATAATAATAACACCATTATTTAATCCATTTATCATTGACATTAGAGGACTTCTTCATAAAATATTGACTTTGTACCCATGCACCGCACTATGGGGCTTTTATTGAGTGTGAACTCATTTGTGTAAAATCTGTTTATAAAAAGTCCCATTGGCTTGCATATGCAAAATCAGACAAATCACAAGACTTACGCAGTTCTGTGCTAGTAGCATATACCTCAGGGTTACGTCACACATACATTTGGTACACTTACATTTTTTTTTTAATTGTGTTTGATAGAAAAGTATACATTCACTATTACTGTATGTTTGAATATTAAAAAAATCACATACTGTATGTAAGAGTAACAGATATACTCATGTCTGGGAAAAATCTTGTATCTAAATGCTCTCATAAATATGAAGTATCTTAGCTAATGCTGGCACCGGCCCCTTGATACAGTTAGTCAGGCATATACACATCTCTTTGTTTGTAATTACACTTACATGCCTATACTGTACTCGCCTAGGGGCCAGATTCAATTACACGCTAAAAGCCGTAATCGCCGAAAAAGTTTTGCCTATTGCGCTTTTCGCCTGTTTGAGGCTTATCTCCAAATTCAATTCCAGGATGTTGTTGCCTAGACGGAAACTCAATGCACTGAAACAGGTAGAGAAGTTTCTCCAATGAGTAGCAGGTGGAAAAAAGTGCAAAATCTCTATATTGGGGTGCAAATGTGGGGAATTGAATCAGATCCCTTTGGACACCTTCCCCCCTTGCCCCCCAAAAGGACAAATCAGACAAAAAAAAAATTATTACCTCAGAAAATTTCAACCAAAGACGTACTTTTTGCGGCAAAAATGAAAAAAGTGGGGGACAAGGATAAAAACCAGCGAAATAGGTTTCTTGGAGGGCGGTATGGATGGGGCAGGTGTTTTTAGGATTGCAGGTGCATGCAGCAGGTGGATTTTTAACTTTTTTTAAAAGTGCACTTTAGAGACTAAAAAATATGCTAGCACCCATTTTCAAGTACCCCAAATTTGAATGGACTATTTATTTTCACCTAAAAATACTGTTTTATATCATTCTTCACCACTTATACAAATATGCTTCTAGAAAGCTTTTAACACAACTTAAGGAAACAAACTACTTTTATTAGGGCTAATAGTACACATCTGTAATGATTTCCAGTGTCAGTGCGTCTTATTTTGGGGTACAGACTGATTCCCCCAATCTAATCAGTACTTTCTGTATAATTGCGTTTTCGTCTGTTCTGTAATTGAATAGATCGAATCGCGGGGACGCACATGCCGTGAATTTGCATCCCAAACAGGCGAATGTGGTGGAAAGCGGCTAATTGAATACGGGCCCAAGGCAGAATGTCCCTTCCTTCTCCTATTCCACATGTCAGCAAGTGTCAGATGCAATTATGGAGCCAGTTGTTGGCAAGCCCAGAACCTCTCACGCTACATAAACTGGGAAATATCCAACACAGTATCGACCCCAATTTGCACTGTTTCCAATCAACCTCTACCATTATAATTTAGACTAAGCTAGATTCATTAGTGCTAATCTCTCGCGGGTTATCCGGCAAGAAAACCTTGCTCGTTTTTGTTCACACTAAATAGATGTGCAAGCAAAAATGAATGAAATTTACTTCATAAGTTACCGAAATATTTGTAAATAATAATTGTAAAATAATTGTAAATAATTGTAAACTTATGAGATATTATTATCACTATGTTTACGGTATATATGTATATTAGCAGGGGGCGGTCGCACGGTGCACGCGTTTGTCACCTCCTGACTCTCACTGCGCATGTCTAATGCTGGGTACACACTGGCAGATATATTGGGCGATTAATTGATCAGCCAATATATCGGGTGCCCGTCGGCCATGTGTACCAGTGTTATGTCGTTCACAGACATATTACATCGTCTCTGCTGCACAGCCGATGGCAGATATATCTGCAGACACATATCTGTCCATCGGGCAGTGTGTACGGATGGTGACCGCCCGTACACTTGCAGCAGAAGGTGTGGGCAGGGGGAAGGGACACACTCCCCGGCCAGCGGAACCTACGGCCAGAGACACATGATGGTCGTTCAGTGTGTATGAACGGCCATCATCTGTAAAATTCTGTATGTGACATTATTGGTCATGGTCATATGACTATTAAATTCATTTTAATTTGAATTCACTTAGCATAGGAAAATGTAAGTGTGTTTTGCTGATGTTTTTTTTAAATCTAACTTAAATGGCGTCTGAGATAATCATAGCTATAAACTACAGCTTTGTCCGCACCCTCAAGCTTTTGTACGTGAATAAAAAGCTCCATTATCTCCACACGAGATTCTGTCTGCAGGTATAAAAATATGTTGGGCCATATGTGCGAGTTGGTAATCCATAACATAGTCATTTAAAACTCATTTTACATTTGCTACTTATGCCTGCCAGCGTCTGGAAGGGCAGAGTGGGTCAGGATGGTGGGTCTTAATCATACTTGCCTACCCTCCCAATTCGGTCGGAAGCCTCCCGAAAATCGGGTCCCGCTCCCGGCCCCCTGGAAAGGTAGGCAAGCCTCCTGGGCACCAGTGACCCGTCTGCCCCCCACTGCACTTACTGTAAAAATCCCGGCAGCGGAGGGGCCGGTGACGCGATTCGCGCTGAATCGTGTCATCGTGGCCCTGCCCCCTGCCGCACAATGCCATTAATAACGACATTGTGAAGAGGAGGCAGAGCCGCGATGATGCGATCGTGATGTCACACCCCCATGCTCCGCCCCCAAATACGCATCACCACTTGGTCACGCCTCTTTCACCGCGACCCGCCCCCCGCCGAGAAAGCCCGACAGCTCCCTACCGGAAGGAGGGAGTGAAATGTCGGCATGTATGGTCTTAATGTAGGCCAAGCATAGTTAGTGTATGTTTGTGAAAAAAATGCAAACTAGAGAGAGAGCCCAAATATATGTAGGTGACATCAGGGCCGTGACTATTGTGTGCAAGCAGTTCTGTTGCGAAGGGCGCTGGGGGCAGAACCGTTGCTGCACCATAACACCTGCGTGTGGCTTGCAGGGTGCCTGGAACGACACCATGCAGCCAGTAACACTGTTGCAGGGCAGCCCAGAGTACTCAGGACATACTTGCCTACTTTTGAAAAAGCATTTCAGGGAGATTGTGAAAGCAAAACCTATGAGCGCGGCAGTAAAGTTGACGTGTACTGCTACACAGTGGCGTCCCTCCCCGCGGTGTCACCGGTGCGGAGAGGGACGCTGTGCACGCGGCTCCACCTAAAAGTGGTGTGGCCTTGCGGGATGGGGCGTGGTCTCGCAGTCCGAAATTCGATGGTCCAGTTCTTGCTACTGGAGCGGGGGTGCAGGAGGTGCCTTGTTGCATTGCCAGCTCCCTTACAGTTTCAAGAGCCGAGTGCTGCACTTAATGCTACAGTGCAGCACTCGGCTCCCGTCACTGAAGGGGAGTCTGCACCTTGGTGTCACCCGAGTGCGGGCCGCACCCCCCTTGTGACACTACTCCTGCTACATCTGAGAGGTGTGCCATAAAATTTACTTTCATCCATATGTAAACGAGCCCCAAAGCCATTAGTAAGATCTACTTGTTAATGGGAACACATGGATACTTTTTTTTAGAAAATGCATGTAGTCATAGGGATCATTGTGTCTTATAAAGTTATAATCAATGCAGGGAAATTATACTAATAATCCCATTTGAATGTGTATACAGTATATATATATATATATATATATATATATAGAGAGATATCTTTATATATATATATATATATATATGTAGGATATATATAAAAAAATATATACTGTAGCCCTGATCTGGCACTCGTGAGATACAAGAATATACCAGCCAGGTGCCCTCCACAGTAAACCTCGTGGCCCGAGGTGATCTGTAAATAGTATCCACAAGGCGGCACTCCGTGATAAAGAAGACACAAGTCACCTTAGCTCATGACGCAACACTTCAGCGCTCTAATACGTGCTTTTGTGAAACCAAAAAGCGTGTATTAGAGCGCTGAAACGTTGCCTCTTTATAATGGGGGTAATGTGCTATCAGGGAGATTGCTAGACTCTTCAGAGAGTCAGGGAGATTGCTTCTATTTCAGGAAGTCTCCCTGACAATCAGGGAGAGTTGGCAAGTATGGCTCAAGGGATGCTCTGGGCAGACACCAAGGCAGTGGCGTAACTAGGGTATTTGGAGCCCAGGGCAAATTTGAAAAGGGAGCCCCCCCCCAACATGCTGATATGTGCGTGGAAAAAAATGGGGTGGTCACTTAAAAATGGGGCGTGTCTACATGACACACCCCTTTATTTTCACGCTGAACATTCCTATCCATATGCACCTTAACCCCAGTAGTACCCTTATACAGTATCCCCAGTATGCAGTTGTGGTCCCTCTTATGCAGGCCCATAGTAGTGCCCCTTATACAGTATCCCCAGTAGTGGTCCCCCTTATACAGCCCCCAATTAGTTCCCCTTACTCAGTGCCCCCAGTAGTGGTCCCCCCAAATGCAGTGCCCTATGTAGTGTTCCCCCTTATGCAGTGCCCCCAGTAGCAGTCCCCACAATGCAGTGCACCCAGTAGTGGTATCCCCTTATGCAGTGCCCTTTATATAGTGCCCCCAGTAGTAGTCCCCCCCCCTATGCAGTGCCCTTTATATAGTGCACCCAGCAGTAGTCCCCCCCATGCAGGTTTTCCAGTAGTGGTCCCCTTATGCAGGCACCCAGTAGTGATCCCCCCTATCTAGTGCCCCCTGTAGTGGTCCCCGCAGTGCCCCTAGCAGTAAGCCCCTTATATAGTGCCCCCAGCAGTAGTCCCCCCCACCCATGCAGTGCACCCAGTAGTGGTCCCCCTGATGCAGGCTCCCAGTAGTGACCCCCCCTATCCAATGGTCCCTGTAGTGGTCCTTCCTGTTATTGCCCTCAGTTGTGGTCCCCCCAGTGCAGTGCCCCTAGTAGTAGCCCCCTTTTATAATGCCCCCAGTAGTAGTCCCCCCCCAAGTAGTGGTCCCCAGTTGAGGTTCCCCCTCCCGATTAAGTGCCCCCTGTAATAGCCCCCCCCCAGTAGAGGTCCTCCTAATAATGGTGCCCCCAGTAATAGCCCCCCCCAGTAGAGGTCCTCCTAATAATGGTGACCCCAGTAGCCCCCCCCAGTAGAGGTCCTCCCAATAATGGTGCCCCCAGTAATAGCACCCCCCCAGTAGAGGTCCTCCTAATAATGGTGCCCCCAGTAATAGCCCCCCCCCAGTAGAGGTCCCCCCAATAATGGTGTCCCCAGTAGTAGCCACCCCCCCGTTGTTCCCCCACCCCAGTAGAGGTCCCCCCAGTGGTAGCCACCCCCATTGTGCCCCCAGTAGTGCTGACAGGTTTTTAAAAATATATATATAAAAACATACCTGAATCCACGCTGCTGCTGCTGCTCTTCCAGTCCGCAACGCCGCTCCCGCCGCCGCCGCCCGCCAGTCCTCCCGGCCTGGCGCGCTCAGCATAATAGGACAGACGTCATGACGTCTGTCCCATTACCCACTGCAGGAGCCGGACGGAAGTCCGGCTCTTGCAGTGGTTGCTGCAGCAGTCAATGAGAGTCTATCTGACTCTCATTGGCTGCTGTTTAACACACGCATCGCCGCCAGCGCTGGCGGCGATGCGTGTGTTATGCACAGCCTGAGCCCGCCTCCTGGCGCTATTGGGCAAGCGCTCAGGGGGAGGGAACGGGCTCAGGCGTGCAGCACAGGACCGGCGCTGGAAGCCTAGCGCCGGTCCCGTGTAAATGTGTAGCGCTGACCGCACTCATTGCGGTCGGCGCTACACTGGTGGCTAACTAGGGCGGGCCGGACCGTGGCCAGCAGCACCCCCCCGCTCCGCCGGTCCCACGGTGCCCAGGGCACACACCCTGCCCGACCCCCCCTAGTTACGCCACTGCACCAAGGGGCCTGTGGGGCTGCCTATAGGATCTGCCCCCATATAATGCCCCTTGAAGTGCCCCCAGTAGTAAGGGCCCCTGTAGTAGTGCTCCAAATAGTGCCCCCATATGATGTCCCTGTAGTGCCCCCTGTAGTAATACACAAAAATAAAATAAAAAAAAATACTTACCTTAAACCCTGCTCCAGAGCCTGCAGCCGTCCGTCCCCAGTGCCCGCTCCTCGGAACTATGGGAGTGACGTCATGACGCCACTCCCATATTGCACTGCGGGACCCGGAAGCCGGAGCTCAGGAGTGAGCTCCGTCTTCCGGCTGCCACTGGTGCCAGGGGTGGAGGGAGGGAGAGGAGTCGGGCACCCGCTGGTAACATAATCTCAGCGGGCGCCCGGCAAATGGAGGGTGCAGGGGGTGCCTAGTGGAAGCGCCGGCCCTGCGTCTACTGCTACATCTGAGAGGCGTGTCATAGAACTGACTTACATCCAAATGTAAATGAGCCCCAAAGCAGTTAGTAAGATCTACTTGTTGATGAAAACACACTGATACTTTTCAGAAAATGCATGTAGCCATAGGGATCATTGTGCCATATAACCAATGCAGAGAAATGATACTAATGATCCCATTTGAAATGTATATATTTTTTTAATATACTGCAACAGCTACATAATAGGGGTAAGGTGCAATCAGGGAGATTTCTAGACTCTTCAGTGAGTCAGGGAGATTGCCACTATTTCAGGGAGTCTCCTTGACATCAGGGAGAGTTGGCAAATATGGCGTAAGCTGCACTTGTGACATGTGCCTGCGTAAACCAGACCCTTATGCTTCTGTCACTGGCCACAACAGTGTATGGGTGGAACTGCACATATTTTTGTCAGCAATTTACACTTGTTTAACGACCATCCCTGCATAAGCTCTATTGTGTCTGTGGCAGTAACCTACCAACTTATACTTTGGTAGCCAGATATATGACAGCAGACATGAATGATGTGTATATGTTTATGGTAATTAAAAAAAAAATCACCGCTGCCAACTTGATTGTACAGTCAGTAAGGGGTATATTTACTAAAGTGAGAGTTTTTAGAAATGGAGATGTTGCCCATAGCAACCAATTAGATTCTAGCTATTATTTTCTATAAGGTGCTAGTTAAATGTTAATTAGAATCTGATTGGTTGCTATGGGCAACATCTCCATTTCTAAAAACTCTCACTTTAGTAAATAAATATACCCCTAAGTATCCAATTAAACTAATTATCTTGGATTTTGTTTTTGAGAAATCTGAAGAGAGAACTTTATGCAGCAGCTGAACACCTGAGGTGATGATTTAAGTTTTTGTTTATTTTTTTTACTTCCATTTGCTGCTGCGAACGGGTGGAGAAAGTAGGGAAATAACCTTGTCTGTCACTGGAGTTGACAGTCATTGCAGAACACCTGTGCTGATGAACCTGGTATATAAAGTAGGAAAAATGTCCTCTGCACACTGTTCAATAAGAGGAGGATCGGAACATCATTTGGCAAGAGCCTTCTCTAAAACAGAGTGTTCCAAAGGCAATAACATTGAAGGACAGACAAGAGGCCAGATGGCATATTTGTTATTGGTACCCTTGATAATTTTAGGCTTGTCATTTTTCTGAAAGTCAGTTTATATTTTCTAAGTGTGTAAGTAATATTGTTAATTATACATTTGAAAAATAGGGGTAATTTTCATTTCCATTTGTGCATATATCCCAATAGTCCCTCTTGTTGAAGGCACAGTTGCGCTATGGGGCTCAGATTCACACTAAGCCAAGAGTAGCAATTTAGCGAGTCAGTTTCAACCCTAAAGATTTTTCAAATACAGTAACTGTGTAACACCTCTTCCGGCTCCTAGAAAAATCTGCATCTATGGTCAAATCCTCCCTGTATGATGATGATTTATGTTTAGAGCTGTGCTTTCTGATGATTTTTATGTAACTCACAGCAATGTAGAACAGACTTGCCTACCCTCTCGATTTGGCCGGGAGCCTCCCGATTATCGGGTGCCGCTCCCGGCCCCCCGGGAAGGTAGTCAAGCCTCCCGCAAGCCGCCATCCCTCCCTATCCCCCCGCAGAGTTACTAGCAAAACCCCCGCAGCGGGGGGCCCGGTGACGCGATTCGCGCTGAATCGTGTATCCTTGGCCCCGCCCTCCGCTTTACAATGCCGTTTACTCCGGCATTGTGAAGAGGGGGCGGAGCAGCGATGATGCAATCTCACGGCCACGCCCCGGCCCGCACTAGCCACGCCCCGCAACAACATTAACGTGCGGCCACGCCCCCCGCGTGTAAGCTGACATTCAGCTCCCTCCCGGAAGGAGGGAGCAGAATGTCGGCAAGTATGATGTAGAATTAATTAATAATACCACCACTCTCCCTGCTCTATTTCTAGACTATAAAATTAGTAAAATGCAGAATGACTAATGTACAAATACAGAGCAGAATGGTGCCGGAAAAGCAGCATTGTACAGCTGGAAACTTACACTGAGAAATGGCCTATTTCACTTAAAAATTAGATTTTCACAAACCTCTGCTAATCTTTATTATAGGGATTGACATCACATTCATCCCACACCTTTGTAACCAAAGTAATCATTTCTATTGGCATCACTTTGACAGAGAATAATTAAATAAGTGTTGTGTAATGGCCCGTACACACGGGACGATCAGACAACGATCAGATATCGTTGTCTGATCGTCCTGCATGTGCTGGATGTTCGAAATCGAACATCCAGCAACATGCACCAACCCCCAAATGACGGGGTCCCTATAGTAAACAGGCTAAGCTGGTCTATATCGACCATCCGTGCCCACGCATCGACCATCGTTTAGTCGTTAGATGGGGTTAAGAAAAAAGGACGATACAAACGATCAAACAATATCGTTTATATTGTCCTTTTTATCTGACTGTGTGTATGCACCATAATACAGATGCCCTACTCGGTGCACCAGGTCCCGTGCAAACTGGCCCCACTGAGTGTCTTTGTTGATCAAACTGTGCGTCTTATTCGCATAAATAAAACATCTGGAAGCAACAAAACTGTATTGTAGCGTACACAGGGCCTGATTCATAGTTGGGAATAGAGAGAGAGATAGCACTTAACTGTGTACCTGGACAAACCATGTTGCAATGCAAGGGGTGTAAATAATTTTTTTTTTTTGCATGTAGGGTAAATACTGGCTGCTTTTACATGTAGCCCACATATACTGCACGGATTTATTAGTACTCTACAATTTAGATGTCAGTTTGGACACCTCCCTCCCAAATCTAAATCTCTCTGCACATTTTAAATCTGCCCCACCTGCAGTGCAGCATGGTTTTACCAAGATGATCAGTTGAGAGAGATATCTCTCTCTATTCCCAACTCTGAATCAGGCCCACAGACCACTGAGGCTGGCAACATTTGTACATTTGTGTGGCACTGAAGGGTGTGTTCATCAACACTAAAATAAAGTTTTTAAGGACATTTTCCTCAATTAACGTTATTTTAGTATTCATGGTGACACTTAGCACAGGAGATAACACTGATAATTAATTTCGTTAATTTCCACACTCCCCATAGATTAGTATGGGGATATGGAAATTATGGTATTCATCAAATTCCGAAAATTATGTATTTTCGGAATTTGATGTAGTTACTATTCGCCACTGTGAGGTGGCGAATAGCAGGTAACACTTACCTGCTTACAGCTGGACAGGTCCCCCGACGTCTCCCTCCGGCGCTCTGGTTCGTCCTCTGGCTCCATATGCTATGCGGTCATGTGTTCTACCAGCAGAACACAATAAAGGGGACACAAACTTACCGCATTTGTAGGCAGTGCTGCACATGCACTGGTTTTACAGATGTAACAGCGCATGCGCAGAACTGCTCCCAGCTGCGATAAGTTAGTGTAGACAGGGATAACTATCTTTCTACTTCAGGGTCCATAGGGTATCCACAGGATACCTTGGGTATAGGTGTGACGTCAGTCGCTGGGCACCATATAGTTAAGCTTTTCAGCCTCCCAGGATGCACTAGGGTCCCCCTCCTATACCCCGCCCCCGAGCCAAGGCACCTCAGTTTAGTTTGGTGCCCGGCCGGCGTCGGGTGCACCTGTCGGAGTGGGGGCTAGAAGAGCCCCTGAAGCTTTCTTCAGTGCAGCTGTGGCTGCAAATCTGGATGTACAGCATGGACAGTCAGTCCTGACGTCCATGCTGTCTTCCCTACACCCCCGCCGGTACCGTTCCGGGGATGCTGGTGAGCATCTGGGGTCACAGCTAGCGGTGACCCCAGATGTTCCGGACCATGGCCGGATCCAAGGGGTACAAAGGTAAGCAGCGGGGTCCCGCGGTGGGTCCCCGCTGGTCACATGGTCCTAAGTCCCCAGGCAGGGGGCTCCCTGGGGACTGGCTGCAGTGTGGAGCCAGGCGACCAACCTGCGCTTTCCACTACCCCCTGGGACAGCGGACCGCAGCAGAGCGGTAGCGCTGCGGCGTCCCAGGGTTTAAATGCATGCCAGGGGAGTGCGCCTTCCCTGTCTCACAGCCGGCGCCTCCCCCGCTGCACACAGCCCTCTCTGCACGCTGCCGACTGGTCCTGTGGCAGCGCTCCTCCCCCAGGCCAGCCTCCTCTCTGCTCCTCGGCGGCCATCTTCTCCAGAACGCATGGTGAACGCTGCTGGAAGCGCTGGACGGAAGCATCGTGGTCTGGGTCCCCCCTCATACCTCTCCTCCGCTGTGGTCAGGTCTGTGTATGCAGCGCTGTGTCCAACCAGGCCCTGTGTCTGCGTAGTTGAGTGATCAGCGCTGTTAGTGCAGGAATTGATTTTCTTTGCATTGTATGTGACTGTGCTAGCGCTGCTGCCTGTAACTTTTCTCTAAACTGTCAGCTTTATTACTGTCCCTGTTCTTTCTGCTAAGCCCTTGCGGTGCGGTGCTGCAGGGTGGTCTCTCGCCTATTTCAGTTATAATTGGTGAGAGAGGTCACATACGTGGTGCCATCATGTCCGAAAGTGATTTTCCCCTCCGGCTACAGTGTACTACGTGTAAAGTACCGTTAGCGGAGGGGGAGGGTAGCGCGGAGGGCCTTTGCCGGCAGTGTTTGTCCATGGCGCGGCACAGGAGCCGCCCTGGGCTTGTTTCGCTCAGGCGCTTACAGCCTTAGTGGGCCAGTTAGCTCCGCAGCCCGCGTTTACACCGATGGGTTTATCCCAGCGGTCAGTGGTGTCATCACCCATGCAGGGTTTCCCACGACAATTGGTGGTACCCCACAGTCTCCCTATTTCCCCGCTCCCGGTTTCTCAGGAGCCAGCGTGGGTTAACTCCCTGACGAGTTCTGTACAGCACTTGTCGGATGTGTTGCAAAGGGAGTCTGTGATGCGGCCGCATAAACGGCCGGTGGCGTCTCTGTCGGCTCCTTATGAGGATGACGAGGGGACGTCTGATGATGGGGAGATTCTGGATCCTTACGATCAGGAACCTCTCCATACTAAGGACGCTGATGCTAAGTCCAAAGTATATATTCCTGGACTTATTCGGGCGGTCCGCACAGCCTTGGTGATTGAGGACGAAGTTCCCCCAGCGGCTAAATCTAAGTATGCCTTTTTCAAGGATGTGAAGGGCGATGCCACAGTCTTTCCTCTTTCGGGTCAGTTGGTGGACCATTTAGAGGAGGCGTGGAAACAGCCTGGCAAAAGATACCAGCCGCAGAGACGCCTGGCGGTGGCTTATCCGTTCACGGATAATTATTTTGCAAAGTGGGAATCCCCTCCACAGGTGGATTCTCACGTGACCCGTCTTGTCCGTAGTGCCACATTGCCGATGCCATCCATGTCCTCCCTTAAGGATGCTACGGACCGCAAGGTGGAGATCTGCCTGAAGTCCGCTTATTCACTTGCGGGGGGGGCAGCACGGCCGGCTATGGCCATTTGCTGGGTTGCCAGAGCGATGGAGCGCTGGGCGGATTCATTAGAGGCTTCTTTTGATTCCGACTGTCCGGCCGAACAGGCGGAGTTGATTGGCAATCTCCGTGATTCAGCCACCTACATCAACGAGGCAGCCCTAGACATTAGTACTCTGGTGTCTAGGATTTCTTCAGCAGCGGTAGCTGCTCGTCGCACCTTGTGGCTGCGATCCTGGAAGGCAGACGCAGATTCCAAAAAGGGTCTGGAGGCGTTGCCGTTTACCGGAGAAGTTCTCTTCGGTCCGGATCTGGATAAGATTGTGGCCACGCTGGCGGCAGCCAAATCGGCTTGTCTCCCGTCGGCCGCTGCTCCTTCTGGTTCTGGACCATCGTCCTTTCGGTCATCTAGGGCCCAGGGCAGGCCCAAACCACAGTCGTTTCCTCGACAGGCTGGTCCTAAGAAATCGGCCAAGCCCCGGAAGCAGGCATGGAGTACCAGATGTCCGGCCCCCAAGCCAGATGACAAGCCTGCGGCCTGACGGTCCGGGCCTCCCTTTGGGGGATCCCAGGGTGGGAGGCCGCCTGCTGCAGTTTGCCCAGTGTTGGTCGACCACTACGACAGACACTTGGGTTCTGGAGGTGGTTTCCCACGGATACGCCCTCTACTTCCGGCACAGACCCCCGGCTCGATTCTTCACCACGGGTCTACCATCAGACCGGAACAAGGCTACGGAGCTGCGGAAGGTATTGCACACTATGCTCCAGGCTGGAGTTATAGTGCCTGTTCCATTCTCCCAGAGGGGCCAGGGTTTCTATTCAAATCTATTTTTGGTACAGAAACCCAATGGGTCATATCGTCCGATTCTCAACCGCAAAGCACTCAACAAGTCTTTGCGGGTCCCGAAGTTTTGGATGGAGACCCTGCGGTCCATCATTCTGGCGCTGGAACCTGGGGACTACATGGTGTCATTGGACATACAGGACGCTTAACTGCATGTTCCTATTCTTTTGCGCCATCAACAGTTCCTCAGGTTTGCAATCCGCAGCGACCACTTCCAGTTTCGGGCGTTACCTTTTGGCCTGGTTACCTTTTGGCCTGGCGACAGCACCACGTGTTTTCACCAAGGTGATGGCGGTCATGGCGGCTTCTCTGCGGGTGCAGGGAGTCCGCATGTTGCCATACTTGGACGACCTGTTATTGGTGGCAGGATCTCCAGTGCTCCTGTTACGCCACTTGGACCTGACCATTGCACTGCTGCAACGGCATGGCTGGCTAATCAACTGGCAGAAGTCCACTCTAATCCCGTCTCGGAGGATTCTGCATCTTGGAGCCTTATTGGACTCGGGACAGCAAAGGATCTTCGTGACGGAGGACAAGATCTCTGCTTTACAGTCAAGGGTGTGCAGTTGTCTGCACAGCCGCCGGGTGTCCCTACACTCGGCGATGAGGTTACTGGGCTCCAAGGTGTCGGTGTTCGACATGGTGGAATATGCCCAGTTTCACTCCAGACCTCTGCAGCGCCTGATCCTGTCCAAGTGGAACGGGCTGCCTCAGTCTCTGAAGTCCCAGACGATTGTGTTCACCCCGGAGGTTTGCCTGTCCCTTGCGTGGTGGTTACAGACGACCCACCTCAACAAGGGACGTCCGTTCTGGGTTCCAAATTGGGTCCTGTTGACAACGGACGCCAGTCTTCGGGGCTGGGGAGCAGTTTCGGGTCCACACTTGTTCCAGGGCAGGTGGACGCCGACAGAAGCGGAGCTTCCAATAAATATCTTGGAACTCCGTGCGGTCTTCAATGCTCTCCAGCAGGCACAGCGGTTTCTCCAGGGTCACCCAGTGCAGGTCCAGTCGGACAACGCTACCACCGTGGCCTACATAAACAGGCAAGGAGGAACTCACAGTCGGGCGGCTCTCGTAGAGGTCTCTCGGATCCTGGTTTGGGCGGAGCGCAATCTTCCGGCCATATCAGCGGTCTTCATCCCGGGAGTGCTAAATTGGGAGGCGGACTTTCTAAGTCGCCAGGATGTTCATCCGGGGGAATGGTCCCTGCACCCGGACATTTTTCAACTGCTGGTGGACAGGTGGGGTCTTCCAGAGATCGACCTCATGGCGTCCCGGCACAACAACAAGTTGCCGGTGTACGGGTCTCGCACAAGAGACGAAGGGGCGTCTCTGGTGGATGCTCTGTCCGTCCGGTGGACATTCCGGTTCGCATACCTGTTCCCTCCGGTCTCCCTTCTTCCACGGGTAATCCGGAAATTCAAACAGGAAGGAGGGACGCTCCTGTTGATAGCTCCCGCGTGGCCCAGACGGCACTGGTTCTCAGACCTTCAGGGTCTGTCCGTGGACAGTCCTCTGCGGTTGCCGCTACGACCGGACCTTCTGTCTCAGGGTCCTTGCCTTCACCCGGACCTGACTCGGCTGTCTTTGACGGCGTGGCTGTTGAGACGGCCATGCTGAGGTCCCGGGGGTTTTCTAGCTCTGTGGTGCGTACCATGTTACAAGCTCGGAAACCGTCTTCCGCGAGGATATACCATCGCGTGTGGCATACGTTCTTCCAGTGGTGTCGACCGAGAGATTATGCACCGCGGGAGTTTCATCTGTCTCGGATTCTCGCCTTCCTGCAAGCGGGACTAGATCATGGGCTTCGCCTTGCTTCTTTGAAGGTACAGGTTTCGGCCCTATCTGTCTGGTTTCACCATAGGATCGCTACAATCCCGGATGTGCGCACCTTTATGCAAGGTGTTCTCCGCATTCAGCCGCCCTTTGTTCCACCTGTGGCGCCTTGGGATTTGGCTGTGGTCCTGAGGGCTCTCCAAGGACCGCCGTTTGAACCACTGGGCTCAGTGGATCTTAAATGGCGAACAGCTAAGACTGTTTTCCTTCTGGCCATTGCTTCGGCCAGACGTGTTTCTGAGTTAGGGGCTCTTTCTTGTAGACCCCCTTTCTTGGTTTTTCATGGGAACAGGGCAGTGCTCCGCACTCGGCCCGAGTTTCTTCCCAAAGTTATTTCCCAGTTTCATGTTAACGAGGAAATCGTTGTTCCGACCTTTAACTCACCGGGTCTTGCCGTGGGTGAGGCCTCTTTGGATGTTGTGCGGGCCTTAAGGACTTATGTTGACCGCACTTCTTCGTTTAGGAAGTCGGACGCTTTGTTTGTCCTCTATGGCTTCCGTAAAAAGGGTTGGCCTGCTTCAAAGCAAACTTTGGCAGCCTGGATCCGTATGGCTATTTCTGAAGCTTATCTTCATGAAGGCCTACCGGTCCCTCCTTCTCTGAAGGCTCATTCCACTAGGTCTGTGGGTCCTTCGTGGGCAGCTCGACTTGGTGCCTCGGCAGTTCAGATCTGCAAGGCTGCTACGTGGTCCTCTGTCCATACCTTCATGAGGTATTACAGGTTTGACACCTTCGCCTCTCAGGATGCTTCCTTCGGGCGGCGGATTCTCCTTTCTGCACAGGAGCGTCCCCACCCTTAAAGGATACTGCTTTGGGACATCCCCAAGGTATCCTGTGGATACCCTATGGACCCTGAAGTAGAAAATATGAGATATGGTAAGAACTTACCCTTGTTATCTCTCTTTCTACGAAGTCCATAGGGTTCCACAGGACTCCCGCCCTGTCGCACCTGTGCTGCAGATGGGCTTTGCTCTGGTCACCGGTTTTCCGTCTCCCTCTGGTGAGAATGTGATTCTTGTATGTGTCCAGATCTTTTTTTCTCTCTCTTCCTTCTCCTCCTCCGGCCTATGGCTTGATAACTAACTGAGGTGCCTTGGCTCGGGGGCGGGGTATAGGAGGGGGACCCTAGTGCATCCTGGGAGGCTGAAAAGCTTAACTCTATGGTGCCCAGCGACTGACGTCACACCTATACCCAAGGTATCCTGTGGAACCCTATGGACTTCGTAGAAATAGAGATAACAAGGGTAAGTTCTTACCATATCTCATATTATTTCCCGGAAAGCTGTCATCGCAAAAATGACAGCTTTTCGGAATAGATAGTTATAGGGAGGAGGAATGATGAATTCCTCCGGTAATTAGGTAGAACTCCATGCAAGTTCTAAACCTAATTACCTCCTGGGAAACTTTAGTTATGATGAATAGGCCCCCTGAGTCTGAATCAGTGTAAAAAGAGCTCCGATATGAGCAGCCACGGTCTTTTCTTCATGCTAAGTTCCGTTGTGCTACACCTGTGCCTTTGTACATGTGTAAAGCCAATGCATATGCAGTTAAAGTTGTTGCCTAGTGTCTCTGGTGCATTGTGAGTGGCTTTTCACAGCCAAGATGAAAAATGTAAAGAAAAATTTGGCATGTTACTCGTATCTGAGAGTATCAGTTGTGCTGGTCGTCTCACGCCCTATGTCGTAAAGATGCTCAGTGTATGAGGACACATCTGTATGTAGACAGTATATAATAAAGGATATTCAATCAGAAAAGTAACCAAATACTGTATAAGTCTGAGGATATATAAGCACCAGGTTTTTTAAGGACATTTTGCTCGGTTTGGTAATGTTTAATGTTTATTCTAGCACAGTGGAGTGATCTGTCAGTCGGTGCTTTAGTCTGTCAGTTTAGATATGGGAGGGGCTTCCTTTAGTTATATAAATAGGCAGTTCAAAGGGCATTCTACGTCATTCCAGATTTGGATCTCCACCCACCCGACTATTCTATGGTTTGTATAATCTTTAATTTCGTTGGAACTTTTAATTTTTTATTTGGTAATTTCCAACAAAAGGTGGTGCAGCATTGCGGAAAGCAGGGAGGGGCCATAGCAAGGCCAATTGGGGGAGGTGGTACTGCCCAGTCCAGTTTGCGCTAGGGCGGGGATCCACACACGTTATTTAGAATTACTATTGGGCTGTGGCCGAGGTAGCGCTGCCTTTTCTGCCACCATAATAATTCAGTCTGATCTAATCAATACATTCATGGCTGCGACCCCCTTTAATACAATTTACTGTCTCCGTGTCATTATTTCTAGTGTTTGAAAGTTTAAGGTCAAAGTGAATTAATAAAACCAATAGATTACTAATGACATTTGTACATACAAATGCGTTTTCTCAAATAAAGTGATCTTCTTGGCCTTTTATTGACAGTATTTGCTGGGGAAAGCAAAACAGTGCCCAAGGATTGATCCAGATTTGTAGCCTCTATCCTACAGCCTTATCTCCCTGGTCAGAAGAGGAGGTATGTCTCAATCACTGTTTCTCTATATGGCAGAACAGTGTTGAATAGGTGCTGCATCTGCTGCTGTATGCAGCAAAAGCTCTATATATGCCACCAGAATGAGAACACCTCCATTGTCACGTAGATGTGCCCTTGTCGCAACATGCTACCTGCCCCCATTCCTGACACTCCAAGTTTGGGATGAATACAGTACTCTTATGTACCAGCCTACATGGAAAAAGGGTAGTAATGACTTGCATCCTAGACTGCAGCTTAGTCCAACCCCAAATACTTAAATTGGTAGGAAGAAGGAATATCTTTGGTGCTTACTCATGAAAGAATAACAGAAGAACTATTTATTGCACTAGTTATAGGGGCATATTCAATTTGGAGCGAAAATTCCGTTACTGGACCTTTCGCCGTCATCGGAGGTTGTGCCGGTGAAAACTTATCGCGCATGTCCCCGCGTATCCCCGTATTCAATTTCAAATTGGCGAAAACGGGACCCGGCAAAACCTAAATCGGCGAAAAGTCCAGTCATTGTTGGGGAAATCATCCTGACAACCTCCTAAAGATGCTCTGACATGGGGGTTCACTATGGGTACCCCCGATTAGCCATGCTAAAGGTATATGGGTTCTTTAAATGGTCTCAATAGGAGCATTTTAGCGTCTTTGGGAGAGTGGTGAAGAATAGCATTTTGCTATTTTTTTTGGCCAAAATAAGTATTCTCACCAAATTTGGGGTACATGAAAATGGGTGCAAGCATAGTTCAAAATCACTAAAAGCAAGCTTTAAAGTGCACCAAAAAACGCACCTTCAGCAAGCACCGGCAATCAAAAACAAACCTCCCCCATACTTGCAGACCACCCCAAAGGTTATTTCACTAGTTTTTGAAATTGTATCTCCACTTTGACATTTTTTGACCACTTTTTCAAGGTGCTTTTTTGGGGTGTCCTTTGTGTTTTTTTCTGCGTTTTTGACACAGTTAGCATCAAGGGGTGTGTGCAAAGGGTGCAGAGTGGTTTCCGTACCTCTGCACCCCAAAACCCCAATTCTGCACTTTTTTCCGCCGGGTATTCATAGGCGAAACTTTTTCGCCTATTACATTGCATTGCGTTTTCGCACCGGCGAAAAGACGCTAAAATTGAATACGGGGATAAGTGAAAGGTAGCGAAAATGAGGTCATCGGCGAAAAACTAAGCGTCGAAAACAGCTTTACGCCGCTAATTGAATATGGCCCATAGTCTGTTATTTTCCAGAGAAGACTGTGTTTGTGAACAACTCCAATTTTAGTATTATTTTATATACCAGTCTGCTAATATATTTCATCACTTGCATTACTAAGATCCTAGTTAAAATCTTAAATGACTTACACCTAATATGTTCCTTGTGTATATGTATCAATATAGAAAACTTACAAATTTAAATAACACTAGGCCACACCAGCACTGTCTTCTGCTGCTATTCAAAAGAGTGTGTTAAACTCTTTGAATACAAGTATACAAGTATCCATACTACAATAGAAAATTTGGATTGTGATCTCCATACGAACAGGCACAACCAAGTTCTCTGTTTTACAGTGCTGCTGCATATATTAGCATCATATTACTAAAACAATGTAATAATAATAGTAATAATAATAACAACTATAACACTACTACAGCTACTACTACTACTAATAATAATAATAATAGTGCTATGCTTAAACCTTACTTAAAAAAAACAACTATATTATGTAGACAGAGATTGTTTTTAATTAAAGACGAAAACTTCCACATCTATAAAGGATTTTGTTTACAGGTAAAGTAAAAAATTCCTACTAATACTTGTCTTGATTTCTGGTTTGGTACCTCTCCTTTCAAAGAGATCTATTCCCAGTGTCATCTTGACAAGTGGCTCATACAAGGGTTTTTTTTGGAGCTCTTTTGAATTACAGTAGTCACCATTTCATCAATGCTAGGTCTCAATTTAGCACTAGTAATATTCATTCACGTGTGGTGTAGTTATACCAATCATTTTCCAAAAAAGTTTTCTAAATATTCTTTGCTGAGGAATTGTCTGGGGGTTTCTGGTGAGTACTAGGCAAAGTGCGCAGAACCCTTTGTTTCTTTCTGATGACAGTTTGATTGGTTGTGTCAGGAAAATAAGCAGTACATTGAAAGGAATCAGGAAGAGTTCAATTTAATGAGAGTATCAACATTACTTTGTACTCTTTTCGAAACGGTGACACAACAGCTTTAAATCAGTCACACAACTACTATAATAGATCAATTTATTTTTAAAGATGCCCCCCTGGTTAGCCACTGGCAGTCAGCATGTAAAGGAGGCAGCTGAGATTGGTGGGAATGGCCATAAGAAGCTTCAAGCTCTTTGCTTGCAACTTCAAATTGTGGTCCGTACAGCCAGATACCGTTTTGCCATGTTAAATAAATGACACTAACCAGGAAAATGGCGGCATGGAGCAGAGGCTGGGTGTGAGGTGCTGTGGGTGTAATCCTAGTTCCTATACAATGCCAATTTTACTATAAGAAAATATACAATTATTATACTGTCACAGATCCAGCTGTGTCTTCCAAATCTTCAAGTATATTTATGTGTGGTCAATTTCAGAGTCTAATTACTCCGGGATTTTAGGGAAAACGTTAATCACATTTTATTCTCATTTCATAGCAGTTTTTGCAGTATTCACTGATTACTGGATATGCAATAAAACAGAGCATTGACATTGGCGTAACATAGATTGCTTAAAAGTAGCTGACATTCCAGTAAAACCTGGTCATTTGTGTATTCCAGAAGTGATATCTCTATGCTGATGACAAAGGGTTATATTGAATTATGGGTGACAGCTGTGACATAAATAAACCTTTAATGTATATTGACATTGACTGCGGCAAAACTTGATTTATTATAAATTCTGGATAGAATAATTATTAATTTCAAAGGGCAAAGCTATAACACAGAAGGGCATGGACTGTGTGGAGATATAAAGACATTGATACACGTGTTCACGCAAATCAATGTATCGATGTAAAATGTTCACAATGATGTCACTGAAGTGGTAAACTATATTTAATCCTAGCTTCTCACTTTGAATAGTCATTTACATACAATGGGCCTGATTCAGACCCGGACGCTATTTACGGCCGCTCGCTGGCCAAAAGGAGCCGGCTATTTCAATCATGTGCCCGTACTGCGTCGTGTCAAGCCGCCCACTAAATAATAGCGAGCGGCCGCACTATGCGCTCGCACCTGTATAAAGACGCCCCTTTGCCACTCGCAACACACGTCATCTCCGGCAGTTGTGAGATTAATCGGAGAGCCATCGGAGCTGCTCGCAGCGCTTGTGGTAGCCTTTTCCCACCACAACATTGCGAGCAGTTCAGGCTAAAATACAACCAAGTCACGAGTGTAATGACGCTACCCAAGAAAATGTTCTATGTAATTTATTATGTTGGGAAAGCGGTCAAAATAATAAAATGTTTCTTCCCATTGATATTTAAACAAAATGAGTTCAACCCTAAGGGGGAGATGTATCAAGCACTGGAGAGAGATAAAGTGAAGTAGCTGTCCAAAGCAACCAATCAGCTTCTGTAATATATCTAGCACAGTCATTAAAATTATAGTTAGAAGCTGATAGGTTGCTTTTGGCAAAGTCTCCACTGTAGCTTTCTCCCAGGCTTGATACATAACCTCTTAAATGTTTACACCTGAATGTATTCATCCTGTCCTCCCAAATAAAGGGATACTAGATATATGTACAATGTAGAAGGTATAATACATTTTTTTCAGGCACAATGCACAATTTTTGTAGTAATTTATGGGGAAGTGGAGGAACATTCTATGTTACTTGTGCACAACAGTCATGCAAAATGTGTTTCATACATGATGCTTGGCTTTTCCTTATTATGCTAGTGAAGGATTAGGGAAGTTTTACATCCTTTTTTGATTAATTGAAATATTAAAGTTTTTTTTTACTTTTTTTAAGTTAGGGCTATTATCCCCTTGAAAACCTAATGGATCACATTAACACTATTGCGGTGAGCACATACAGTACAGAGCAATATCAGGTAGTTGGGCTGATATTACTCATCCGTGGCCTCAAAACAAGCAAGAAACCTTGAAGAAAAAAAAAGGAAATCCGGGCAGGACAGGGTCAGGATGTACTTACCTGCTTTCTTCAGCTGGCGCAGCTGCTGGCAGCCAGCCAGGCATAGAGAAACAGCGCCAGTGGCATAAATACATTCTACAATGATAAGTAGCAGCTGATTGGTTGCTTGTCTACTTCTCCAATCTTTATGTTTGATTCATTTCTCCATTACTTCTGAACGAGTGACCAATAGACAAATTAAAGGGTTTAAGCAAAATAACAATATGACATGATAGCTGGAAGTAACAAATACCAAGGTGGCAGTTATAGATGTAGCCAGGTACATTGTTGCCACAATGCCTGCGCACGCATCGTGGCATAGCACAGCAATCGCCAGGCTTCGAGCACTCGCAGCCAGTGATTACCCCATTGAAGTCTATGGTCTGCATACACACGTGCACTCCATAGCTGTGGGCACACTAGTCACTCCATCCATGTCGCGGTGCACTCGCATCGCGCCATAGATGAACGTAGCTACATCTGTAATTCCTAAAAGCGGATCCAACTGCCAACTGATATGGGCTAGCAGGGTTATTCACCGTCACGCAGAGGAGGAGAGGCTGCCAGGACAAGGAAGTAGTTGACCGCCCCGAGCGTCTTTGGGAAGGCAATCTGCAAGTCAAAAGCGGGTGTCATGGAGAAGCGATGGTGCCTCCTCCTAGGCTCTGTGCCCTGTTCAACGGCACCATTTGCCCACCCCAACTTACATCCCTGCGACTGATCTCTACTTGTATGAATGAAATTGATGTGTAATAAAGTCTCTTCTGAATGGGATGTTTCATTTTTAGCTGTGACAAAATAATACGCGCAAACGTTTATCAGGTATACAGAATAATGTCCACGATTTTGTTTGCCTGGTAGTGTGTAGTGTGAGCATGCTACTTATGTGCAAATGGTATGATAAGCAGGGACGTGCAGTCAGGGTAGGCAAGGCAGACAGATCCTATCAGACTGCAGAGTTTTGACTATAAAAATTATTAAAATAATACAAAGAAGATATTTGTAGGCAAAACTCACTAAAATTGCATCACACGCTGGAAATGTAGTGGGAGACGAGAGATGAGGCAGTAAGAGCTCAGTCTCACCTCTGATAGCTCAGACACTGTCTGGAGCTGGGGACTGGGTCACGACGCAGCCAATAAAACACAGAGACAAAGAGCTAATGGAGGCATGCCTCACTGTGAGGGGGGCATGCCTTGAGCTCTGATGGACACCTGATGATCAGGTGACCAGGAATACTCAGGCATTGGAGCTCAGCAGCAGCACTGAGGAGAGAAGGTAATTGGAATATGCAGACAGAGGAAACACACAAAGGAGAAAAAGGTTAGGAGGATCCGCTGCTAGGGGGAGATGTGTGTGTGTGTGTGTGTGTGGAGGAAATCTTTTGTGCTAGGGGAAGATATGTGTGAGGGGGATCTGTGCTACGGGGAATGTGTGTGTTGGGGGGAATCTGTGTGATGGGGGAAATCTGTGCAAGTGGGGAAATCTGGCTCAGATACTAGCCAGTGCCTTCCCATCAATTGACCTCACTGCATGTCCCTGATGATAAGTGAAAGCTTGTTATATTTCTAAAAATATGTCTTTACACTGCTACACATACTGTGACAAATGAAACTCCCATATGAAGTTATGACAATAGCACTGATAATTATTCATGGAACAGACTGAGGTTTAGATTATTATATTATTATTATTATATAACATCAGCTAAATTAATTATGATATTTTCTTAGGAGAACTAAGTCTAGCTCTGGTAATATTACTGCCTCACATCTACCAATCAAAATCTACGTGGCAGGTTTATGTGACGGTGCCTGTAATCTCTATTACTAACTAACCTGGGAGACTAAGATCACTAATATTTATATTATTAAACTACAATACTAAAGGGCAGATCAATACCCATATGAAATATTTAATGAAGGGAATATAAGCGTGTGCTGTGTTTGACAATGAAAATAATTAACAATTAAACTGTAATATCTATACTCTAAAGATAATTGTGATAAATGTAGAACTATAAATTTATTCTATTTGAATTCAAACATTGACAAACTGGAGAAATTGTCACGATATTATGGGCAAAATTTTGTAAGCGGCGGGTTCTAAACCCCGATGGTTTGGTGGCGGTTTGGCAGCGGTTTTGCTACTAAGGCTAAAACCGCTGCAAAACCGTTGTCAAACAAATTTTCGAATAGAATAGAACAGGGCTGTCATTTAGAAGCCACCGCCAAACCACCACTAAACCCCCGGGGTTTAGAATCCGCCATCAAACTGCCACCAAACATCCATGGTTTAGAACCCGCCGCTTAGTAAATTTTGTCAAACTAATTACTTGTCAAACTAATCAGAAGTAAACCACGAAATTAGACTAGCTAGAGTATGATATATTGTAATTAATCCCCCCCCCCCCCCAAATTGTACAGGTTTGATCAGTACCTTTTTCTTCCTTTATACATATTCCTGGTATATTTATATGCTTTCTTTATTTTGATTATATTTGTGGGATACACAGATATCCCACAGATACACAGATAACCAAGATTTTAACAAATGTGTAACAAAAAATGTAAATTTGATGCACTAGCAACTAACTATCTTTTGGATACTAGCATTAAAACTGTATGCTTCCAAAAATATAATATACATTTTTGAAACCGTAACAATACAGATAATCACTCTTTTCCTATAGGAAAAAACAACCAACCATATGCAATAGAAAAATATGGGCAGACTTGTGTGGAGAGTGCAATTAATTTTCACATATGTATCTTGATGTGTCCCAGTAATTTAACCTATATTAATGAACTCGACTCAACAATTCTGTCTTTAAGATCTGGGTAAAAAAAGAAAAATACATGTTTGAGCATCTACTGAGTTCATTCTAATTTCCTCCTAAATGAGACTATTTTAGGTCATTAGATGGCAGATATTGAACAATTCTAGAAAAATTGTATGGGTGAGATCAAAGTACATGTACAGGTTGAGTCTCCCATATCCAAAAAGCTTGGGACCAGGGGTATTTTGGATATTGGAATATTCCGTATTTTGGAATATTTGCATAAAATAATTAAATATTTTGGGAATGGGACCCAAATCTAAACACAGAATGCATTTATGTTTTATATACACCTTATACACACAGCCTGCAGGTCATTTTATACTATATTTTTAATAATTTGTGCTTTAAACAAAGTTTGTGTACATTGAACCATCAGAAAGCAAAGTTTTCACTTTCTCAGTCATGCTAAAAATATTCCGTATTTCGGAATATTCCGTATTTCGGAATATTTGGATATGGGAGACTCAACCTGTACTTACATTTTACATGACATCCCTACCTTTGGAATTCTCTCCCTCTCCCTATCAGACTCTCCACCTCTCTACAAATCTTCAAATGGGCTCTCAAGAAACACTACTTCATCAAGGCCTTCCAGCTCTCATTCTAACCCACTTCATGCTCTTTCCTCCCTATCTACCCCTTCTGTGTCACGCCTGTCTGTTTGCTCCTCCCCTTTAGAATGTAAGCACTCACGAGCAGGGACCTCTTCCCTCATGTGCTTCTCTTTACATTTTCTTCTACTCTTTACTCCCCACAAGGGCACCTAACACTTGACTGCTAACTCCCTGCTGCTTATTGTGAATGTTTTAATCGCTATGTATATAAACCATGTCCTTGTCCTGCACTGTAATGTACTGTAAGTTACTCGTTTCTTGTTCACTTATTATTTTATGTACTCTGTAAGGCGATGCGGAACACTTGTGGTGCCATATAAATAAAGGATAATAATAAGAATAATAATAATACATTATGATCCAAAATATCAGAATAAAACCAGAATAGACACCACATGCTATAAATCTGGCACTAGGCTCACTTTTACATAAATTTAATGGCACCAGTTCTTGACTATTTCCCTTTAACTGTTTTCTGAAAACTTTATGTTTTTACAGTTTTGATGTTATGTGGTTATTTTTTTGTTTGTTCTAAGTAGTAGGCAGTAAATACCATAATTATCACAAGATAGATGGACTGAATTGTTTTGTCTATGTCTACAGATAAGCTTAGAGCTGTGATTTCAGTGCACAAAACAGAGCAACAATATTGTGGTATCAAGAGCAACAGCAATATACAAATATACCATGAAAACACAATTGTCTTATAGTGGCATTCCTTTTTACAATGTAAGAGGTGGGTTATGTTCAGGTAGCACTAATTGTTGTATATACGTTGATAAGTGAGAGGAAGAACTGAACTTTAGAACAGATAAAATGGATACATACAAAAAATGGACTGTCCAAATTACAGAGTTAACACAAACACTTTTATAGGTTTAAACTTTCAGTCGTGAACTGTTAATTTCTGGTGAGTAGTAATATACTAGGCACATGGAAGCAGAGCATAAGTGAGTAAAACAAATATATTTGGGAATATATATAATAGTGAATATATAGGAATGAAGAGTTGGTTAGTGAGTGCATACGAAGACAATATTGCAACATTATATTTTCTCTATGCACTTCTAATGAATCCTCAACACATTCCACTAAGGCACCAATTTAATTAGCTTCAATGGCCACCAGGTGCTGCAGAAGAGGTCGGAACACCGTCAAAATGTGTGATGACGGCCAATCGCACATCCCCAATAGTTCATTTGTCCAATAAACATAATCCCTTCATCTTCTGTTCATGTACCACCAATGGGTACTATTCATCAAGTAGAAAACTAGAAGGGTCAATTTAACATTTTTCCACTGGATGTTAAATGGTGAGAATATGTTTTATTCAGTCCCAACAGAAATTCAGTGCAGCAGAAAGCATTACAATAAGTATGTATACTTGTACAGTAATCAGATAATTAATTTGTTGTTGGGAACCATTTTTACACCACCTTTGTAGGGTAGAAGCTCCTTTTACTGACTGTCTATTAGTTTCTTGTAAAAATCGAGTAAAACTTGGAAGAAATGTTTTGACCAATGTCTGCCATCTAAGTATTATGGATCTTTACAGCCAACACTACTTGTTAACACATAAATTTACAGCATCTCAGATCAGGCATATGTTTTGACACAATTCATACATCTTTTTGTAATATACTGGATGTCATATCCTTCATTGCTCTTCATAATAACATTTCTCAAGTCAAAATCTGGTACACAAAGATCAAAGCTGACTGGTGTTCTGTGATAGATTGCAACCACCACAGACAAAATGGGGGAGAGATTAAACCAGAGGAGATAATTCTCTACTGTCAAGTTTCCTCAGAGCATCTTTTTAAATTAATTTATGTTATGGTCTATTCCCATGAAATGGCTAGGGATTGCAGATTATATTGAATATTCATGTGACGTTTAGGAAGATAAACCTGGATTATTATTATTTTTAAAAGAACACATTTAGGGGCGATTAAATTGGTGTGTGGGCGGCGATAATTAATGGGCACCCAGTTTTGTAATTCAATTATTCGGGGTGCCCATTACTTATCGTGGACTTTACACCCTATTAGACCGGATTTAGCTGTGTAAATCGGCTAAACCCATCTAAATTCCTGGTTAAATCACCCAAACTATTGTTTGGACGCCCTAACCACAGGTTCATCGCACAATTTTGCTTGCACCCCACCCTTTGCTCGTACTATATGCTACTTCATAGAGTGGTCTAACTGTATTACATGACTTTCTTTTAAAAGGAAACAATAGCCTGCAAATGCTTTTATTAGCTTGCAAATGCTTTTATATATATATATATATATATATATATATATATACATATATAAATGTTTCCCTCTTTACATATATTTTATACTATTATCGTCTTTAAAACTATGAAGTTATTCCATCTTTGATACTATGGGGCTGTTGCAGAGTTGCACCCAGTGGTTCTTGCCATTTTTAGCACTGTGCATGCTTCATGGTTGAACATACGCAACTATAATCAACAAGGGGCTATACTGAAACACAGCATATCTGTTACACCTCCAGTTGCGGCTGAATGGGCATAACTGGATGGCAATGGAGCATTTGCACGTAGACGCAATAACCGGTTTTCTCCCGTTAAACCGTGGTCACATGCGACAATTTTTGTGACAAAACTTTTCTCCCTATCCCATTACATGATTTTCATGAAAACTAAAGAATTTTTCCCCAATTTTCCTTTTCGGGAGAAAACTATTCTCCATAGTAAAATACTGCCTTTTCGAGTAAAAGCAATTACAAGCAAGTTAGAATTTTTCAGGTGTTTGGGCTGGCTTTTTTGGCAAATTCTTTTCACCTACTCAGAAGTGGTGAAAAGTACAATCTAGTTTCAGGAATCTTGACTATCAACATATTTTTGGTTTCTGTATGTAATAGTAATTCTCAATATGCATTTTTTTTAACATTTTTAAGTTTTTTTTGACCTTTAGGAAATATTTATTTTTCTCCATCTCTGCTGCTCTCCTCTCTGCTGTGTCAGGTCTCCGAAGTGCTGTCTTTGGTCTCCTCTTCTCCTGCTGTAGAAGGCAATCCAAATTGATCCAAACGCTGCTCCACCAGTCTCTCCAAGCTGCGCCCTAGTCAAAATGGTGCCAGGACTATGGACCTCATTCAGAGTCGGTCGAAGCGGCCGCACGGTCGTACGGAAAAAGGGGCCGGATATTCAAATGATTCCCTCGCAAGCTGCGTCCCTAAGTTCGGATCGGTAGTTGGCCGACCAAGGGGAGGAAGCGGTCGGAAGACTAAAAAATACGCCCCCTTCTCGTACGCTTTGCACGTCATCGCCAAGGCATATAAGGATTAATCGAGACCATCGGGAACCATCGGCACTGGTTGTAGAGCTTAAGGTTGACCATACCCTCTCTTAAGCTCTACGATCATGTCAGTGTAAAAATCTCCCATGTCACATGTGCCATGACGCTACTTTGTTAATTATGCACTCCCATAATCCGTATGCACTCCTATAAAACGCTGTTCGTATAATGAGGCACGCCTGCGTTCGGATCTCCACTCCCCCGTTTTCAAGCACCTTCCCCTGTTACCACCCACAAACGCCTCCATCTGTCACTCAAACTACCGACCTGGCTGTGTTCAAGGAACTTTACGCATGCGCAGTATAGTGAACATCGGTGGCGTACGACCGTGAGGCTGCTTCGACCGACTCTGAATGAGGTCCTATGTCCCAGTAACTCTTAAATAGTATGAGGTAATGGCAGGAAAGCGATAAGTTCCCACCCCTCATTCGCACGATTGGTCTGTATTCGGGAGTTTTTTCCGGAAACTCGCTTGTAATTGGGTACCGTGAAAACATCACAACTAAAAGTAGCAGTTTTCTCGAGATGGCCGTAAAAACAAAAATATCGGGAGAATAGTGAAAATATCGCATCTGATTGGATACCCACCTTAGTGACCTGAGAGCATGTTGAATTTATGCAGTTGCGTGCAGAACCTTTGCACCAGGTATAGGGTTGATGCAAATTTGCGCAGAAAGTGATGACAGCTACTCTATTTTAACAAGCGGATGGATAGAGGAGGGCGACTCGCGTGTGTTTCTGCATCAGCCCTATGTGTTCTGTCTATTTCATCTCGCTGAGAAATTTCTGAAAAAATGCATTGGTAACATCAACCAAATGTTCTACCACTCTTTGCTATAAATTAGCCCCTAGGTGGAGTTGTTGCTTTTTTTATGTCTTCATTTTTATAATACTTCAATAGAGCAAGCAAATGAATGTGTTGAGTAATGGGATCATCTGAAATCAAATGTGTGTCGAAATGATTCTGTGATAATGTTTTTTTTCATTTTAATAAATTGAAAATAAACAGTACATAGTAAGAAATTTTCCTCCCTTCAAACTGCTTGATCCACAAGCTGTGTAGAAATAGTACAGTACATGCTAACTTATAAACATGATATATATTATATTCATATAATCATATTACAGTGTTAATATTTTAGCCATTTAATAGTCATATATTCATATAATAATATTTACTGTTTTCCACAAACTGACCTAATTGACCTAATTATAAGTAAACATGTTGAATCCTAGTTATAATTTAGGTTTATCAGGCATCAGACTTATTTGGATAACACTTTGAAACGTTGTCCTTTGTTATGCATTAGATGCACAGAAATACAAACATATGTTAATTCCATTGGGCACATGTAGAAATTGTAAGGCGCAGCTGTAACGCTTAGTTCTGATCACAGACCTACATTGTACACGTCTTCTCAAGTCTCCTATCACATTTATTATGAATTAATATTATTTACTTATTTTGTACTTTGGTAATAGTCAAATACAACAAATGTCATATTAGCAGTGTTGAAATTAGTTTGAAATATCAAGTGAAAGCACATTGAGCCTTTATATATGTCAGAGTAAATTACTATTGTTACATTATATATCATGCCTACCAACAGTCCCAATTTCTATAATACAGGTGCTGTCTACGTATCTCCCAAAATGTATTTAATGCTATTATTATTTTCTATAAAGTGTTGCTATGACCTTATGGATGCCCTTGTGAGAATGGGTAGTGAGTACAGTGGGATACAGTAGAGATCCCGGCGGTCGGGATGCCGACGTTCACAATGCTGGTGCCGGAATCCCAACACCAGTCAGAATTCCCGACACCAGCATCCCATTCCCAACCCAGTACTGTAAGTGCGTGTACATGTCAATGTTGCACTCCCTATGGAGATGTGACCATTGGAGACTTGGACACATTCGAGGTTGTTCTTCTCAGGGGGCCTATCTTTTATTGGTGCCGGAGGCCTGGTGTAATGATACGTCATGATGATGACATCAGCAGCGCTATCTATTTACTTCTGATTGTTTGCATATTGAACCCCCTTAATAATACTTTATTCATTATCGTTCTGGCTATATTATGTATAATGACAGCCTTCTATTTCTATTTCCTATTTGTCACTTCCAACTGGACTATTGCAGGAAATAAGATTTTAATTGGATTTATAAAGCTATAAATGGATGATGCGGGAGGGGGTTGTATTTAAATGAATCTTCTATGGAAAATGGTACTTCCGTTTTGATTAATAATGCTGTCAAGCCACGTCTCTACGTTACTGTCGGGTGTAAGTAAGCGCATTTCATACCTAACGTACGCCTGATGTAGAAATGTAGAAAAACCGCTATGTGTTTAACAGTTTAAATTTTGAAACGTGCTTAAATTTTGAAACTTTAAAAGGAAAGCAGGAAACATAGATTCAGGCCAATAAATGTATAAAACTCTAAATGAGGGTCTAAGTTCTCAGTTATTTATAGATTACTTTAAGCATGTGAATGACATTTCCAGGGACACTTTATTGGTGAACTGCGGCCCAAATGCTGTTATTTCTAGCTGACTGTGAAGATGCAGGACACTCTCCCCCTGTATTCCCCTTCATTCTGTACTATCCATGATGACCATGATACAATTCTATCAGATTTTAAATACTAACAGACAATACACTAACAAATTATATAGGGCACAGAAACACAGCTGATACAGTTAATGCTGCAGTAAATGCTGTATTTTCACCATATGGCAGTAGAATACTTAATAACAATAATTTGCAAATAATCATGTTATTATCTCATGGGGGTTAAAAAATAAATGAATGGAATAACTCCACTCATAACTTCAAATGCAGTTAATATAAATGAGTTAATGGTAAAGATAGATATTAGATAGATAGATATTAGAGATAGATAGATAGATAGATAGATAGATAGATAGATAGATAGATAGATAGATAGATAGATAGATAGATAGATAGATAGATAGATAGATAGATAGATATGCAATTGGAAATATTTTAAAAAAACTTTTTTAAATAAATTTTTTTAAAAAGCATTACACAAATTTTGTATATAATGTGAATTACAGTTATCCACAGTTATCCTACTTTCTCAGTAGCATGGTAAGCAATTCACTATAGAAGCATATCCTAATTAACACTGATACATAATTTGTGTAAAACTGCAGTCTTTGTAGATTGAGCTGCGATAATTTAAGACAAACTGAACTGCGGGAACTTGATTATGTTGTGACAGAATATGGGGCAATAAAACACTCGTCTGTATGAACTATTTTTCAATACCTTGTTCATTCCAAGTATTTTATTATATGTCAATATAAAGTAAGAAGTTGGAGTATACAAAGAAAATTCAAATATGTACATTGTATACCTTTGTTTAGGGAATATAAACGATCCCCTAACTTTAAATTGCAGCTAAAAAAACCCATTTCATATAACACACCAATGCCAGCTTGGCAACCAAAACTGAGATGTAATTGGTTTAGCAACTATATAATATGTAATACAGATGATGCAAAGCACAAATTTGCTATCATATTTCTATCATACGGTATGTATACGGATATCATTCTAAACAGGTTTTAATATATACATAAAGATGGTTTTACTTTCCCTGTCCATGGAATTGGCATATCATGGGCTGTATCTATATCTTCATCAGAGGGACTCTGACAGTGGTCAAATGCTTATCTATTAACAGTTGTATTGATTTACAATGAACCATGATGGTATAGAGACGTTAGCAAGTCATTACTGCAGCTGACTAGGTAGCAGACTGGAATAAGATGTGAGCTGGATGAACTAACAGCAGCACTTTCCTACTTGCTGGGTGGTAGTTGTACAGCACAGCTGCGTGTGTTCACATTTAAGCTAAAGTGTTTAGTCCCAGCATTACAAGGAGTCATGGCAAGCACAGGCAGAATATAACAGAACATAAAGTCACCAGGCAGTATTAGTAATATGCAGTATAGGCACAGCTCCCAACATTTCAATCATATGCTCCTCTATCACACTACAGCTGGAGAGGGGGTTGAATACCCCTGACCTGGAGATATACAGTATGCACATATCTCTACATGATTCAGGATCCAAACTCACATAAAACACTTTTCACTATTCAAAGTCTGAGCCATCACACAATGAAAAACACAACCTTCAGTTAGATATGATTTTAGATGATAGAATCTTGTAACTTAAGTAGGAAAGACTTAAGAGATGTATTTCTAAGTAGCTTGGGGATGTGGGGTCCACATAGAGGGGTCCTAATTTTTGAGGGGTCAGCTGTCAAATGAATGGAGAAGCTGGCACAATACTGCATGTTTTGTTACACAATATTTATAACTCATCATAACCAGTATATCATAGTACATAATCAAATATATATATATATTGTATACCTTGACAAAGGGGCGACACGGCCCCGAAATGTTGGAAGATTCAATTACACGCTTTTGACTTTTTGCAAAATCCCGGAGTGCCGCTGTTTTCTTTTCTATTATATATATATATGTGTGTGTGTAAATATATATATGCTAATAAATGAAAACTCTTACAGTTAAATAGTAGTTAATAGTATTGATCCATTAGCTACAAATGACATGTTGCTGTAAATAATCATTACATTATGTACAGTGTGACAGATAAAAGTTTGCAGCCCTGAAGTACTCTGATTCATAACACCCATGTCATGGAAATCAGTCATTGTAATAGACAAGGGATATGATATGACAAGTTTGCTGCTTGTAATGAGTTTACATTACACCAGTGTGATTATACAAGTTGTGCTCTACCTGGTTTCAATCACAGCTATGATGTCGGGCTCCATGGTTAAGTTCCCCTGTTCTATAGCTGATCAAACTCTATTATCACTACCTGACCTGAATGTTAGATGCTGATTAGTTGGGGGACTGAGATTATAGATTTAACATCTTTCAAGTAGAGATGCTTTCAGCATTGTGATTAAAATTATTAAACATGTGTCAATAGCACCTATTTTAAATATGACATATGTTCTCAAGCATTAGCAGTTTAAATAAACACACACACACACACACACACACACACACACACACACACACACACACACACACACACACACACACACACACACACACACACAAACACACACAGTATTGTCATTCAATTCTATTTCATCCTGTACTTAAAACAAAGCAGAGAAAGATATATCAGGAAGATTAAATTCCCTTAAATATTGCCAAAAATTTATTTTGTAAAAAGGAG
Source organism: Taudactylus pleione (assembly GCA_031769625.1). Classification (NCBI taxonomy): domain Eukaryota; kingdom Metazoa; phylum Chordata; class Amphibia; order Anura; family Myobatrachidae; genus Taudactylus; species Taudactylus pleione. The sequence goes on along the minus strand of JAUIMM010001821.1, from coordinate 1,518,035 downwards.
AAACAAAACCCATTTTTAGAATTGATAACAGTGAAGCAGAAATCTCCTTACCTGGAGGTGCAGACTGATTACCTGCAGGAAATACCGATCCCCTCAGTACCGCTGAGCTGTCATGCATATGACTAGTAGTGGGATTCTTGAAAAAAAAAAAAAAAAAAGAAAGAAACAAAAGAGCTTGAATAAGTCCTATATCGTGAATATATCAGTTTGTATGCAAGAAGTCTGCTGGTTGTGCTCACGTAGGAATAAATAATAAAAAGCAGTGGAAACTGAGCAGCATCCTCGATATGAGAGTGTAAGACCTCTAGTGGTAATGCACCGAAGCTGCTGCTGCTGCTGCACATTTGTGGAGACTGTGCTTGTGAATGAGGAAGTGTCACAGAGATGGACAGCCATGAGTCCATGCTACAGTGTCACACTGCAATGGTCACAAATGCTGTGTTGCTGTGTAGTGTAATTTAAATAATGATTTTATATATATATATATATATATATATATATGTGTGTGTGTGTTTATTAACAATATGACAATAAGGAGATATATATATATATATATATATATACATATATATATATGTATATATATACATATATATGTATATATATATATATATATATATATATAAACCCACATACACATATTCTCACATCCCACTAAAGTGGCTGCAACAGAGGCTTATGGGAAAGGATTAGTAAACAATAAGAGGTCTTTGTTGATGTTAGTGGGTAACTTTCACCCTAGTGAATTGCTATGTTCTCCTCATATTGTGTTGTTTGGTAAAATAGTTGAAATCTGCTGTGAGCATACAGTATATATCATTAGAATTCACTTTGCTTCTATTATATAGTTAGTGGCTCTTTGACAAGACATTGCATCACCATCATATTTCACTTTCTGTCCAAACTAAAGAGTAGTGAAGCTCTCTCTGCTCATCCTGTGACATCACACTCACCCGCTTTGCCAGATTCTAGCCAAAATCAATGCAGCCTTTTTCATAAGCTGTATGGAAAGATAAATGTATGAATATTAAGAGCATGCTGCCCTGCCTTTACCTAGTATAAAGTATTCTGGCATAGCGAGCAGTGACTCAGGAAGCAAAATCCTTACTTGTAAATTCTGTTCAGTAGCCAGCGGCTGTAATGTTAGAGACTTACTAGCTGCTTTCTGGCACAAATCATACTTATGGCAGGAGATTTGCAATAGTTCTAACAACCAACATGGAAGCTACAGTTACGTAATTGTTTTCAAAGCACTTGTGGCATTTACCTGGAAATACAACTGGTGCAGCAAATTTAATCCTCTACGAATTGACTGGTATTATTTGATTATTTAATGCACATCAGTGACAAGCATGATAGAAAGTATAAAATTATTGCCAAATAAAGTACAGATGTGTAAACACTAATGTCTCATTTTCACGGCAAACTTATGTTGATCTACATGAGAAGCAACATCAACTAGGGTTCTAAGCAATGAAATACCCGTAGGGTGACACCTGGCCCACAAGTTACCATTTCATTGGTGCAATTCCTGCCACCTGACCTGAAGGAACTAGTGGATCGAGCTTGCTTTAAAGTGTGTTTTGTTATATTGTTACGGAGTACATGCTATTACAGTAGGTTGTTAGCCATATTAGTGTTCACTCTAGCTCCGGCGGCAGGCAGGGTGCCGGAGCTAGAGAGGGCAACTTTGTGCGCGCGGGTGAAAAGGGAGCGTGGCCATAAAAGGGGGCGTGTCTATAAGACGCGTCCCCTTTTTCATCATACTTGGGGGCGTGCCCGGCACTTACGGACATGCCGGGCAGCCCCCAAGCGCTGCAAACAGGGAGAATAGATGCCGGGCGCATGCGCCCAGCGTCTATTCTCCAGCGGTGACCGGGTCACCGCACATTTCTCCACCCGCAGGACACTGCGTCCCGCGGGTGAAGACTGCACCCGCAGCCTGTGAGGGCAGGGTGCTTTTTGCCCTCCTTCTGGAGGGCAGGGTGCTTTTTGCCCTCCAGAAGGAGGGCAGGGTGCCGCACCCTGCTAAAACAGCCTAGCGGGAACGCTACATATTATAAAGGGTAATTGAACATTCAGTTCAAACTACTGTCTCACAGTTGTGAACAGTTTTGAAAATGGTATGTTTAGCCTATCCATGAGTTTTCATTTTTGTAGAAAGGCCACATAGATCTGACACTAAAGTAGCAGAATTGTCAGAGCAGCTGACTGTGCCTTGAATTCTTCCCTATGGCTTGTGATTCAATATCTATTATTGTTTATTTCTATATTAATTATTTTTTTCATTTTCACTTTGTCACAGTTTTATGAGCAGTTATGGGTTTGGTGCTATCAGCCTGTATTTGCACTACCAGTAACAGGGTGCAGTCTAATGCACTGGTGGGATTTGTCAGAGACTTCCGCAAGGAAGTTACAGGTTACTAGGTCCCTAGTAATAGTTACTGGTGTGTTAGGTAGATGGCAGTTAGCTCACAAAGAGAAGTCAGCAAGCTGGCCTCACATACATAAGGAGTATGCAAGGGAGAGTCACAAACAAAACCAATGTCACTAGAGGGCTCAGATAAGCCACAGGGATAATACCAAGAGGGGAGACAGACAGAACCTTGGTCAGAACTCTGGGAGATCTTGGCTAAACCCCAGGGATAATGCTGAGATAAGTCAGATATAAGCCAGGTCATATACAAGGCCAAACACAATAGAGATCAGGGGATGCTGGAGCAATGTAGTTAGCCTAATACTCTGGCAGCCATCTACAGCCGGTGTGGAGCTTATATAGGGACGTCAATACAAACAGCCCACCTGTGTGATGACAGCAATTATGGCAGGAATAAAGCCAGGACAGTGCCGCGCCCCTATAAAAAAGGGGAATGTCACTGGTAGCAAGGTCAGCGTAAAGCATGCTACAGACATGGTAATATAGCTGCCACGCATGGTATGCACAGGTATCGCGCTGAGTCTGGCGTTCCATGACAATGTGAGTCTGTAGCTATTCTGCCAACATAGAAAATATACAATAATTTGTCATTACTGGTGCTGTAGAATACATATATTTTTTATACAGATGAACCAGTGGAGATGGAGGTCTGTGCTGACAAGTACGGTAGTAGAACAATAGCAGAAAACTGACAAGACAACAAAAATGTAGATCTGGATTGTTCCTATTTACCTTGTGATAAATATATGCCTAGTCCCCTGTCACTTGACTCATGTGTCTGCTAGATGACAACTTACAAGGAGTCTGTGTAGTTGAACACCCTACTGATATGTAAATTTAAGAACATTTTATCAGATGAGCAGGTATTTTTTCCAGTCACTGAATGACACTTTCTTTGGTCACTTGGTCACACGCATACAGGGCCAAATTAGAGAGACCTGTTAATTCTGCAGCCATACTGAACAACAGCCAGCTACATCACTACTTCCTGCTTGGCCAGTGACCCCACACAAGGAAATTTTCCATTTGGTCTGGTCAAATGAGTTGTGATTGAATATTGTTTGTGCCACAGTCTTTTTTACAGGTTACAAAGGTAAAGGTACAGTAGTCCAGTTTGGTCAGTTATGTTCAAACTAGCCAATCACACCTGCTTGTGTATGTGCAGCTTTATTCACCAAGTAATGTTTACAAGGGGACAGCCAACATGTATATCCATAATGTTTCTCCTTTCTAAACGGTGGAAAATAAAACCTTATATACTATATTCTCAAATCTCAAGTAAATTTTTTGTTTAATATACTTTTACTTAAACCATGAAAGTATTTTTAAATGTTAAAAATATGATTAAATGTTAAGCTGGGTACACATTAAATGATGTGCAAACCCAGCAATGCGACGAACGACGAGCCAACATATCGGGCGGCCGCTACACATTACATGATCCGGCGCCCAACAGCCCGATATGACGGCACCCACTGCACGGGGTCGTCAGTCACATTGCCAGATTGGTCTGCATGTAGGGACGACCTGACAATATGACTCGACTGACCAAACGGGAGCACGCATGGGCCGACATAGTTACTACACACTAGCCGATTTTGGATCGGGCAAAATATCATTTGAATTGTACCCACCTTAAAGTGCAGACTAAAATCATATTCACGCCAGTCATGACTTCGGAAATATGCCTAGGCTAGAGTGCACCAAATGCAACAACTTTCATCATAGTAATTAAAATTATCTTGTAAAGCTTAAATAGCAATAATGAAATATTAAATTAGCCAGATGTGCCCGGCTAATGTCAATGACCTTTGCAATCCTTTGTAAATTAGACTATGTAAGATAGTTACAAAAACGAATGGAGATTAAGGCGCATATTCAATTAGGAGCGAAAAGCCGTTTTTGGCGAAAAAGTTTAGTCGGTGACGTCATTTCGCCAGGCGAAAATTTATCCCCGTATTCAATTCCAAAGACTTTTTGTTGTGTCTTTGGAATTGTGAAAGGTGTGAAAGTCAATGCACTGGAATTGGCGAAAAAGATTCGCCTGTGAAAGCTGTTGAAAAAAAGTGTAGAATTGGGGTTTTGGGGTGCAAGCTTGCAGGAGCCACCCTGCAAGCCTTGGGACAGCCCCCCAAAGGTAAACTGTGTAAAAAAAAAGTTTAAAAAAATACTTAAGTACACCCTGAAAAATACCAAAGTTGGGGAACAAACTTAAAAACTAGCGAAATAGACTCCTGGGGAGCCCCACGTATGCCCGAGGTGTTTTTAAGATTGCAGGTGGTTGCGGCAGGTGGATTTTTTTCATTTTTAAAAACTTCACATTAGCAACTTCAAAATATGCTAGCACTCTATTTCATGTACCCCAAATTTGATGGGACTGGTTATTTTGATGAAACAATATTGCTTAATGCCATTCTCCACCACTTATGCAAAGACGCTAATAGCAAGCTTTTGGAGGAAAAAAAAACCTAGAATAGGTTACTAGAACACCCCTATAGTGATATCCTATGTTAATGCAGCTATTCGGGGGGTACAGATTGTTTTCCTCATTTTTGATAGTACTTTTTGCCAGGTCCGAATTCGCCAGGTGCCGTTTTCGCTGATTTCTATGTATATACAGGGATAAGCAGGGACGAGCGATACTTTTCCGCATGGCAAACCAGCAATGAAGGCGAAAAGTCCGGCATGAGAAAAGTACAGGACTTTTTCGCACATAACTGAATATGCCCCTATATCTCTACAGCAGTGGCGTAACTAGGGCAGGGCGAACGGGGTGCGTGCCCTGGGCGCCGTTGGACCGACGGCGCGGGTGGGGTGCCGCCGGCCATGGTACCGGCCTGCCCGCCCTAGTTAGCCAGTGTAGCGCCGACCGCAGTGAGTGCGGTCAGCGCTACACATTTACACAGGACCGGCGCTAGGCTTCCAGCGCCGGTCCTGTGTTTCACAGCTGAGCTCGCTCCCTCCCCCTGGGCGCTTGCCCAATAGTTCTAGGAGGCGGGCTCAGGCTGTGCATAACGCACGCATCGCCGCCAGTGCTGGCGGCGATGCGTGTGTTAAACAGCAGCCAATGAGAGTCAGATAGACTCTCATTGACTGCAGCAGCACCCACTGCAAGAGCCGGGCTTCCGTCCGGCTCCTGCAGTGGGTAATGGGACAGACGTCATGATGTCTGTCCCATAATGCTAAGCGCGCCAGCCCGGGAGGACTGGCGGGTGGCGGGAGTGGCGTTGCGGAAGCAGCAGCGTGGATTCAGGTAAGTATATTTTTATATATATATATTTTTTAACCTATCTGCACTACTGGGGGCACAACAGGGAAGGGGGATGGCTACTACTGGGGGGACCTTTACTGGTGGTGGGGGCACAACGGGGGAGGGGTGGCTACTACTGGGTGCTCCATTATTGGGAGGACCTCTACTGGGGGGGGCTATTACTGGGGGCACCATTATTGGGAGGACCTCTACTAGGGGGGGCTATTAGTGGGGGCAACGTTATTGGGAGGACCTCTACTGGGGGGGCTACTACTGGAGGCACTTAATCGGGAGGGGGAACCTTTACTGGGGACTACTACTTGGGGGGGAACTACCACTGGGGGCATCATAAAAGGGGCCTACTACTAGAGACACTGCACTCGGGGGACCAATACTGGGGGCAATAATAGGAAGGGCCACTACAGGGGGCACTGGATAGGGGGGATCACTACTGGGTGCCTGCATAAGGGGACCACTACTGGGAAAACTGCATGGGGGGGAGGACTACTGCTGGGGGCACTATATAAAGGGCACTGCATAGGGGGGGACTACTACTGGGGGCACCATTTAAAGGGCACTGCATAAGGGGATACCGCTACTGGGTGCACTGCATTGTGGGGACTGCTACTGGGGGTACTGCATAAGGGGGAACACTACATGGGGCACTGCATTTGGGGGGGCCACTTATGGGGGTACTGAGTAAGAGGAACTAATTGGGGGCTGTATAAGGGGAACCACTACTGGGGATACTGTATAAGGGGCACTACTATGGGCCTGCATAAGAGGGACCACAACTGCATACTGGGGGCACTGTATAAGGGGTACTACTGGGGTTAAGGTGCATATGGATAGGAATGTTCAGTGTGAAAATAAAGGAGTGTGTCATGTTGACACGCCCCATTTTTAAGTGACCACGCCCATTTTTTGACGCGCGCGCCTAAGGCGTGCGCACATCATGGTGGTGGTGGCGGGGGGTGCTCCCATTTCAAAATTGCCCTAGGCTCCAAATACCCTAGTTACGCCACTGCTCCACAGAGATTCCTAGCCAGGCTCACACACTGCCATCTATATGATTAAACTAAATATTTTCTATCCTGTATTTTTCATGCTTGCAGTCTTTTGGCCCCAAGAAACCTTCGCTCTTGCCCCCAGCCAAAATATATAGAATATAAAACATGAAAAAGCTTAAAGTTTTAAAGTGTTAAGGGGCATATATATTAAATATTAATTATAATTTATTATCGGCGCTATTCGTGGCAATGAAAAAATTATGATTTTCCTGAATGTATTAAAATACACCAGCAGGGACAGGGGCTCACTACTGTACTTCTTCAGGCACTGTGCGCACTACTGCGCATTCACGGTCTGCTAACTACGCATGCGCGAGTGCAGAGTGCCACTTTATGTGATATGTAGGCCATAGGCTACAACAGAATAATGGTATTAGCCACCAAGGCCAAACTCCGGAATGCACCGCATCCCAGAGCTTGGTAGATTTGGCTAAGAAGCAGCTCCCCTATAAACCTACAGGTGTTTTCGGGAGACATTCCGCAAATAATAATTGATAAATAGTACCCTAAAAGTGGTACCTAATGGCTAGTTAAACTGTAGTAAATCATTACAAGTTTGCAAGACTATAATGTCCCTTGTTCCAGTAGTGCAGTGAATTCCCTTGACAGCTTGACAGTTATCTATTTAAAATATCACTTTGAGATTACAGTACTTTTTGTTAATATGTAAAAGTACTCTACTACCTCATCTGATTTTGGTGAACACAATTGTCACTGAAGATGAAAAACAACAAAAGTTACTGAAATTCCAAGTGCAGGAACCTATTAGTCCTCCTGGCACCCTGCAGTTCTGTTGCAGTTGGTTAGGCGTCTGAAGCCAAGCCATAAATCTGGGGTTGGTTTATTGGTAGATTAAATGTCTGTTGTGCACATATTACAGGAGGCTGTATTGTTATTAAAGTTATGTCATATGCACTATAGTATTAACCAAAAACACAATTATCTAAAGAAGAAAGCAAATTTCCAGATGATATTCCTGTCCTGTATTTTATTACTAATTGGAATAATGGTTGAAAAACTGATGAAGCTTGCTGTACTAACAAGCATCCTGCTAAAAATTCATTGCAAACAAGTTGTTTATTCCATGTTTAATAAGCTCTGAAAAATGGATTAGGGAAATGATTTCGACTGACTTTTATCATGTACCTTAGGCAGGGGTTTTGGCTGGATAGCCACAGTGATGCTTATTGTAGTAAAAAGGAAAATACTGCTACTCAATTAAAGATACAAGCTGATAAAAAATTTATAGGCGCTTCCACACTCTGGACAAGTCTTCAGAAGCTTATTTTATCTTGATTTCACTGATTCCTTCCTGTTTCTTTAACTAGTTATAAGAATTAAAATAGCCGCCCCCAAAAAAACTAAAACAGGTGCTGGTATTGCATACAGTGACTACCATCAGAAAAAAACTCTGGATATGATTATGGGTTTCTGAGGGTTTTTTTTGTGTGTGTGTGTGTGCGCGCGTGTCTGTCTGTATGTGTGTGTGTGTATGTGGGGGGGGGGGTAGTATTATTGGTGTCATTATGGGACTGTTCTGCCTCCAGGGGATCCTAAAAGAGGGGAGGTCTCACGGGCAACTGTTTTTATTGTGGTATTGAAAAAAATGTCATGCAGCCCCTGCTGCAAAATGCTGTGATGCACGGAATTTTGCAGCCGGAAGGAGGACCATAATGAAGCAATTCAAAGCAAAATGCATCGTGATTCACTCCTTTTTGCAGCTTGTAGCAGTTCCGCAATGACTCAGGGCCTGATTCAGAGCCGGACGCTCTTACCAGAGCGCTCGCTCTGAATCAGGGCCCTCCTACCTAAACTTAGAGCGGCCTCCTGGCCGCCCACATAGCTGTGGGTGACCACCCATGGCATATGCGAGCAGCCAAAAAGATGGTCGCGATGGTCAAGACCATCGCGACCATCGGGCTTGCGACGAGACCCTGCGTTAGGGTCTCGGTGACCGCAAGCTCTGGAGTGATTTTGGCTCTATCAGAGCCAAAATCACTCCCACTGACATCACTAGTGATGTCAGTGGGGCCGGACCCAGACGCCTCCATCTGACAGCCACGCCCCTGGCACGCCCACCAAAGGGGGCATGCTGTCAATCAACATCGCCAGCACGCCCCCTGTGGTGCGAGACCCAGAGCGACGGCTTCCCCGTCACTAGCCGGGTCTCGCGCATGCGCACGACGGAGCAGCCTCCGTCGTGCGCATGTGCACTAGGGCACCATCGACCCGATTGCGAGCGCTCAGCGCTCGCGAGCGGGTCTGAATCAGGCCCTCAATTTCATACTTGCCAACTCTCCCTGATTGTCAGGGACACTCTTTGAAATAGTAGTAATCTCCCTGACTCCCTAAAGTTTAGCAATCTCCCTGATTACACCTTACCTCCATTATGAAGCTGGTATAAAAAAAAAAAGTCCCAGAGATATATACAGTACATTCAACTGGGATCATTATTAAAATTTCCCAGTCAATCCCTGTCAAAGTCAATTTTTTGGCACACCTCCCAGATGTAGCAGTACAGTCCACTTTAACGCCGCGCCAGGGGCATCTTAAGAGAGGAGGGGGCCCGTGTGCACTCCCTGTGCAGGGTCCCCTCCTCTCTCCCCGGTGGCCAGCAGCCGACTGATATGGCTGGCCAGCCACCGGAGCATTAGCAGACTCTGGGCACTAGAGTGTGCCTGGAGTCTACTGTGCATGCGCAAAACACCGGAAAAAATGGCCGCGGTGTTCTGAGCAGCGCTGACACCCGACACGGGACCACGGACAGGTGAGTTTAAAATAATATGGGTGCAGGGTGTGCTGTGCGGGGTCCCCTAGCACCGATTATAGATACGCCACTGCGCTGCGCCCATAGGTGTTGCTTTCACAGTCTCCCTGGAATGCTTTTTCAAAAGTAGGCAAGTATGCTGAATTCACAGCAAAATGCATCATCATGTGATTCATGGCATTGCAGCTGTAAGCGGGGCCACAATGACACAATTCACAGCAAATTACGTCATCACTGAACTGTCCCACCCACATCACTGCAGAAGTGAACAGGATGCGTGACATTCAGGGAAAGTAGGCAAGTACGATTGCCAGACTAATTAATAACTAGGTGAAAATAATACTACTATGCTGTAACTCCTAGCAACCATGAAAACATTGCTTCCATTAATTTAAAGTAGCACTCCCTGGTAGGGTGAAAAATATATGCTTACCAGATTTCCATTAACAGTAACCTGAGGTACTGCATCCCTGCCAGCTCTGGTCCTGGACTTCCCTGGTAATTTATGATTGGTGGAGGCTCCAGGGGTGGGGCTGCAGTACAGTCCAAAATTCACATAGGGGAGTCACACTAACGGCCAGTGAGTCCCAGGTAGTGATGTTTGGCAGTGTGTGAGATGACAGTTGGTGAGGCTCCCCTATTTGAATTTTGGACTCTGCTGTAGCCCTGCCACTTACCAGGGAAGTCCAGGACCAGAGCATTGTGTCCCTCCTGGAGAGGGTCATGTTGGGAGTTATGGTACTGCTTTATGCCACATTTAGGGGCTCATATAGTATTGGATAGAATTTACATTTAAATCGCAATCAGGGACGGTTGTAGGGGTGGGCTAACAGGGCCGCTGCCCGGAGCGCCGCTCCCTAGAGGGTGCCGCCGAGTCCCTTTATTCTTTTTAATGGCCAGCAGCTGCCATTTACACCCTCACATGTTCTGCTGGCTGCCACGATCGGAGCTCAGCTCTGATCGGGCAGCGTTTACACTGCACATGAGCAGCCAGCAGCTCAGCTCACTGAGGCTATAGAAAAAAATGGCCAACGGGGGAGCTGCGGAGCCTGTCAGTCACCACTGACGGCTCCGCCTCCAGACCGCCCACCATCTCTGTCAGGTGACCTCAGATCTGCAAAGCTCTGTGACTGCACTGCACTCTGCACTCAACAAGCAGCCTTCACTGCAGGCTAGACAGGAGGACTGAAGGTAAGACACAATAATATACTGGGAGATGTATATATACAATTAACGCCAGTGTGGTAGATTGTAACTGTGACATACAGTAAACACCATCATGAAAACAAACAAACAAAACCCAGAGTATCACAAATTCCTCCAGCTCTGAAGGTGTGAACATCTTTCCTGCTCTCTACCCCTACACCACTTCCCACACGCTATCCCCGACCCCCCCTTACCAACATATGTCCCACCTCCTGCTCTCTTCTCACAGCTACAACCCCATACCTCCCTACTTTTGAAGAGAGGGATGCGGGACCCTTCGCGCGCCCGAAAAGGTGGCAGGGCTTCCGAAAAGGGGCGGAGCCTTGCGACAACCCCCTGTTTTCGTCACTATAGGGGGCGTGGCCAGCCCTCTCCGAGATGCTGGGCGTACTGCCGCTCGCGAGTGGGTCTGAATGACCCCCTGTGTTATTAACAACTAATAAATGCATATTTACCAAGTACAATACATTATGTGATAAAAAAAAGACAAATATTCAATCCATTATCATCCCCTTTAAGACATCAAATGGGAATCTGCCTTTGTACAGCGGACCAATATAATATAATAATACAAATATATCACAGCAGCCACAATAATAATAGCACTAGTATCAGTGGTAGGGATCAAGATGAACATAGCCGGTCAGAGTTGAATGCCGAATGTCATCACCCATTCATATCTTACAATTGGGATTGGGTATCTGTAAGTGAGCCTCCTCCTGACAGGCGCATATGCATCTGTGTTGTGGTCAGCATGTAATGCCTTTGTGTAAACTTTACATAATATTGGTGCTCATGTGCAGTAGAAAACCTACAAATTGGTCAAACACAAACAGGCACAAATTGGGGGTGATTCAAAGGTGGACACCGGGAAAGCATCGGGTGTAAGATGTTTTCACTGGGCATGCACCCAATGGTTACCGCACAGAGAAGCACAGCGAAATTGCATGGAGACCCATTTCCAGTTGCACTAACACCGGCGTCAATGGTCAGTCTGACATTCTGCGTCTGCCTTAGGCAGGTGCCATGTTCAATGGTGCATCAATAGCGCATCTTTGTACGCATACTGTATCAGTGGAATCTTACCGCAGTTAGTGGTCATCTCAATAGAATGACCGTCAGCTGCAGCATTACCATAAAGACACAGTAGCTGCTGCACCATAAGACGCAGCCACTACTGCAACTGTGTCCACCTCTGAATCACCCTCATTGTGTTTATATCCTACTCTACATGAGACACTTACTGTAATATCATTTTTTTTTATGAACAACTCAAGGTTATGAGCATTCACAAAAATATACTGTAGTATTGTCAAGGGGATGCGGTCATAATCCAGACCACTGGGATTCCGGCACTCAGAATGCAGGTGCCGTACCCAACCATTGGCAAGTATGTTCTTTTAATGAAGCAAATGGTGATGTCATAAAACCATAGGAAGTTATACTAAAGGTCATAACTAACAGATTATGGATTGCACTTAAAACTATTTTAGCACATGTGGTAGAAATAATTCTGCACTGTTTACTTTTATAATCTCCAGCGTTATCAACATGGAGAGGGGAACAGTATAAAGTAAGCGCAACTTCTGGGAACACAGCCACTATCAGATCAGTTGAGACACTTCATATATTTATTGCCCCAGTATTGCACTAAGCATAATAGGTAGAGAATAATAGGTAAATAAATAAAAAAGTAAATTGACAAACAATTACAAATTCAAGTAAAAAACACATTACACTTTATTAATAAATATAATATGTCTATGTGGGGATTTATACTATAATCCACCAAATCTTGTAGCAGTTTTTTTATGCTATTGGCCATCACACAATTGACTAGTGTGAAAATACATGGAAATGGTGCATATTTAGAAAAAGAGATACAGTTCTACATAGACTTTAAGAAGCATCAGATTCTCCATTAAAATCTAAGTAGTTTTCAAACACTGAATTCCAAAATGCCGGAGACCAAAATTCAGCCACTAGAGCCATATACTTAGTGGAGCCATAGATACTTAGTGGCTCACCACAATGAAAGGTAAAGAAGGAAGAGAATTAGGGAAAAAAAACTATCTTCAGCAAAATAAGAATAGTTTCAAATTTATCATGAATTTGTACGGATGAGTGAAAGTCTGCAAAAATGTAGTTCAAATCAAATTTTGTTGTACAGGCCATTTTGTAGAGGTGCACACTTTTGACAATACAAAATTTGTGTAATGCTTTTGCTACTACATTCTGCAGAATCGAAATCCAAGCTATTTTTGAAAATTTGCAGATTTTATAGTCTATAAATAAATCTGTGTGAGTTTTTAAATTAAGTAGAGCAATTTAAACATGCTTGAGACAGGCATAAGAATATCTTTACAAAGAACTAAGGCTCATTTAGGGTTGAGGTTACCAAAAGCTTAAAAAAGGGCAGACTAGATGGGCCAAGTGGCTCTTACCTGCCGTCAAATTCTATGTTTCTATGTAATTCTGTTCTGTAGTGTAGTGTAGTAGTTGAGTAGTCAGTGGAAAATAGAAATGAACAGGATATACAACTAGAACACAAATTATTGGGATATCCAACTGGAACAAAATTGTTGGTTGAATCCTGGGTGGAATAAAAAGATGGGGTATTAACAATCAGACCAAAACTGATAGGTGAGGTCAGGGCCAAACAAAATTCAGTCCAATTCAATCCAATTAGGTGCGAGTTTGCAAATGCCAGTTTGTTTCATGAAACTCGCACACTTTGCACTAATGCACGCTCCCGAAAAATGTGAGATCTTATTATAAATACCAATTTGCACTACTCGCAGCGATGTTGCGCAAATGTTGTACAAAAAGTGAACTGGAAGAAGAGCATGAAAAGGTGGGGAAACCATCCTGGACCCCCAAAAATTGGCAACTGAGATAGCAGAACCATATAGAAGGCTGTTAGTGGTCATAAGGAAAGCAATGGATTACTTAAATATCTATTTTTCACACTTATTAATAATGGTTGAAAAAGATAGGAAGCAATTGTTTTTCATCAAATTAAAGCCTTTGTAGCATTTTGTTAGACAGGAAAATGCTTGTACAGTGATTTTGCAGTGTTTTATACAAGTCTGTAAAAAGTTGGAATAAACACTTGTACTTCTCATCTGCAAAAATCCCTCTCCCATCAATACAGCACCTCCACATAACTGTCCCACATAATTTACACCTCCACATACCTGTCCCACATAACTTACACCTCCATATACCTGTCCCACATAATTTACACCTCCACATCCCTGTCACACATAATTTACGCCTCAACATACCTGTCCCACATCATTTACACCTCCATGTACCTGTCCCACATCATTTATACATCCACATACATGTCCCTCATCATTTACACCTCCACATACCTGTCCCACATCATTTACACCTCCACATACCTATCCCACATAATTTACACCTCCACATCCCTGTCACACATCATTTACACCTCCAAATACCTGTCCCACATAATTTATACCTCCACATCCCTGTCACACATCATTTACGCCTTGATATACCTGTCCCACATCATTTACACCTCCATGTATCTGTCCCACATCATTTACACCTCCACATACCTGTCCCTCATCATTTACACCTCCACATACTTGTCACACATAATTTACACCTCCACATAACTATCCCACATCATTTACACCTCCACATACCTGTCCCACATCATTACACCTCCACATACCTGTCCATATAATTTACACCTCCACATCCCTGTCACACATTATTACACCTTCACATACCTGTCCAACATCATTTACACCTCCACATACCTGTCCCACATCATTTACACTTCTACATACCTGTCCCAAATCATTTACACCTCCACATACCTGTCCCACATGATTTACACCTCCACATACCTCTCCCACATCATTTACACCTCCACATACCTGTCACACATCATTTACACCTCCAGATAACTGTCCCACATCATTTACACCTGCACATACCTGTCCCACATAATTACACCTCCACATCCCTGTCCCACATCATTTACACCTCCACATACCTGTCCCACATCATTTACACTTCTACATACCTGTCCTACATAATTTACACCTCTACATACCTGTCCCACATCATGTACACCTTCAGATACCTGTCCCACATCATTTACACCTCCACATACCTGTCCCACATAATTTACACTTCCACAACCCTGTCACACATTATTATACCTCCACAAACCTGTCCCACATCATTTACACCTCCACATACCTGTCCCACATCATTTACACCCCCACATGCCTGTCCCACATCATTTACACCTCCACATACCTGTCCTACATAATTTACACCTCTACATACCTGTCCCACATCATGTACACCTCCACATACCTGTCCCACATCATTTACACCTCCACATATCTGTCCCACATAATTTACACTTCCACAACCCTGTCACACAATATTACACCTCCACATACCTGTCCCACATCATTTTCACCTCCACATACCTGTCCCACATCATTTACACCTCTACATACATTTTCCACATCATTTACAACTCCACATACCTGTCCCACATCATTTACACCTCCACATCCCTGTCACACATTATTACACCTCCACATACCTGTCCCACATCATTTACACCTCCACATACCTGTCACACATCATTTACACCTCCACATAACTATCCCATATCATTTACACCTGCACATACCTGTCCCACATCATTACACCTCCACATACCTATCCCTCATCATTTACACCTCCACATACTTGTCACACATCATTTACACCTCCACATAACTATCCCACATCATTTACACCTCCACATACCTGTCCCATATAATTTACACCTCCATATCCCTGTCACACATTATTACACCTTCACATACCTGTCCAACATCATTTACACCTCCACATACCTGTCCCACCTCATTTACACTTCTACATACCTGTCCCAAATCATTTACACCTCCACATACCTGTCCCACATGATTTACACCTCCACATACCTCTCCCACATCATTTATACCTCCACATACCTGTCACACATCATTTACACCTCCAGATAACTATCCCACATCATATACACCTGCACATACCTGTCCCACACAATTACATCTCCACATCATTTACACCTCCACATACCTGTCCCACATCATTTACACTTCTACATACCTGTCCCACATCATTTACACCTCCACATACCTGTCCCACATCATTTACACCTCCACATACCTGTCCCACATCATTTACACCCCCACATGCCTGTCCCACATCATTTACACCTCCACATACCTGTCCTACATCATTTACACCTCTACATACCTGTCCCACATCATGTACACCTCCACATACCTGTCCCACATCATTTACACCTCCACCTACCTGTCCCACATGATTTACACTTCCACAACCCTGTCACACAATATTACACCTCCACATACCTGTTCCACATCATTTTCACCTCCACATACCTGTCCCACATAATTTACACCTCCACAAACCTGTCCCACATAATTTACACCTCCACATACCTGTCCCATATAATTTACACCTCCACATCCCTGTCCCACATCATTACACCTCCACATACCTGTCCCACATCATTTACACCTCCACATACCTGTCACACATCATTTACACCTCCACATAACCATCCCACATCATTTACACCTGCACATACCTGTCCCACATCATTACACCTCCACATACCTGTCCCTCATAATTTACAACTCCACATACCTGTCACACATCATTACACCTCCACATACCTGTCCCATATAATTTACACCTCCACATCCCTGTCACACATTATTTCACCTCCACATACCTGTCTCACATCATTTACATCTCCACATGCCTGTCCCACATCATTTACACCTCCACATACCTGTCCCATATAATTTACACCTCCACATACCTGTCCCACATCATTTACACCTCCACATACCTGTCCCACATCATTTACACCTCTACATACCTGTCCCACATCATTTACACCTCCACATACCTGTCCCTTATAATTTAATCCTTAATTGAGCTTTTGTTAGAGAAATTCATCTGAAAACATCTTTATTGGCCCAACATTTTTACCTAAAAATAAAGATATTGGCTACCTTTTCACCTGCTCATGGGGGTGTGCTCAAACAAACACTGATTTCCCTTGAAAAATCAATGTGAGTTTGGAATTGGATTGCAACTGAAATTTGTGATGCAAGTTTCACAGGACTCACAGGACCCAACAATTGGATTGACCCCATAGGGGAAATTCCATCCAGGATCCTTAAATGTAAATTCCTCTGATGAAATAAAAATTTTCAGCCAAATGTAAAATGAGGTGACTATTCCATGAAACACTTTTGAAATCTTTGTAATATGTACTCAATAAAGTCTTGGGATGCCACATGGTTTGGACCTTTTTGAATTGATAAATGTAATATAAAGATTTACTATAAAAGAACTGTAAACTTAACATCCATTTTCAGATATCAGTAATATCATACAACTTAATTGTTTAATATGTTCTGTCTGTTTGAGTATACTCAATAAAAAGCCACACCAGCATGGCATTACTGATCTTACATGTGTTTAATAGTAAAAAGGACAAAAATATATCGAATTCTTAGATGCCTCAATCACTTTATATCTCTTCAAAGGAAAGAGATGTACAAGAATTCGAGGACATGCACTGAAACTGGAGGGAGGAAGGCTCAGAGGAAATTTGAGGAAAAATTACTTCACAGAAAGGGTAGTGGATAAGTGGAATAGCCTCCCATTAGAGGTGGTTGAAGCTAAAACGGTGGAACAATTTAAACACGCTTGGGATAAGCATAAATATATCCTTCAGAGAAACATAAGAAACAAATAGGGTGAGAGTTGCCGAAGTGATAATGAAAAGGGGCAGACTAAATAGGCCAAGTGGTTCTTATCTTCCGTCAAATTCTATGTTTCTATTTTTGTTTTGTAAAGCTTGTTCACAAGGCCTATTAACCCCTTCACCACTGATGTTTTTATTACTTCTGTGCTGAGCCTAATTTAGCATTTTGTGGACTGGTCACATTCCGATATCAGTATTAGTAATTCATTGAAGACTTTGAATTTGAAAAAGGTGAAACCCTTATTTGAAAAATAAAGGGGGACACACAAAATTACTTTTCTATTAAATGGGGCACATATATTATTATTATTATTATTATTATTATTATTATTATTATTAGCTGAAGTACCTGACATTGCCTGGGTGTAAATCTTCAAGTTATTAAGTTATCAATGAGTTGGATGTAACTGTCAACATTTTAAAAATCATTTGCAGCTTAGCAGATCTTCCAACACACCTATGAGGAAAGTTCTGCCCAACACACTCCGCCGTGATGTCTGACCGGGACCACAACCACTCCATTAGGCATCCCAGACCAATTGCCACTCCTGTGTGAAGTTTTAATCCAAATCCATCCAGTGGAAGGCCAAGAACAGGCTCCCTAGGTCAAAGTTCTGCCCAGCGTACACCAACGACATCAACCCACTAGTATGTCTTCTGGGAGCCAATGTTACCACCCTGTACAGTTTTCATCTAAATCCATCCAGTGGAAGGCTCAGAACAGGCTCACCGTGTCAAAGTTCTGCCCAGTGTACACCAACAGGAAGTCCGTTCAGATCCTAACCCCCCAAATTCCTGGCAAGGATCCAATTGGACCACCTAGCTTTGGTTTCATCCCAATTGGTGCAGGGGTGTCCAAATGCATAACCGGACAGACAAACAAACAAACAAACAGACCAATACATTTTATATATAAGATTATTATAATACGAAAGGGTGCACATATTTTTATTATTCTACTAATGGAGCACAGTTTATTATTCTACTAAAGGGGAGACAGATTACTATTAGATTAAAGGGGCACATATTACTGCTATTAGACTAAAAAGTGTACAGATTTGTATTCTACTAGTGGAGCACAAATTATTATTCAGACTAAAGGGGGCACAGATTACTATACTTTGACTAAAGTGGGCACAGATTACTATTATTAGACTAAAGGGGACACATAACACTATTATTAGACTAAAGGGGGAAGACTACTACTATTAGACCAGTGGGGGCACTGGTTGTTATTATTATTATTATTAATAATATTATTATTATTATTTGGTTAATATTATTAGTAAAGGGGACACAGATTATTATTATTAGACTTCATGGGGGCATTGATTAATAATGTTAGATTGAAGTGGGCACCGATTCATTTTATTAGTAAAGGGGACACAGATTACTATAATTAGACTAAATGGGGGAAATGTTTAATATTGTTTGATTAAAGGGGGCATAGATTACAATTATTAGCCTAAAGGGGGCATGTCATATTATGTCCAAGTCTCTGTTTAGTTACCTGGTTTGTTAGTTGTTTAGCAATATTTCATATAATTTCATATATTTGACATTAAGAACCTACGTTTCATCTATATTTTTTATATTTATGTCCGTATCAGTGTACCATAAACTTATTTTTAATTGTAATAGTCTCTATCCCAGATGTTAAACTGAGTATACACTATACGATATACCGTTCTGACACTGTTCGGAAATAACTGGTTGGCCAATTAGTAGAAAAAAACAGTATTCAATGGTTTAAAAATCTTTTGTTTTGTAACAAAATTAATAAAATGCTAACAAAAGTAAACATCTTTTATACTGTACAAAATTCTGTTACTTATTTCCGATGACTCGATACTTACCTGTGCTTATTTTGTTGTTATCTACTAGACTGTATGGACATGTTTTTAAGAAAACAGTTTTGTTCCAGTGTATACAGACTTCTAGATTACATGTTCAATTTATTTCTAATCCTTAATATAATCTTATAATTCTTTTCTACCCTTCAAAATTCACTAACATTTTTGTCTTTGTTTGAATGATTCATGTTATTGCTTTGACAATAAAATTCTTTAGAGTATAGAAATGCTGATATGTTCTTGAGATTCTTCCGAATTACTTCTTTCATTAATCACAATTCCCTGTAGTGCTTAGTTCATCTTTACTAGCTGCCAAAATTAAAGCTATGGGAACAATTTGTGTCTGTACGTATTAATATTTTAAACTGTCTACTCTAATCTAGTGATTGTAGAATAATCCCAATCTATGTTCAGGATTAAGTACAGAATGGCGTATAAAAGTATTTAGGCATTTTACATAGTAGAAAAGGAGATAAAAATGTTGCTTCTTTCCTATGAATACACAAAAAGGAAAGTGTGACGTGTATTGCAACATTCATTGGATAAAATTAGTAGTAGGATAATTAGGGCCGTATTCAATTAGAAGCGAAAAGCCAAGATCTGCAAAAAAGTATCGCCGATTATCTCCGTATTCAATTCCATCTGCTTTTCGCATATGCGGAAAGTCAATGCAATGTAATAGGCGAAAAAGATTCGCCTCTGAATAGCAGGAGAAAAGAAATGCATTTTTTATTTTGGGGTGCAAAGGTGGTTAAACCACTCAGAACCCTTGGAACAGGCTCCCAAAGGCTAACTGCGTAAAAAAACTTAAAAAAAAAGTGAGGAACACCCCTAAAAAGTAGTTTGAATTTGGGAGCAAAAAAGTACAAGACCCTGCGGTAGGGTCTCGCTGCCGCAAGCCCTGGAGTGATTTTGGCTCTATCAGAGCCAAAATCACTCCCACTGACATCACTAGTGATGTCAGTGGGGCCGGCTTGAGACGGTAGGCGATATTGTACTATCTACAGACATAGGGGGTACAAACATAAAAAGTATCGAAATAGACTTTTTGGGGGTCTGCAAGTATAGGTGAGGTTTTTTTTGATTACAGGTGCTTGTTTCAGGTGGGTTTTTTAAATTTTCTAAAACTTCACTTTAGCGACTTTAAGATATGCTTGCACCCATTTTCAAGTACCCCAAATTTGACAGGACTACTTCTCCAAAAAAACCTCCTTAATGCTATTCTTCACCACTTGTGCAAAGATGCTAATTAGAGGCAATTAGAATAACTTAAGTACCCCAAACAGTTTAATTAGGGCTTATGGAAAAGGGGCCCTAGACTGCACACCCTGAATATATATATATATATATATATAGTGTTCCCTCTAGCTCCGGCGGCAGGCAGGGCTCCGGAGCTAGAGAGGGCAATCTTGTGCGCGCGCGTCCGAAAAGGGGGCGTGGTTATGAAAAGGGGGTGTGTCTATAAGACACGTCCCCTTTTCATCATACTTGGGGGCGTGCCCGGCGCTTACGGACATGCCGGGCAGCCCTCAAGCGCTGCAGAAAGGGAGAATAGATGCCGGGCGCATGCGCCCAGCGTCTATTCTCCGGCGGTGACCGGGTCACCGCATGTTTGTCCACCCGCGGGACACTGCGTCCCGCGGGTGAGAACGGCTCCCGCAGGCTGTTAGGGCAGGGCGCTTTTTGCCCTCCTCCTGGAGGGCAGGGTGCTTTTTGCCCTCCAGAAGGAGGGCAGGGCGCCGCGCCCCGCTAAAACAGCCTAGCGGGAACGCTAATATATATATATATATATGTATATATATTATATAATGGGAGGTGCTGCCTGTTGAGACTAATGTTGCAGACACAAAAAAAAGTTACAGGTGCACAACTCACTACTAATTTTATATAAATAATAAATTTTGCAATAAAATTTAGCAATAAACAAAATAAAGGTTTTTAGCATAATCATGTCCAAGGTTATGGGCCTACCCACCGCATCCAGGTAACCTCTTTAGGGTATGTCCCTAACATACTAGGGTGCTCTGGATTTTAACCGTAGTATGTTAGGGACCTACCCTAAAGAGGTTACCTGGATGCAGTGGGTAGGCCCATAACCTTGGCCATGATTATGCTAAAAACCTCTATTTATTTATGCTAAATTTTATTGCAAAATGTATTGTTTATATATAATTAGTAGTGAGTTGTGCACTTGTAGGTTTAATAGGGCTAATTGGGCACTACTGCATTGTTCCCCAATGTTTCTGCATCTTTTTAGGGGGTTCAGGCTGATTTCCCCAATTCTAACACCACTTTCCGCCTGCTCTGACTTCGCGTGTCGCCGTTTTCGCGTCTTATGGAATTGAATAGGGTGAATAGCGGGTATGTGCACGATAAGTTTCTGCAGCTAAAATATGCAATGTAGGTGAAAAGTCAGGCAGGCGAACCTTTATAGCGTATGCGAAACTAATTGAATACCACCCTTAGTATTAGAATAATCTAAGTAATATAGAATAAAACGTATTCATCGCTTTCTCTTGCTGAACCCATTAGTTACCAAATAGGTACATGAAATAATTTTATCTGCTTATGGTATAAAATATACTCCCACTTCCTAGGTGTGATAACCTTCAAAGGGATATGGTATATTATTTACTTATCATTGTAGTGCATAGGATAAATAATTAAAAATAATACTGATATTGATAAAAGGTTTGCATTTCCTCTAAATATGAATAACATGTTTAGACAGTAATGAATGAAAGCAGTTTATCTGAATATGTGAATAATAAGGCTATAAATCATCTAATTTGATGTCAAGAATTCTTTTTTTACCTTCTGTCAGAAAATCAATGAATTTTTATTTTGGGTCAATAGTGGGGTATACATGATGCTAACCTGGTATAATGTGGTATGAAGTGTTGTGTCACTGATTAATGTGTTGGACCACCGTGAAATATAATATGTGCATGGTAATAAAATGGGGCCTTGTTTCATCACTATCTTGAACACACAGCGAGCATTACTGTATGCTTTGAATATGCTGTGGTAGTTTGTTGATCTTCTTCAGCATACCAGCAAAGTTAGATAGCCCGTCCGTGACCTAGACATATCACACGAGGCTTTGTTGTGGCTTTACTGAAAACACCATACATACTGTAAACTATCCTCATCTAAGCTTTATTACTAATCTATAATGTATTCTAATAAATAATGACACATTATAATAAAATTCTTTATTTATTGCAATCTTTTCAGAGTCATTTTGTGGCATGCATGACAGCAATACTAGACCAGATGGATGACCAGCACTACAGTCACTACATTGAAATATTTCAGTCCACTTCAGACTTGGTGGTAAGTACTATATGACTTTTTAAACAGATATAGTAAGCACACTGGCATATCTATAAATCAGTAGTGTCACAAGGGGGGTGCAGAACGCACCTTTGTGTCACCCGCCGACAGGTGACAACAAAGTGCCGATTCCACCTCAGTGACAGGAGTTGGGTGCTGCACTGTAGCATTACGTGCAGCACTCGGCTCCTGACACAGTGAGGGGAGCCAGCATGCACACAGAGTGGTCCCTGGGGGCAGTCCGCACTTCTGGGAACCGCAGAGTGACTAAAACGGGGTATTCTGCCTGCAGGGCTATGTCTCCCCTGCCCATGAGGCCACGCCTCCTGCCTGTGAGGTCACACCCCTTTTTGCACTACAACCCTCCCCGCACTAGGTGTCACTGTGGGGAGGGACACCACTATTATAAATGGGTGTAGTATGCCTGCAGCAGGCCCGCACCCACCTTTTGCCGGCGGCGCCATCTTACATGTGATATATTCAGCAAGATGGCGCAGGTGATAGTAAAGACTGTGGCAATATACCCTTTCTATCTTCTGCACATGCGCCAACCTCTGAAAATATAACAAGGAAGATGACGCCACCAGCGAAAGGTAGGGTAGGGGGTTATTGCGCACAGTCCAGGCAGATGTTAATGCACCTCTGAGCAGGCGTTATTGTAACATTTAACAAGAACCAGCTTCATTCATGCAACGCACAGTGTAAGAGAACATATTGTGCCAAGTCATGTGTTTCCAACTACAGATAGTGCCAATTAATTTAGAAGTGTTTAAATATTTTATTTATTATTCCCGGCATCTGTGTTTCAGTGTAAATTGTCTCACCGCAACCTCATATATTTTTAATGACTAAATAGTTAATCATCGGGTTAGCCATGGTACTGCAGGTATAACAATAGCCTGATGTTTAACATTACCATTACATGGGAAGAAATTGTACTGTACGAGCATGCAGGATATATTGTCTAGTTATCACACATTCTAAGTCAGATCCCCATTATCCAGATACGTAAAATCAATTATATAGGCAAGGTGAGGGCACTACACACAATTCTACTGTGTCTTCATTTAAAGATAATTCCTCTAATTTCATAAGGCCAATGTGGTGGGCACCCCATGACAGAAACAGGCTGATATCTGAGCTATGGGTACTAACTGTGGCACAGACTATGAAGTATGTTACTAATATATGGACTGACAAATGCTGAGCTACTAACACCTGTTATTGCAGGCAAAGTCTTCCCATAAGACAAACAGGTATACATTGTCCCCAGTGTTGCTATAAGAAGGTGCCAGGTAACTTCCCACAGAGAGCTGCTAGTCAGAGCTGGCACACAGCTCCGTGGTGTATCATACGTGATGGCTCCTGCCATCTGGGGGCTTCATCGCAGCCTGTCTGAAACTATTATCCATGCCATGTTTCCCCCTCCTCTGGGTCCCACATGCTCTGTGCTAGGCTGCATGGTCTCTGGGAAGTGTGGGAGGGTTACCTGGGTGGTGCACGGAACAGCACAGGAGGGGGTCCAGCTGCGAGAAGTTGTCGGAGATGGCAACAGAAATGTGTACCTGGGCAGGAAAGACGGATGGCGTGCTGCCACTTATATGCCGGCTGGCACATGCCCTGCATGGGCATACACAGGGGTGTCAGCAGAAGTGGATCACTGCGGGGCAACAGGAAGAGGGTATGGAGGATGGAAGTAGTAAGATGTGCAGCCCTCTCTTCATGTCCTACGTACGAAGCCTTATTGCCCGCTGTCTACTGTGTCTCAGCATTGCAGCCCACCATTGCCGGAGCCCAGGTGGTGTAGCCCAAAACTAAGGCGGTGGCCAGGGAGGGGTACAACAGGGAGGCCACTCCTATGTGATGTGGCTCATCATAGCCCGGGTTCCTTGCAGTGCTGCTGGCTGCTATTGATATGGTATATACTAGAGCATATGTGCAGGGAAGGACAGTGCAAATGTAGAAGTGCCAGTATGTCATACAGTCTCATATCGGCACACTTGATCTATGGGCCTGATTCAGAGATGTATGCTATTCCAATATTTACACAGTTCAGCGATTATTTGTAAACTTCGCATACATCTAAGTTACACTACGCATGCATCAAGGTACATTACCATAGTCGCTCGTAGTGATTTTTTACTTGCAGTGTGATTGACAGGCAGGGAGCATTTGGGGGAGGTAACCCGGAGTTCTTAAACAGCAAAGGACAGCTCTTATCTGAAGAGTTGTCCTTTGCAGTTTTAATGGTAAATCTACATGCATACTGCGTTAATAAACGCTGATATGCATTCGATCACTGGCGAGATCTATCGCATCCAAAATGCGATCCCACCCCCTATCTTAGTGGGCACGGTTAAAATGAGTATGCTTGTGTGGCATAACTGTACTTTAGGTAACCCTTTGTATTTTTATTTATAAATAAATCTCTTTTAGGACTTTCTGATGGAGACATTTATCATGTTTAAAGATCTAATTGGAAAGAATGTTTATCCATCAGACTGGATGACTATGAGTATGGTTCAGAACAGGTAAGTGAATCATTGTTATAAGTATTAGAATCTGCCTGTATTTATGCTTACTGTATATCCTGATCACTGCAGAGCTCTTGACAGAACATCAATAAGGAGAGAAGATCATTAAAAGGTTATTTACTTACCATGTTAAGATATATTTTATAGTTTTCAGATCCATTGCTATTCAGATATCTTTACTGTTTAGGACACCTGGCCATTTACAAAATTACCCTGATAGTGGGTG